>CM053791.1:132205747-132833247 GCA_028749045.1 Cupressus sempervirens
AACCCATTTGAATCCCTCCCAAACATATTCATCAAACACATGAACATATATATGAAAGAAAACTACTTAAGCATGAAACACAACATGAACAAATTGAGCTTGAGAGATTCCTACCTTCACAATAAGGTTATGGCAACTGAACAATTTGAGATGATCTTCCCTTCCTTCTCCTTCAATCTTGAATTGCTCTCTAAAACTAGAGGTTTGGTGAACACTCTTTCTCTCTCAAATTTTCCTCTAAATAGGATATTAACTCAACCACCTCCAAAATGCAATAACTCCCCCACTTGCCTAAGGGTTCTAGAGTCTTCTAACTCAACTTGTCATAAGGCTAACCAAAAGATGGAGTTTAACTTATCCAACTCATGTTGAAATATTCAATTTTTGCAATAAAGCAAAAATGGGCTAGAGGGGTGGAAAATGTCCCCAACCCATACCTATACCCCTTAGGTACTTAGTTTTCATTATTTTTGGCCTCTAAGACTATTTAGGGACTTATCAAAAAGCTTAAAATTTTGGACTTCCTAACAAACCTAAAAAATGCAAATTAATCACTAATCTTGATTAGGGTAATTAATCTCAGTTACTAACTGGTTAGCAAAAAGGTAACTAATCTAGTCCAACCTAGATCTTTAACCCTAGCTATCAAGCTGAAATGCATATCCAAGTCACGAGTGTTAAGTGACAATATAAAATCAATGTTTCACAACATTAACACTTAATGCTTACAGAATGATACATTAAATAAAATATGAACAACAGGGTCTACATCTTTTATTAGGCTCAACCTTGGTTTTCACAAATGGTACATAGGGTCCAATTCTGATTTTCTGTTAGATTTCCTAGCTAATAAATCTTGCACACTCATTTCACACATCAATAGCATGAGAGAATCACATGCATATATTTAAAACTTATTTGGATAGTCACATAAATCTTTCATTTAAATAACCCTTTCTAATTTCAGCACACACATTTAGTCATCAATAATTACATAATCAATATAACATAACTTTATTCATTAATTTAGATTAAAATACTAGAATAATCATCATTAGGCATGCATACACTTAAACATCATAAACATCACCAATTAAGGTATACTGAACTATTTGAATGCGTATAACCTAAACATTGAGGTACCATAATCAACGTCATCAACATTGGGTGAAAACTCCTCATATCATTGCTAGTGAATTTTAAAGTTTAAACAGTCGAGATAACGTAGTAGCTCTCGAATCACTGAGTATTAAAAATATGGATGTTTCAATTGATCTCAATTTTCATTATGGCATTCACAACATAAAACATTACTTCATATCCATTTCAATCTCCTATAATGATTTTAACAAAGAATTCATATTTGATAATTACATACGAGGAGGGACCTTACATCCTCCCCCACTAGCTTTTGACTTCCTCCTGGAAGTCGCACAACTAAAAAAATATCCGTTCTATGCTAGACCTTGTCTAGACCTATTCCATGATTTACTCTTATAAAAAAATGATTAATAACTCAGATACATATACAGGGATGATAACCTATTTTCCTAATTACCATTACTAAAAGTGAAGTTCAATCCAAAACTCTAACATGGTTACATTTTCCAGCGTCAAATACTCCTTAAAACATATTGGTCACATATAATCAACATTCTAATCTAGTATAAAATACTTATAGAGTCTCTAATAATAATAATATCATAAGATATTCTGAATTCCACGTACCCACTCATCGAGTAACAACAATACGAGACTCCCTCAAATGAGGTTTCATATAATGCAAGGGTAAAAGCACAAATCTGTGTCACCATTTATGATACCAAAACCTGTTTTGTATCTCATTTCTCTATCAAAACTCAATTTTTTTCAAAAACTAAAAATACCTTTTTATAGATCTCAGATTTAATATCATGATTATATAAATTTTTGAGTGTTTTGATTAGTTATAATATGTTATAATCTCAAAATATTATAAGTCAATATTTCAACATTTCAAAAAATGCTCCCTCAAAAAAGGAAAAAAAATAGTAAATTATATCAAAAAAATTTAAAAATTATATTTATCTCTAGAGGAGAGAATCCTCTTGATAAATATGTAATTTTTTTTCAAGAAGGTATACATTTGATAGGGAAGTTTTGACAGGAGGAAAAACTATTAGATTTTGGTAAGGTTGAAGTTGAGTACTTATAACAAAGAAAATATACATAAAAAATAATTTTCAAATCAGAACAAAAAAAGATGATTTTCATATACTTGTTTGACGGGAACTACACCCTATATTTTTTACAGTTAAAAAAGGGACTTCAAAATAAATTAAAATGAATAAAGTCTTATTCAAAAAAATTATAAAAATTATAGGCATAAAATTCATCCAATTCTACACATTTCATCAATTTACATCATCTTCATATTTTAAACACAAATACCATTTTTTTGTCATTAATGTTGAACTGTCACATTCTAATATCCTGTTTCTTTATAAAAGGTGACACAAGTTTGTGCTTTTACCCACAAATTGAATCTTTGTTCAAGATTAAACACTTTTTCCTTTAGAGTTCCCATGACATACTAATTTCTTAATAGGATACTAAATAGTCCATCGCTACAACTACACCTTTTCACCTAGAAATCCATTTGGTTAACTTGTAACCTTAACTAGATTTATGTTGGGGTACAATCTATTACTCATATTAGTCCACGGATATCACTAGTCCTATTCTCGAAGTCTTGGGAGAGGGTGGGGCATGAATACTCTCACTAATAACACCATACCCTAGTGTTATACATCCACTTGATTGTCAAGAATCCCTTTTGGTAGGCCCAATATATGTCACTTTGCCAACAAATTTTAGAAGAAAGTGCCTCAAAACTTAAATTCAATATCAAGGATGGAACATCCAACGTAAAATTCTGAAACAAAAGAAATAAAGAGTGGCCACAATAGTAAAATTTTAATCAAGAAATAAAGACATAATCTAGAGGCAAAAATAGAATCATCAATAATACAGTTGGCTAAATAGCCCAACATCACACTATTGGAAAAAAAGGAAAGAACATTAAAATATCAAAATCTGAAATTAGACAAATAAAGAAATAATTCCAATTACTTACAAAATTTACATTACTGACATAATGCATCTGTGCCAGGGTTACTAAGGAAAATGAGGAATCTTAGGTCTTCGAAATACATTGTAGGGATCTTGAATTGAGATTAGATGGTGGTCTAACGACCATGTTTCTCAACCTATGATTGATTCCACATACTAACTACATAGCTCACTTTAACGACATTGCCTTGTGATAAGGGTTTACCATACTAAGGGGTTTGGCCTGATTAGAACTCACTCAAAAGTGCAAATGTGAGGATACTAAAATGAGTCCCCTTCAATCCTCTTGTTGTTACATTGGTTTCTTTTTGAAGAATCTATACATGTGGGGTCATTAGTGTTAGTAGAGTTATACTTTGAGTTACAATTATAAAACCAAATCTCTTATCCTTAATTCACTTATAATTACATATTAAGGCATCTACCCATAAACTTTCTTAAATCAATTTCACCATCTCTACACTAGTTGAAGTTGTGCTATCAATCTCACCAAATTTAGATAGATCCATTCCCCGATTAGGGTTATATTCCTCATACTAGGTTGAGATACTCTCTTTCTTTGTATGTTCCTCACTAACTCTCTCTTGTTGAATAGCTTATCGTATTAGTAATCCTATCATTCGAGGTTTCCAAATGTTACCTGCAGATTCCAAATTATCTCTTGTTTGCTTTCTGGGGATTATTGGAACAATATGTTTTTAAAAATTCATAGTTGGTTAGAGGTATCCCCAATAAATTTGTGACATGTTATAGTCTTCAATTGTTACCTTCCTATTTACTCACCATTCATTTTATTGATTCAATATTTTAATCCAAAGGTACAAAATTTAATTATGAAGGTTGTAGGTTCTCTTTACTTATTTTTGTAATGTCTAAATCAGTACTAGTCTACTTGATCACTTGCATACTTGTGAGGCCTTGCCTCGACCCATCGTAGCATAGTGATACATTACTATTATTTTGATACTCACGACTCGAGATGTCCAGACATTATCAGATGCTTTGAACATATTATATTATTTCATGTTGTGTGATGTTACTTTTAGATATTTGATGTTGTCATTTAATGTTTTATGTATATGTATGTTGATGAAATCAGAAAATGTAGGATTGATACTTTTACTTAAGAGATTTTAATGGTTTAGAATTGAGAGAAACCCTAACTAATTTATTGATGTATGTTTTAATTTATGTGAATACCTGATACGTAAATACATTTGTGCATATGATTTTATGGGACTACTAATGTGTGCAATGAGTGTGCAGGATATTTTAGCAGAGAAACCCGATGAAGGAACATAACTAATCCCTATGTGCTAATTGTGGAAACCTTGTTGTTCATAATTAAATTAATTGTGAGATTTATGTATGTATCTTTCTGTGATCAGTAAATGTTAATGTTGGTAACTATGTTCTTTTAGTGTCGCTTGACACTCATGAATAGTTTATGTTCTTCAGCATGCTAGTTAGGATTAGGTGTGTAACCTTTGCACATAAGTCGGATTAAGTTAGTGACTTTTTGCTAATTTGTTTCTTAATTGAGTTTGGTCACCCTTAATCTAGATTAGTGCTTAATCTGCATTTTTTTTGGAGTTGTTAAATGGTCTTAATTATTTCCTAGCTTTTGTTGGTTCCAAACCTATTCCTAAGGCTTTAAAACATGAAATATTTATACCCAAGGGGTATGGGTATGGGTTGGGGGTCTTTTCCAACCCCTAAATCCCTTTTATTGACTTTTGAGATCACTCAAAAAGTCTCTTTCTGCCTTTGTGCGAAAATTAATTATGGCTACCACGAGTTGTATCACCTCACCTCCACTAAGTGGTTAACCTTAGTATGGGTTGAGTTAGGAACTTCTAGATTTGTAGGTGGGTGGGAGAAGTTATTTCTCTTTTTGGTGGTTGAGTTTGAGGCTTATTTAGAGGCCCTTCTTAGAGTAGTGGAGGTTGTTACCCAATCTCTACATTTAGAGAGGAGCCTTGGAAGATTGAAGCAAGGAAGGGAAAGGCTCTACTCAAATTTGTTCATTTGCCATTACCTCTTTGTGAAGGTAGGAGTTTTCATCTCTCTTGTTCAGATTTTCATTCTTGTTTCATGTTTATGCTATGGTGTTGTTATTTGAATGCTTGTATGTATGTTGGGTACGTGGGAAGGATTGCAACCATGGTTTTTTTTTTAATGTTTTCCTTTCATGTTTATGTTGAATTTTGAAGTTTTCTTGTATGGGTGTTTTGGTATTACTCACCCTGGGATAGGGCAGAAGTGACCAATTTTGGGAAAGGTCTTTTTAGTTGGACTCCAACTAGTGTAGAGTCTCTTCTCAAGATGAGAAGAGGGAGAGAGGGTAGGGTGTTATGAGCCCCTACTTGTTAGCACAAACCTCATATGAGTATGGCATGTTAAAATGCAAGAATGGAAGTTCTTGGTTTATAGCCCTAATTGGGCATCTATTTTGGTATTGTGTTCAACTTCTCCTGTTGGAAGAATCCACCTTTCCCTAGTTTTGATTCATTGTGAATCCTATTGTGATAACCTTGTATGAATATGCATGTTTGAATTACCTCTTGGTCATGCTTGTTGTCACCTGATCAAATTCTGTTCTCTCCACGGTTCTTAGAAATGTGTTGCAGAAATTGAAATGGAACCCTTGATGAGGGTCATGAAGAAAATTCAATTAAATTTTTGTAATTTAGATTGAAATCCTATGTAAATTTTTATTTCAAGCTTTGTTGTAATGGCAACGACATTGGGTTTTCTTCCTGGTTCTTTCCTGGGTAAGCCTTTGAATCAGGTTTGCCAATAAAAAGGTGGTTTGAGTAAATTTGCTTATCATGTGATTTAATCGTAAAATTTTCAATTAGATGGATGCACATTAGAAATAAGATGATATAGTGATGGTTTAATTAAGAAAATTTTTCAAGTTTTCCTTATATGTTAAATATGAAAACTATGTTAAGGAAAGAAAAATGGTTATGGTTGCTAGTTCAATTCAAGTTGTTTAAGATATCAATTAATCTTGTATTATTGTGTCACAATGATTAAAGTTATGTTTTAAATCCATTTAAAAAAAAAATACACCTTGAAAATATATATATATTACCTTGTAAATCTTAGAAAAATTTTGAAAAAAAAAATGTTTCAAGAGAGTAAAAAAACTCTCTGTCTTTTGTATGAGAAAAAGAATTGTTACCTTTTTGGTAAGATTCCCTCATTATCCCTTTTTCTTTATTGGAAATTTACATTTAAAATTTTCTATAAAAAACAATAATAAAATAGCCATCAAAAAAAGAAAAGAAAATATAAACTAAATATCCTAATATCTTTTCTTACCTATAAAACTTTATGGGTTTAATGCATACCCATCTCCCCAATAGTGGACATCAGATCTGAAAATGCATTTTAGAAAGGATTTGATTAAAAAAGATTTTGTTTAAAAGCAAAGTCAATATTGATTATGAGGGTGACATCACCCTGTCCCCTCACTTTGACCTTGTGCAATGATTAAATCTTCTTGGTATGCATTGGCCTTGACTTGCTTGTGATTGGGCATGTATTAAAGTTATTTTTAACTTCCTTCCCACCCTAAAATTTTGGGTCGCCTCTTTCCCTTTAATGTCTGTGCTTGCGTGGGGTAGAGTACTGTCCCAAGGACAACGCTTGGGATGTGCATGTCCTTTGGGAAGCGCATGGGAGTAGGGAGAGTTTCGGGGGGGGGAGGGGGGAATAGATGTTAGGTTGTTTTTTTTTTTTAGTTTAGTTTTTGTTAGTTTATTTTTGTATTGTTAATTGTTAATAATATTAGTTTATAAGTTGTTATTAGTAGGTTAGATGTTAGTAGTTATTGAGCTAAATTTAGTGTAGGTGTTAGTAGGGATTAGATTAGTATAGGTTAGTAATGATGTTAGGTTAGCATTGTTTTATGTTTTATGTTTTATGTTTTAGTTAGTAAATAGGTAATTAAAGTTTGTTTTAGCTTTTCATTTGTTTTGTTTTGTAAATATAGTTTATATTAGTTTAAAGTATTAAAGTTTTAAGTTAGTCTTTCATTATGTTGTTTAATAGTTATTTGTTTAGAAATGTTAATGTAAATTTAGATAGTTTTCTTATTAATGTTAATCTATTTTTTTGAATATTATTTAGTTTTACTTTAATAGGTTAATAATTGATCATAACTTAATAGTTTATATAGGTGTATGGATAGATGTAATATTTCCTTTAATGAGTTCTTGATTTGATATTTTCAAAATAATTTGGAATGAACTCATTTAAATTGTTATTTAAATAATTTGCACATCTTGTGGAAAGTTAATGTAATAACATAACTTTTGTCGATATCAACTTAATAACGAGAGTAATAATTTATCAGTATAGAGAACCTATACTTAAACTGTGATCACAACTATTTTGAACTTAGAGCATTCTAATTATTAATTTTTTATTTATTTTTTAAAAAATATGTGTTTTTGCCTCGTAGTTTGGGCATGACATTTTGGTATCAGAGCCCGTGTTTCAACACTAGAAATCTTAGACCATTTTTCTTCCTAAACTTAATGCAAACTTTTAATCATGTAGATGCCTCCTGTTTCTCGAAGCAACCGGTGAGGCAAAGGTCGTGGGGCTAGGGGTGGTAGAGCGGGATAGGAGGATGGACCACCTCCACCACCACCTCCACCTCTACCATCATCGAACCTGAACCAAGACATTATAGATGCACTTTAGACTCTAATCAGTGTAGTTCAACAGAGAGTAGTACCTGTAGTTCAAGCAGTTCAGCAGATTCCAGTAGCAGAAGCAGAGGGACCCAGAGGAGGTAGACCCAGAGTCAGAGAGAGGAATAGGATTCCCCCACCAAGACAGATAGAGGGTCAGGGTGAGCACGAGGAAGAGTCAATACACCAGAGAGGACCCCCACTTGATAGACCTCCTAGACATATAGGAGATGACATCAGGGAATTGATTCAACTTGGGCCACCATTATATATTAGTTCCACTGAGGGGACAGTAGCAGAGACATAGTTACAGAGCTTACAACAGTGCTTTGGGTTACGCCCTTATGGGAGTAATCTAAAGGCATGCCTAATAGTTCATCAATTAAGAGCGGATGCCTCCAATTGGTGGCATCAGGAGGAGACCATAGGAGGAGTGAGGATGGATACCCTCACATGGGAATCTTTCTTAGAAAGATTTTGACAGAGGTACTTGTCAGAGCATTTTTGACAGAAACAGATAGAGGAGTTTCATTCTCTTTATCAAAGAGGTTTTTTAGTGGCTCAGTACGAGAGCAGGTTTCTTGAGCTCCTTCCTTATGTGGAATACATAAAGGATGAGAAACTACGAGTGCATCACTTTATCATGGGTCTGAATTTCTCACTTCAAGGCCCAGTTTGGATGGCCTTCCCTACCACCTTCAGACAGGTAGTGGAGATAGCACTAGTTGCTGAGGATACTCGAGGTAGGCAGGAGTCATGGGATTGATCTCAGAACTAAAATGCTTCCCAGCACAAACCCCCTTGGAAAGGAAATCAGAACTATACAGCAGGGTCCTCTAAAGGCCAACAACCTCAGTAGCTAAAACCCCAGTAGAAGCAGTAGCAGAAACCTTCTAAGGGTTATCAGGGCTCCAAGCCCAAGCAGTGGTAGTCACAGGGTTCCAAGCTGGATCAGAAAGTACAAGCTCCACAGTCATAGTCAGTAAAGACTTAGCAATCTTCTAGGGGTGGATACAATGGATCTAGCAGGTCAAGAGGCCCACAATAGTCTGGGTCATAAGGTGCACGGTCTTATACCCGAGGACCATGCTACACTTGTGGTGGTATGGGTCATATAGCTAGGGAGTGTCCACAAGGACAGGCATCCGATGGTCAGAGTAGGGATTTTTTAGATCCAATAATTGGTGACATGGGTAGATCCCATAGAGTCTTTGCAGTAGTTGACAACCACCAGGCTAAGCATCAGGCCACAGTTATCAAGGCTACAGGTATTATACAGGGCCGTATGGTAGCAGTTTTATTTGATTCTAGAGCTACTGACTCCTTTATATCTCCATATGTGGTGGAGCATTGTAGGCTAGCGGCAGTTAGATAGGATGTTAATTGGGAAGTAGAGTTAGCCTCAGGAGCCAGAGTGTCAATTAGTTCCATGGTGCAAAATTATCAGATGCAGATTGGAGACATGTCCACTATGTCTGATCTACACATTACCCCTCTAGGTTCTTATGATGTTGTTCTTGGCATGGATTGGCTTTATGCCCACAACACCAAGATGGATTATCAAAAGAAGAGGGTGGAATGTGTAGATGATGATGGTATTTCTAGGGAGATCTTCGGAGTGAAGAGACATGTATCCCTTCTTATGATTTTTGCTATGCAGCTTAGGCGGTGCATGCAAAAGGGTTGTCAGTTGTTTGCTATCACCATTAGTGATAAAGAGGAAGATTTAGAGGGAGAGCCATCCCTTGATGATTTTCCAATCCTACAGGAGTTTGCAGATGTGTTTCCTTTAGAGCTTCCTAGTATGCCTCCACCTTGAGCAATGGATTTTCACATAGACCTTGTGCTAGGAGCTGAGCCAATTTTGAGAGCACCATACAGGATGACTACTCATGAGCTTGGTGAACTAAAGGCTCAATTGGAGGAACTCTTAGAGAAGGGGCATATTCGACCTTGGGGTGCACCAGTGGTCTTTTTCAAGAAGAAGGATGGATCACTTAGGTTGTGTATTGATTATCGACAATTGAACAAAGTGACCATCAAGAACCGATATCCTCTTTCCAGAATCGATGATCTCTTTGATCAGTTGCAGGGTGCTTGAGTATTTTCAAAGATTGATATGAAGTCGAGTTAACATCAGTTGAGGATTATGGATAGTGATATCCCCAAAACTACTTTTCATACTAGGTATGGTCACTAAAAGTTCATCGCGGTACCATTTGGCCTCACGAATGCTCCAGTTGTATTCATGAGCCTCATGAATGGAGTATTTTGTACCTTTTTGGATAAGTTTGTGGTTGTTTTTCTTGATGATATTCTAATTTATTCTCATGATGAGAAAGAGCCTGAAGAGCACCTGAGGCAGGTATTGCAAAAGTTGAGAGAGAATTAGTTGTTTGGCAGCTTGTCGAAGTGTGCATTCTTCAGACTTGAGAAACATTATTTGGGTCATGTCATATTAGGCGATGGAGCCTCAATAGACCCATCAAATATTAGGGCTATCATGGATTGGCTAGCACCCACCAATGTTACTGAAGTGAGGAGCTTTATGGGGCTAGCAAGATACTACCGATGCTTCATTTTAGGATTCTCTAGATTGGCACACCCCATCACATCTCTTCAGAAAAAGGGGAAGAAGTATGAGTGGACAGAGAAGTGTGGTAGAACTTTTCAAGAGCTCAAGAGAGCCCTCATGAGTGCACTGATTCTTGCAGTACCAGATCTTGTTACAGATTTTGTGGTGTGCACTGATGCATCTTTAGATGGTATAGGTGCAATCCTTATGTAGGATGGATGACCTATTTCCTTTGAGTTTAGGAAGTTGAAAACTCATGAACTCAATTATCCTACTCATGACCTAGAACTTGCGACAGTGGTTCATGCCTTGGTGAGATGGCGACACTTCCTTCTAGGTCATAGATTTGAGCTTCAGTCTGATCACCAGAGCTTGCAGTACATATTTTCTCAGCCAAACCTTAATGTTAGGCAAAGAAGGTGGATGGAGTTTCTGTGTGAGTACGATTTTGATGTTCATTACATCAAGGGAAAAGAGAATGTGGTTGCAGATGCTTTAAGTAGAAGGCACCATGAGCTTTCATATGTGACTACTTGCATTGACTTGAGAGAGTGGATCTTACAACATTTACCATCTGATGAGCTTTATGCAGAAGTGATTCAGATAGTGCATTCTCAGAGACCCTTGGAAGGGAAGTTTTCAGAGTATTCATTGGAGTCTGACAAAATTTTGCGTCATAGGAGACGTAGGTATGTACCTTCCATTGGGGGTTTGTGCGAGCTCATTGTACTTGGGGCTCATAGAGCACCTTATGCAGCACACCCTAGTGTTAAGAAGTTGCATGCAAATTTGAGGCAGTTGTACCATTGGCCAGGCATGAGAGTGTAGATTTCTAGCATAGTTGCGAGATGCCTTGAGTGCCAGAGAGTGAAGGCAGAGCACCATCATCTCGGTGGGCTTCTTTAGCCACATGAGATTCTAGAGTGGAAATGGGATACTATATTTATGGATTTCATTGTTGGTCTTCCTATGTCATCTCGCCACCATGATTCCATTTTGGTGATAGTTGACACGTTGACCAAGGTTTCCCATTTATCACCCGTGTGTACTACATTCATAGCATGAGACATAGCTCAGGTGTTCTTGCGGGACGTTGTCAGACTTCATGGTGTTCCCCGTAAGATCATCTTCGATAGAGACTCATTGTTCACTTCTTCATTTTGGAGAGAGTTGCAGGTAGCTTTGGGCACTAGACTCAATTTTAGTATAGTGTACCATCCTTAGACCGATGGTTAGACTAAGTGAGTGAATCAAGTTTTGGAGGACATGCTACGTATGTACGTGATGGACCATCAGGTCAAATGAGAGGAATACCTACATCTTGTTGAGTTTGCCTATAACAATGGGCACCATTCCTCCATAGGTATGCCACCTTATGAGGCCTTTTAAGGAAGACCATGTAAGATGCCCTTGAGTTGGGATAGGATCGAAGATTGAGTATCTATTAGTCCCCAGTTAGTAAAGGAGATGGAGTAGCAGGTGACCCTGATTAGACAGCGCTTGAGAGAGGCACAGGATAGGCAGAAGAAGTATGCTAATGCAAAGAGGATAGATCGAGAGTATCAGGTTGGTAATAGAGTGTTCTTGAGGGTGCAACCACACAAGAGTCCGATTTGATTTGAAAAGGGCTCTATGTTGGCACCTCGATTTGTTGAACCATTCAAGATCCTAGAGAGGATAGGACCTATTGCATACCGTTTAGCCTTGCCACCTACCCTATCACACATCCACAATGTGTTTCATATTTCTATACTTAGAGGATACATTTATGATGAGTTTCATATTATATATTGGAATGCTTTACAGGTGGAGTCAGACGGACAACTAGCACTGGAGCCTATCTGTATTATTGCCTGACAGACCCTAGCACTTCGAGGCCGAGAGCTGGACTAGGTTAGGGTCCAGTGGGATTGTTATGATGAGGTCACGACTTCATGGGAGGATGTAGCATAGATGCAATCTCAGTACCCTTATCTTTTTGATGAACTCTAGGAGGAAGTTCATGCCTAATGGGGGAGGATGTGAGGCCTCACCCCGACCCATCATAGCATAGTGATACATTACTATTATTTTGATACTCACGACTCGAGATGTTGAGACATTATCATATGCTTTGAACATATTATATTATTTCATGTTGTGTGATGTTACTTTTAGATATTTGGTGTTGTCATTTAATGTTTTATGTATATGTATTTTGATGAAATCAATAAATGTAGGATTGATACTTTGACTTAAGAGATTTTAATGGTTTAGAATTGAGAGAAACCCTGACTAATTTATTGATGTATGTTTTAATTTATGTGAATTCCTGATACATAAATACATATGTGCATATAATTTTATGGGACTACTAATGTGTGCAATGAGTGTGTAGGATATTTTAGCAAAGAAACCCGACGGAGGAACATAACTAATCCCTATGTGCTAATTGTGGAAACCTTGTTGTTCGTAATTAAATTAATTGTGAGATGTATGTATGTATCTTTCTATGATCATTAAATGTTAATGTTGGTAACTATGTTCTTTTATTGTCGCTTGACACTCGTGAATAGTTTATGTTCTTCAGCATGCTGGTTAGGATTAGCTATGTAACCTTTGGACCTAAGTCGGATTAAGTTAGTGTCTTTTTGCTAATTTTGTTCTTAATCAAGTTTAGTCACCCTTAATCTAGATTAGTGCTTAAGCTCCATGGGCTCTCGGGCATCTTCATAAATTGACCTGCATATGGGAAGGTGCTCCCATGCCCATATCTGGAGGACATACACTCCAACTTCCATCATCTTCTTCCCATGGAAGACTACCTCGTGCATCTCATGAAAAAGGTGGGCCAACATGCACTAACCCCACCCAAAGATCTTGGGTGCCTCCAACATCTTGCGAAGCATGACTCCCCACCCACACTCCAAACCATGCTGTCCTCTATCAGGACATAAGAAACAACTCAAAAATATAGCCAACACAAATGCCAGCTTGTGTGTCGATCCTTAGGTGTGCATCAGCTCATCCCTGCTAATGCCCCTGCCCCTCGGTAGCTCTCTCCCAAACACAACAGAGAGTGCCTCTATCCCTACTTGAGGCACTGTATCATAAACGACCCGGCCACTATGAAATGGGATCCTCAGTATCCTCCATATATCCTCTGGGGTGATCGTCATCTCACCCATCAGCAAATGAAAAGTGTTTGTCTCTGAATGGAAATGCTCCACCAAAGTAGTAAGAAGGCCATGATTCACCATCACAACTAGAATCTAGTACAAAGAAGATAAACTCAACCACTCAATATGTGCCAAGTCGACAGCATCAAGACTCCCGAGTAACGTGTCATAAGGTGGGTAGTGTGATCTAAATGCGAGATCACCAAAGACCTCCTGCACACACAACAAAAATGACAAACAAAACAATCAGTATCAAGTCAAAATGATACACCAAAAAAAATAAAAATGCAATTTTTGAGCACAAAAGTGAAACTTTTAAACATCACTGTCATGGGCTTTCGCGTGAAGTTCATGAAATCTCACGCAAAATTCTCAAAGTATCGTGTGAAGATCTTCATTCTCGCACGAAGAATCATGTTGTCATGTGAGAAAAGATCTTTTTGTGTGAGAAATAAATTGCCTTCGTGCAAAGAATATCATTCTTCATGCGACAAATGAGTGCCTCTCACGCGAAGATCCTCCTTGCCACTCACGAAGAAATAGCGCACCCTATTTCTTCACGCGAAGAAAGAAGATCTTCACGCAAAAAATGATAGGTTTTACACAAAGACCAATTGGACCTCCTATAAACATGCCAATAAATGCAATAAATGACCTAGAAATGTGTAAAAGCAAAAGTACAAAGGTAAGGAATTGACGACTCATCGATGGTCCGTAGTCTGCTAGCCAGCTATGATGTTTGGAGCACTCGAATCGATGATATCTCACATTAACTGCCATGTCTCTCTCAAAGCTCAAAATCACTAGAAGACAAAAGCACAAATGAGTTTGAAAATGACACCTTGGACCCTTATATAGGGGTGGACCCCTTGGCTAATTGGACCATGCTGGATCCATTTTTGGGACCAAATTCAAAATCTGACACACCTAAATGCCTCAAAAACATGTTTTAAAATTTTGGGGACCAACACAATCAAATGCTTGTGCAGCTGAAATCTTTCTGATACTTTGTGATTCTTGGAATTCTTTCAACTCTACATTCTTCATGTTTTCAAAACTCATTTTGGAAATAGTCAACTAACGTCAACTATGCTCAATTTTAATCAACTCCTTGGTCAAACTTGGTATTTTAGACTTTGAAATCACTTTGGATTGACTTCCAATTTCTTTAGATTTTTCTAATCTCTTCATATTTCTTCAAGATCATTTTGATCTCTTTATATTTCTTTTGATCGTTCTCATCTCTTTATATTTCTTTTGATCATTTTGATCTCTTCTGTATCTTTCATCATTCTCCTTACATCATACATCTGGTGTGTCATCTTTTGATTTCACTCTCGAGGGGGCAGGATGATTATATCATTGAACTTGCATTTCAAATCAATCTAAATCTTCATCGCTTGGGACATCTTGTTCCTATCTTATATCCTCATCACTTGGGGCATCTCATCACTTAGTGCTGCCTCCTATTTGGCATCTTTGCTATCTATCTTATCTTTTTATCAACTGATCAATCTTATAAAAACTCTTCTTAGAGTTCAATGGACATGTATCAGAACAATCTAAACCTTGATTCCTAAGGATCAAGCCTCATTCTGCAGATGGTTCTATGACTTATAATTTGATCTCGATATCTGCTTTCAATTTTTGGTATCTAGGTGTTCTATCTGGATCCTTGAAGGTTAAGCTCCGTTCTGGAGATAATCTTCTAAATACTATCAATCTCAAGTATCTAGGTGTTCTATCTGGATCCTTGAAGGTTAAACTATGTTTTGGAGATAGTCTTCTAAATGCTATCAATCTCAAGTATCTAGGTGTTCTATCTAGATCCTTGAAGGTTAAACTTTGTTCAGGAGATAATCTTCTAAATGCTTATCAATCTCAGGTATCTAGGTGTTCTATTTCGAACCTTAAAGGTCAAACTTCATTCTAAAGAAACCTTTTAAATGCTTATCAATTTCAAGTATCTAGATGTTCTATCTAGATCCTTAAAGATTACCCTCCATTTTGGAGATAGTCTTTTAAATGCTTATCAATTTTAGGTATCTAGGCATTCTACTTGGATTCCTTGGGATTAAGCTCTATTCTAGAGATAGTCCTTAAAATCTTATCAATTGGTCTTCGTATCATCAACTTCGGAACCAATCTCATCTTCACATCATGCTTTCTAATTTTCTTTGAATTGAACATGTTGCTCACACATTCATTCAAAGAGGGGCAAAATGTAATACCCCAAAATTGTCTCATTGCCATGATACAAATTTTGGTCTATTTCTGATCAATCCTAAGACCTATCCTAATACGCAATTCTTATTCTGCTACTTGCTACTTGACTTAATTGTCAAATGCTTGAGACCCTAATCTACATTAATCAAACTTGTTATTTAATCCCTATAGTACACACTCATATTAGCCACATTAAACCTATTTGATTTCAATTTAATTTAATCTAAAGAATTCATACTTTATCAAATTAAATTATCTCCTAAGGCTAATGTACTATGGAATTAAATTTATTTAATTTAATAAATATGCCTATTTTAATTAATTAAACAAAATTATTTAATTAAATGGAGAAGCTGCTTCTAATTAATCAAGCAAAGTTATTTAATTAAATGGGAAGCCATTCCTAATTAATTAAATGAAGTTATTTAATTAAATAAGAAAAGTGTCTCTAATTAATTAAATAGAATTATTTAATTAATAAGAAAATATATTTATGAGAGCGTATCTCATTTTATTAAATTAAATATCTCTCCAAAATCTCACTTTAGTTCAAAAAAGGGAAATTCCTAGTTCATTGCTAATCAAATTAGAAATGACTCAGATCACTTACTCTGACACTAAAGTCTATCTGAGTTGACTAACTCTTACACTCAAATTTGAGTCAGTTAATTCCCTTTGATTTGGGAATCTTCCTTTATGACTGAACTTCATCTTCAATGCTGACCATTGATTGAAATCGATCTCAATCGTTGGAGGTTTTCAATTAAGTCTATTTAAGAGACCCTCATCTCTTCATTTTCAAGAGGATGAATTAGAATTTGCATCAAATTGCTGCCAAATTGCATACTCATTTAAGCTTATTACATTCTCATAGATTTTTATTGTTAGTTTAATTCTAATCTAGATCTAATATGCATACATCTATAGCCTAGTTTCTTTTATATGTATTTAGACTAAATTGCATATACTATTCTAGATTACTTTGCATCTCCATATAGATTTAGTTACATCTTTAAATCCTTCATTCTTAGAGGCTTTGGTTGCCTAAGCCGCATCTCTGAGGATATTAAATAAGCAAAATCCTTCTAGATAGAAGGTGACAAGTTGCTCTATTGGACCTCTTGGATAAAAAACTCAATGTTTATTCTAGGATGATTCCGGGGGTAATGACTATGTCAAGGTGTCTACGAGGTTCAGAGGCCCACATTTCATAGGTACAACACCTACTGTCAATGATCCATCTATCCTTCTTTTTCACACAAGACACAAGTGTAGTTGCCTCATCTTCATCATATTGATCCTTTATTGCAACATACACCACTTCATCATCATGATCATCAGATTCATCTCTTGTTTCCTCTTCATCAATATAGCAAGACTTCTTGCATTTCTCTTTGTAATCTTTGTTGTCTTTATCTCTTCTACTTTTGTACTTGTCACCACCTCTGTAATTCTTCTTCACTAGATATCTAGCAAAAATATGACCAACCTCATTACAATTAAAGAAAATGATAGATAGTTTACCTTTAAGCTTTACTTTTCCTCTATGAAATCTTCTTTCAATTAGTGCTTCAAGTTGATCTACATCCTCCTCATCTATCTCACAATCATTGAACACATATTTTTTATTTTTCTTCTTCTTCTCATTAGGTTCCTTTAATAATAGCTTAGATTTTAAAGTATATTCAATATTTTTAGGTTTGTAATTATCAAATTTAGATAGCTCAAAAGTAGTGAACCTACCTACTAGACATTCAAGAGTTAGATCATTCCCTGGTACACATCTTAGTTCTTGTATTGCAAAAACTCTAATAGCATAGATGGGTAGTAGTGTTCTCAAAACTTTTCTTAATATAGTATCATCATCTATTTTACTAGTTGCTCCTCTTATTGCATTAACAACATCTTTTATCCTAGAGCAATATTGAGCAATATTTTCACCTACTTGCATTTTCATATCATCGAACTTACTTCTAAGACTTTTTTCTTTGGATTTTAGAATATTCTTGTCACCTCCATAGATGGTGTTAGAGAATCCCACATTTTCTTTGCAATTTCATGTCCTTTGATATCATCAAACTTAGCATAGCTTAGGGTAGAGACAATCTCCAATATTTCCTAGTTGTATTCTTTCTTGTTTCTTCAGATCTTCAACAGTTAAGACTCCAGTAGGTTCAACATGCTCAACAAAAATGGCAGATTGTGCATGATCTCCATGTCCTCCAAGGTGTAGATTCATCAGACTTTTCCATGTAGGAAATTTATCTCTATTAAGCTTTGGTACTTCTCTTTTTAACATCTTGATCTTTGTGCTTCTAGTACCTTCAAACTAGTCCTCTTAAGCAGATGGCTTTGATACCAATTGTTGGAATTCTTTAGAATAACTAAGAGGAGGGGTGAATCAATTATCCAAGGTCCATATGTACTTTTAAAACTTTTCACAGCTTAGAAAACCCATAAAATATTTATCATCATGCATGCATCCATAAGATTATGCAATCCCTTAAAACTTGGAGGTTACTCTCAAATCAATTTGCAAAAATTTAAACATGAAGCATAACGTATTCAATACCACACTTGACATAGTTATTTATGTGAAAACTCAATTTAGGAAAACCACTAGTAACATGCTACTCGTTCTCACTCTTCTGAAGTGATGCCCTATGAAAGGCCAATCCTATTAAAGATTACAATACACACTATTAAATGTGACCGTATTAAAGGATTTCAATCACCCTATTAGGAGTGAGCCTTGTTAGAGGACTTTAGACCATTCACTTGGAATGTCACCCGGTTAAAGGATTTACAAATGATTGTTAGGTCAACCTTAATCCAAAGGATTTAACCTAGACTAATGCAATTATTAGAGAGTAACAATAAGGCTTGATCTGATAACAAATTACAAATCCATTTGTAGATTATAGATCTGATAACTTGTTCACCTTCAAGCATCCATACCCTTAAGCCTTGTTTCTTTGCTTGCCAATTTAGGCTCTTCTCTTAGGTCACTGAATGAAGCAATACCCTAGACCCCTTGTCTTCTTTAGGTTCTCACACATGACAACCTTTGCTTCTAAACAACTATCTTTATAAATAGAGAATTAAGATATTTTTTCATTTATTCTCCATCATCCAATTTAGGGTTAGGATAGATTAGGTAGGATTCAATGGATCTACACCTTATTTCATTCCATTCCCTTCTAGAAACTTCTCCTTCAATCCTCTTTGAATTTTTCTAAAAATGGTTTACCATGATTTTTGTACCACCAACTCATCAATCTTATCTTCTACATGGTTTGCATAATCTGAGAAATCAACTTTGACAACTCAGATCCATCAAATTCATGATCTTTCTAATAGTGTTGACACTCAACATTAACTAGCTTTTGATGCTTGGCACATACTGCATTGCTCAACATCCATTGTAAAATTACTTGGTATGAGCTAAAGTTTAATGGTGCTAAGCATCAACTGTTCCACTTGGCTTATACTAAAATCGGTTTTTCTCAACTCCAATTTATTTTTTTCTTGGCTTGCCCTAACTTTTTCTCAGCACCTAATATCCACTCGATCAAGCCTGGTAGACAATCTTTGTTTAACTTGTTTTTCTGACCTTATTCAGTGTAACCAACCTTGGCAACCATAAGTAGATTATCAATGCACTATGATATCACTATCTTAGCTAATTCTTGTACTCCTTTTCCATATTATAGCCCAACCTTTCATCTAGGTGCTATTGTTACGTCATTTTGATCAAATCCTCTTCATCAATAAAACAAGTGATAGTACTTAAATCACATAAGTAGTTGTCTTACCAACAAATAGAAAGTTCAACATGAGTGAAAAAAACAATGATTGAAGCACATTTATCATACTTGTATCAATCTATTTTCAACAAAATCCATGTGAGAAAACCCAACACAACATGCGAACTTTTTCATTCTCAAGTGAGAATGTACAATTTTGCACGAGAATCCAAAACAACATGGTAAAAGACAAAATTGTAAAAAGCTAAGAAACAAAGTTCCTCCACACTGAGGAGTACCAAATCCATATTTCAATGTAAGGGCATTCAAATAGTAATTGAAATATGGAAAGCTAAAATCTGAATCTAAACCTATAAACACAATAGTATAGGGAAATAACTAAAAGCAACATTGTAATGAATTGAAACAAAAAAACTAAGTGTATGGTTCCTCCCAACCATAATAGCATCATGAGACCTCATAGGTCTTAGCCGTCCCCTGTATGTAACATCCCAAACTACCGACTAGATTGTAAAAGTTGTCTTATGGGGACATCATTACTAAAATGTATTACAACATAAGACTAAGGAAAATTAACATGCTAAAATTAAAGCATAAGATAATCCCACAAGGAAGATAACATCATCTATCATATGTTGAACATCATAAGAAGGGAATGCACCAATAACTAACATCACATAAATATGATATACAACCATTCTAATGAAAGCATAAATCACAAGAAACATACTTTGGAACCCAAAGTACCAAATAAATACATCTAGCAACAGTCACACTTGGATAATAGACCAGCTCTGTACACCGTTACCTAGTAGTGGTGAAGGTAGCTATGCCTCCCAACCATGTGGAACCTATAGGTTCACTCCCATCATGCTTATGGAGATAATGATCCAACCACAAACTAAAAAAGTAAATATCCATGGCTAATACTCATGCCACACAGTATGATGACTGAAACCAAGATCATAGACAATGCATAAATTAAAGGTTCTAGTCAAGCACTCAATGGGCTACTATGTAGAGATTGATATCATGGAGAGTCACTTAGCATCTAAAATCCAAAGCTTGGAACTATGCAGACTCAACTTCTCAACAAAAGGCTCTCATACTAAAGCATTTTTATTATCTTATGTTTTATTACCACCTAGTGTTTTATTTAGTTATCACTTACTTAAAACTTCCTTTTCCAACCTTATGGAACCATAAACACCAAGCTGTGATGAAGAAGCCCCCTCCATATGCTACCCTGCCCTACCCATGCTCATCCAATGATGAGTGCCCATAGGCATGCATATTCCCAACCCAAACCCAAATGATAATAACTCCACCAAAGTGCAAACAAGAGATTAGGCCTCATAAGTCACCTGACAATGTATGCACATGTACTCATGTGTAGTGTACCACCATCACAAAGATCATAACATAAGAATTGGATGAGAACACAAGAAAAAATATAACTCAACTAAAATAGCTCAGGAGGACAAATGTAACACACATCCCAATGCACATAAAAGTACAATAATGGTTTGACTAACATCCAAATAGATGATCCAGGCCCATGACCAAAATCATGCCAAGGGAACCTGAGAAAATAAGGTGGCATGAAAAATGAGGTAGGAACTCCAAAAATTGAAAATTTTCAAAATTAAAACTCATTTGGCCTTTGGGCACAAAAACTGTAAAAATCTAATAAAATTTCGGTCCATGCTAGAACCCCAAAACCTCATCCCAAAAATAGGGAAAATTTTCATAACCGACCAACTAGGTAGAACCAACAAAAGAAAAGAGAGGGGAACACTAGTTCCCAGCCTCTAGACAAATGGCTACCAAAATAGATACAAAATCTGAGCTGAAGTAAGAAAATGGGAGAGCCCTACTTGATAGAAAAAGGGGCTAAAATAGGAAACAACATAATAAAATAAATTTCCCACTAAAATTACTAGAAATATCAGCAAAGCAAGATCTCCCTGAGCTAGATCCAATGAGACTGACCTCACAAAGATCCCACACTTACAAATTTCACAATGAATAGAAATGTGATCCTCTAGAAGAGGATTCTCAAAAAAGCTCTCAAATTTGTGTTTTGCAAAAGTGAGAAGTGGGGAAATAAATTCCTCTTTTCATACTTATTCGCTTTTCAAGTAAATAATAGATAAGGACAAATAGCCAATTAGACTAGGTAAACTCTAAATTGACCCAAACAAAAATAGAGTATTCCTAGAATAAGGAATTCATCTATGAAAAAGGTGCCAAAATTAAAATTCAATAAAAGTTAAAGCCTGAAAACCCAAAATTATAGAAATTACCTTGACATCTTTCATTACAATGCAAACCTCTAAATGCATTGACACACTCATTGGTCTAGTCACATAATGCATATAAGTGCAGATTTACTAATCACCAAAATATTTAATTTAAATAATTAAATAAGGATACATCGACCATATAGGGATGACATTGGTAAAATATGTATAGTCGAATCACTAACTCTGTGTGCCACTACCAAGGATATAATTCTTGCACACTAAAACACATGATCAAGTGCAATTGTATATAATATCATAGCCAAAGCAATAAATGCATTAAATGACTAATTTAACCATTTATTCAATTATACTAAAATAATCTATTTACATCACTCATATTTGCATAAAGCATAATGAACCAAGAATGAAGAAAATCACCATAGCATAAAATCCATCACATAAAAAAATCAGAGATATGTCCAAAATACTAGATAACCAGATATCATCATAAAATATATTGTCATTTCAAAATGGCATCAATATGTAAGTATGATAAATTGAACAATATAGAAGTATAACCTCTGACCCTCAGGACATCTCAAAGTACAAATAATAAGAGTAACAAGTATCTCTCAAATCAAAATATAACAAGGTTCAGACTACAAACATGAGAGGCACTACATTCTCCCCACTAGCACAGGCTTACTCTTGGAAGCCGGTAGAAAGGTAGGGTTACAATACCCTCAATCATGTAGCTTCTTCCAAAGTTATAGAAGTCTCATTGTGCAGGTCACATTGGACCATTACCTTCTCAATGTCTTGATCTCACAAGGTCAACCTTTAATGTTGTAGGATATGAATGGGCTCCAAAGTAAGTTTCTCATCTACTACCTCCAAAGCATCCCAATCAAGAACATGGATCACATTAGGAATATATTACCTCAATATAAAAACATGAAAGACATCATGGATGCATGATAGGCTAGGTGGTAATGCTAGTCGATAAGCACCATGACCAATCCTCTCAAGAGTCTCAAATGGTTTGCAAAATGTGGTGCCAACTCAGAGCCTTTCCTATAATAAATGGAGCTATTCCTCATCTACACTATCAAAAACATCCTAACACCAATAGAAAAGTGTCGATCCAACCTATGGGAATCTTCATACTTATTCTACCTATCCTGAGCAATAACTAAATGCTCACTAATACAAACAACCTACTGTTCCATATCTAGAAGCATCTTTGGACCCAGAAGAGTTCAATCCTCTAAATGATCCCAACAAAAAGGGGTATGATACTATCTACCATACAAGGCCTAAAAAGGTGACATGCCAAGAGAACTATGATACCCATTGTTGTATGAAAACTCAAAAAGGTACAAATAATCCTCCCACTTCACCTACATATCCATCACATACATGCAAAGCATATCTTCCAGAACTTGATTCACTCTCTCAGTCTAACCATTGGTCTCTAGGTGATAAACCAAACTAAAATTGAGCTGCACACCCAAAGCATACTGGAGAGATGTCCATGGTGCTTAAGTAAACACTAGATTTCTATATAAAATAATTTGATGAGGGATCCCATGCAAACAAAAAATATCCTCCAAGAAAAAATAGGGTACCAAAGAAACTATGTAGGATGCCCTCATGGGTGAGAGATGTGCTACCTTGGACAACTTGTCAACCATCAACATAATACAATCATTTCTCCATGATGGCATAGACAACCGTGTGATGAATTTAATAGATATCCTATCCCATTTCCACTCTAGAACGGTGTGCAACTGTGAAAGACACATTGGATGCTGATGCTCTACCTTCACTCTTTGGTACTCGAGACATCAAGCAAAAAAATTAGAAATATCATGTCTCATCCTTGCCCAAAAGTATAGCTACTTAAGATCAACATGCATCTTCTTGACACCAAGATGTGTAGAATACGGTGCATGATGTGCTTCTAACAAAAATAAGGCACACATATCCCCTGACATGGGTACATAGATATGCCCCAAGTGTCTCATGTCACCTCCTACTCAAGGCATCTATGAAATTTTTTTGCTTCCCTTTAATGTAATGAACATCAAAGTCATATTAACACAAGAACTCCATTTAGCAATATTGTCATGCATTCAATTTCAATTGAGTACAGATATGTTACAAGCTCGTATGATTTCTATACAACTCACACCTATGTCCCAAAAGTAAATGCCTCTAATGGACAAGGGCACGCACCATGGCCATGAGTTCCAAATCATGAGTGTGGTAGTTAAGCTCATGATCCTTGAGTTTTCTAGACTCATATGCAATCACTTGACCATCTTGCATCAACACCACACCCACACCTTCCAATGAAGAATCTATAAAAACCATGAAATTACCTATAGGATTAGGCATTGCAAGGACAGGTGCATTGGTCAAACACTCCTTAAGAGCATTAAATGTTGCCTCACACTAATCTGACCAAACATACTTCATCCCTTTCCTCTGAAGAGAAGTGATGGGATGAGCCACTTGTGAGAAGTCCTTCATGAAGTGACAGTAGTAACCCACCAATCCCATGAAGCTTCAAACCTTTGAGACATTAGTGGGTACTGGCCAATCCATGATAGCACAAATTTTCTCTAGATCCACTACAATACCATCTTTAGTGATGATGTATCTCAAATTCTTCACCTCTAACTAGAAGAACCCACATTTACTTAATTTTCCATACAACTGATGGTCTCTCAAGCACTAAAACACCTAATGTAAATGGACATAATGCTCCTCCATAGTCTTTGAATAGATCAATATGTCATTCAAGAAAATAATGACACACTGATCAAGGTAAGTGCAAAATAATCCATTCATCAAACTCATAAATATTAATGGCACATTGGTCAACCCAAAGGGTACAACCGTGAACTCATAATGTCCATACCCTATACAAAAAGCTATTTGATGAATGTTAGCCTCCTGGATATGAAGTTGTTGGTATCCCAACTTAAGATTAATTTTTGAGATCACTTGTGCTCCCTTTAACTAATCAAACAAGTCATCTATCCTCAGAAAAGGACATTGGTTCTTCACCTTTGCCTTATTCAAATATTGGTAGTCAATGTATAAACACAAAGATCCATTCTTCTTCATAAAGATGACTAGTGCATCCCATGGGGATACACTAGGATGAATGTGGACCTTGGCCACTAATTCTTCCAACTACAATCTGAGCTCACTCAACCCTTGATTAGTCATGCAATATGGAGCTCATGAAATAGGCTCCACTCCTGGTACAAGATCAATTTGAAAATCAATGTCATGTTGTAGTGGCATATTGGGTTTCTCATCAGGAACACATTTTCATACTCATAAAGGAGTGAGTTTAACTAGGTGTCTTTTTCCTTTCTAACTGTATAAAATATCATTGCATTAGCAATGTCCCATTCAGGAAGTGTCATGATCCCTGAGTCCTTTAGCAATTTCCTCCCCCCCCCTTAGGGGTTATTTTCTTAAACTCTTCTATGAGGACAACCTTCACCTCTTCTTCAATTTTAGAGTCCCACCTATGAGGTTGGTCTGTTTTAATTTTCTTGCACCTTGCCTCAAAATTGCTAATATTTCTCCTCCACAAAAAATGAGTAAATTCTCTAGACTTTACAAATCTTTCATCATCCAAAAACTTCTTAGATGCCTATTCCATAACTAGGTCAATTTCTCTACTTTGACAATCTCCTACAGTAAGAGCTAATGATGGCATGGGAGGCTCTTGAGGTGCTCTTTCCTCTATCTCATTGTTAGTTATAACAATATTCCTTTCATCTCCCATCTATTTCAATTGCTCACTTAAGGAGTCTTTATCATCTATTCAGATAGGGGTCTTTGAAGGAGAATAATCTTCAATCTTGGAAGAGGAACCTTGTTCTAACTTCTACTTCTTTGCAATAGGTGCAGTAGGTGGACTCTCTGATAGTTGTCTCTTATAAAGAGTCATAGGTTGAATATTTTTGGCCACCGCATAACTAGCTCTCTTCTACATTGTGTACTGGCATGAGTTTATGAATTCTTTTCTAACCAACCTATTTTCTACCTCAATGGCCTTGTCCAGATAAGTTTGAATCAAAATTTCTTTCTTTTCATTTAAGTTTTGCATAAACCCAAAAAAAATTGTTCATAAGCATATTTGTTTGGCACCCCAATATTTCTTATCAATAAGGGGATTATACTCTAGCTCAAAGGCACTAACAAATTCAAGCACCCTATTGTACACTTTCCATTTTTCTTTTCTAACCTCTTGCTCTTGTAGTAAAAATTGATTTCTAATTATATCTTTAGGGGAAAAAACAATATTTTCATGTGATTTAGCTCTTGTTCTCTCCTTAAACATATCATAGAAACCTTCAGGATCTATAAAATGAGAATGGGACTAGGCCTCTAGTATTTTTCTTTAAAAAAAAAACTAATTGCCTCCAAGCCTTCTTGACAAAAAAATTTTATGGACAACAATAATCTAAGAAAAGAAAGTACCTTTCAATTTTCCTAACAGTTCCTTTTCTTCTAACCTTGCTACTTTATATAATAATTCTGCAATCCCCACCTTCAAATGTACTTGATATGGAAACACATGGTTTCCCTAGGAAATCATACACTCTAAACATAGTAGAAACTAAATATGGGATAATGTCTCCCTAATTATGGCTCACCTTTAGTCTTTTGCATGATCATTTGGTCTAATCAATTCTAGCAAGGATTGAGGTATTCTAGGCTTATCTCCAGTCAATAGAATTCTTAGCTTAGAATCAAAATACCTATCAAATCTGACAAAGTTGGTATTAGTGACCTCCCAGGACATATCAACACTCCATAGTTGGACCGGTAACTTCTCTCTGTCCCTCTCTAGCTCCAACTTCATCTCTTTGGAGAAAAAGTTAACACCTTTGTACAAACATATGTATATCAACATTGAGTACCAATAGAATGGTTTTACAACTTTATCCTTGATTGTGTCTATTAATCAATCATGGATTTCTTCTACTAAATGTGTAATGAAATCAAAAATTGAGCTCATGCCATATTATAGTGTTTGAGTAATGATAAAAACAATGGATCCTTGGATGTGATCCTATTCATCCATTCCAAATATTTTGTAGAGAGAAAAATATAGTGCTTGAGCCATAGGATTGAAATATTTCCTTAATAATGGCTCTACAGAATTGGTAGTCAACAATGGTAATTGACTTATTTTAACAAAGTGTTCCTACAATATCCCTCTCCTTAGGTACACCCTATGTGCATCATATTTTTCTTATAAATCCTCCATGTCAATTTTCTCATGTACTGCATGATTAGGGTTTAACCTAAAAACTTCCCTAATCAGCTCTGGTGAAGCCCTAAAGATATTATCTCCACTATGATTCTTGACCATCCTTGACATTGGGTCATACCTCTTTGCTATCATAGAAATAAATCATCATCAAAGAAAAAACTTGGGACAACTAGCTTACCAATGTTGAACTCCCATACGTTGTTTAGAGAAGTATCAAGTTTTCTCTCTAAAAACTATTTGCAAAAAATCTCTAAACCCCTAGTAGATGTCTGGGCATTTCTTAACCAATTGGCCTTGTCATAAAAACCCTCACTAACCAGTAATCTAGGGTTTTTAGGCACTAGCTATTTTCCTTTGGGAGAATCATTAATTGATTGTGGTAATTGTTCCAAAAAATCATCATGTACAACTCTCAACTAGTAATCTAGCATTTTATCTATATTACCTCAATTACAATTGAAAATTCTTGACTAACCAAATATTTTCAGTACTCACCTGGAAAAACTTGTTTTCTCCACTAAGAATTTTGTCTCCAATAATTTGTGGCTTCAAGAAAACAAAATTTGAAATTATAAATATTTTTGCACTTGAAAATTTCTTTATTGCTTGGTACTCAATAATGAGAGGTATCATAAATTTTATGGCAATTGGCTTCACACAAACTTGCATTGATCATAATTAATACTATAACAGTCATATTTCAAACTGCGTTGCAAAATTTGAAACATAATTGTTGATTTATGTAAAATTGGATGATTCCTTTTAAAAATTTAAAAAGCTTCATTAACTTTTTTAGAAGTGAGACACGTGTCAATGCATTGCTTTCCTACTTTGGTTAAAGTTTTATCATCCTCAAAATCTAGGGAAGCAATGATCATTAATGATCATTTGATTGATGATCCTGAGTAATTCCATATATTACTATGTTCACTTAAAAGACATTGAGCTCAATAATCCAACTCAACATCCACCTTTGGTGAATCAGAACAAGAAATTTGGCATATTATCTAACTCATCATCATTTAGTAACTCATGACACATCTAATCCCACCAAGTCCATGTGTCATAACCTCAGTTCCATTCTTTGGTTAAATAGTGTGCACTTTCAAAATGCAAGGAAGTAATGATGGTTGATCATCATTTGACTGACAGTTTTGCAAAATTGACACTCTACTATCCTAGTCAGCAACCTTTAACTAATAGGAAGACACCAATCTATCACTTGCTCTAATAGTTTTTCGTTTGCACCCCACATACTAAACTTAGTCCCACTTTATCCAGATGGAAACTTCTTGCTTCCCCACTTTCATTGAACTCCACACATCTTTAGAATTTGAGGAAGTGATTATCATTGATCATCATTTGATTGACGATCAGGAACTTGCATGATATACATTATTTTGAAGCTAAGGAAAAGGGGCACACACATCCACGTGCCACAACCTTGCATCCCCACTTTGTTTAAACCTTGTGCAACTTCAAAATGTGGGCTATGCACCCATCATTGATCTTAACATGATTTATGGTCAATGAAATAAACTCTCCAAAGGTTAGTAGTTTTGATCTAAGCTCATAAAGCTTTTAAATGTGCGATCTGGCGATCAAGTTGATCACACAATCAAAGCTTATCAAAAGATAGTAGCATTTTATAGTGTAATTTGGTGAAGTAGTGAAGTTTCCCTAGTCATTGAGTCACATCACATGATTTAAGCACTTAATTTCCTTTTAGACCATGACTAAGAAAAATAGTTAGTAAAGCCTTATTCACATGGTTGCTTGAATGAGAGAAGTATAATGAACCTTCTTAGTGACTAGGTGAACTGTTACATTCACATAGGTGAGGCCTCTAAAGACAATGATTGAAAGATAACTATGATTACACAAAACTATTCAGAAGCACATAAAGAAAATTATTCACATAGTCACAAGGATGACTAGATGGTTAGGACATTTGACTACTAAGAAGAAACCAAGTTAAAGCACTTGAAATCATTTTTAGTCACATGGTCGTGGCAGGCAAGTCATGATATGCATGATGAACTACAATTTGGTGAAGACAATTATGAAGCTAAAAAATATATGGGTTTGCATGGTGTCACAAAATGAAGATTACACACCATACTAGTCTCCCCTATGTATAGAAGAAGAATATCTCACTAGAGAGCAAATTCAATAGCTTGGATCTCAGGTGGAGTGTTCATCATCACTATAGAATTAGAAGAAGGAAATCCAATAGAACCTCCCATGCCCAGCTTTGAATTGACTATCACTGGTTTCAAAGGAAAAGAGATAGATTGTGTAATCAAATATTCCAGCCATGAATTCTTATCTAATGACAGTTTTATAAAGTCAAGGACCTTTTACCAATTTACATGGAGAATAAATATTGGAAACTTTGAGGAAAGATGCAGTAAAGGAAAGTTGAGCAGCTAGACAAAGAAGGTTCAATCATACAAGATGAGATCAAGGAAGAAATGATGCAAGGATTCATTAGTGTGACTTCTGAAGAGGGACAAAAAATGATCTGATCAGCTAGAGTTTTACTTCTTCCAAATTGGGACATTGCAGATGCAATGGTGTTTAATAATGTTACAAAGAAGTTGAGCACTAAAGAGAAAAAGAAAAGGGCACTCAGTGGTGCTAAATATAGTGAAGACCATGCTACCCTAGTTATTTGGTCCTTAAAAAGAGGATCTAGAGCTAGTTATTCTCAAACTAATGATTCTAAATAAATAGGGAACTTGATTGTCAAAAGAGTAGAGGATACTCCAAATTAAGAGGTAGTAAAATTAAATATTGAAACATCCACTCTTACCTTAGCCATTGCTAGGAAAGATAAAAGGTCTACACAAGAGCTACAAGAGAAATATGAACAAGTCCTAGATTTTTACAATAAGGACGTCCAAAAGAGAATTAACCATGAAAATAAAATGACACGACATAAAGGATAGTCTAGAAGGTAGATAGATGACACACTTTTTAATAGATGGATGGCAGAATATTCCTCAGCAAATTAGTTGTTACCGAAAGAAGTTGAAGAAATGGATGTGGACCAAGATGAGTTACAAATACTTAATGCACCAGTTTGAATAGAAGAAAGAAAAATGGAGCAACCAACTATAATAGTTGACATGGATACTCAAATTGGTGATGTGGCACAAGAAAAACCAATTACAATAGCAAGTGTGGCTACTCAAACTAATGACCTAGAAGAAGAGAAACTAGTTGTAATCAATTATTAGATATTAGAGCATGACACGTCACGTGCAATCCAATTGGTCCCACAGTTGGAAGAGCAATAGATACAACCAGGCCAATCATCAGACATAGTGGATCAACAAGAAGTTTTTATAGTAGAATTGGCACCACCACAAGAAAATCAATGAGAACGTCATTCTATTACAAAGAGGCAAACAAATACCAAATTTTGTCTTTTTGTGATAGTGATAGTTTTTGTACTCTTTTGTAAATATTTTTGTGCTAAGGACAGCTATATTTTCCCCTCTATGCCTAAAGCTTGTTACAACTCATGCTATATAAGCAAGTTCCCAAGGCTAGAGGATGGTCTGAAGCTTATATAATTTCTAGTGTTATGCTATTTTTGTAGTCGGTCTAGTTAGTCTTTATTTCAATTTTTTGATGTTTTTAATTGTGAAATTTTGAGGATACAAATGGATCTTGAATGACAATTTTATCATATCTTGAGTTATTCCTAAGTTTATATTAGTAATGTATTAGTTTCAAAGAATATTAATACAAGGACAACATTTTGCAATATCTTTGTCTCTAAATTCTGCAATATGAGAGAATGTTTAGATTTTATCTATGAGTAAAATGATTATCTAGGACTCATTTATCATTTTCTCCTATCTTATCACCACCATTGTTTCTTAATCCTGTACCTTGGACTTCTTGTTGGTTTAGAACCTTTTTTTCCTTTTTGCAGCTTTATGGGTTGGTAATTTACTTGTGATTCTGTGGTATTCAGTTTAACAAATTTTTATCTCTATTCAAGGTAGTTTTCCCCTCCCTTATGGGTCTTAGTGGGCATTCTCTCTATAATTTCCTTGTAATGGACATGCCAATTAAACTCTGTAGCAACTCTAGGCCCATGGCTTTTGATGAACTTATCAAGGAAGATAGAATAAGACTAATGTTGAATAAAGGCAACAAGGTGGTTATCAGGGTAGTGATGAGGGTGTTAGGAGATCAATATATAAGATGCCCAAATAGCTGGAGATCTAATTTTGATATAGTGGCAATGTTTGCAGCCATAGCCCATTACGTTTATGGTGATGATGATACGATAGTAGAGCACTGCTCTAAAATTTTACATCCTAACATTCATCTTGGTTTGGAAGAAGCCATATGGAACATTAGGGGTGACCTAAAAATTTGATCAGCTACCAACTATGGAATTGTATGTGTTAGGGGGGAATAAGTTCCAACATATCCTATCATTTTCATAGAAGATAAGGTAGCTTTTTTGGAAACAAGGCCCATCTTTGTGAGAAATTTGAGTTTCTTGGCACGTTATCATGGAATGTTTGATCCAACAAATTTTAACTAGGTAGAAGATTACATTATAGAGGACAGGATGCTAGAAGATGAAGGAATGGAGGAAGTAGTGTAGGAATTCAAAGAGGATTTTGATGATGACTCAGAGTAGAATAAGTAGTATTAGATCTATGTATAGGACTTTGTTTGGATAGTCTCTATTTTTAGTTTCTTATCTTTTCATCAACTACCTTGTCCTCCCATTTTGTATTAGGGATAAGGTAGTATTTTTTTATTTTTTCAACTCATTTAAACTCATTTTCAAGATTTTAGTGGCTATAGATAAACATTAAGACACTATCAGTTTCTATTTGAGGGTTGTGGTGGCTTTTTTTTGTCTCCTTTATGCTATGATAGGTTTGATATCTGATATATGCTTGACAGATCAAAAGTTTAAACTGGTAGTTCTAACCCTCTATTAGATCTAGTAATTCTTAATCCATATTGGTAGTATCTAATTTATTTATGCAACAAAGGAGTGGTTCAATAATTGCAAGGCATTGACAGGTTAAAACTCTTTGTTTATCCTCCTACTCCTTTTATTCTTTCTTGTTGACACTTTTGATTCAAGTTCCTTAATAAATTCACATTTAATATGTAATCCATCTATTTTTGATATTACATCAAATGAAGACTGTGATGTTATTTGATATCTAACTTGCCTTAGCAAGAAAACAGAAATTGTTTCTTGTAGGACATTGACAAGTTTATTTTTTGCATCTCCTTTTGTTATCCCCACCTCTCACCTATAGATTTCTCAGGAGCAAGTTGCTCAATTTTCTTCTTGATCCCTTTTTTGAATTTATCGCTTTGTAATACCAAAAGAGGAAGATTTTAATATGTGAAATATAACTAAAAAATATTAAATAAATTTAAAGCTAAGATTTTGTAAACTGGGGTATGCCCCTTTTATTTTTGTAATAATATAAGACTTTGGTCCTGGGAAAGACTAGAGGTTTTCTTCTTTGCTCTTTCCTACCAGTACCCGTTTGAATAAAGGATGATTGGGAAATGATCAATAATGGTTTTAAATGATGTAATAAGGCTATTAAATCCTCTAAATGGTGTTAAAAGCACTACTAGTGCAATAAGTTGTAAAATACCTATATTGGCCATATGAGCCTAAAAAGGCTTAATTAGAGTTAGTAGGGATCAGTAGTAAGGGCTTATGAGTTAGTTTGGTTTTAAAGGTTATCCTTAAAACTTTTAGAATTTTTTTTAGATGGCTTGGAAAGGTTGTCCCTCTATGCTTGTATTTTGTTGTAACTCATGCTATATGAGTGAATTCCCAAGGCTAGAGGAAGGTCCAAAGTCTGTATAATTTCTAGTGTTATGCTACTTTTGTAGTCGATTCAATTAGTCTTTGTGTCAATTTTGTAATGTTTTCAATTGTGCAATTTTGAGAATACAAATGGATCTTGAATGACAATTTTGTCATATCTTGAGTTATTCCTGAGTTTATATTAGTAATGTATTAGTTTCAAAGAATATTAATACAAGGAGGAAATTCTGCAATATTTGTGTCTCTAAATTCTATCTCCATTTTTCATATGTTGGTTATTTTGGGATCGAATGAGCAAGGTTCATGCAATTCAATACAACTAGGATAGGTTGTTTATCAATTTACTATTTCTTTTAATTCAATGAATTAAGTAAATACTTCAATAGATTGGTAGGGTTTCTAGTCACATGCAAGGAATATCATAAGAATGGATTTTAGGGTTAGCTACTGATATTTTAATTGCATGGTTATTAAAGAGGTAGAGTTTTGCTGCTAAGGCTCTATATAGCAATGGATAAGGCATTGATCATCAATTCAAATGCAAGTTGAAAGGTTCATTTGGTTGTACAAAGCACATTTAAAATCAAATCAATTTTATTTTTCTATAATGAAGAATCAACTGCTGGTCATCACTAATTTGTAGTATTTTCCCTCTAATTTATATTTAGCTATTGTAATCAAGGATTCATTACAAATCTAAGAAGAATTATTAATTGTTTTCTACTATAGGGGATAGATCTAAAGAAAAGAGTGTGAGTGAAGGAATTCTAAAGTATAATATCAAATAACCTATTATTTTTATCCCTAAGGTGTGATAGCCCTCATTTTCACTTGTCCAATTGTCTAAAAAATTTAAGGTGAGAGTGCCTTGATTTGTGTTATGCAATTAGGATTTGTCATAAAATTGTTGTCCTTTTTCCAGAAAAATCCTAGCTTGAAATTTTATTTTTCAATTGCCCTAGGAAGCCCTTAGGTTTTTAATCCTTGACATTTTTAAAGAGAAAATCAAGTGTCCCTATTGTATTTTGCATTTTTAATGTAGTCTCTTAAAAAATTTAAGTGTGTGACCTTGTGACCAAGTATGTTTGCATGGTTGGGGAATATTTATAGACTACAACAATTTATGTTGTAAACCCATGAAGAGGCTAGGTTTACCTTTGTTCACTAAGTCATGAGGATAAGTAGGAGATAAAAGGTTTTAACTATGAAGATGCAACCAAGTCAAAGAAATCAAGATATTCTTCAGTCGCAATAGTTAAGTAATCATGTGTTAAGTGATCTATGACCTGGTGAAGACAACTGTGAGATTCAATAGAGTACTTGTTCACTTGACTATGTAGTTAAGATGTGTATAGATTACAAAGGCTATGACCTAGCAAAGCAATAAATGGGACTTTAGTCACATGGTCACTTGATTGAAAAGAGTATAAAGAATGTCAGCGGTGACTTGGAAAACTTTTGTTCATGTGGTTGTGACCTCAAAGGATAAGGACTTTAAACTAATCATGACTAGGTGAAAATGGTAAGGGCATGCAATGAACCTTTGTTCGCATAGTCGCAGGGGTTACCAGATGGTTAAGAAATTTGACTACAAAGGAGAGACTAAGTTAAAACTTTTAGGGTTACTCTACAGTTATGTAGTCATAAATTTTAAGTGATCATAAGCTAGTAAGGTTGTGACCTAGCTAAGATAGTTGAAATATCCATGTTCTCATGGTTGCAAGGTTAAGATGAGTAAGAAATATTTAGACTATGACCATGTGAATAGCTAGATTGCAGAAAGAATATAGTGAACCATATAGTTGCAAGGCCAAGCTGTTAGAAGATTGGAAGAGCTGGGACTTTGCAAAGTCCTAAGTAGTTTGTAAAGAAGCAATGATTGCAGGGTTGCAATGAGAAAAGCCTAGAAGAGAGAAATTTCTATGAAGCTCTATGACTTCAAGAAGGTTAAAAGTAGCCACATGTTTGTAGGAAGTAAGTGCTAATGTTAAGAAGAAGTTGTGAATGCATGATTGCATTTATAAAAGGGTTAAGTTCCTTTAAGTGCTCAGTTGCACAATAAGCATCCAAACTATGAAGTAAGTTGTGAAGCAATAATAGAAGGTTTGAAGTTGTCAACACTAGGTTGTTGGTTTTAAAGGCCAAGGCAAGAAACTAACTATAAAATGATGATAAAAAGGGGTTAGTGGGTCACAAGAATGTGTTTAAAGTAGAAAATAATTGTTAAGAGTCTCATCATGATTGAAAAGTAATATCATGTCAAAAGGTGCTTAAAAAGATTTGAAGAGCTAGCAAACAAGTCATTTTTTGACACTTTTACCATTTTTGAGAATTCTTATATACATTGACATAAAGTCCCATAAATGCTTCTCTATTGCTCATTATCTATTTAGTAAGTTGATATAATAGTTTTCTTAGTCACAGGTATTTGCATAGTTCAGAGGTAAGAGTGTGACAGCTAAGATTTTTTAGAGTTTGCAGAGACATTATAGAATCATGGCACATGAAGAAGGGAAAATAATATCCTAAGTTGACATAGAAGGGTCTTTACAAGCCCTTGAACAAAAATTGGAAAATTTGTATGCAAAGGAATGGGTGTATTTCCTTTTAGGGTCTTCCCATGCTCAAACTATGAATTCCCTTATCTTCAAGGATGTATACTCCTTCTAAAGAGATGCCATTATACCTAATACTAATAGAAATGAGCTTCTAGTATTTTTATTAGAATAGGTTTGAAAAATCACCAATTTGCAACCTGTAGATTAGGAACATAGAAAAATTGATAATGCCAAAAGTAATAATAAATGTTGATCTAATGAAGGCATTGATCAAATCCTACAATCCTACAACTAAATCTTTCCATAAGAAGGATATGAATATCCTATGTAGACTAGATAGGGAGACTTTCATTAAGGTCTTTGAACTAGGAGGACCTATGATGAAGGAAATTGAGAGGGAGAAGATGAATGAAACATTCAAAAGTTCTAAGGGTTTCTTTATTGGAAGAGTCATGAAGTGACACATTCCCTAATCAAAACTAGAAAAGGGTGAAATGCCAAAGAAGGTAGGAGACCTTATGCCACTTTATTTCTTCTACAAGTATCTCAAGTATAACATTTTTAAGGTAGACAAGGTGGTAGGATTTGATGGCACCATGAACACCCTAGGGTACATATATATCATGGCTTTGGACATCCAGGATCTAAATCATAATGTTGGATATGATTTTGTGGAATATATCATCAACATGATGCATGATGAAAGTGTGGCAACTCATAATGGAGAACTAGAAAACTTTAGGTTTTTCCACTATTCACTATTAATGCATATTATTCTTTTTAAGAATATAGGGAATATTAGACCAAACTTCATTGAGGCCACTAAGGAGAATGGAGAAACCCTACCTGTGCATATGTGGACTCGCTTCTGGCAAATGTTTTATCCTTATGCTAGTGTTGTTACTTTTTACAATGATTTTGTATTTCCTATTACAAACATGTTAGTAGACATGACTGAAAGAGTACCTAGAGGGGTAAGAATGCTAATAAGACCATATGCTTTCTTGAATGGGGATAGGGTACTTATCCATGATTGGGCTAGTTTTTTTCATTTTGAAAAAATTTAAAGTATAAGAGTATTTAGGTGTCCACAGCTCCCTCATTTGTTACCAAAATATATCCCTAAAAGTTTAAGCCAATTAGAGTTCTTCTAGAAACTACTTATGATGAATAAAGAATACATAGGTCTTACTATCAAGAAAGGCTCTTTTGTAGATAGAAATACAAATAAATGTATTTTTTTGATAGGAAAAGATGTCATAGAAGAGATAGATAAATGCATGGGAGAGTTCAAGCTTCCCTCAGCCCCTGCTAGGACCTATGATCCAAATTATTTGGTGAGGCATGCTCTCAAGTAGATGAGAAAGTATAACCTCCCTAAAAACAAGCCAAATTGGGAGGAATATTGTATAATGAATTTTTTAGATACAAAGGTTTGTAGGGATAGAACCCTAAAATAGAATAAGTTAATGAAAATAGAAGAAGTCATGAAGGCATTTGTTCCATCATTCTAGCATTTCTATCATGAATCATCATACTTGGATAGATATAATAGGTTTCTTGACAATTTTGATCAAATAATGACACAAGTGCCTACTAAAATAAGAGACAGAGTAGGGCCTCAACCCCCTTAGCAAGAGGATGCCAAAACTATAGAAGTAGATGATGATTAGCCAGAAAGCCTTTCATGGGCTCAAGGGAGGAAAATAAAAAAGATGATTGAGATCCCTGATAAAGTCAAAGGGAAGGAACTAAAAAAATTTCCTAGGGGGTCCCAATTCTTTGGTACAATAAGATACAACTTTTTGATAAAACAAGCTGGGGAAAATGAGAAAATTCTAAATAAAATTGAATTGTAGATTCAAATGTTGGTTAAGAGAATAATCTAGGCTGAGGAGTTCATGAAGGATGATACATTCATAAACTTAGATGAATTTAAGTCATTCTTATACAAGGTCAAGCTAAATGAGCTTACCTTATAGTTGCAACCAAGAGACTCCCTAGAGAAGATTGTTGAACTAGTGCAAAGGTTGCAAGAGTATGATCCAAACAATAAGAGTCTCACTATGGAAGAAGCTAGGGCACTAGTGATGAGAAGTGGGATGTTGCTTTTTGTAGGTTGGGAACTCAGTTCATCTTTTATGTTGGATCAAATAAGAAGGCAGGAAAATTCAGTCTCTTTTGAAGAGACAAATATTATTGGTGAGTTGTAGGAGTTTGGTTTCAACATTGGTAGTAAAACAATGGCAATATGGAGCATGGCTCCTAAGGAAAACAAGCTAACCCTAATGAAAATAAAGGAATCCCCCCAAGGAAATGTTATATTCTAGAATGTCACTAATATATCAAGTGACTAGATACATAACCTAATGAACACAACATCACTCATGAGGAAGAGAAAGATGGATACATTGGAGGAGAAGTTGTATCAAACATAGATCATATCAATTTATGCTAGGAAGACATATGAAGACCAATTAAAGAGAACTTATGTTCTAGAATAGAGAGTGACCACTTTGGATGAGGAGGTAAGAAGCCTAAGGAATGTGGCTAGGCCCATAACAAAGGTAAAAGATCAAGAATCCCAAATAGATGCTAATATAGAAAATATGGGAGAAAACCAACATATGGATATTGATGAGTGGGATGGTGCCAAGGAGATTAAAATTAGAACTATCAAAAAATTGTTGAAACACAAGGTAAATACACTAAAACTTGTTTCACACAATGTGCACAACAACTTCCTGGTTTTGCAAGGGGTGGAATATAAATGTTCTGAAGCAGTTGCTCTATTGTCCCCCCTTTTACCATTTGGGGTCCTTACACCTAGTCCTTTGATAACCTTGTACCTCAGCTACCACAAAAGAAGCATTTACCAAAGGTAGTGATTATTGATACCAGGAAAATGATAAATAAGGTAAGAGATCTAGATGATTTCTTTTCTGGTAAGTTGCAAATAATCTAGAATAAAATGAAAGCAATTGCCAAAAGAAAACCCATTTTTTTCCCTACCATTCTATATAATGATGGAGGAGTTAAGGATTAGATAGAGTGGTCATCTTCTTTTGACAACATTTTGAACCATCCTAGATTTATTACATACTACAATAATGAGGTAGGTGTGGTGGTAGTTTATGATTGAATTGATATGATATATAAGTTAGAAGCTAAAATGTCAAAGATAACTGTTGAGGTTAAAGATATAATTGATGCCAAGTGGAATAAGTGCGTCGAAGAATTAAATGCAGTTAGGTATGCGACCTGGCCTGATGTAGACATAAATATTGCTATTTGGAAGTTATAGGAGACATAAAGGCTTTACCATCCAAGGAAGATGGTTAGATAGAAGTGATAAAAGGATTACTACAAGAAGAAAGAAGAAGATAAAAGAATTAAATCAACAGACTTCTATAGTAAATCTCACCTACCATTTGGCAACTACTTCCCTTATTTTGATCAAAGGCATAGAATGTTTTAATTGTAATTTTCTAAAAATATCTCGCATTTTATTTTTTTCAGTAAGTTTTTGATATCTATCCTCCCATCAAAAGCTTGTTGCAATCCTCTATATAAGGATTTCTAAGATGTGGAGTGCGGGTCCAAAGCCTATATTATTTTGTGCTTTTTCTATTCACAGTCAGTCTAAATTTTGTCAATATGTTGTATTCAATTTTGTGAATCTAAGAATATAGTGAAAATTGAATGATTTAGTTATAAACCCTTATTGGGGGAACTTTCAAATTTAATTTGAGTCTAGTTGTACTTCATTTATGCTATTATTATTTATAGTCCTACATTCTACGTATTGGAAATCATGGAACGGATTTTTCAATACAACCCTACTTTTCTCAATGGTTATTTTGTTCTAATATTTTTTTTTTAATAGGGAGATATGGATGCTTACCTCAAGGATATAAAAAGGATTGAGAAAACTTCTTTAGATAAAACAATCAAAACTATTACAAAGAAAGAACAAAACTACTATATTTGTACTTATTTTATGTGGATCTTATATTTTTACCAACTATAAATAAAATGAAACAATTGAATAGAGTAAAATTCATATTGATTTTCTCATCAAAATTTAATGTAGTGGTTGAACAGTACTATATTTGTACATTTTTATGTGGATCTTGTATTTGCACTAACTAGAAATAAAATGAAACCCTAATCAAAATAATTGAACAAAGTAAAGTTCATATTAATCTACTGACCATTATTATCATTTGATTACTGCCACCAACCACATCCTACATGTAAAATTGTTGTTTTAGTGTCATCCCTAGATCTAGTTGTAAGACCCAAAATGAGACAAGTGGTAAAGTTGTTGAATGAAATTGATTAATTAATGAAGGTATGTTAGTTTGGGCTTCACTTGGTTTTGAGAATACTTTAATATTCTCTACTTAAAAAAGACAACCATGTGAAGGTGGAAGCTCATATGGCCTCAACCCCCTCCCCCTAACATCAATCTAAATTCTCCATTATCATCTAATTACATACTTCATTCATTCATCCATCCATTTATGAACTATAACATCCAATCAACACAATCACATAACATTAATTAATATGATATAAAATTCATTAATGCACAATACTAATCAAGACTTCATTAACACATAACAATACTCATTAACATGACATAAAAATCAATATTAATACACAACATTCATAGATAATTACTTAAAATAACATTCCTTCATTATCCAACAAATTTTATCAAACAAGATTTATCAAAGAGCATTTTTAAAAATCATTTCTTCTTTTTGTGTTTCTTAGCTTTCTTAAGGTAAAGGTTGATAGGAGCATCAATATCTTCCTCATTCTCCTCCTCTTGTGGCACATGTAATGTCAAATTATGATGCCTCCTATTTTGAGTAGCAAGAGGTTGTTGCACTAAAGGGGGTTCTGTTGCAATAACAAGTAAATGGGTTAAATTGGCATACTCTTTTTCTTTTATTAACTATTACAAGTATTTAATTAACCAATAGAACATAACACATATTTTTCTTACCTAAAAATGCCACATTATGTACATGTTATCTCTAAAAATTGTAGCCTGAATGGATCTCTTAATTCAATCACTTTGAGTAACATGAAAATACTTTTGAGTAGTGGGTATACTAGGACTAGGAGTGAATCTCTAGGTTCTAGGCTAGTTCCTTATGATGCTTAACCCATTTGCTTCTTAAGCATAAAAATAAACCTGGGAGGGAAAGAGATAGAAGGATTTCTTGCATGAAAGTAAATGCTGAAAATTAAAAAATATGTGATACACCAAACAATAACATGGGAATATTTTTTACCTAACATGATGAAGCTTGTTATGAATAGTTAGAGGGGGGCACAATGTTGACCTCAGAAAACTCATATTAAAATATTTCACAAGAAGGGTAAACTTTAAACAAGGTGTTGAGGGGAGTGATAACACTCACAGTTAACAACCTGAGAAGAAGCATATGTAAGGAAACTCAAGTGCGGAAATAGCTTCCTACACTAATCTCTTAAGAGAAGTATGGTGCAAATCCTATTAAAATATTTTACACTTACAGATTCAATATCATGTAAACAAAAAAATTTCAGCAAACCAAGCATAAAGAAAATAGATAGAGAAAGAAACACATAACACAAAGATCTTTCGATGGGGAAAAACCTTTTGGTAAAACAACCCCACCCCTCTAGAACCTGTACAATGTATTATCTTCAACACAAGGTTACAATACACTTGCAATGCAAGTTCAATAGCGACAATAGAAGACTCCAGTAGCAACTCACAGTACCAACAATACACTTTCTCACATTCCTTCTCTTTGCAACCCCAAAAAATGCTTATAACATGCGCTTCACTTTAGGGCTACTCCCAAAGGTAACCGTATTAGGGTTTTACCATTCTTTGAGAAAATAGGAACCCTAAAAAAACTTTCCTGAACCCCACTATTGGGGTAGAGTGTACAATACTCAAATTTATCAGTTGCCACATGTCTTCACCTGTCATTGAATCTACCTAACATAGCTCTTATGTGTCATAAGAATTCGTCATAACCATTTTAGTGATGATCTCCTTATCCACAATTCAAGATACCGACACATCAACATTATTTGCAAGAAATACATTTTACAAAACAAATAATAAGAATACGAATTATCCAAGGTTGAGACACCTTATTCCTAACATTCTCCCACTTGTCAAACACCTTGTAAGAGCAATAGGAACTAAGTGCTATAGGCCAAAAGGCCCATAGACTTTGAACACCATCTAAACTACTCAATGCCCACTGGTTTCATTAATGCATTTGCAACATTCTTCATAGTATCTACCTTCTCCAAGTTTACCTTTCCATCTTCCACCATATCTCTCACAAAGTGAAACTGCACATCAATGTGCTTCGTTCTGGCATGGAAAGTTGGATTCTTTGCAAGGCAAATAGTGCTCTGACTGTCACACCAAATAGTAATCTGTTCTACATCAACACCAACATTACAATACAATCTCTTAAGCCAAATGGCTTCCTTACAAGCATGAGTAGCAGCCATGTACTCCGCTTCTGTAGTGGACAAAGCAACCATAGGTTGTCGCTTGCTCATCCAACTAATGGCACCACCAAACATAGTGAACACATAAGCACTGGTGGATCTCCTGCGATCAATATCACCTGCCTAATCTGAATCCACAAACCCACAAATACAAATTGAATGCAAAAATCTAGAAGAGTTACCATGATAACATATGGAGTAATCTGATGTACCCCTCAAATATCTAAATACTCACTTAACTGCATCCCAACGTCCAGGATTAGCCATAAACTAACTCAGGACTCCCACTACTTGGGCAATGTCTAGTCTAGTATAGACCATAGCATACATAAGACTTCCAACTGCACTAGCATAAGGTACTCTACTCATGTCCTCCACCTCACTAGGAGATTTTGGACAATCATCTACAGATAACTTTGTTCCCAATGAAATAGGAACACATAGTGGTTTACAATCTGCCATGCTAAACCTGTCCAACACAAACTTCGCATACTTACTTTGACTCAACAAATTTTTTTTGTTAGACCTGTCTCTACTAATTTCCATACCAAAGATGTACCTAGCTGCCCCAAGATCTTTCATCTCAAACTATGCTAACAACTGATATTTAAAATCAGAAATCATACCCTTACCCTTCCCAAATAGCAACTTATCATCAACATATAATGCAACAATAAGAAGGCGATCATTTTCAACACTGAAATAAACACAATGATTTGATTTTGATCTTACAAATCCAATTGACAACACCAAGGCATCAAACTTAAGGTACCACATCCTAAGAGATTGCTTCAAACCATATAGAAATTTCTTTAATCTGTAAACTAAGGATTCTTTACCTTTAACAATGTAGTGCTCAGGCTGTGACATATAAATCTCTTCCTCCAAATCACCATGAAGGGAAGTTTTCTTCACATCCATCTGTTCTATCTCTAAATCATATGATGCAGAAAGAGATAACAAAACTCTAATGGATGTCAACATTGCAACAGGAGAGAATATTTCACCATAATCTATTCCCTCTACCTATGAATACCCCTTTGCAACCAATCTAGCTTTGTACCTTTCAACACTGCCATCTGCACAGAATTTCTTCTTGAAAACCCATTTACAACCAATAGATTTTCTCCCTTTAGGCAAAGGTACAAGGTCCCAAGTTTTTTTTTTCTCTAATGAGGCCATCTTATCATCCATAGCCTCAATCTAGGAACTTGCATCTTCCATGTCCAAAGCCTCTTTCATAGATCTAGGCTCATCAATGTTAGTAATCAAAGCAAAAGCACAACTAGAATCTAACATAGAATAACCAAACCTTTTTGGTTGTTTTCTTTCTCTCATGGATCTCCTCAAGGGCTATGGTTGAGGTTGTTCTTCCTTTTCTTCTGAACTATCAGAGTTGCTAGAGCTCTCCTCATCATTAGACCCAACATGGTCTCTTTGTTGAGTCTTCTCAGGGGTAGGAGGCAACTGAACAACATCTTTTTCCTTTTCATTTTCATTTGGTTGTAGCACAATAGGAGAATATGTTAGCTCTCTAAAAATAACATTTATACTATACAACACCTTACTAGTCACAGGATCCCAAAGCTCGTATCCTTTCACACCAACATTGTATCCAATGAAAATACATTTAACTGCTTTATTTTCCAAGTTAGATCTTTTCTCCATTAGGACATGTGCATAAGCTTCACAACCAAAAACACAAAGATGTCTAATTGAAGGCTTCTTACAAGACCACACCTCCATGGGTGTCTTACCAACAAGGGTTGATGTAGGAGATCTGTTAACCAAATAGCAAGTAGTGGCCACAGCTTTGGCCCAAAACCTTTGTTCTAAACTAGCTCCACTAAGCATACTCCTAGCCTTCTCCATCAGTGTCCTGTTCATTCTCTCTGCAACTCCATTTTGCTCTGGGGTATAAGGAGTTGTCTTATGCCTCTTGATACCTTTTTCTTTACAGAATTGTTCAAACTCTACTAAGAAAAACTCACCACCATTGTCAGTTCTCACACACTTAATCTTCTTACTAGTCTGATTTGCTACAAGGGCTTTAAATTCCTTGAATCGACTAAATACTTGTGTCTTACTTTTAAGGAAATAAATCCATGTCCTTCTACTATAATCATCTATCAAAGATACAAAAAATACAAACTTGGAGATTGAAGGAACTTTTATAGGACCAAATACATCGGAATGAATAAGATCCAAAACATCAGAAGATTTGTGAGAACTAGAGTAAAACTGAACACGATTTTGTTTACCATAGACACAGTGTTCACAAAATTCAAACTCAAGATTGCAATCATTTAACCCCTCAATGATATTTTTATTTTTCAGGGTTCTGAGACCCTTTTCACCAATTTGACCAAATCTCAAATGCCACAACATTGTCTTTTCTGTAGGAAGTTTACCTTCCAAAGTGTTTGCATTGCCATCGGAACCAATAACCATAGTATTCTTCATTGCTTATTCAGATGGAGAGGATGAAGAATTATTACATAGAGGAACACATGCATCTAGCTGAAATAAGGTACCTCTCCTAGTACCCCTTGCAAGCACTATCGATCTTCTCATCATCTTGCATCCTCCTTTTGAAAAAAAAACTTGTACACCTACATCATTTAGCATACTTACAGATAATAGGTTTCATGCCAAACCTGGAATGTGCATAACTCCATTGATTCCCTTTACTTGTCCATCAAAAAATTTGATAGTGACCCTTCCGCGTCCAACTATCTTTAGGTGAGAATCATCACCCAAGTACACCTTTCCACCATCAAACTCTTCATATTTTGAGAACCAGTTTCGACGAGAGGTCATGTGAAAAGATGCACCTGAGTTAACCAACCACACATCATTAGATGCATGGGCTACCAAAGCTACAATGAATGCAACGCCATCTTCTTGAGATCTTTCTGAAGCTAAATCTGAACCTTTCTTCTTCTTCTTCGATTCTCTGCAATCTTTACAGAAGTGCCCAGGTTTATCATAGTTCCAACATTTTGCCTTAGACTTATTGGAAGTATTTGACTTCCCACGGGATTTGGATCTACGCTTATTGTCAGACTTATTGTCATTTTTATTCCCTTTTTTCGTGGATCCCCCACAAACAACAAGGGCTTCTTTTTCCAAAATGGAAGCCTTTCTTTGCATCTCCTCCAATAGTAGCGAAGTCACCACATCATCCATTTTGAAAGTGACTAACATTCTTCTAAGAGCCATCACAATATGGTCCCATGAATCCGATAAAGAACACAAAAGTGTGTAGCAATGATCCTCCTCCTCTAACTTGACACCAGCTGATGTCAACTATGTAGCCAGCAAATTAAATGCATTTAAATGATCTGTTAAGGATCCACATTCCTCCATTCGTAGAGAGTACAAATTCTTCCTTAGGTTCAACTTGTTCACCAAAGATTTGGCTTGATACACGGCCCCAAGTCTTTCCCACAAACTATATGTAGTTTTCTCATCTAGAACATTCAAAAGAACTGCATCGATTAAATAGAGTCTTATGAGACCCTTAGCTTTATGGTCTTTGACATCCCAATCTGCTTGAGCTATAGTTGTTGGTCTTGTAGAATTTGAAGTCACTTCCCATAGGTCATGATCTTCCAACATGTCTTCCATCTTGAGTTTCCACAACTCAAAATTAGTGCCATTAAATTTCTCCACCTCCATTCTTCCATATGATGAACTTGCCATCTCAATCTACAAATAAGATTTAGGATGCTTTGCACAAGACTCCCACTCAACTTGAGATTAGCTCAAAAAATCCTACCCAACAACTAGGATCAAAAGTTGATCAGGCTCTGATACCACTTGTAAGGAAACTCAGGTGTAGAAATAGCTTCCTACACTAATCTCTTAAGAGAAGTATGGTACAAATCCTATTAAAATATTTTACACTTACAGATTCAATATCATGTAAACAACAAAATTTCAGCAAACCAAGCATAAAGAAAATAGATAGAGAAAGAAACACATAACACAAAGATTTTTTGGTGGGGAAAAACCTTTTGGTAAAACAACCCCACCCCTCTAGAACCTACACAATTTATTATCTTCAATACAAGGTTACAATACACTCTCAATGCAACTTCAACAGCAACAACAGAAGACTCCAGTAGCAACTCACAATACCAACAATACACTTTCTCGCATTCCTTCTCTTCGCAACCCTAAAAAATGCTTATAACATGTGCTTCACTTTAGGGCTACTCCCAAAGGTAACCATATTAGGGATTTACCATTCTTTGAGAAAATAGTAACCCTAAAAAAATTTTTGGGGTGATGCCCCGAACCCCACTATTGGGGTAGAGTGTACAATACTCAAATTTATCAGTTGCCACATGTCTTCACCTGTCATTAAATCTTCCTAACATAGCTCTTACATGTCATAGGAATTTGTCATAACCATTTTAGCAATGATCTCCTTATCCAAAATTCAAGATGCCGACACATCAACATTATTTGCAAGAAATACATTTTACAAAACAAATAATAAGAATAGGAATTATCCAAGGTTGAGACACCTTATTCCTAATAGCATAAGCCCACAACTTGTAACCTATATGAATATTCCAAAAATAATTTGTAGATAAAACTAGGACATAATTTAGGGGTTTGAAATAAATAAGATGAATTATATTAGACCAGTAACTTACATAGCAAGAATGAACACAATAAGGGCTTTTGAACTATTCCTTTATTCAAGATTCAAAGAATAGTTCAACAACATTCATCCAACTGGCTACAAAGTGATCTACAAGAAATATTATGAAGAACTCCTAAAAGATCATGACAAAATACATTTTTACAAAAAATTGGAACCCTTGAAACATATTCGCAACTACCTTTTATAGAGTTTAGGCATAACTCAAATCTAACTTGAAGTTCAAACCCCACAAGATGGAGTCAAGTTGCAAAGAATTGAAATAAATGAATATCATAACTAAATCTGATCCAAAAAATAATAATTTTTTGTAGAAGTGATAGGAAGAAACCAAAATCAATGCATCCAGTAGTAAGAGATCAAATCCAAAAGATCTGATCATTACATGTAATAAAGATGCATGGAGATGCATTAATGCCATAGAACAAGGCCAAAAATGTCAGTTTGCATTGAACAAATGATCCTTGTAATGTGTCATGGCCACAACAAATAAATCCACACCACCATCAAAAGAAAATGTAGGATGGGATAATACACAATGTTAACCTATTGCAAAAATATAGAGTTAACTTGTGTGGAATAAAACTAATTTGCCCCCAATAAGATGAGTCCTCAATGTAGATCTTCATTCTGAAATAGATGCCTCAAATGTTGTAAGAAATATTTATTAGAATTCTTTAAAATAACTAAGGAGGGGGAGTGAATTAGTTATTCAAGGTCCAAATGTACCAATAAAACTTTTCCACTTAGCTTAGTGACCTCATTAAGCTTTCATGCATCCTAGCTAATCACTCAAACTTGCAGGTTACTATTAAATCAACATGCAACAATAAAACATGAAACATCAACACACATAACACAATGATTTAACGTAGAAACCCAATTTGGGAAAAACCACCAATAACATGCTACTCCTTTTTCACTCTTATGAAGTGATGCCCTATGGAAGGCCAACCCTATTAAAGGTTACAAAACACACTGTTAAATGTGACCCAGTTAAGGGATTTCAATCACCCTGTTAGAAGTTAGCCTGGTTAAAGGACTTTAGGCCATTCACTTGGAATGCCACCCTGTTAAAGGATTTTCTAATGACTATTAAGTCAACCATAGTCCAAAGGATTTTACCCTAACTGATACAATTGTTAGAGAGTAATAGTAGAGCTTTGATCTGATACAACTTACAACTTATCTTGCAGATCTTAGATCGCAATTCAATCCTCAATTTTTCTTGGCTTTCAATCTTTACAGCTCTGACAAACTTGTTCACTCTTCAATCTTTTTGCCTCCTTAAGCCTTTTACTTGTTGTGCCAATGTAGTCATTTATGTGGTCACTTGAAAAAGTAGAGTCTCTATTTCTATTCTTCCTTGGTCTTCTCTGACCTTCTCAGTATCTCCTCCTTGATACCACAATCTCATATTTGGACCTAGACACTTTGCTTCATGACTAGACATTCCTTAAATAGGAAATTAGAATACTTTTCTTGCTCTATTCTCCATTGTCCAATTTAGGGTTTGGATGGATTAGGTAGGATACAATGTATCTACCCCTTATCTTGTCTCTTCTAGAAACTTCTCTTGGAATCCACTTGAAATCACCTAAAAATGGTTAACCTCAAATTCTTTACCACTAGCTCATCATCTTTATCTTCCACCTAGTTCAAAAAATTTAAGATAAAAAACTTGTTGGCTCAAATTTGGCGAATATTTGAATTTTCAAATAATGCAACAGCTTGGCATTATTAAACTTCTAATGCTTGACATATACTGCATTGCTTAGCAACTATTGCGAGTTCACTCGACATCAACTACGATCTACCGATGCTTGACACCTATTGTATTTTGCTCAGTACTAACTATGTTACTCAGCACACACTAGAATTTTATTTTGTTCAACACCAACTAATTTTTTGCTTGGCATGAACTAACATTTCTCAGGACCTACTATCAACTTTGGTCAAGCTTTGTAGATAGTCTTAGTATTACTGGTTTTTCTAAAGTTTCTAAGTGTAGCCAACCTTTGTAATTTTAAGTAGATTATCAATACATTATTTCACCATTGTCTTAATTGATCCTTGCACTTCATTTCATAACCATAAATCAACCTTTCCTGTAGGTACTATTGTTACATCTTATTGATTAAATCCTCTTCATCAATCAACTAAGTGATAGTACTTGGATCTTATAAGCAATTGTCGTACCAACATATAGCAAGTTTGACATTAGTGACAAAACAATGATTGAAATATATGTTCTAGTTCAACAATCTCCCTTCTTCAACAATAATCTTTTCAATTAGATTTCAACAATCTCCCTCTTTGGCATTAATGGAAAACCAAACCGATCAACTAAGTCACCTAAATAGTCAAACAATTATTTTGACCAAATTGACTAGGTTAAAATAGGAAGACAATGCTAAAAAGAAATCTTTTATTCAATATTGTTCATTTTCTTATGACTCCCTCACACTTTGTAACCTATTATGTTTTACGATATCTTCCTTGTGCTATTATCCCTCTTAGGTTCTATTTCTCCTTCTCTTTCTTTTCATTCTTTAGATTTGATCAGTTTCTTTTATTTCTCCCTCTTTGAAAACAATGCCAAAGATGTATCATCTTAACATATTAATCATGCAGATATAGAATTTTCAGTAGCTCTAGTTTCTCCCTCTGTCACTTTGCTTGTGACTGATTTGGAATTTTAGCACTTAGATTACTTCAAAAAATACCTAAAGTAAGATCCTCTGCATCAATTTGTGTCATTTGGCTATCAACTTATTTGATGTAGGGAAATCCTATTGTTGCTTAGAAAACCTTTGATAGGGGTATCACCCCTAACTTACCTCTAAGATATTTGTATGCATCCTTAGGTAATGGTTTTGTGAAGATGTTAGCAATTTGTTTCTTTGAATTAACACACTCCATCTTCACCTCTTTGTCTTCAACTAGCTCTCTTACATAATGATACTTGATTGTAATGTGCTTTGTTATTGGATTCTTTGATATATTTATTGCACTAGCATTATCACAATAAAGTATCACAAGTTTTGTTACCCTTCTTTCATACCCTTGAGTAGATGCTTTATCCATACAATGTTTGTGTAGTTTATAGTAGCTGCAACATATTTAGCTTCAGCTATGGATTGTGAGGTACAACTTTGTTTCTTATTAGTCCATGTAACTAGTCTCTTGCCTAAGAAAAGTACTCCTCCACTGGTGATTTTTCTGTCATCTATATTTCGTCCCCAATCAACATTAGTCTAGGCTCTTAAATCAAAATTTTCTTTCTTCTTGTAGTATAAACCAAACTCTTATGTTCCTTTCAAATATCTCATTATTCTCTTTACTGCCATTAAATGATTTTCTCTTGGATTTTCAAAAAAGTGTGCAACAATTCCAATAGATAATGCAATATCAGGTTTTCTATGTACAACATATTGTAACTTACCAATCATTGATCTATATATTGTTTGATTCACTTCAAAAGACTCATCATTCTTTGATAACTTATTTCCTATTATCATGGGTGTACTTACTAGTTTTGAATCTTTCATTCTAAATGTTTTTAGTATCTCTTTGATGTACTTTGACTAGGTAACAAATATGACATACCTTAGTTGATAAACTTGCAGTCCCACAAAGAATTTGATCTCACCAAACATTGACATTTAAAATTCATGTTTTATCTTATCCATCAAATATTTTATCATCAACAAAGATTTCAAATAACAATATGTCTTTACCTTTTTTTGCCTTGATATATGGATTGTTATCATTAGTTCTCTCAAATCCAATCTTCACAAGATACTTGTGAAGTCTTTCATACCATGCTCTTGGCACTTGTTTCAAACCATAAACTGCTTAATGTAGTTTACATACCATATCCTTGTTGTTGTCATCAACAAATCCTTCTAGTTGTTCTATGTAGACTTCTTCTTCTAGTATGCCATTTAGAAATGCAAACTTAACATCCATCTGATAGACTTTGAATCCTTTGTAGGTAGCATATGCAAGTAGAGTTCTTACTCCTTCCATTCTTGCAACATGAGAAAATGTTTCCCCATAGTCTTTTCCTTCTTCTTGTGCATATCCTTTACAAACTAGTCTGGCTTTGTTTTGTGTGAATTCGCCATTTTCATCTAGCTTATTCCTAAACACCCACTTGGTACCAATCACATTTTTGTCATCTAGTCTTGGAACTAAACTCCAAGTTTTATTCTTCTCTATCTGCTCAATTTCTTCTTCCATGGCTTTGCACTAGTCATAATCTTCTAGTGCATCTCTTACTATCTTGGGTTCTTTCTATCTTAGCAAGCATGTTTCATTTCTAAATCCATTCCTTGTCATTGGTCTAGCATTTTTTTTTTAATGATTTGATCAGCAGGGTGATGTCTTCTAACATACTTGGATAGTCTTGGCTCAATTTTTGTTTCTTCATTTTTTCTTTTAGCTTTAGAGTCACTGTGTATATTTTTATTAGATATCTCATTATCTCTTTCATATGTACTAATTCCAAAATTAGAATGTGCAATTTCATCATTCTATAACTCAGCATCTGAATGCAACTCAATTCCTGAATTTAGTTCACCATTCATTGGTTGTGACTCGATAGTTACTGAAACTTGTTGTTGGTTCCCAACTTGATTAGAAATTTCTTCTTCAATAGGCATTCCTTCATAGAAGTATAAAAATGATTTTTATTATTCTAGTGTTTTGATGGATTCAACATCATGAACTTATGTCTATTCATCAAAATTTACATTTGCACTTTCCACACTTTTGTTAGTGTTAGTATTTAAAAACTTATATGCTTTACTTCTTGTAGAGTAGCCAAGGAATATACTTTCATCACTTTTTGCATCAAACTTACAATTTCTAGCATCTTTAAGAATATGGCATTTTCTCCCAAATACCTTGAAATGTTTTACATTGGGTGAGTGACCATACCATAATTCAAAAGGTGTTGCATTTGTACCTTTCTTGATTTGCACTTGGTTGAGGGTATAGATAGATGTACTTACAACTTCTCTCCAATATTTTAGAGCAACATTATTCTCCATCATAAGTGTCCTAGCATAGTCCATTATGGACCTATTTCTTCTTTCAAGAATTCCATTCTGTGGAGGGGTCCTTGGTGCAAAAGTCTATCTTTTGATCCCTTTATCATTATAGAACATCTAAAACTCTCTTGATGTAAAATCTCCTCCTCTATTTGATCTCAAGCATTTCATAATTTTACCTATTTCTTTTTCAACTCTTGTGAAAAATTACTTAAATATTTGAAATGCATTAGATTTTTGCTTTAGAAACATGACCGTCATCATCCTAGAGTAATCATCTACAAACAACATTATATACTTGTCTCCCTTGTAACTTTTTAATTCTATATGTCCACACAAGTCAGTATAAACAATTTCTAGTATCTCTTTAGAAGTATAAGTTTTTCTTTTGAAACTTGACTTAGTCATTTTGCCTAACTGACATTGTTTGCATATCACATTATCAGGCTTTTTTAGCTTGGGCAAAACTCTAACTTTCTTCATGTTGCTGATACTAATCAATTTATCAAAGTTGACATGACACAACCTTTTATGCCATAGCCACACATTATCAAATTTTACAATAAGAAAAGTAGCATCCTCTATATCAAGGTAAAATAGATTGCTTCTAGTTTGATCTCCTTTTTCTATCAAATTTCCATTTGTGTCATATATCTTGGCAGTTTTGTTTCTAAACTCAACTTTGCAACCTATATTACTTAGTTGTGACACACTCAATGGACTATAATTCAAACCTTCAACATAGTAGGCATTATCACATGAGATCTTTTCTATGAGCTTAATGGAACCTTTTCCTTTTATCAGACATGGAGCATCATTACCAAATCTAACACTATTTCCATCATAATAGGTTAAGGTAATGAACTTACTTTTATCTCCTATCATGTGATGTGAGCATCCACTATGAATGATCCATTTTTCATTTTTGTTTACATAGGTCACAAGTGTAGTTGCCTCATCTTCATCATACTCATCCTTCATTACAATATAAACTACTTCATCATCTTTCTCATCAGAATCATCTTCTTCAGCAACGTAGCACTTCTTCCCTTTGTCTTTAAACTCCTTCCTATCTTCATTTATTCTACCTTTGTATTTGTCATTACCTTTTTAGTTTCTCTTTTTTGGACACCTAGCAACAATATGTCCAACCTCATTGCAATTAAAACAAATGATGAGTAGCTTAGCTTTGAATTTGCCTTTTCCTCTATGGAATCTTCTTTCCAGTAATGCTTCCAGTTAATTGACATCTTCTTCATTAGTGTCACTATCACTAGATACATGTTTTATCTTTCTTTTCTTCTTCTACTTCTTCTTATCAGAATCTTTTAGTAGAAACTTGGCTGTGAAAGTAGATTCAAGACTCTTTGGCTTGTAATTGTCAAAGTTGGATAAATCTAAAGTAGTAAGTCTACCTACTAAACCTTCAAGAGTCAAATTATTTCCTGGAATACATCTTAATTCTTGGATTGTAGATACTCTAATAGCATAAATAGATAGTAATGTTCTTAAGACTTTGCTTAGAACAATATCATCATCTATATGACCAGTAGCACCTTTTATTGTACTAACAACTTCTTTTATTCAAGCAACATATTAAGTAATTTTCTCACCTTCCTCCATTCTCATATCATCAAATTTACCTCTGGGGCTCTCTAACTTGGCTCTTTGTACATTTTTATCTCCTCCATAAATGGTTTGTAGAGCATCCCACATCTTGAATGCAGCGTTACATCCCTTGATATCATCAAATTTTGCATAGCTAAGGGCAGAGGCAATCTCTAACATTGCCTAATTGTGCTCTTTCTTTTTCTTCATATCTTCAATTGTAGGAACTCCAACTAGATCAACATGTTCCACTAAAATTGAGGATTGTGCATGATCTCCTATTCCTCCAAGATGTAACTTCATTAGACTTTTCCATGTAGGGAGTCTATTAATCTTGGGTACTTCTCTCTTGGACATCTTGATCTTTATGCTTCTAGTACCTTCAAACTAGTTCAATCAGCAGATGGCTCTAATTCCAATTGTTAAAATTCTTTAGAATAACTGGGGGGGGGGGGGGGGGGTGAATCAGTTATTCAAGGTCTAGATGTACCAATAAAACTTTTCCACTTAGCTTAGTGACCTCATTAAGCTTTCATGCATCCAAGCTAAGCACTCAAACTTGTAGGTTACTATTAAATCAATATACAACAATAAAACATGAAACATCAACACACGTAACATAGTGATTTAATGTGAAAACCCAATTTGGGAAAAACCATTAGTAACATGCTACTCATTTTTTTCTTTTTTGAAGTGATGCCTTGTGAAAGGCTAACCCTGTTAAAGGTTACAACACACACTATTAAATATGACTCAGTTAAGGAATTTCAATCACCTTGTTAGAAGTGAGCTTGGTTAAAGGACTTTAGGCCATTCACTTGGAATGCCACCCTATCAAAGGATTTTCTAATATTTGTTAAGTCAACCTTAGTCCAAAAGATTTACCCTAACTGATACAATTGTTAGAGAGTAACAGTAGAGCTTTGATCTGATACAACTTACAACTTGTAGTGCCTGCCCCTGGTTCACATTTTGTTATCATTGCTGAACTCTTTTAGAGCTAGTTTTATGTTGTTGGTTAGTAGCATTGTTTTGAGATTATCAGATATTGTGCTATGGATTCAGTTTATTATGTGATGAGATTACTTAGATTTTGCATTTCATGTATGCATGATGATTATTTTCAATGTTTGCAGTTATTAATGATGATCAGTAAGATGATTTATTATCATATGTGTTTTCTTATGGATACTTACCCCATACATGCATGTGTATGGTGTACGTGTTTGCTTTGCGTATTTGCTTTTGTATCGCATATCTGATGTGGTTAAGGAAGGGAGTCGTAGTCACCTACTAGTTGGGATCTACACGATGCACCACTTCCTACCATTGCCTGTTTAGTTTAGTATATATTGTGCTTGTACATGCGTAATTTTTATGCAAGTTGCAAGTACCGGGTATCGAATTCCCTGAATTGCCAAGATGAGCGTACCCTATCACATTATCTCAATGATAAGAGAGGGGAGATAAATTCTCAAGTCCAAATCCCAACCTTTAAGCCATTTGTTCTAATTAGAAAATTAGGACAAGTATATGAGTTGAGTACCCTCTAAATGCGTCAGATGACGTAATTCGTGATTTAAATCTTTGGTTTGATTTTGTATGTATTTTGGTTATGATGGGTTTTCATATTTTTACCTTATGAGTCTTTGATGTATTTTCTATTAATTAAGCCTAATTAAAAGATTTAATTAATGGTTTAATTAAATGGAAAAATTAATATAGTATCTTAATATTTATTTTATTTAATTAATTGAGAAATTAATTAAATAAAATAATTAAATTTGAAAATAAAAGTTAAAAGTTTAAATTTGAAATGTGACAATATTTATTTTAATAATAATATATTTGGAGTTCATTTTTAAATAAATGACTAAATAATAATATTATTAAAGCTAATAAATATTTTAGCAATTAAGTTTTGGAAAATAAAATTTAAAAGTGGAAAATATATTAAAATTATTAAAAGATTCTAGATTTCATGTGACTAAAATATAAATATATTAAGATTGAAAAGTGGAATTATTAAAGTTAGTGCATGAGATTTAATAAATAAATAAATTAAATTAGAAAGAGTAAAGTAAATATTTTATTAATTATTGTGCATTATTTTAATATTTTCTCACATAGGAGTTTGCAAATTCTCAGGAGTTGTCATGTAGACAACACAGAGGTTTGCACTCTAAGAATGCACAAGTTGTCTACACTTAGAAGTTAGCATTTTATTTGAGCACATGGTGTCTACAACCTTAAGACTCGTCTACAAGGTTGGAGAAGACTCATGCTTGGTTGTCATGCTTATCTTCTAGTTGTTTCTAGAGACACTCTAGATGCATCTTAGAGGCCTTTAAATAGAGGCTCTCCTAGTGTGTTTTGGCAAGTTGAATGGAAGCTAAAAGCTACAAGCTGAATGGAAACTACAAGCTTCAAACTAAAATGGAAGCTTCAAAGCTTACATGCATTGGAGAAGATTTATATGCTCATATATTTTCTACTTGCTTCTATGCTTCTTCTAGCACTTCTAGTCACTTGGAGGATTTGGTTGGCTTGGATCTTGGAGGAATTGCAAATGATGGAGAAGGAAGGGATTTTTTATAGACTTCTGAGGCATGGTGGATTAGCATCAGTGTCCAGGTGCACTCGTGATATTCGCATATTCTCTTTGCACTATTTCTCTTCCTGTCTTCATTGTGCTTGTTATATGTGTCTGAAACTTCTCTATGAATAAATTTGCAATTTGAATTGGAATCTAGATATGTATTTATTTGGTTGCAAAGAAAACAATTAGAAAACTCTAGCTTCAATTTAAGAAAGAAATTAGATCTGAATCGGGTTTGGGTTCGAATTTATATTGTGAAATTAGATAGACAAGATTTGAAATTAAAATAGAAATTCTAAGTTAAAAATTTGAATGGTTAGATGTAATCTTTCTATAAAATTATATTTTCAGATCCGTATGGATAAACCTATCAGATGGATGAATGGGTAAATTTAGAGAACAATTACCTTTTAGGAGAAATTCTTAATTCATCACAAACTGCCCTGTCGCTGCCCCTTGGATAGACCTGAACTCAGTCATTCATAACTTTTTATTGTGATCGAATTTATTTGATCGCTCCAGTCAGAAGTGGTGCAACTTGACCCTCTCTAACATATTTCAATTTCAGCCCGATCCAACGGTTCATTAGGGAGATATGGCCATCGTACTAAGACTGTTTTATTCAAGGACAGATATTTCTCCATTTCTCATAACCAAGAGTTCTTTATGCTTAAACTTCACAAAAAAATAATATATCAAAGCATGGAATGAATTAAAGATATTATTGTAATCTTCCCTTATTAGAATCTTATTAATATGCATTAGTTTTATATAGTTTATTATCTAATCTAATTAAATCAAATTTAATTAAGATTAGTAAATAGTAGAAGAAGTGTAATTAATTATTAGTCAATCTAAGTAAATGGATTTTTAAATGAGAGAAAATTAAAAGAAAAGAGATTTTAATATAGTTTATATAGTGGACTTTTTATAATGTATATTGAATACTATTTAATATATATTAAACAATTTTAGAGTTGTTTAATGAAGATGATAATGTTAAGAATTTGGAAATTATTCATGTTAAAATCTACAATGAGTCTTATTGGTTTGTGATAGGGATATTTTTCAAACAACGTTTATATAGACAAAAAATTATTAGAACAATTAGAAAATGGAGTCTAATGATTGATTTTAATATTGATTAAATAATTGTAAGATGATAATTTATATTATGTTGATTTAGATTTAGAAACTCTGAATGATATTGGATTAAGACTGAATTATTATGTTATTAGTTTGAATACCTTAATGGAGTTAAGAGTTAGCCAAATATTAACTAATGAGTTTATGGAAAGATTCTATAGATCGAGTATTTATAGTTTGAGGAGTTTATTATTTATTAATGTTTGTAAGGACTAGCAAACTATTAATAAATAATGGTTTAAATAGATATCAACAAATTTGATTAGAGTTAATCTAGTGGAGATTATTTATTGATTGAACTTTTGTAAAAGATAATAATTTTTGGAGTTGGATTATAATTGATTTTAATCAATTAATATTCATTGAGTTGTCAATATAATTATATTATGCGATAGAGTTTTAATTTGAAATGATTATCATTAATACGAAATCGTTAAGAAAGATGAATGTAGCCATTATGGATAAGATTTCCAAAATAACTTGTTAATATTAATATTTGTGTATTGGATTGAAGTTGACTTTGATGTACAAACTATTGTTAGTCAACTAATACTCATTGAGTTGATGGTTTGGTTGTGAAATTATTAATTAAATCAATTAACTAGAGCTAATTGGATTTAATTAATAATTAAGTTATGTAATAGAGATTTAATTGATATAATTCTTTTAATGAGATTGTAGAAATATTGATATCAAGTTGATAAGTCTTATTCTTATGACTTGAATAACGACTTTAGATATTTTAATGGTGAAGACTTAGTAATATATAATTGAGAATTATTAGAATGATAAAAGGTCAAGGATTGTGAACCGATAATAATTGATCATTCTAATGAAGTTATAATCTCTTATTCGAAGAATGATAATTGGTCCTCTTATAATATAACGAATAATGATCCTAGAAAAGTTGAAATGTTAATCAATTAGAATATGGATCATGGTTAAATCTAAAGGACAATTTAATTAAAGGTCAATGATGATCAGGTTTAGTGAATATTTATCCTTAAGTTATTCTTAGAATGAAATTCTTAATAATGAAAGGATAATGCTATCGGGGAACAAATGGGTTGACTTGTAGGTCAAATGATGAAACCTAAGACACTTGAAAATATACTTGCAAATAGAAAACTGGAAACCCCTACACATTATTCAACTATGTGAATTTAGTAAACCAAAAACATGTGTTTGCATTGTGTATTCTTTATGCTTCTTGTTTTGGGTTTTGGGTTGACTAGTGTTGACCAGTCTTAGGTTGTTACCAGAGGCTCGGGGGTTATGAGATGTGTTGGCATGTTGATCTTATTTGGTCTCGATCTTTATAAGCCCAACTATGGTAATGTGATCGTATGCTCTATGAAATGTTTGTATTTACGGATTGTTATTGTTCATCAGTCTTCATGTGTGAAGATGAGATGTATATGTATCTGAGACACTTGAGCTAATCATTTTTGAGTCATCGATCAGTTATCCTTGGATTATTTTCTAGTCGCCATGATGGGACTGAAATGTGAATTTATTTCTTGATGATGTCATGTTGTGACATGTTTGACTCAACCATTTTGGAGTCTTCGATCAGTATAATTTTGAGATACTCTTGGTTGCTTGTTGAGAACCATTTATCTTGAGATATATTTTGGTTATTGAGAACTAATTGATACTTATGATTATCAGTGATGCCTTCAGTTTCCAATAGAGAATTGTTGTGGTCATGATTTTCTATGGATGCTTTTCCAGATGCTCATGGAGATTTGATGATTCTTATCTTGGAGATTTGATGATTCTTATTATGGATATTTGATGATTCTTATTGTGGATATTTGATGCTTTTATCATGGATATTTAATGATTCTTTTTATGGATTATCTTTTGGATTTTCTTTACAGTCGCTTGTTCAGGACTGTGATGATTTTATGATTCCATGAGCTTAGGGTAGGTAATCTACTTGTAGTGTCGGGAAGTGGGTTGCAATGGGGGCCAGGGTCCTAAGTGGCTGCCAGGGTAACTCATTGTAAGTTTGGTTAATAAGTGATAACATTTACACACTAAATGGGGATTAAATGAACCTAAAAAGATAATTGTTTTGGTTCTCGTCGATGCCTTGAGCACTTGTACAGGCTAGGATGGGAGTAGTGAGAACGCATGGTTGTGACCGTGCATTCTGTAGTATGCCTCATTAGTATGAGAGGATACTTGTGGTCACATGAAATTAGTATGGACCCTTGGAGTTTAGCTAACTGCCAGGGTAACTTGTACGTGATAATTACGATGACACTTTCTCGCTTGCAGAGTAGGTTTCCTACATGTCATTGTTGTGCCTCTGGGATTAGATGTCGGATTTTGTGTTTGGAACCTTTGAGTTAGTATACTTTTAAAATTCTTGGACTTATAGAGATTTATGGTATGTGATTTTGATAGCCTATTTGGGACTTGAAATTATCTCTTCAGCATGGTGGGAGTGGACCACTTAGGTTCCACGCGGTCGAGTGGTAGTGTATTTTCCACTCTTATCATTTGAGATCCATCCGAGACACCGTGGCTGATGCTTTCTTGGTTGGTATTTATCTTCATTATGTTCTTGAAACATTATGATAGATGATGTACCCTATGACAGATGTATTTATTGGTATGTTTCTTATATTGATGATTTGAATATGTTAGATGATGGTATCCTATGCTTTACTTTACATGTTAGTAGGATGTTTTAGGAGTGACATTCCTACTATGATAATACCGATGATCTCTTCGGTGCTTTGGAATGTTATGCACGGAGGGATGGCTAGGATCCACGATGGTCTAATGATGCTATTAACGGTTGGGAGGAACCATGCACTTAGTTTATTATATTTGTGATGTATGGTTATCTCTTATGATGGATGTATATATCTTTTGCGATGATGTATCATGTATGGTTTATGATTTCATTATGTTATTGCATCATAGATTAGTATTGGATGATGATGTTCTTTATTTACATAGATGTATGTTCTTTTAAGCTTTGCATACCTTGTAACATGTAAAGTGGATGATTGAGCAATCTAAAATGTAATTTATGAATATTGGATGTATCATTGTTATTTCATAAGGATGTGATGTTAGATGAATGGTTGATTTAGATGTAATTCAATGTTAAGGGATCTTTACCAAATGTAATCTGTCATGTTATGTTTTACTTTCAATTGGATGTTACTATTGCTTCCGTAGATGTTATGAATGGTTTATCTTTCATGTTTAAAAAAAAATTGTTTGGTAAACTTAGTAAAATTCTTTGGATCCCTTGGCGGGGCATTACACAACTTATCTTGAAGATCTCAGATAACAATTCAATCCTCAATTCTACTTGGCTTTCAATCCTTGCAACTCTAATAGCTTGTTCACTCTTCAAGCTTTTTTCCTACTTAAGCCTTTTTCTTGTTGTGCCAATGCAGTCACGTCTATGGTCACTTGATGAAGAAAAGTCTCTATCTTTGTTCTTCCTTGGCCTTCTCTGGCCTTCTCAATGTCTCCTCTTTGATACCACAATCTTAGATTTGGACCTAGAAACTTTGCTTCATGACCAGACATTCCTTAAATAGGAAATTAGAATACTTTTCCCACTCTATTTTCCATCATCCAATTTAGGGTTTTGATGGATTAGGTAGGATAAAATGTATCTACCCTTTATCTTGTCTCTTCTAGAAACTTCTCTTGGAATCCATTTGAAATTGCCTAAAAATGGTTAATCTCAAATTTAGGACCACTAGCTCATCATCCTTATCTTCCACCTAGTTCACAAAATTCAAGATAACAAACTTGTTAGCTTAGATTTGGTGAATCTTTGATTTTTTAAATAATGAAAAATCTTAGCATTATTGAACTTTTGATGCCCAACACATACTACATTTCTTGGCATCTATTGTGAGTTCACTCAGCATCAACTACAATCTATTGATGCTCGACACCTATTGTATTTTGCTTGACACTTACTGTGTTACTTGGCACACACTAGAATTTTATTTTACTTGGCACCAACTAATTTTCTGCTCAGCATGAACTAACATTTCTTAGCACCTACTATCAACTTTGGTCAAACTTTGCAAATAGTCTTAGTATTACTTGTTCTTCTAAAGTTTCTAAGTGTAGCCAACCTTTGTATCTTCAAGAAGATTATCAATACATTATTTCACCATTTTCCTAATTGATCCTTGCACTTCATTTCATAACCATAACTCAACCTTTCCTCTAGGTGTTTTTGTTACATCTTATTGATTAAATCCTCTTCATCAATCAACTAAGTGATAGTACTTAGATCTTATAAGTAATTTTCTTACCAGCAAATAATAGATTTGACATTAGTGACAAAAGAAGGTATGTGCAAGATCATGGTGTGCCAAAAAGTGGTGATGTGAAAAAAATAGAGTTAAAAAATGTCTAAAAGCATTTCAAAATATGCTCTAACTTTTTTTCACTCATCTTGGTACCAAACCTAGAAAGTAGGCCCTCAACCCTTATTGGGTATCAGATTTGATATTGAATAGCTGATATAAAATCAAATATCCAATAATATCAAGTATCTGATATAAAATAGATATCCAATAATATCATGTATCCGATATCAAATCAGATACCCAATAACTATACTATTTTTTTTTTTTAAAAACACAACCCTAAGGTTGCTATTTTGATAATGATATAGCATTCTTCAAGCTCGAATATCTATTTTGTAATCGGATATGCAATAATAGGTTTTTTTAAAAATGTTTTAAATCAATTTTAGTGTAAATTTATCAAATTTTATTATAAATTTGTTAGTTTTAGTTAAATTTGTTAGAATTTAGGATTTTTTGATAGAAATTGTTAAAATTTATGTTTTTTTTAATATAAATTATGTTTTGCGAATTAATAGGTATGGCTAACCAAAATGATGATACTGAGACAAGGAATACTATTCCTCATAACCCCCCACCAAACGATCCAGTGCCCTTGCAAAATCATCCACCAAATGATCCTTTACCCCCTCAAAACCCTCCTCGAATTGAGGATTTGATATTTGAAAATCTCATTGAATTGAGGGCTTTGTGAATAACATATAATAATGTACCCACATTCGATCCTATGTAATCGATGTTAAACACCATAGTGGATAACATTGAAACACTTACCAAGGAACAAAATGTTGCTCTTCGTTGGCATGATGAAATGCATGAGATGTTTGATGATGGGTTGGACTATGATGAGGTTGTGGCCCTCAATATAAGTAAAGATGATTTGGTTACCCTTTTTGTGAACCAAAAAATTGGTTTACCAGTTGATCACAAAATTCCCAAACTATCAATTAAATGGTGCACAAATGATGCCATACATGCAAAATTTTGGGATCGTTGGTGGATGGTTTTTGACATCCCTCCACATAGCAATTTAGAGGTACCATTTTATTTCCTTAGAAAATTGAATGCAAAATTTGTGTTGAAATTGAAGGTGAACTATTGGAGCATGAAGCCCAACATGGGTGTAGGACTAGGAGCTCCTCAAGATAGACCCTCTTACTAGTGGCAGAAAGCTCGCACTTTTGTCCTCCCTACTGATGTCTCCCCCCCTTCTTGAGTGCAACATCCTAATATTATCATAGAGGCTAGCTCTCAAACCATTAGAGCCATCCATAGACTAAGTAGCCTATTGATATCTTAGGCTAGGCCAATCCAACCTCCCCATGTTGATGATGTTGGCATGAGTTCATCATCAACTAGCTCCTCACATGTTTGTGTGCCTCATACTTGCATTACATGCAAGAATATTTTTTGAGTCCTATAGGTGATCTTCCTGAGTATTAGTTTGTATTAGATGAGGATACACCATATGCATGTGCAGAGGCTGTAGACCCTAATGCGAGAGTGGAGGGGGATGTAGAGGCATAGACTCCTTTTGTGTCAGTATGTGTATACATTTTTTTGTTATGACATATGTGATTTAAAGTTAATTTTTATAACAGAGTAATTTTAATTTTTAAGCCATATACATGTATGTGATCTTCATTCATGTCTAGTTGATGACTAAGGAGGAGCTAAGATAGGTTGGACTTGAGACATCTACGGTACATTATTTTGTGTTCTCATTATTTTTTCTATTTGATATTGTAGCATATATGATTTCTAATCTTTCTTTTATCTTACAGGTACCACCTGTCCCTAGGGGACAAAGTGCAGGGGATGAGCCAGGACCGATTGACAAAGGAAAGGTAATTATGTTCTTTCTATTTGATTAAATATCAATGCATTCCTATAAAATGTTTGTGGTAATGAAATGTAACTACATTCTTTATTGAATAGGGCATGGCTACTGGCAATGAGCCAATGCAGATTTCGTGTCGTAGATGCTCAGGCATTTGTATTCGCACTGAGAGCCCCATTGTATGTATAAGTATCATTTATTTTTTATTTTCCTTATCTTCATAAATAAATTCAAAACTAATTTTTGTGATATTAACAACTACAATTTTGTATCTCATAGGAAACTCCTAGTGCACATGGGGTTGGACAGGAGAGTTTTGTATCTGTTAGATTGTGGTGACTGATCAGGAAAGTACTGTACATACTTCATAAATTCTTTGGGGTTCAAGGCATTGCCCTAAAAAATAAATAAATTTGGGCCCTATTTTATCAGAATTTTGGGCCAACATGTAATTATTAATTTCTAACCCTAAAGTGGTTAAAATACTTGTATAAAAGGGCTTAGGGTTAGCAATTGTTTCATATGTTGTGATGCGAAATTGCTTCTTGAAGTGGTATTGAGCTGTAAGGGATTATGGATTGTAATCAAGTTATAATCGGTGGATCATAATAATATCAGACTTATTGTTTGGTCGACGTAGCCCAAGGATTAGGTGAACCACATTAAATCTTGGTGTCTTATGTTCTTTTTTGTGTGATCTATTATTTTCTGTTATTGGTTATATTTGCATGTAATTGTTATTTTTGTTTGTGATTTAATCTTAACAGTATCTTTGATGATGCAACCACAATATCCTAAGGAGGAGCCTACACTAGTAAGTTGTAGTTTGAATTCTTGATTAAATATGTTATAAATTTAGCATACTATGAATTATAATGTTATAGTTTAAGTTGTAGATTCATTTGACAAACATATTTGAACATACACAGGCCACAATTAGTGAGGTACAAGCATTGTCAAGGGCATACAAGAGGACTCTTGACTAATGCAGGAGGCCGATGAGAGAGGTATTTATTATGAAAGTTTAAATGTATAGAATTTAATTTTAAAAAAGATCATTATGCATTTGAGTAATTCAATGTTAGATACAAAGAATCATATAAATTTAGTAGTCTAACTTTGGGTTTTCCTTTTTTGTATATGTAGGAGGCATCTGATTCACCTAGTGTAGTGAAGAGGTTGCATTTTGATCATCCACTAGTAGCCTAGGATAGTATAGTTGTCATAGGATGCGTCATGAGACATTTTGAGATGGCATATGCCATAGTTTTTATAGAAATATTGATATTATACACATTCCAATGGCATGATCAGCCACATTTTGTATATGGATCTATGTATTTTGATATATATTTGTGTAATTTGTCTATGGATACATGATCTTTGATATATATTTGTGTAATTTGTCTATGGATACATGTATTTTGATATATATTTTTTTCATTTATGTGCACAATGATATACATATTAATTTAGTATCTAGCATTGTAAAATTTATCATGGATCATGTGTATTGTTCATGTTTATGGAATATCATTAATTTTGATCATGTTTGTTATATTCAATTCAAATGCAATAATTTTTGAATAACATTTTAACAACCTTTATTATCAAATTTGGATGCAATGTTTAATTTGAAGTCCTATCATGACATAAACACACTTGTTAACCTCCTACACAAGGTTCACATAACCCCAAATCTGATTTTAAAGTCCACCTTCAAACTTGAAACTAACTCTTGGCTTTAAATCTAATCTCAACACACTTAAGGACTCCACTCCTCAACCATGGATTCTATTCCCAACCACAAACTCATTCCTAGACTCATAATATTTGATAACTAGCCCTTCACTTTGTTAATATCCTCATACTACAACTTTTCAATTTCAACATAACCTCAAAATATCCCAACTTAAGAGAATTTATTGGACCAAACCTTTTTAACTTGGTTCCCCAATACCATATCCATATGAATAACATCTATACATTTCTCACATTGATCAGATTACCCATAGTGATCCACTTAACAAAACTAGCTTTATTAATGCATGCTATCATTTCACACCTTATATAGGTGTTTCCAACCTTGTATGGTCATTCTCAAACCCCTAACTAACTCTTTACACTCATTTTCACTTTGCAAGAAAAAGTTGCAAAATTGCAATTTTGGAATTTTGCAAATTTTGCAAGTTTTACAACTTTTGAGAAATTTTTGCTATAATTTTGAATTCTTAATTAGACAAGTTCACCAAACTTGGTAAGGGGTTATCAATAGCCTGTATGAGCTTTGAGTTATGACCCTTGGAAGATTGACCTCGAAACACACTTAGAGCACCTTGGAGTCTCCTTGGTACGAGGTGGCTGCGGATGATGGATGGTCTCTATGGCCATAACAAGGGTGTCACTAGGGTTCACCTACCCATCCAAAGCTAATGGTATGAATGATTCGATGCCAAGATCAACAGTTTCAAAATTACACTATGGTGCACCTATGAACTAAGGTACTTCGCGAGTTTTGGCATCGAGGGAGATCACTGTGCTAAATCCAAATGGAATGTGATTTCTCAAAAATGAGATAGATTATTTTAGACCTTGGTATTACCATATTATAGCATTCAATGTTTCATTGATAGCTCGTACAAGCTCTGAGTTATGACTCTCAGAAGATCAACCTCAAAAGGCACTTAGAGCACTTTGGAGACTCCTCAATATAGGGTGGCTACAGACGATAGATGGTATTTATAGCCAAAAGAAGGGTGTTACTAGGGTTCACCTGCCCATTCAAAGCTAATGGCACTGACGATTTGATGCCAAGATCAGTGGTTTCAAAGTTACACTATGGTGCACCTATGAACTAAGGCGCACTGTGAGTTTTAGCATTGAGCGAGATCGCTATGTCGAATCCAAACAGAATGTGATCTCTCAAAAATGAGATAGGTTATTTTAGGCCTTGAAATCACTATCATGTATCATTAAACATTTCATCAATAGCCTACATGAGCTCCAAGTTATGACCCTTGAAAGATTGACCTTGAAACGCACTTAGAGCACCTTGGAGACTCCTCGATATGGGGTGGCCATGGAAAATAGATGGTCTCTGTGGCTAAAATAGGGTGTCACTAGGGTTCACCCACCCATTCAAAGCTAATGGCACTGATTATTTGATGCCAAGATAATTTATTTCAAAAATATGTTGTGGTGCACCTATGAATTGAGGCACACTGCGAGTTTTGGCATCGAGCAAGATTGCTGTGCCAAATCCAAAAAAAATGTGATCTCTCAAAAATGAGATAGGTTATTTTAGGCCTTGACATCATCATCCTATAATATTCAACATTTCATCGATAGTCATCATGAGCTCTGAGTTATGACCCTCAAAAGATCGACCTCAAAATGCACTTAGAGCACCTTGGAGACTCCTCAATACGGGATGGCCAAGGATGATGGATGGTATCCACGACCAAAAAAAGGTTTTCACTAGGGTTTACCCACCCATTTGGAGCTAATGGTGCTGATGATTCGATGCCAAGATTAGCGGTTTCAAATTACGTTGTGATGCACCTATGAACTAAGGCACATTGAGAGTTTTGGCATCAAGTGAGATCGTTGTGTCAAATCCAAATGGAAAGTGATCTCTCAAAAATGAGATAGTTTATTTTAGTCCTCAGAATCACTATCCTATAGCATTTGGCATTTTATTGATAGCCCACACGAGCTCTGAGTTAACCTCAAAATGCAGTTAGAGCACCTTCAAGACTCCTTAATACAGGGTGGTCATGGATGATGGATGGTCTCCATGACCAAAACAAGGGTGTCACTAGGGTTCACCCATTCATCTGGAGCTAATGGAACTGATGATTCGATGCCAAGATCAGTGGTTTCAAAGTTATGTTGTGGTGCACCTATGAACTGAGGCACACTGGAAGTTTTGGCATCGAGCGAGATCACTATTTTAGGCACCTATGCCGAATCCAAACAGAATGTGATCTCTCAAAAATGAGATAGGTCATTTTAGGCCTCAGCATCATTGTCCTATGGCATTTGACACTTCATCAATACCCTGCACGAGCTCTGAGTTACAACCCTCTGAAGATCGACCTCAAAATGCACTTAGAGCACCTTGGAGACTCGTCTATATGGGGTGGCCATGGATGATGGATGGTCTTCGTGACCAAAAAAAGGGTGTCACTAGGGTTCACCCACCCATTTGGAGCTAATGGTACTGATGATTCAATGCCAAGATCAGCAATTTTAAAATTACGTTGTGGTGCACCTATGAACTGAGGCACACTGTGAGTTTTGGTACTGAGGGAGATCATTGTGCCGAATCCAAATAGAACGTGATCTCTCAAAAATGAGATGACTTATTTTAGGCCTCAACATCGCTGTCCTATAGCATTTGGTGTTTCATCGATAGCCCTCATGAGCTCTAAGTTACAACCCTTGGAAGATCAACCTTGAAACACACTTAGAGCACCTTGGAGACTCCTCAGTACGGGGTGGCTATGAACGAAGGAGGGTCTCCATGGATAGAAAAAGGGTGTCAGTAGGGTTAGTATTAAAATAAAAAACATTATTTTTTACCTCTCTCAAGTTTTTGGCATTTGGCACAATGCAAGTTTGGTGTTAATATGTATTAAAATCATCATTTTTTAGGTCCCACCACATAAATTGCATTCAGTAAAATCATCTTTGTTTCTTACGTTAAATCAAAAATTTTACATTTACAATATATCAAGTGTTTCATCATTATTATATCAATACACAACTAGCAAAAATCATTGTGTCAAAAATAGTAGTGTCAAAAATTGTAGGATCGATAAAAGTATCATCAAAAATCATAGTGTCAAAAATAGAAAAGATTTTTCTTCATTTTGCTCCTTATTTAGCTTTTTATCTTCATGCATGGCTTCTCTTCATGATGTACCTACATTCCAATATCATAAAAAATATTAGTAACTTATTGTATTAAACAAGATAATCATCGATTCACTGAATCATAATGAAGAAAATAACATAAGAAGTAAATATGCCTAGTCAAGTGTTCCAATAGGGTCCTCTTTGTTTTAGGGTCTCCAACAGGGCTTCATGATCAGCATTAGTAATAGTAAAAATCTCTTTTACTTTTGGTCTTCCTTGATGCTTCAACAACTTTACATTTGTTTCTATAACAAGATGTGAATATATGAAAATTATCTTGTGCTTTTGATAGTCTTAGAATGCAAGAATTCCATTCCTTATAAGCATGTATGTCCACAACCATGTTCTAGCAACAACTACTAAACTAGTAGGATATGTGAATCCATCATCATCTGTGATCGGTTGTGCAAGCTTTTTTTTACCTCTTACACAACATGCTAACCAATAATCAAATTTCTCATCATTCCCCTATGGTGTAACCAATGCAAAGACATGTCCTGGCTGAATAAGATCTGATAGATGGTTATGCTCAAGTGAACTTTCCATATCAACATTTCCAATAGAGGGTATGATAGACAATGGAGTAAGATAATGTGGAGCCCATGTTTATACCCACTCACTCAACTCAATGATCCCAATCACACTAAAAGAAACTAGGACAAAAGAAAGCTAGTTGTGTCGAAATGGTCCATGTACTAGAATCAGAGCTCCAGAATGAATGCATTTTTTATGAGTCACTCACTATAGCACAATATGATCTGTCACCTATGGACCCTTCCTCAACCAACCAAAAAAATCTGTGTACCACTGAATCAAGAGTCCCCCTTGTGATAATGCTAAACTATACCAATCAACAATGCTACGAGCATCAAGAAGCTCTAATCTTGAAATCTTCAATTGCTCCTTAGCTAGAGCTCTCTTTACATATGCCTCTGCTCCATCATGTTCCCCTTTTCCATGGTCAGACTCAAAAAAACTCCAAATATGAGGCACCCCCTCTCTACATGCATCCTACACAACCAATAAAATATGCAAGCATTCTTGAATTGACCTATACAGTTATTTGACCAAATGACATGTCTATCCATAGCAATTGCATACTCTTATAAGAAATCAAAATAATTCTTGAAACAATGTTGCACAAACTCATGAGAGTGAGATCTATAATCACTCATATAAAAATGATACTCTCTAATAATCTTTTGATTATCTTCCACACTATCAAGGGCATGTCTATATATTATGTAGATGAAAATAACAATCTAAATGGAGTTGTAATACTAAGATTGTGTCTTATTTTAAAGTTGCAATGTGTAGTTCTCAGCAAAGTCAACAACTGATATAATAGTGCCAATGAGAAAATTCTCCTTACACACTCTAAATTGTTGATCCAACCACTGAGACCTGTGACTATGTCTTGCATACTAGTAGAAAAGATTTTTCTTGAAAACTGAAATAAAACTAGCCACACTAATTTCTTTTGCAACAAATTCACATCTAGAGCACTCACCCCCACTCTTCAATGTGTATTTCACCATTTCATATACCTTTTTTTTACTATTGTCTTTCCAATATTTTGTTCAGACCCCTCATGGAAACATGTGTCAAGCTTGGATAAGCCACCATATTTTGAACACTTCTCACTTCAGCAAGCATTTCTATAAAAGAAACAACCATCAACTATATGACATAAAAATTGATCTAGCAAGTCTCTTGATCATTTTACAAGCCCACAAGCACCACAATTCTCCAACATTTCTTTACTATGCAAAGTAGAATTGATGGAGCATAATAGTTCATGGTGCATAGAAAACTTGACATGATATTTGTAACAACATGTATTTTGAATTTTAAGTCGCACACAATAAAATGGCTTCAAAGATTCAAAAGCCCTTTGTGTTATATGAAGACTTGGATGACTCTCTCTAAATTGTTTGAAAAACATAGTTTGACTTACCTCCAAATAATGTTTAGGATGTGGCATGTAGTCTCTAATGCCAATTCTCAACTTTAACACATATTTACCATTGGCTGATACTCTTGAGCTAGAGTACCAAAATTGTGTGATTTTTTCCTTCACATCATCATATAGCTTATCAGAATGTGGAAGTCTCTCACCAAAAGCCTATGTTTCATTTTGAAGAGGAACATCAATTCTCTCTCATCTACTAAGTTCGCTTCTCAAAGTAGTATGATTTAGGTTTAATTCAATACAAGTTTGTCTCATATATCTACCATTTCTCAAATGATGACTTACCAAAGAGGTTGTAATAACCCTTCGAGCAGCTCTCTTATCCTTCTCCTTGCTATTTTTCCCAATGCTATTGAGAGCATTGAAAAGATTCTTCATAATAATGGCATTTCTTTCCAATTTTTTATTGACATGAATCTTCAATTTGAAAAGCATAGGTCTTATATTTTGCATCTTTAATAAGTGCATAAAAAGCTAACATTGCTCCACCATTGTCTTGCTACCGAAAAACATCTTATATAGTCTTGAAGCCCATAATCGAATGGTTCTTTCTGATTTTGTCCCTTCCAAATTGGCAATAATTGTTTCATCAATTTCAATTATCCATTTTAATGTTCTAGAACCTTCATGTTGATTATAATTAGGAGATATGTAAGGTTCCTGTGCATTGTCATGTTTGGCATGGTCAATCATGTAATTTACATTATGACCTAGTAGCATTTCATCCTCCAAATTTTCATTCTCTAAATTTTCAATCCTGACATTATCATTATCAATTGGTACATTTTCATTCCCCAACTACACATATTCATTATCTAACTCTATGATTTCACCTTCGACCAATTCATTGTCAACTTGATTCACATTTAACATACCTTATCTTTTCCTTTGGTGATTTACCTTGTCTCTTTCCCTATATGTTGCAATGTCTTCATTGGATGCCTTCCTTTTTCATTTAGCCGTTCGATGACTACTACTCCCCATTTAGACGATAATATCAGACACCTAATGATATATTATCAAAAAAAAATTGATCGTTTGGGCCCCAAAACGTGAGTTTTCCCAAAACTTGTGAAAATGGCCCCATAAAAAGTGATATTTTTGGGTCTACAATGACAAGGAATATTTTGAAAAAAATCATGCCAATTTAATTGGGTATCTGATCTAAGATCAGATACCTAATATTAAATTGAATATCCGATTTCAGATTGGATAGGCCAAAATTTTGAAGGGAATTAAGCAGAATGTATGATGAGTAATATTATTTAGGATTATTGTTATGTATTATATATTATTATGACCTATTATTATTAATATATGTGATTATTATATTATATTATTATTAAATATAATAATATATGTTATTATTATTATAATCTATAAATATAATAATAATATATATATATATATATTATTATTATTATATATATTAATATTATATTATTATTATTTTTACTATATTATTATTAAATATAATAACATAATATATTATATATGTTATTATTATTATTAAATATAACAATATATATTATTATTTTCCCACACTTATCATGAGGCTAATGGGTAGTTGACTAGGTTGCCAATTATGCAGTCCAAATGGGTTATAAAATGAAGTGGATTGGTGAGCTAAACAAGCACGTTGATCTTAAAGCCCTTATTAATTATGATATTACTCATGCAGATGTGGGAAAGATATGTCAAGATTAGAAATTTAATGATTTTTGGTAGTGGGCCTACGATTGTTAGTGTTCCTTCCCCGAGGAGGTACATTTATGTGATTGCAAGGTGAGATTTACACATATCATCTCTAAAGAGGGTTTTATGTGATGTGATGAAAATTTGGTATTTTTAAACTTGTTTGCTTTTGGCTTTTGACTGCTTCTAGTTTTAACCATTCTCTATAATTTTCTAAAAATGGGAGGTGAGCCATGTAAACAAGAACCCAAAAAATGCGATGAATGGAAGGCTAGGAAGGATGTCTGGAAGATTTTACATAAGGGGAAGGTGACCAGTTATTTGGAACACCTTCATGGGTTCAAACTGCATGTCACCACGGCCTTTTTCAAAAATTAGACTGAGGACAGGGTCTCTTTACATGGCGTTACTATGAAATTGATGGAGGACTTCATAGCTAAGATCACAAGTTTACCCATGGAAGGCATAAAATTCACTAAACAAACTAGCATTTCAAATGTTGCTTTCCAAAAAATTCCTAAAATGGATGCTGAGGAGAAAATTTTGGAAAAAAGTGGAGATTTCTATGATTTGGAGCAGATAAAGGAAATTTGGCAGGATGTGCTCTCTTGTACCCATGAGTATTTCATTCTGGATGGTAGAAATAAAAGAGTGCATAAATTCCATTTTGTCTTTCTCAATCATTTCAAACATAAGGATAGACTATCTTTTCCTTTCTATTTGTAGTTTTCTTTGCTTTAAAGTCTACATGCTCATAGGAAGAAGGAGTCACACCCTATTTTACATGAAGGTTTAATTCTCCTTATTGAGGGTTACTGTAAAAGTAAGTCCATTGTTTCCACTCCTTCATTAGATAAAAACAAGGGTTCTATTACTGATTCTCATTCTAAAAAAGAATAAGAATGAAGAGAATGTTAAGGGCAAGAAGAGGATTCTCAGACAAAAACCCTCACATTCTCAAAAGGACAAGGTGGAACTGAACACTAAGTCTGAAAACTCTGAAAGGAAAGAGGATGATACTCCAGAGGAAGAGGAAAACACGGATGTTGGAGATTTTAGTTCTTATTTGGAAGGTTATTCAGAGAGCAAAGGAAAAAGTGGAAAAGAGGATGAGGAAGAAAATAGTAAAGAAAATACAAAACAGGGTAATACTGGGGATGAGGGTAATCAGAGTGATACTGATGCTGGTGACGAAGAGATGGAAAAGGCTAAAGAGGACCCTATTACTATGAGGGAGGAGGACCAGGCTATTAAGATTGCTTCACCCACTAGAGAGGATGTGGAACAAGAAAAAAATGAGGACCCTGCAGCTATAAGGGAGGAGGAACCGACAAATAAGATTTCTTCTCCTATCAGAGAGGTTGTGGAAGAGGACAAGGATGATTCTCCGCAAAGGGAAACTATGCTTTCCTTTTTGCATTCTTCTAAGCAAAAAGCCGAGTCCACTCTTCAAGTTGATTAATGGATATATAATGAAATAATGGGTTTAAAAAAGAAAATGGATATTGTGCAACAAAACTAGGATATTGACCATGCCAAAATTAGCTAGCTAGAAATGCAGGTGGGAAACATCCCAAACAAACTCAAGGATTATGAACAAAACCTCAGAATGCTTATTAAGGAAAGTGGTAATAAAATGGAATAGGTGACTTCTAGTATCTATGATGTTGCTACCAGTCTTGGAAAATGCACAAATGAAGAAATCATATCACCAGGGGGTCCAAGCAAGAGAACCAGGCATAGCTCTAGGAAGAGGGCTTAGGAGGCTGTTGTTGTTTTGACTACTGATTCCATTCAAAACATTGTAGAGATTGGTAAAGAGGTAAAATGATCAAAGAGCTACAGTAGTAGTTCTCTTTGGGTTTTGATCTCTACTTTTTGTCTCAACTTTGGTCTTTTTTGCTAGTTGTGACTAATGGTTTATGTATTTGGTCCTATTTTCTAGCTTTTGTCTGGTCTTTAAACTAGGTTCTAGGTCCTTGTAAAACTTGGGTACTTTTATTGGATATTTTATGTGGTTTCAGGTCCTTGTAAAACTTGGTGGACTCTAATGCTTTATCTTTTCTATTTTTGTTAAAGGGTTTTGAGGCCCCTTAAAAACCTATTTTTACCGTAATCTAAAACAACATATATTATTATTTTTATTATTATTATAATAACCTATGATCCATTTGGTTGGTTCTAAAATGCATTGAGAGGGGTCATAGGTTAACCTATGACCCCTAGGGATGCATCTACTTGGTTCCAATGCATCGAGAATGCATTTTAGGGCAACGTATGTCCCTAGGGGCCCTAGGAACCCAAGGGATGCATGTGGTTGGTTCTAATGTGTCGAGAGGCTCTCAACGCATTTCATGACAACCTATCTCCCTTGGGGTCCTAGGGACCCTAGGGACACATGTGGTTGGTTCTAATGTGTCAAAAGGGGTCATAGGTTACCTATGACCCCTCTTGACACATTTCAGAAAAACATATGTCCCTAGGGATGCATGTGGTTAGTTCTAATGTGTTGAGAGTAACCTATGACCCCTCTCGATGCATTTCATGATAACCTATGCCCCTAAGGGCCCTAGGACCCCTAAGGATGCATCTGGTTGGTTCTAATGTGTTGATTAACCTATGACACCTCTCAATGCATTTCATGACAACGTATGTCCCTAGGGGCCCTAGGACCCCTAGGGATGCATGTGGTTAGTTTCAATGAGTTGAGATGGGTCATAGGTTAATGAGTCGAGATGGGTCATAGGTTAACCTATGACCCCTCTTGATGCATTTCACAACAACTTATGTCCCTAAGGGCCCTAGGACCCCTAGGAATGCATGTGGTTGGTTCCAATGTGTCAAGAGGGGTCATAGGTTAAACTATGACCCCTCTCAACACATTTCATAACAACCTATGTCCTTAGGGGCCCTAAGACCCTTAGGGAAACATGTGGTTGGTTCTAATGTGTTGAGAGGGGTCATAGATTAACCTATGACCCCTATCAATGCATTTCATGACAACCTATGTCCCTAGGGGCCCTAGGAACCCTAGGGACGCATGTGGTTGGTTCCAATGCATCGATAGGGGCCATAGGTTAACCTATGACCCCTCTCGATGCATTTCATGACAATGTATGTCCCTAGGGACCCTAGGACCCCTAGGGACACATTTGGTTAGTTCCAATGTGTCGAGAGGGGTCATAGGTTAACCTATGACCCCTATCGATGCATTTCATTACAACCTATGTCCCTAGGGGCCCTAGGACCCCTAGGGATGCATGTGGTTGGTTCTAATGCATTAAGAGGGGTCATAGGTTAACCTATTACCCCTATTGATGCATTTCATGATAAAATATGTCCCTAGGGGCCCTAAGGACACATGTGGTTGGTTCTAATAGATCGAGAGGGATCATAGGTTAACTCGATGTATTTCACGACAATGTATGTCCCTAGGGGCCCTAGGACCCCTAGGGACACATGTGGTTTGTTCTAATGCATCAAGAGGGGTCATAGGTTAACCTATGACCCCTATTGATGCATTTCATGACAACATATGTCCCTAGGGGCCCTAGGACCCCTAGGGATGCATGTGGTTGGTTCCAATGCATCGAGAGGCTCTCGACACATTTCATGATAACATATGTCCCTAGGGCCCCTAGGGATTCACATGGCTTGTTTTAATGTGTCGAGAGGGGTTGACACGTCTCGATGCATTAGAATGAGCCACGTGCATGCCTAGGACATACGTTATCATGAAATGCATTGAGAGGGGTCATAGGTTAACCTATGACCCCTCTCAATGCATTGGAACCAACCACATGCACCCCTAGGGACATACATCATCATGAAATGCATCAAGATGGGTCATAGGTTAACCTATGACCCATCTTAACGCATTTCATAATAATGTATGTTCCTAAGGATGCATGTGGTTGGTTCCAATGTGTCAAGAGTGGTCATAGGTTAAACTATGACCCGTCTCAATGTATTTCATGATAATGTATGTCGTTAGGGGCCCTAGGACCCCGAGGGATGCATGTGGTTAGTTCTAATGACCCTTCTCGATGCATTTCATGACAACCTATTTCCCTAGGGCCTCTAGGACACCTATGAACGCATGTGATTGGTTCTAATGCATGTGTCCCTAGGTTTTCTAGGGCCCTGAGGGACATAGGTTGTCATGAAATGCATCAAAAGGGGTCATAGGTTAACCTATGACCCCTCTCGACACATTTCATGAAAACCTATATCCTTCTCTAGAGACACATGTCATTGGTTCTAATGCGTCGACAGGGACCTATGACCCCTCTTGATTCATTTCATGACAACATATGTCCCTAGGGGCCCTAGGACCCCTAGGGACGCATGTGGTTGGTTCCAATCCATCGAGAGGCTCTTGATGTATTTCATGACAACCTATGTCCCTAAGGACCCTAGGACCCCTAAGGATGCATGTAGTTGGTTCTAATGCATCGAGAGGGGTCATAGGTTAACCTATGATCCCTCTTGATGCATTTCACAATAACATATGTCCCTAGGGCCCCTAGGGACACATGTGGTTGGTTCCAATGTGACCTATGACCCCCCTCAATGCATTGGAACCAACCACATGCATCCCTAGGGACATATGTTATCATGAAATGTGTTGAGAGAGGTCATAGGTTAACCTATGACCCATCTTGATACATTTCACAAAAATGTGTGTCCCTAAGAGTCCTATGAAATGTGTCGAGAGGGGTCATAGGTTAACCTATGACCCATCACGATGCATTTCATGAAAATGTATGTCCCTAGGGGCCCTAGAACCCCTAAGAATGCATGTGGTTGGTTTCAATGCATCAAGAGTGGTCATAAGTTAACCTATGCCCCCTCTTAATGCATTTCATGACAACATATGTCCCTAGGGGCCCTAGGAACCCTAGGGATGCATGTGGTTGGTTCTAATGCATTAAGAGGGGTCATAGGTTAACCTATGACACCTCTCGACGCATTTCATGAAAACCTATGTCCCTCCCTAGGGACATATGTGGTTGGTAAGAGGGGTCATAGGTTAACCTATGACCCCTCTCGACACATTTATGACAACCTATGTCTATAGGGCCCCTCAAACCCCTAGGGATGCATATGGTTGGTTCCAATGCAATAAGAGGGGTCATAGGTTAACCTCTAATCCCTCTCAATGCATTTTAGGACAACCTATGTCCCTAGGAGCCCTAGGACCCCTATCGACACATGTGGTTGGTTCTAATGTGTCGAGAGGGGTCCCCTCTCGATGCATTTCATGATAACATATGTCCCTAGAGGCCTTAGGGCACCTAGGGATGCATGTGGTTGGTTCTAATATGTCAAGAGGGGTCATAGGTTAACCTATGACCCCTCTCAACACATTTCACAATAATGTATGTCCCTAGGGGCCCTAGGACTCCTAGGGATGCATGTGGTTAGTTCCAATGCATTAAGAGGGGTCATAGGTTAACATATGAACCCTCTCAATGCATTTCACAACATATGTCCCTAGGGGTCGTAGGACCCTTAAGGATGCATGTGGTTGGTTCTAATGTGTTCAGAGGGATCATAGGTTAATCTGTCATGCCTGTCGATGCATTTCATGACACCGTATGTCCCTAGGGGCCCTAGGACCCCTAAGGATGCATGTGGTTGGTTCCAATGCATGTATTTCATAATAATGTATGTGCCTAGGGGCCCTAGGACCCCTAGAGATGCATGTGGTTGGTTCTAATCCATTGCGAGGGGTCATAGGTTAACTTATGACCCCTCTTGATGCATTTTGTGACAATGTATGTCCCTAGGGGCCTTAGGACCCTTAGGGATGCATTTGGTTGGTTCTAATGCACAAATAGGGGTCACAGGTTAACCTATGACCCTTCTTGATGCATTTCATAGTAACGTATGTCCCTAGGGGCCCTACGACTTGTAGGGATGCATGTGGTTGGTTCCAATGCATCATGACAACGTATGTCCCTAGGGGCCTTACGACCCCTAGGGCTGCATGTGGTTCATTCTAATGCATTGATAGGGGTCATAGGTTACCCTATGAGCCCTCTTGATTGATTTTATGACAATGTATGTCACTAAGGGCTCTAGTACGCCTAGGGACACATTTGGTTGGTTCCAATGCGTTGAGAGGGATCATAATTTAACCTATTACCCTTCTTGACGCATTTCATGACAATGTATGTCCCTAGGGGCCCTACGACCCCTAGGGATGCATGTGGTTGGTTTCAATGTGTCGAGAGGGGTCATAGATTAACCTATGACCCCTCTCAATGCATGCACAACAACATATGTCCCTAGGGGCCCTAGGACCCCTAGGGACACATGTGGTTGGTTCTAATGCATTGAGAGGGTTCATAGGTTAACCTATGACCCCTCTCAATACATTTCATGACAATGTATGTCCTTAGGGGCCCTAGGGTCCCTAGGGACATATGTGGTTTGTTCTAATACATTGAGAGGGGGCATAGATTAACCTATGACCCCTCTCGATGCATTCACGAAAATGTATGTCCCTAGGGGCCCTAGGGGCCCTAGGGATGCATTTGGTTGGTTCGAATAGGGGTCATACATTAACCTATGACCCCTGTCAATGCATTTCAGCAACAACGTATGTCCCTAGAGGCGCTTGGACCCCTAGGGATGCATGTGGTTGGTTCCAATGCGTCAAGAGGGGTCATTGTTGAACCTATGACCCTTGTTGACACATTTCATGATAATGTATGTATGTGAGAGCCATAGGACCCTAAGGACACATGTGGTTGGTTCTAATGCATCAATAGGGGTCATAGCTTAACCTATGACCCCTCTCGATGCATTTCACGACAACATATGTCCCTATGGGCCATAGGGCCCCTAGGGATGCATATGGTTTGTTCTAATGTGTTAACAGGGGTCATAGGTTAACGTATGACCCCTCTCGACACATTTCATGACAATGTATGTCCCTAGGGGCTCTAGGACCCCTAGGGACACATTTGGTTGGTTCTAATGCATCGACAGGGGTCATAGGTTAACCTTTGACCCCTCTCGACGCATTTTTTGACAACATATGTCCCTATGGGCCCTAGGACCCCTAGGGACACATGTGGTTGGTTCTAATGCATTGAGAGGGGTCACTAGGGGCCCTAGGGACATATGTTGTCGTGAAATGCATCGAAAGGGGTCATATGTTAACCTATGACCCCTTTCAATGCATTTCATGACAATATTATATTTAATAATATAATACTATATATTTTAATATAATAATAATATATTATTAGATTATATAACAATAATATTCATATATGTTACTAGATTATAGATTTAATATTAATAACCATATAGTATTATATATAATAATAGTCATATAATATTACTATATATATTTAATTATAATATTTATCATATATATTATTATATTATATTTAGTTATAATTATTATTATAATATTTATAACTATATTATATTTATTAATTATTATTATACATATTACTATATATAATAATAATTAATAATAATAATCATAATCATATGTAATAATAATATTAATGTCCACACTGCCCCCAAATAAATTTCCTTCTAACACCCTCTAAAGTTTCCCTCTCAAATTTCTCTCCAAAATTGGAATTGGAAAATTTCTTTTCTCTCAAATTTCCCTCCCTCCAAAATTGCAATTGGAAAATCTTTCCTCTCAAATTTCCCTCCAAAATTGTAATTGAAAAAACTCATAGTGATCAGATACCCGATTTCTTATCAGGTATCCGATTACATATCGGATACCCAATTTTATTTTGGGTATCTGATTAGGCTTACTATTTACCAAGTCTATTTGCTCAAACCAAAAAACATGTTTGAGAAGGGTTTCATTGACACTTAGACTTCGGGTAGCCATCTAACAATGTTAGTTCCATTGAAATTGAATGAAACAAAAAGTGTTTTTTATAACACTCTCGAGATTCAATCGATATAATTGTTGTCAAAATCTAAGTTCGATAAGTATTTATTAGTTAATTTTCAATGAAGATGATTGTAAAGTGTTGATTGACATACTGATTGAAAAATAGCTATAAATTTCAAATGGTATAACATTTTTTAAATCTAAAGTTGTGTCACATTCTATGTTTCGCCTAGTATAAGGAAAAAAAAATAAAATTTAATTTGGTAAAGTTTTCAATTAGTTAAGGTGGTCAGACATGAGATTTTTTTTTCGAAAAATTTTTAGTAGAAAATTCATATTTAATTATTTATTTGGAATAAAAATATCCAAAAATATGTGTCACATCTAAGCATAAGTCTACTTTTTATATCTATAATTATGTTTAAAAAAATATTATCATTTGATTTTGATTAAGGTGGTCAAACATACACCTACTTTTTATTTTCACCCTGAAATTTTCGTAGTACTACATTAAGATCCAAACTTTTGACCAATCGAATTTTTTTTCTCTAGATAAAGCCTAATAGTTTAGAAACTATATTCAATTTCCTACATATTATTTTCTTACAACTTTTTGATATAAAGTCCAGAACCACTTTAAAATTATGTGTCAAGTTGACATAACCCTGATTTGCTGATTTTTCACTACCACTTAAGGCCATAGTTTGGTTGACCAGATCTTGCACATACCCAACAATGGTTGAAACATATTTTTTGCTTCAAAAATCTCCCTTCTTTAACAATAATCTTTTCAATCAAATTTCAACAATCTCCTCAACAAATGATTAAAAACCAAATTGTAGATCAAGATCCCTTCATTCTCCAATGGACAACTGTAATACACTTCAAAATATCTAAATATGTATACAGATCTAATGATCAAGAGTAGCCCAGCACAGGAAGGATCCATCATGTGGAATTAATATGTTGGTCAATAAATTCCCAAATGTATGGTGGACGAGGCAACATGTGATTTTGTGATTTTGCAAAAGCAAGAAAAAGTCACTCCCCAAAATAGCTAAAATGGTTCACAGAGAATGTTAACCTGGTAAAAAATGCGTGTTAACCTACAACTTGGCAAATGAAAGAAAATGAGCCAACTTGATCAATGAAGGAATTGAACTAGCTCGGTCAATGAAGGAACTGAACTAACTTGGCTCATGAAGAGACTAAGTTAACACAAAATGTTAACCTGACCAAAAGTGTGTTAACCACATCAAAGAATCTAGCCCATTGAAGATCTTTCAGACTGGATATTAGTAATGGGCTGAATGGGGGACAAAAATGGCCAATAGTACAATAACATTTTGATCTTCCACCACCTCAACATGTTGAACACTTGGAACATACTCCACTCTTTCACCATGATGTTCGACATGCTCAAAAATATTCAAAAAAAGGTTACACATCAAATTGCAATTGAAGATTTTAAATTGTATTCATAATTGTGTAATTAATTTCCAATAGAAAACTAATACCTCCACTGCTATGATACACATCATGGCCTTCATCACATGGAGGTTCTTTGATAGGATATGAAAGTTGCAATGAAATGTTATGCGCATTTTTATGTAGTCAATTTATGTTGGAAACTAACACCAAAAATAAATTTCTATTCAATTTGATTTACTTTCCATTTGATCAATTGCCTATGTCTCATTTGGTGCACCAAATTCTTGGGTATGGCTTTTAGATTCTTGGTGTAGGGGTGCAACCAAAACTTTATAGCCTTCCTTCAAAACAATTTTTTTATCTTCATCCATGGGCTCTACATTGAATTTTGTGCTTTGTATTTTTTCTTAATATCATAAGTTTTACATGTATGATTTGATTAGAAAAAAATTGTTTGCAATATTATATAAAAAAATATATGAAATTTCATTGTTGCTACTTACAAGTTGAGACTCGAGATTCATATGGCTACCAGAGCCAAGTTTGTATTGACCAACCATTTGTAGTCTCACTTTTTTAGCCTTTGATGTGTCTTGCAATCTATGATTACATTCTACTTAGTGCATGATTACATTCTACTTAATACTATCATGATATACCTTCCTTTTCTCTTTTCTAGTTCATTTCCTTTATCACGTAGCCTTATCTCTTTTGCACCTTCTATTATTTCATTCCACTCCATCGGTGGAATCATAGGAGGATAGTCATACTTTGGGTTATCTTTTAGACCCCTTCTATATTGGTCCTTCACAGTCTTTATATGTTTGGATGCTCTTTTAAGAAGTAGGGTAGTGTCAAAAAAAAAATCCAAAAAGGTCCGCAAAAGATGTAATGAGCTGATTTTTTAATTCAAGACCATGTTCATTCCACCTTTTTATTAAAAATAAAATTCTTAGATCAATAACTTTAATATAGTACAATAAATGGAAGAAAAGAAAAATATTGTAGCAATGATATGAAACTACGTACCTTCTATGTATGGTGGGTCCAAATAGCTTCAATGTCATATCAAAAATATGATCAAAGAATACATCATTTCCTACAAAAATATCATGGGATTATTAGTCCAAAATGAGTTATATATAAGTAAACTACAATTACATTGTAAATAATAAAAAATTTAAAGCACCTGGAAGCTTTCATAATTTTAATGGAAATATAGTTTTCTTGTTTAGCAACAATGTCTCTACAAATGAACCAGTACTAGTCACATGTTGCTCTAGGAAATGATTTAGCTTTAGCAGTACTGTTCTCTATTATTTTGTCAACTAAAGATCAATATATTAGTTTAAAAAATAGGCCCATGAGTATAAAATCTACCCAAAAAAAATAATAATGCATGATTAGCACATTACAAAATATAGCAAAACAAGGTTTTACTAGTTGTACTTGACTTAGTTAAAGATGTTTGCAAGCTCCTTGTTGCCAACAATGCACTCGACAATATTGGAGTGACGATTGAAGGAGGTATCTGCACTTCGTCATGAGCTGAAGAATACATTGTTAGCAAAGACATTTGCAATGGATAAAGATCAAATGGGATACTAGCTACAAGCATTTGAAAATAAAAGTTAAGTGTTATAATATTGATGAAAATAAATAATGTTGTACTAGTAGGGACATAATCTTCTGTTATTGCTCATATTGTTTCACAATGTGTACAAATGTTACATTCTTTCTTCTCATAGGAATACAAGAAAGTATTAATTAAAGAGAAAGTGTAATAATACTGTAATTTTTAGTAATGTTGAATATATATATATATATATATATATATATATAGATTTTGCATATATATGACTAGTTTCAATAGAGACCCAAGTATGGAATAACACTTTGTCATAACTGAATCCACCTTAAATAAAATCAATACTGTAATAATACTGTAATTTTTAGTAATGGTGTAAAGAGAGAATGTTACTTTCATGAAGGTTGTGCACTACAACCCTGGCCATGTTGACCACGCAGTCTCACGAGTGTCACAAAATCTTGTAGAAGAACACATAATATTTTAGATCATGATCCATAAGATACTATAAAAATATAAATATCTATTGAACTTCTATTATTGTTTAAGATTAATTACTGCTTACCTTCAAAGAATTGACTCTAAGTATCAATTCTTCTTTCAGTGCCTCTGTCTCCTTGGTTATTTTTCTCTCGAAGATAATATTAAGAATTTCATCATTCTAATTTTGTATGAGTTGATAGGTCAAAAATATGGGGTCAACATTATGGGTGATGTCATCTAGAAATGATGCCTGTGCTTCAGATCACATTTGATTTGCTATCATTTTTGTTTTTCCCTATCAATAAGTATCAAGTTGTGACATCAATATTAGCAAAATTCCATCAAAATAACTCCAAATCCATAAAGAAAAGAACATAATAATATGAAATTTATTTCTATATAATTTTTACAATTATAAGAATTAAGGTTTACCCTCGCTAAAGGTGGCGTATGAGCTAGTACAGCGTTGCCTATGCATTGTGGTGTATCCATGTTACCCTGTAAAAAAGATTATTAATTCTTAGTAATCAACAACAAAATAAAAGTAATAGACTTACCAAAAAAATTTATTAATAAAATAGTAGATTTTATATTGGAGTCAATATTAATTAGAGGTAATTGGTTTAAATATTATACTTACCAGTCCCATGATAGGGAATTTTTTTGTATCTACACGATTTAAATTGTAATCTATCAGAAGCTCTTCCCCTGCACATATTGATTTTATCACACATACAAAAATATGATTTCCTTCACATTTCTTGAATATATAATTTGACCACTTATTAGTTGACACAGGTCGAGAACTGTTTATAAATCTTGCAATATTTCCTGTTGGTTTTGGCCTTCCATTAATATACTACAAACTATGTGGAAGAAAAAAAATTATATGATGCATTCATCAAAATCATTGTATATTTTTTATTTCCTTACCTCTAATTTATGTGTGGTAGCTATGCAATATCATTGTATAGACTCCATGACAATAGAGTCCAACACATAATAATTTAATTATAAAAACATACAAAATTTCTATAAATAAATCATGAATCCATCATACTTGATATTGATCATATGTTGATAGACATTTCATTGATTATGTCATTGATCATCATCTTCATCCATGTCATCATCATCATCTTCATCACCATTATCATGACCATCATCATCATGACCATCATTGCCTTGATCATCACCATCTTCATTAGCATGATCATGATTGTTTTCATCATCATCATTATCATCATCACCATCATTGTTAGCATCACCATAATCTTCATCATCATCATCATCATTGTGTAACAGTCGTTCATGATCATCATTTACTTCATTTTCTGATTCTTCAATATCTTCTTCTTCCATCACATTATACTTTATCGACCTTCCTCTTGGATCATGTCTAACAACAAATGACCAACTTAGTTTATGTGGAATGCTAAAGTAAAACTCTTTCTCACATTGGCTTGGAAGAACATAGGACTCATCTCTAACTAGCTTAAACGACCTTGTATTAATAATTGTAAATTCACTATCATGTTGAATAAATGTCCTATTAGGATCATTTTGATTCAGTAGTAGCCTATACCATTTGATGAAAAATAGAACTAATTTGAATTAATTAAAATCACACTAAAGTATATCATCCAAAATTCTATAGTATCAATTTTCAGAATATTGAGGATGTATGTCATTTCTAGATGAAATATTGGTGACCTCAAAGACTGCACTTATCCCAGAAGCACAACTTTTCTTCATTTTGTCTAATTTTTTATGCAAAATTTATGACCATGGTAGTAAATATCTGTGTAGTTTTTGATTTGTAATTATTTAAACATTTTAAGATTATTTACATCAATTTATGAGTTGATATTAAACTTATAGGTCATGATTAGCAATCTTTTGCATACCTTTCTATCTCTTAAGCCATATTCTAGATCAAGTACCATTGGTGTAACATTGAGATCTCCATTATGATGAGCTTCTTTAACCAATGATGCAACATTGTCCCATGTTAATGAGTGACCATTTTTTTGAGATTTTTGAATTCATACCATCATCCAATCAAAGATTGTTTGCAATATACAAATTTAGTGCATCCCACTCAAGACCAACTATAAAGAAAACAACTAGACCAGTTAGAAACAACTTATATTGGTGATGTATAAGACTTAATTAACTATAATAAGATCTTATAATTACCTATCACTTTCTTCAATCTACCTTTCTCTGTCAAGTAATCCCCTTTGAATTCGTTAATAGACTTGGGGTCCCAAATGCTAACCACATGGATATTTGCTACAAACATTAGAAAATTTTCACTAATGTACACCATGGTCCGGTATACCATATATCCCTCTACCATAGAACCCTTAGGATGTGCTCTTTTTTGAACCAAGTCTTTCATAAATTTCAAGTGTCTCTCAACCATCCATATTGACCTAGTTGGTACAGGTCCACACAATTCAATCTTCTCAACTTGATGTATGAGGTGGTGTTCTTGAGAATTAAAAAAATTGAAGGTAAACACTTTTGCATTTCATGCATAAGTTGTGAAATTTTTCTCTTCTAATATTTTATATCTTTTTTTATCAATTTTTTTAGATGAAAACTACCTAAAAGAGATTCAACATGCAAGAACACATAAATGAGATTTTAGATTAAAATATATAATAGATTACATAAAAAGTAAAGCAAGTCATGAATATAATATATGTACAAAAAATCTAAGAAATAGCACTTCTAACTGCATGTATTTTTTAAAATCATATATAACTTGTTTAATACTATTGTGAAATTAGTGTGGGGGGATAGAGGTAAGATGTACTGCATTCATTAAAAAATAATCTTTTTAATATATTATGAAATAATACAATAGGTAGTATATGCAATTTTACAAATATATTATAAATAGATAACATGACTTACCTTGATGAAGGTATGTCAATCATGTGTTTTCAATCCTAGCCCAAAATCACCTTTTTTTGATACAAGACTACTTATATTTGCAACAAATCCTATAGGAAATATTTTTTTTATGACTTCTTTTAATGTATCACTTTTTTGATTTGTTAATAACCAAGGAAGGGAAATTGTATTTATGCGGTCTCTATTGCTATTTGATTCAATGAAACCTTTTAGTGCATGATTGGATTCATAAATTTTATTACAAATTTGGGCAATTTTTTTTCTCTATCATGCCTTCCATCCAATATTTTCCATAGATTCTCTATTACATTCTTTCCAAAATGCATAGCACCAAACAAATGTATGATTGGGAGATCCTTGTAGTATGGTAACTTACTAAATTGAGTAGGATAACTTTTTATTCCTCTAGGAAGTTGATCATTTATGCCTTGACAACCTTTACAAGCATCAATTACATCATTACTAAATAAAAGACAATATAAAAATATAAATTTCAAACTTTGGACCACAAACTAGACATTACCTCAGTAATTTCATAGATCGTATTCTAACTTTCATAGATAAGGTGTCGTTCTTTGTGGCCTTGATGTTGTCTCTTCTTTCTCATTAAAGAAAGTGCCTAAACTCATCAAACACCTACTTTCCCAAACTTCTTGAATGATGAGATTTCATCTTCAAACCACAAACTAGACATGCAGATTTTCTCTTTGTTTGAAGACCTAAAAGATCATGTACAATTATCATGCAAAACTTAAGCATAAAAAAATAATGTATAAGCACTATAATAGACCAAAAATATGTGACCTTAACAATATAACATACTACAAAAATGAGTTAGCCCAGGGACATCATGTATTGTCCATACAAGTATTACATGGAATTGAAATTATCTTCGTCCTATTTCTCTAGAGATGTCATACATAGTAACCCCATTCCATAACTTCAACAATTTTTCAATATGGGGCTCAATATACACGCTCATATCTTTAACTTGGTACTTACCTAGTAATTAAATGAACATAAATATTACATAATTATTATGGCCATTTTGATGCAATATTTATAAATTAATTTAGATAAATATTAAATTAAAAAAATACATGGTACAATCATTGACAAATAATGTGCTCCCTCTTTATGGACATCCAAGGAGGAATTTTATTAGTAATAATAATAAAAAGCCATACTGAGTAAATGGATCACATATCTCCAAATGGATTGGCACCGTCTGCTACCAATGCAAGCTTGAGACTATGAGGTTCTTCTTTAAAGTGTTTTCATGCTTCTTCTATCTCTTTAAATGTAGAATCATTTATAGGCATTCACATAATATCATCTTGAATTCTATTGCATGCATGGTAATTCATAAATTGTGTCAAGCTAGTGCACCTAAATAATTGTTCAAGACGTGGAATAATGAGAATGTACCAAAGAACCTTGTAAGGCACCTTTTTTGTTATTTGATCTGACTGATATCTACTAATAAAAAAATTAGAGCATTCTATTACAAGTTTATGTTGTTTATGATATAGAATGTAATCATTAGGACCTACATGTATTATTTGATACTTCATTCCAATTTGATTCATAATGGTAGATAATTCTCAATATGATCGAGGTAGAATGTTTGATGGTGGTAACAAAAACTCATCTATCAATCTAAAACAACAAATATGAATTGTTAATATAATGAATAGTAATGGTATACTAACATTGAAGATGAAAAAAATGGCATACCTTAGCATACGTGGCATTGCTACATTGGATAAACTATTCATAACCTTCAAGTTCACCAACAACACTAGAGAATAGAGAAGAGTTGTTTGGGAGCTTTGGTATAGGGGCTCATGTGCCTTCTCAAGTAGGTATATCAAGACCATCTTCTTCATCATTATTAGATGTGCTAGTACCATCATTGTGAGCATCTTCATTAGTTGTGCCAATACCATCCTCTTCCATCATGTCCTCTAGCACATTATAATATTCTTTCATGGGAGTGTTATCCTCAGCTTGGATATTCACACATCCATGTTCCTCCAGTTGGAAATCCACACTCACCAATTGACAAAAATCATGGGCCCTTCAATGTGACCATATTGCCTACAATGACTTTGGGCTGTTGTGATTAGAATTATTCAATTCTTTAAGCCCTTACACTTTTTGCAATGACAATTACATTTATAAACTTTTCTTTAGAACTGAGATCATAATCTAGCGATGTCTCATTATTTTGTTTTGGGTTCATATTGCTAGGCATGGTCTTTCTTCACAAAAAAATATATCTACAAAATTATTTGACATGTTGTACATAATTTTTATATCTACACATATAATTTTGAAAGAAAACTTTGGTCACCTTGCTTAAATTCACCCATATTATTGTTAGGATTAAACCACAAACAAAAATAACAATTACATGCAAATATAACCAATAACAAAAAATAATAGATCACACAAAAAAGAACATAAGACACCAAGATTTAATGTGGTTCACCCAATCCCTGGGCTACGTCCACCAAGCAGCAAGTCTGATATTTTTATGATCCAATGATTGCAACCTAATTACAATATGTAATCCCTTACAGCTCAATACCAATTTCACATCACAACTATGAAACAATCCCTAACCCTAAGCTCTTTTATACAATTATTTTTACTACTTTAAGGTTATAATTAATAATTACATGTTAGCTCAAAATCCCAATAAAATAGGGCCTAAAAAAAATATTTCAGCGAGCCCCAAAGAATTTATGAAGTATGTACAATACTTTCCTAATCAGTCACCACAATCTAACAATTATAATCAATGAAAAGTTTTCTGCTTACATAAAATTTCATTATTTGTGGCTAAATATTTATTGTTAAGGAAATTGGAAAGGAAGTAAGAACAAAAGTTAGAAGAAGCCAAAGATTTCATTACAAGTATCACCTCCCAAAACCCAATCACAAAAACAAAAAGAAAGAATTTGTAGAAATCTAAGATGGAGAAGTAGAAGAGTTGGACAAAGTTCCAATAAACTTAAAATTGTTAAATCTTCCAAAAAAATGGAATTCTCATATGTTCGATGTACAAAAAGTCAAAGTGGAGCAGTGGTGCAGGGGCCCAAGGTCCTAGACAAGATGGTAAAACATCAATTTTGGATAGATTAGGTGATTAATAAGTGTCCAAGTTGACACATGGCTATAAGTCAATCTCAACCATCCTAGAATGCATTTTAGGAAAATTTCTTGCATGTTGTAGTAAGGCCTATGGACAAGTTGTAAGTCAGTCAACATTGGTCAACACTATGAGTCGACCAAAAATCTTCAATTTTATGCTTTTTAGAGTTCTTTCATGATTTATCAAATTTTGGTAGGCATTTAAAGTCATTTGTTTGGAACTATTGAAAAGTTGCAAAAATTATCAAAAAGTTGTCATGCAACTTTTCTTGCAAATTTGGAAGGTCAACAGTCATAGTTATGTTTTGATCAAACGAGTAGAGGTGAACATGTAAGGTCAAGAGGCCTGGCCTATAAATTGAATGTTCATTACAAGGTAGATAAATGAAATATTTTTACTTGTTAACTTCACAAATATTTCATTAGGCATGTGTGCAAAATAGAATAGCATTAGAATTTTCTATAAATGTTAATAGATTTTTGTTTTCCTCATAAAATTGAATGATTTCAAATGAACCCACTAAAAATCAAATATTTTTACTTGTTATCTTCACAAATATTTCATTAGGCATGTGTACAAAATAGAATAGCATTAAAAAAAATTTATAAATGTTAATAGATTTTTTATGTGCTCATGGAATTGAATGATTTTAAATGAACCTACTAAAAATCAATTTTTGTTAATGTGAAGACTCTGAACTACATAAATCTTTTTCATGATCCCTTCACATTCAAAGTGGGAGTTTTAAGAAAAATGAGTAGGTGTGATGATTTTTTCAGATAGTAATTTCATGAAAGGTGGAGAAATTAGAAGAAGCCTAAATGTAGTTGGATTGAAAGCCGTAAAATGGTGCATGCTTTTCTTTTAGGAGATGGATCACTCGACACCCATAGACACATGATATCTATTGAAAGATGGAGAATTGCCTTGGGAGATGAAGGTAGTTAGGTATTTCTAGATTCAATTGATACATTGCATCCAAATCCATCTCCAACTATGTGCTGAGAGAAATTGTTCTTAGAGATGTGACCTAGGTATTAGAGGTTACTAATGATGCTAAATGGACCAAACTAAAAGATAGTCTTGCACTCTCATAATTACATAATTGGTGCAAAAATTCGTATTGCATGTTCCTCAATGTTGGGTGATTATGTTGTTGTTATGGGAGATCAAGAATTGATCTTTACAACCGGTTATACTATAACAAGACTCAATGGAAGTAAAAAAAATAGAAAAGAGGAAGCACTTGGATCAATGCTTCTAGATTAGTTACTAAAAAAAACACACAATTACTTCTATAAATGCCAACTGGAAGAACTCCCTAGCTGGGCCTATCGTTCAGTACAATATCCCTTTAAAACTTCACCTCCAATAGCTCCTAGGGTGCACAAAAAATAACAAATAAACACCTTTTTGCCAAATCTCAAGTTGTGGCTTTGTGTGGGTAGAAAGAAAATCAAATCACCATGAAATAGGTCTCTAGAAAATCAAATTGCCATCAAATATCTCTCGCGTGCATGTAGAGCACTGTCAAAAAACAAATGCCATGAAATAAGAGATAATGAATCATAATTTTTTTTTTTTGATTATGAACCCAAGTTGGTCAAAATTTCAACCAACTCGAGCATAAAAACCAAAAAAAACGTATTGAACAACTCTCTACCTGAGTTGGTCAGAAATTTAGGTCAAATTTTGACCTATAATGTCTCTAAGGGATGAATTTAATTTAATTTTTTGTTATTTTCAGCATTGGGAGCCTAGGAAAATATGGGGATTAAGCAACAATAGAAAAAATTGATGTTCATAATATTATGTTTACTGAAATAGAAAATGGAACAAGAATCAAGACTTGGTAGGTTGCTTAAATTTAAAACATCAAATATTATATTTATTTCGCCTGTCATGATTTGAATAGCTTAAATTTCACACACTAAAGCTTTATTCCTAAATTAACATTTTTATATACTCAAAATTGACTCATCTTTTTTAAGCTTGATTTTTTTCATCATAATCCTTAGCAATATTGCATTTCTCTATATTTCTTGAACACATCTCGTAGTTATACAAGAGTAAGTAGATCTTAGTGTATTCAAACTATTACATTCATTCAACTTCTCTCCTTCCAAATTGTGAGTGTAGTCATTCGTTGAGTAGTAGTAGACTATAGAATTTAGAATTTATTTATGTGCAACCTTTCATTCCTCGTCATTCTCCCAATGGAATTTGTATATTAAATGGTAACACCATGCTTTAAATCAACATTATGTCTAGACTCTAAAGGCCAAACCTTCAATGCTCAGGTTGCCAATATTTAGCATGGGAAAGGATCTACACTAAGTTTCAGTGAGAGGATTTTATCACATCATACCTAGGTTCACCATGCTCCAAAGACTAAAGAGGCTGGCAATTTTATTATTCTCTTTAGAAATACTAAAATTTATGTTAAATATCATAGCAACAAGTATATACCTTCTAAACTATAAAACATGATAATGTTATACATTATAGACATTCAAAATCTACCAAAAGCATATACGCAATATAGTGATATAGTGACAAAGAGCCATGCACACCTAAAATACACACCTAAAGAGGAGGGCATTTTTCTTATTCTCTTTAGTAATTTTGAAATATATGTTAGTTATCACAATTACAAGTAGATACCTACTAAACTCAAAAACATGATAATATCATACATTATAGGCATTTTGAATCTACCAAAAGCATATACTCAATACACTAACAAATTAGCCCTACACACCTAAAGAGAACAAGTTACAGTGCATAGACTTGCAAAAAAGGTTAGCAAGTCCAAATACATTATTAGTTACATGAATACAAAATAGCCAATATGGAGCCTCCTATGGTTGTAGCAACTGTACCAAATATCCCAATCCTCAAAAATCTCTAATTTAAATCTTACACTCACCCTGGGGAAAACTAATTGCTTTAACCCTAAATATTTTTGCATAGATTTTTTCTATGCAAATTTTATCTAAATAGGAATTTATATCAGGGTCTTGTTATGCTGAGAGGTGTTCCTATATAGTCCAAGAATAGACTGAACAACAAACTCCCACTGTCTAACAAACCCACCAAACAAACTTGCCAAATAATAGAATGATGAATACAATTTTCTTTTTTTCCATTATGAATCTGATTTGGTCAAAATTTTGACCAACTGATGAGTCTAAAAAATGCCTTTATTTTGTTATGTTTAAGATACTTTATGATACTCTGTTCATCCTTGTTTTAACACTTATAAGCTTATGTTTGATAAACCTTTGATGATTTATGAGGTAGAAAAACTATGTCATCCTTTGCCTAAATTATATCTAATATGCAATATTTCATATAAATATCCAAATGTGCGTTCTTATGCTTGAATTTAGTTTGATGGATTTTTATTTGCAAACATGTTTTATATCATAACTAACCTAATGATAAGGATTAAAGGATGAGTGGAAGAATCTAGAAGTTGGTTGCCGACAGCATTTAAGGAGAAATGAGCATCAAGGAACAACCACGAAAAGGAAGTTATAACCACTCCAGGAAACATGGCAGTGAATAAGGAGGAGTTTTTACGAGCCATTACCTTCTCTGCATTTACGTTGTAACAAGTGGATGTCGTGACTTCATTGCTCCCTCCTCAATTCTGTTATCCTTCCTTTCCACTTTCAGTTGTTCTCCTATATTCTCTCCTGCGGACTTAACTTAGGATAGTTACTTTTCTATTATGTAATAAAGAGTAGATTCCCTATATATGTCAGGATCGACTCCTATGTGTGAAGTTTTTTAGTTTTTATTTTTTGGTTTTGATAAGTTTTATCGAGTAAGAGGAAACATTGATTCATAGTTTGTTGCAGTTGTGTTTTACAATTCTGAATTATGTAATGAATGATTAATAAAATGAATTAGTTCTCTTTAGTTTCTATCCTGCATTGGTAGATTAGAGAAGCCAACCAAGGGGGCCCACTTGGAAGGTGGATTAGATTAGAATAGAATAGATTCATTTTACTAAGCATTAGCAATATTTTAGATAAGACATAGCTAGTTAATTCCTTCCTGTAGCATCACACTTCATGAACGTTCTTGTAGCATCTGCGAGAATAGTCTAATGGATGAGTCAAGATAGAATCTCTGTTATCTTTTCATTGTGTTTTCAACATTCATAGATTCAGTAGTTTCCTTTCTACAGCAGTAGTGTAGTTTCCTTCCTTTGCATTTTTACTTTCCTGTAGCAAAAGCATAATGACTCATCAAGGTACCTAGTGCACATACTATGCTGACCATTTCAAGTATACGTCCCTGGGTTGACAATCTAAATGCACCTCATGGTAGGGGAAAAGTAGTCCTTAGCTTGAATAGATTATTCCTAAGCTAGGCCTAACGCATGACTATGGAACACCTATTGTGAGGCGGTTCATTTTTGGCGCCGTTGCCGGGGATGGTGTCAAGCTAGGAGCATTTTTGAGTCATAGTTTTTAGATTAAGTTCTTTTTACCAGTGTGAAAATTTTAGTTGCATGCATCGAAGAGGAAGACGACAAGATGAATATGGCAGATTTCTTCCACAGGGATCTGTTAATTTGAATGAAGAAGTTGAAGAAGAAGTTGAGTTGCCCTTTGAAGATGCAAGTCTTGTTTTCCCCATAGTATCATCATCAAGAGCTGAATCCCTAGATATATCTGGTCTCCAGCCCTTCACTAAAATATTGACCAATTTTCTTGATAACACTACCTCGAATCCACTAGTTGTTAATCACCTAGTGCCTAACCTTCCTTTTTAGCAGCAACCTCATAATCCAGTTCCACCAGTCATGGCACAACCCACTTTTCCATTTCCACTTCCAAGTCTCATAACCAATGCCAATCTCAAGAATATACCTCCCACTACTCTTCCAAAGTTCTATGGCCTTGCAACTGAAGACCTCGATACCTTCTTGTTTGAGTTTGACATCCTTTGTCGTAGTTTTGACTACAACACTGATGCCCATAAGCTTAAATTATTTCCAACCACATTGAAAGGATCAACTTTACGATGGTTCATGGGCTTAGGAGCCAATGCAGCTGTAAATTGGGATGAAATGCAAGCCTTGTTTTTGGAAAAATATAAAGAATATTGCAAAGCATCTGGCACAAGAGGAGATGATATCTTTAGGATATCACAGAAGGAGGAAGAGACATTAGAAGACTATGTTTCTCAATTTTTATATACACTACAAAAGAATCCTCAGCACACATTGTCTGAAGATTCCCAAAAACTAGTCTTTCTAAGAGGAGTGAATGAAGACTGTTTGGAAGCATTGGACCTGATGGCCAGTAGAGATGTATATCAAGCTCAATGGGATGACCTCAAAAAGATATGTCAAAACTACTCAAGGTCAACCATGAAGAAAGGTCGAGGTCCCTGTTCTACGGTTACAAAAGGAATTAGTCAAGGCATTTCAAAACTTGAAATATCCACTTTGTTGTCAGATTTCAAACAAGACATCAGTAATGATGTCGCTACACAATTGGATACAATGACTGCAAAGAAGAAGCAAGCAGAGGCTGAGTTACAACTAGCTGAGTACTGTCCTCATTGCCAAAAGCAAAAGAAAGATTGCCACTATAAATTGGTTGCAAGCATGGAGAACCAGCATCTTCCAACTGAATATGTAAAGATAGATGGGGATGATGAGCAAGTATTCTTTGTTGCTCAACGCCGACCATGGGATCAACGTCAAGGTATGCCTCAAGACCCCTTGCAAAATTCAAATTTATATGGTAATCAATGGCAAAACTGCAATACCCAAGGTCCTCCACAAAACCAACCCAATTGGAATAATGCTGGGCAAAATAACTCACAACAGTCTCAATGGTCTCAAAATTTCCAACAACCTTGGCCTAACCAGCAAAATAACTAATGGCCCTAGAACCAGCAGAACCAATGGAAACCACCCCAAGGGAATTGGCAATCTCCAAACTAAGCGAATTGGCAATCTCTAAACCAATGGAAGGGATCTCAACAATGGCCTAACCAAAATACCGATGTTCCACAATTACCCCCTCCAGCTCAACAACCTGCTTTAATGCCACCACCTGCAAATAGTGGACCTCAAAAGAAAATAAAGCTATCTGCACAGCCTCAGCAAAATCCAAATAGCAAACCACAGTAGCCCATGTATAGTACTGATACCCAGCAGTACCCTGCTTATGCCCTAGATGTCACAGATATACATTTGAGATCTAGAATGACCTTACCAGCACCAAGGCCACCTCTTATAACTGAAGTATCAAACTCTCCTGCAGCATTAGAACCTTTGGTTGATGAACCTATTGACCCAACTAATGTTACCATACCAATACCAGACCAACCAGCAGTAGAGCCTCCTTTTCTAGACCAACTAATACAAAAGGAACAAAGCAAGGAACAACCCTTTGACATTGTTAACCAGTTGAAGAATATGCATGTCTAAATACCTTTGTTTCAAGCTATTAAGGACATTCCTACTTATGGAAAAGCTATAAGGGAAGCCTATCTAAAGAAACCTAGAAGGAAGAAGAAGGATCCTACCACAGTTCATGTTGTTGGACATTTAGCTGATATCATGTTAGGAACAATGATTACACCAAAATATTCTAACCCCAGGAGTCCAGTAGTAAGTGTCAGCATCAATGGTCAATTTGTTAAAAATGCCTTAATAGATTTGGGAGCTGCTATAAATGTGATGACTAAAGAAACCATGAAGAAGTTACAAATAGAAGGATTAAGGCCCACACCAACTATTCTGTAGCTTGCAGATAGTTCCACTGTCACTCCTGATGGAATGATAGAAAATATTGTTGTGACCTTAGATTCCCTAGAATATCCTGCGGATTTCATGATTTTGTCCCCTAAAGTAAACCTATCTGGCTATCCTGTCATTCTAGGTAGACCATGGTTGGCTACAACTGATGCAAACATAAATTGCGGATCAGGGAATATGACCATATCAAATGGCCAAGGAACCAAGCAATTTGATCTATATCCTCCTGCACAACCATTACCAAATTTGCGAACATCTTTTTGGCCAGATTTAGGAGATGAAGAAGAAGAGATAAACTCCATAGTACAACTTATGATGTTACATAGGAAATCTTTTCTAAAGTTACAAGAAGAAGATTCAGTAATCCAGAGCATCCTTACCAACACCTGTGTGGTAGGAAAAGATGTGTCTGAAAGCTTTGTATTAGAATTGATTACATATGAGGAGTGTGATACAAGTTGTACTTTACTTAAGGAACCTAAAAATCTTTGTTCATTACTTCCCTATGAAGTAGAAGGAAGCCCAATCTCTGAAACTGCTATGGTAGAATCCACTATTCCTATTGAACTGAGTAAAGGCCATAAACTGCATGTTAACCCCAAATTGACATCCGTACAGATGGAACAATTAAAACAATTGCTTCAGAAGCATGAGAAGACTTTTGCTTGGGATTATGATGATATGAAAGGATTAAGCCCTACACTATGTACCCATAGGATATACATTAATGAAGGTTGTCTACCACTTCGTCAACCTCAGAGGAGGATAAATCCAAGCCTCAGAGAAATAGTCAAAATAGAATTGCAGAAACTGCTTGATGTTGGCTTTATCTATCCTATATCTGATAGTAAATGGGTATCACCACTGGTTATAGTACCTAAGAAAGGAGGAAAATGGAGAATTTGTGTAGATTATAGGGAGTTGAATAAGGCTACTAAAAAGGATCATTTTCCTTTACCCTTCATAGATCAAGTTTTGGATACACTAGCTGGAAAAAAGTACTTCTCCTTTTTAGATGGATACAGTAGCTATAATCAAATTAGTATTGCTCTTGAAGACCAAGACAAAACTACCTGTCCATGGGGTACTTTTGTTAGATGGATACAGTAGCTATAATCAAATTAGTATTGCTCTTGAAGACCAATACAAAACTACATTTACCTGTCCATGGGGTACTTTTGCATACTCTATTACCATTTGGTCTTTGTAACGCTCTTGCAACATTTCAACAAGCCGTAATTAGTATTTTTGCTGATATATTACATGATTGTATGGAAATCTATATGGATGACTTTACAACATTTGGAGTTACTTTTGAAGAAGCAATGATAAATCTTGAAAAAGTTTTGGTAAGATGTCAAGAACATAATTTGGCACTAAATAGTGAAAAGTGTTTCATGCTCATGCAAGAGGGTGTGGTACTCGGTCATTTCATATCTACTGCAGGTATACAAGTAGACCCAGCTAAAATTGAGTTAATTCAAACATTACCCATACCCACTAAATTAAAGGATGTCAGATCTTTTCTGGGACATGTTGGATATTACAGGCATTTTATAAAAGATTTCAGTAAAATAGCCAGTCCCTTGTATAAGTTGCTTACAAAAGAAGCTGAATTCAAATGGACACTTGAGTGTGATAAAGCTTTCCTGCAGCTTAAGCAACTTTTGACCACAACCCCAATTTTACAAGGCCCTGATTGGAACCTACCTTTTCACATATATACAGATGCTTCTGATTATGCCATAGGAGCAATTTTAGCACAGAAACACTCAAATCTTGAGAATGCCATTTATTATATTAGTAAGAGTCTTCATGGTCCAAAACTAAATTACACAGTGACTGAAAAATAATTGTTAGCAGTAGTCTATGCTCTAAATAAATTTCACCATTACATCACAAGTTATCCTATCTATGTTCATACTGATCATGCAGCAATCAAGTATCTCATGAACAAACTTGCTATAACTGGTAGGTTAGCAAGATGGTTACTCTTGTTACAAGAATTTGACATAACCATAGTAGATAAGCCTAGAAAAACAAATGTCGTAGCTGATTATTTGTCAAGAATCAATCATCATGATACTGACACTACTTTGGTAGATGATGCATTTCCAGATGAACATTTGTTTCATATTGTTGTTAAAGTTCCATGGTATGCAAATATTGCTAACTACATTGTAACTAATAAGACACCAATGCATTTTTCTTATAAGGAAAGAAAGTTGTTCATACAGAAAAGCTTCCATTTCTCATGGATAGGCAATTTTTTGTTCTATACTGGACTTGATCAAGTTATGCGCAGATGTGTAAGAGAAGATGAGACATATGATATTTTGCATGCATGTCATAATGAGCCCTACGAAGGACATTTTGTAGCCAAAAGAACAGCTTTCAAAATCTTAGCCACTGGTTACTATTGGCCTACCCTTCATAAAGATGCAATCAACTATACAAGGAAGTGTGACCAATGCCAAAGAATGGATCGCCCAACCAAAACAGATAAAATGCCTTTGAACCCTCAAATGGTGTTAGCACCATTTGACAAATGGGGAATGGACTTCATCAGTCCTATTGATCCTCCATCCAATGGGAAGACTTATATTCTGGTTTGTACTGACTACCTAACCAAATGGGTTGAGGTTAAGGCTATGAAACATGCCCGTGATGAAAAAGTTGCCAAATTCCTGTATGAAGAGATTTTTACATGTTATGGAGTTCCTAAAGAATTGGTTACTAATCAAGGCACACAGTTTACTTCTAACCTGATTTCAAAATTGATGAAACAGTATAACATTAGGCATCGCAAATCCAATTCTTATCATCCACAAGCCAATGGACAAGCAGAAGTTACCAACCGTGAGCTAGAAAATATTCTAACTAAAACAGTCCATTTGCATCATCGGGATTGGACCAGCCTGTTACAAGAAGTTGTTTGGGCTTATAGAATAACTTGGAAAACCACTACCAGATTCACACCATTTGAGCTTTTGTATGGGAAAGTGGCAATGCTTCCAATTGAATTTGAACACAAGACTTTAAGAACACCCTTGACCTTAGATATTGATCTTCCTGCAGCACAAAGAGAATGTCTCTTGCATCTTAATTCCTTGGATGAAATGCGCAAGACCGCTTTAGAACATACTAAACTGGTGCAAAAATAGAGAAAACATTGGCATGATTCTCATATCATCAACAAACAGTTTAAAGCTGGTGATTGGGCATTATTGTATGATTCCCGCTTCAAGGATATGCCAGGGAAGCTGCAGACGCGATGGTTAGGACCATATAAAATCATCCATGTCTTTGAAAATGGAATAGTTCAACTAACCACAATTGATGATATGCCTTTCAAAATGTTGATCAACAGTCATCAACTTAAACTTTACAAACAGCCTCAAACAAAAGCCGAGTTCATGCAACAGTTTGAACAACCAGATCCAACAACAACTCAAGTATCTCTTCCTATAGCTGAAGGTGAAAACCTTCTGCCTGCTCTTCTTCAACATTAATTCTAATTTGCATGTCCATAATAATAACTCTATGTTTGCATAAATTCCATTTTCTTTTCATGATATTTCTTCTATTCATATCTTAATCTTCCATCCACCCACCTCACTCCATTCCTTAATCTTCCATCCACTCACTTTCTACATACTTACATTTTTGTGTTTTCAATCAAATCTGCACATGCTAATGGATGCTGCCATTTACATTATTTCCACCACCTTTCTTTGGAGCACATGACAATCCACTTGGCAGGTATAAACATTTTCAAACTATTATTCATTTATAAGTTTGCAAATTTTGTTAATTATATCTAATACTACATAGTCTTTATAATTATGGCGTATTCTAGTCCCTAACCCATACTAGTCTGACACGTGAGGACACTTTTTGTAAAATTAGCAGGGGTAAGGGGAGTGTTGTACTATCCAATGACATGCCTGATTAACTGTGATGATTTTCAAAAATCTTGGCATTACCCTTTATTAATGAGAACTTTTTGCCATAAGTATGCCATGTCAAGTGTTGTACTCCCACTTTCTGAATGAATTTTTCTTTGTTCATTCCAAATTTTTCGTGCTAAGCTAAGCCATGATGTGACCTATTTTTTTTTAAATTTTGGCATTTGAACCATATTTCCAGACGATTTCCACACAAATTCATGATTTACTTTTACCTAAAGTTTAATTATGGCACATAACAATTTTTTATGGTAATTAATGTTCCCAAAAAGAAGCAGTGAAGCGTCTGAGAAATAATGCAGAGTTTTGAAGTTTTCATTCAGAAAGGGAGAGGGAAATGGAGTAGCAAAAGTATCAAGAAATGGGAGGAGGTTTATAGAGAAAAGAGCCGGTCGAGCACATTTTGTTACTCTCTGATGTAGAAGCAGTAAGAAGATTCAATGCATGCGGGTGGTTAGGTTATTATTTGAATTTAATAGCATATGATGAAGAAGTAGCTGTAGAATTCACCAGGACATTTGATGAAGGTGAAGCTTCTGTGTGGGGTTTGACAGTAATTGCAACAGAAGAATAAATTGTAGAAGTAACAGGGTTACCTCCTGTTGGAGAGCATTATCCAAGCTCGCATGACGCTAGGTCAACAAGGGCCCAGTTCACTACCCCACATGACCCTCCATTAGATGTTACAAAGAAGGGGTGCAAGAGATTTTCTTTGCCGCCTCCATACCTTGACCTAGCAATGCATGTCATCAAGTATTTTACTTGTGAAGGCATATTTTCTCACTTACATGCACACCATTTTAAGTTGCTTAGTTGTATAAGGCACAATATTGCCGTGAATCTCCCAAATTTTCTGTATAATATGCTCTGTATTAGTGTGGAAGAGACTCAAAAAGGAAAAGATAATTCTGTCACTCACCATGCTTTGATTAAGTTGTTAATAGAAAGGTCTCTTAGGGATGTATCCCCTTTGACATGGGATGACTTTGTGAAATTTAAAACCCTACAACCCCAAGTTGACCCTAGTGAACAGCAGGGTGAGGAAAATGTAGTTCTTAGCAATGAGCCTGCAGAACAAAATATTGAGGGAGCTGAAATAGGAAACGCACAAGGGATTGAACCAAAAATTGCTTCCACTCAAGAGAATGTGCCTTCACCTGAGCAGGACATCCCTAAACCCACTACTAGTCAAGCTAAAAGGAAACGGAAGTCACTAGAAGAAATCATTGCTCAACAAAAACCTAGCCCTGCAATTCAGCAACAGAAGAAAATAAAGAAGGTTCCTACAGCAACTAATCTTGCAGCAGTGATACCGAAATAGAAAAGTAGGCAAAAGACAATAGTGCAAGAAGAGACTCCTTTGCGGAGAAGCCCTAGAATAAGAGGGTAGATTTTTAAAAAACCTATATTGTCTAAAGCACCTACTCTAGAGTCTCCTATGCAAATAATTTCTGACCATTCTCCCCTTCACACTGGGATGACAGAAGCTTCTGGTAGTCCTCATGTAGCATGTGAGCAAGAAATTAATGAAACCTTAATGGATTTACCAGGTGTTTCAAGCCATGAGAATGAAGTAGTTCCTGAAAGTCATGATTCAAATACTGCCTTAGTCCCCTATAAGTCAACATGGATCAATAGTTTGGTGGAACATCTATGGTGGGAATGGAAAAAGAAAAAGGATTATGAAAAGGATAACAGTGTCGTCACCTTGCAAAAACTCCTTTTCCAATTATATGGACAGTATTTATTTGCTGAGGCACTATGGAAAGAGGAGAAGAAAAGAATGAGCAAGATCATAACATCACAAAATGAGGAGATTGAAGAATTGAAAGAACAGCTAGAAAGATAGAAACAATGCATGGAACATGCACTTAAATTAGCTATTCAAGCTCTTGCTTGCAGAACACCTCCTCGAGTATATGCTTTTTGTTTGGAAGAACAATATCTTTTGTTTCAGTTGATGTTAACCCTCAAAAATGTAAATGTAGAATTCAAAACCGCACAAGAGTTTTATGGGCTATATCAAACCTTACCACCATGACAGCAAAATCTATTGTGTGAGTTGTATATTCATAATTTTGTCATTCCTGTAGAAACTGAATGGAATCCTTTGCTCTATATAGGAGATGTGCATCTAAAAGCTTTAATTTCATGGATGTCTAATGAGGAAAATTATGACAGACAACTGGTTAATTACAGAGATGAGGAGAGAACAAAAATTTTACCCTTGAGGGCCGAAAGTAAACAACCAAAAGAAATGCTTCGAGACTGGTTTACATTAACCTATGGGAAGAGTAATCCAGACATTAGAAAGAAGGTATTTGCTGCTAGAGCCAAAGTATATGCCGAATATGAAAACTTGCCCTACTTTGCATTCCAAAGAGCTATGATCGGAGTAAGAGGTAGATGGGCACGGTTACCTGATTCTCTCAAGAAATCAGAGCCACACAGTCCTATTAATTTGGAAGCGGCATTATATAGAGTTCCAAAATATTTAGAACTAGGAAAGCAACTAAGGCCAGAGCTATGGTGTCCTTTAACCATGCAACCTCCAATGCTTTTATGGCCCCTGTATGATATTGATGTTGAAAAACTTGATAAGTTGCAGGAAGACCACAGGCGAGAAGTATGGGAAAGGACCAGAGGATTCTATTACACCTTCAAGAGTAGCAGAAAGGTAAAGACAGAAGTTGGGGAGCTCAGATCTTTGACAAAGAAGTGTAATGCTTGAGGACAAGCATTAGTTTAGCAGGGGGCAAATGATGAGTCTAAAAAATGCCTTTATTTTGTTATGTTTAAGATACTTTATGATACTTTGTTCATCCTTGTTTTAACACTTATAAGCTTATGTTTGATAAACCTTTGATGATTTATGGGGTAGAAAAAATATGTCATCCTTTGCCTAAATTATATCTAATATGCAGTATTTCATATAAATATCCAAATGTGCGTTCTTATGCTTGAATTTAGTTTGATGGATGTTTATTTGCAAACATGTTTTATATCATAACTAACCTGATGATAAGGATTAAAGGATGAGCGAAAGAATCCAGAAGTTGGTTGCCGACAGCATTTAAGGAGAAATGAGCATCAAGGAACAACCACGAAAAGGAAGTTATAACCACTCCAGGAAACATGGCAGTGAATAAGGAGGAGTTTTTACGAGCCATTACCTTCTCTGCATTTACGTTGTAACAAGTGGATGTCGTGACTTCATTGCTCCCTCCTCAATTCTGTTATCCTTCCTTTCCACTTTCAGTTGTTCTCCTATATTCTCTCCTGCGGACTTAACTTAGGATAGTTACTTTTCTATTATGTAATAAAGAGTAGATTCCCTATATATGTCAGGATCGACTCCTATGTGTGAAGTTTTTTAGTTTTTATTTTTTGGTTTTGATAAGTTTTATCGAGTAAGAGGAAACATTGATTCATAGTTTGTTGCAGTTGTGTTTTACAATTCTGAATTATGTAATGACTGATTAATAAAATGAATTAGTTCTCTTTAGTTTCTATCCTGCGTTGGTAGATTAGAGAAGCCAACCAAGGGAGCCCACTTGGAAGGTGGATTAGATTAGAATAGAATAGATTCATTTTACTAAGCATTAGCAGTATTTTAGATAAGACATAGCTAGTTAATTCCTTCTTGTAGCATCACACTTCATGAACATTCCTGCAACATCTACGAGAATAGTCTAATGGATGAGTCAAGATGGAATCTTTGATATCTTGTCATTGTGTTTTCAACATTCATAGATTCAGTAGTTTCCTTTCTACAACAGTAGTGTAGTTTCCTTCCTTTGCATTTTTACTTTCCTACAGCACAAGCATAATGACTCATCAAGGTACCTAGTGCACATACTATGCCGACCATTTCAAGTATACGTCCCTGGGTTGACAATCTAAATGCACCTCATGGTAGGGGAAATGTAGTCCTTAGCTTGAATAGATTATTCCTAAGCTAGGCCTAACGCATGACTATGGAACACCTATTGTGAGGTGGTTCACCAACTCAGGCATAAAAGAAAAAAAAACAATCATAGCCCAATATGGCCTTTGGTCAAAAAATTTGGTCAAGAAACAAGGGGAAATGTACTAGTGTTTGGGTTAAGTGGTTTTGTTAGGTATTTTGATGTAAATAGTTACAATATTTATATATAGTTTAAAGTAAAGAGCTTTGGATATCTTTTCATTTGATGTCAAAAGGTAAGAATATTAATCATCAATCATGTCAAAGAGATATGAAAAATATTGTAATTGATGTAAAAAGGTAAGTCATGACAAAATTGATGGAGGAATGTTTGGCGCTGTGATAAAGACATCATCATAAAAATATGCTAAATATTTTAAAACTATATGTATGTCTATGTGTGTGTGCATGTGTGTGTGTGTGTGTGTGTGTGTATGTATATATATATATATATATATATATATATATATATATATATATATATATGTATGCATATATGTATGTATGTATGTATGTATGTATATGTAAATATATGTATATATACATATACATATATATATGTATATGTATATGTATATATAGATATATACATACACACACACACATATACATGCATACATACATACATACATACATATATATATATATATATATATAGATACATACATACATACATACATACATATATATATCTACACACATGCTAAGTGCTGGTAAAATAGACTAAAAAGCATGAGTAAGATAGAAAGAGAGGAAAATACAAACCATGAACTCCAAAGAAGACAAGAAATGAGAGGGGTGTGGAGGAGAAGGAGAAAACACCAAGAATGCAAAAGACTCCAGCAAGAGGGATGACTACAGCAAGGCCTAGGACCATAAGAGGAGTGCTAACCACTACTCTTAATGTTGGCAAGAAAAGATTGCCAAGATATTCTTAACCTTTAACCCTTAGCACGGTTGAGGTTAGAAGGGTGGTTATTGATTTCAATGGCTTCCTTAAGTTTCCTCCTAAATAGGTTATCATCCTTAGAGAGAATTTATCCCTCCTCAAGACAAACATGGTTCTTGGTGGTGAGGGAGTGTTTAGCAAGGTTAGATTTGAAGACTTACTCATGACTAATATTGGCACTATGTTCTTTTAATCTTGTTTTATGATAATGACTAGTTTCATCTATATAAGGTTTACAATATGAGCAAGTCACCTTGTACACCCCTAACTCAGAGAGATTATCCTTAGGGTCTTTAGGAGACATATTGTGATTCCTAGCTAAAGATAGAGGTTTAAAGGTACAAAACAATGCCTTTCTTTGATAAGATTTTGGATAGATTGTGGGAGATACCTTCAACATAAGGTAAGGTGACACTATGGGGGATCTTGAGAAGGAAGAGGAGAAGAATGGGAAAGAAACTAAGGTTTGGCTTGGGTGAGGGCTCTAGAAGTTTCCTTTCTTGAATATCCATTCAACCTAAATATGTGGCGAAGATGGTTAAGCTCTTGATTTATATTACCTTCATCACATATTCTATAGGCCCTCAAGGATAGAGTTTTTAAAACTCTAACTCTTTGTCTGATCAAAATACACTCTAGGAAGATGTAGAGGATGTTGGCACAAGCAAAAATGGGAAAATATCAAAATCTATTTTTTTGGTATTTTCTATGTTTTAGTAATTTACATTTTTAGAGGTCTTTGGGGCATTTCTAGGCTTTACTAGGTCCAAGAAGTCATAGCACTATGCTTAAGACTTTAGAAAATAAATGTAGATCTCTAGAATATCTTTCAAAAAATTTGACGGTTCATGAGTTCTAGCTATGAGTAGAAAGTTACAACTTCTACAAGTAGACATAATTTTTGTATAGTTTTTTATAGTTTTTATAGTTGTTAGAGTTTATTTTTTAATTAATTAGTTTGTGGACTTTTTGTTTTCATTTCCAAGGGATAATGGTGACCCTTGGGATCCATGAATCTTGTATACACTCTATTTTCAAAATGAATGGATCACTTTTTGCCTTGCAGAACATCTACTGTTGCATTTTAACTGTCTTCAATTTTAGTCACAATATCGCATGTTCTACACTAGGTATTGTAACCTGGATTCATAATTTAGATTAGTGGTATCAGATCTTGTTCACTCCTATATGTCCCATCGTACACAATCAGCTTATCGAAGGTTGGGATTGGCCACAAAATATCTCTTGCATTATCTTCCTTTGAGACACACACGGTTGCAGATGGCAAAATAATCATCAAAAGAGATGGATGAATCCCTCAAAACACTGGTAGAAGAGGCATTAAATAAACAATGTGAAGAAATGATGTACTAATTTTCACAAATTCTTAAAAAATGAGAGTTACATGCTAGTCAAAGCAATTCAAAATTTGGCAAGCAAGCCCCATTCAAGGTGTAGGTAAATTTTGACATTCCAACTTTTCAAGGAAAAATTGATGCAGATGTTGTTGATGACTGGTTGTCCAAATTGGAGAGGTATTTTTGTGTTAATAATTTCTTAGATGTTGAAAAGATAACCTTCACCCTCCTTAAAGTTGAGAATCATGTGAAGTTGGCATGGGAGGTTCACTTAACAACTGAAGAAACCTAGGAATCTTAGGATGGACATGATTTTCTATTTTATTTGATGGAAAACCCACATGGGAAGAATTTTTAGAGCATATAAAACAATAATATTACCTCAAGGATACCTATGAACAAAAATATATGCAACAAAAATTACTCTAGTAGAAGAAAGACCAATCAATTTAGGAGTACATCAATAATTTCTATGCTCTGTAACACTTACCACAAGCAAAAACAAATAAATATGAAACCCAAAACAAGTACAAAGAACACAATATTTTTTTTTAAATTCAACTTAATACAAGTACAAGAACACAGATTGAATCAATCTCAATCTAAAAATCTCATAATGAAAGATGACATCATCCTAATATGATTCCATTAAGACACTAATACATATCGAGTTCAGTACAATATTGAAGTACAATTTCATTTTTGAACATCTATGTCCAACATATGGACCCTATAAGAACTAAATGTTGATTCCAGAAAACTTCAATAGAAATCTTTAGCTGCTTGCAAACTCGAAGCACCTAGAAATACACACAGAATGCAACACAACACAAAAGAGGGGCTCAGTACACACTGAATTGAAGAGCGTAATCCACCTGCAAGCATGTTAGAATAAACATATACAAAACCATAATGCAGATATCTAATCCACTTAACATTGTGTAATTTTGAAATTAATATGCAAGAAGTAAACATTTACTCATCACTGCAAAATTAAACTCGCACTAAGAATAACCCGTAAATGAATCATATATATACTGAGGTGTCATCGTTATGGCACTAAGAATCTGCATCCTTGTATGGTATGCCCATAGTCAACACATAACGAAATTCTCTATTATACTTGTCAATGACAGAATAGAGATATGCCTTTTCTCTGTACTTAACCATATGGGTTTAAGTCATAGGTAAGGCCAATTATATTTTGTATTTAATTAACCCACCCAATTATTTTAAAGTTATCACTGAATTAATTAACTGAATAGAATAAATCAATATTCAGCCACCTCAATATACATTCATTACAGCTATCCTTAAAATACACATCAAACAAATATTCTAAGAATGTACAAACTACGAATAACAATTCATGATATTACATTCTTCATCTTTTGAGAAAGAAACTCATCTTTTACTACCAAACTCAAAAGTAAATCTAGATTATTATAACAACAGAAATAAATACTATAATATTACGCTCTAGTAAATATAACTAAATTGATGCATCTGCTTAATGATATTAACCAGTCGTAATACTATACTACTTACTCCTACTGCCATAATAAACTAAACTTATCCTTTGTAATGACCAAGATAGTAAAACAATGCTCATATGACATTCTTGCTTAACGATTCATCAAACATATATCATAAATCTGCTTTATACATGAAACATCTTTCTATTTCAATTATGAACTGAGATGCATCCGGATAGATTAAAGAAAATTCTGTTTCAAACCTATTATCTCAAAACAGACCATAAATGCTATAAATATACTTCACAACAAAATTTAAACATAATAGAATCCAAATGCAGCCAAAGCTTAAACAAATGAACCTTAACAATGTAATTGATTATCCAAAATACGATTCATAAAAATGAAATGTAACTTTCAGCATGCCTTTAACCAAAATTTAATAAGCAATGTAATCCTTATGTTAAAAGATGCATACCAATTGTTCATATGATGACCATACTGATATTGAACTACAACATCCAAAACAATTCTATTTCCATAACTATAATAAGAAGTTTATGCTATCGCAACTTAACTTATGCCTTAAAATCAAGTTTCCTCATAACTGTTTGACGAAATGTCATGTCTGAGTTTAACTAACAGCAAACACTAAGTTTCCAATTTACCAAATGAATATTTGATACCAATGACACGAATATGAACCACAATGTATTTTCATGATAAACTTAATGATTATTTTATACTATCACAGAGAATTCTCTACTTGATTCAAGTTTTCCTAAAACTATTTGACAAAAGTCATTATCAACAAAAAAACCACACATGCTGATTTCTTTATCACTGTTTTGAAACACAAAGTAACCAAGCTATTGAATTTCAAGCCCATTATAAATATATAATTTCAGACAGCAAATTCATATAACAGGGTAACTGTGCCCTCAAACCATCGTGAGACTACAACTAATAAAAACACATGACTGTGGTCAACTTTACATAATGATAAACTCAAGATACGGTTATATCAAGACTCGGCCCTGTCAAAGCCGCAATCACTTTCAAACTGATTGTCGCAAGCATGAGGTCCCAACTTGGTTTAACCACGATGAAGAAAAGAATATGCTTAGGGTAGAGTTCGATCATATACATATAACCACCCCCAATATGGTATCTCCATATTCTACATTCAAAGGTGGGTATCTACAGTACCATGCTTTGCACATATCCATCTTTGAGTGTGAATTCATATCAAATGATAACTATTTGACATAATGCTAAATGATATCCCATTAAAAATTGTAAACAAGAAATGATAACCATTAACAAAAGGACTTGACCCTCGGTCCATACAAAGTTTGATAGTCATAACATAACAAATTTATAGACCTAGCAACTATAATAAAAAACAAATCGCAAAGTATATCACCATACTTCATAGTTAAGTATGAACACTCCACATTTAAAATCGACAACCGTATAAAAACATACCTAACAAATACAAATGCAGATTATACAGTGAAAGAGAGAGTACGATAAGAAATTGCCCCTACTTGTAAAGTAGTAGAGGATGAATGAAACACTTCACAACTCGTTGCTTTAACCAAAATCAAATTTGCAAACCACACTTCCAAAATGTAGAGCCCGAATGTTGATTTGCAACAGGGGAAATGATATCCAACAACCAAAACCCGATATCAATGTATCAAATGGACTGGCTATAAACAACTTCACATATCTCAGCCTCATAAACACAAAACCTCTTTCCACAAGCCCTTTCATAATTTCGTCTTCTCAGCATCGAGGCTGCAGATGCTTAATGAACAAGGTAATGCGGTCATATTTCTGGCCCTATCTTAATAGGAACCCACTCACAAAACAAAAAGGTCATCAAAACCCTTAGTGCCATAATATCTCAATAAAGATGCTACTGCCAAAATTCATTGCACTGTCACTCATAACAAGACTGAGCATACGGCAGCCACAAATACCACCGCCATGTTTGGCAAGAAAAATGCAAATATCTCGTTATATGCTATGCTTCGAAAGCAATGCAAAACCCCTTAGGGCTTTAAGATATAAAAACCTCCTTCCATATATCAATTAAAAATTTGATATGCCATTAATCCATTAATGAAAGGTAATAGCCACGGTTTTAAGCTATTTCAAAAGTACCACATAAAACATATAGAAGCCATTGATATTTTAAACAAAAACCTAATCAGATAACCAAAAGAATATATATACATATATATTCTAGGTAATCTACAATCATGGAATTACAAATCATATTAAAAAGCATAACTCCACAAATCGCTTCAGTTATAACAGCCATGGGTATCATACCCTTTTAACTCATCCCATACAAATCCTAATGCCATTAGGTATTTAATCCCCAATAAACAAACATAAGACTCTATAATAGGTAATCAACTATTTAGGATAACATAGATACGTTAAGGTCATTAACTTTGCTAATTCTCATAAATCACAAGTAAATAAACTTAGAATTATAATCCTCTTGCATAATTCAACAGAATGAATGTTCCATAGTCAAAACTGAAGAAGTTTATATATATATATATATATATATATATATATATATATATATATATATATATATATATATATATATATATATATATATATATATTTATTTATTTATTTATACATTTATAAACCAGAGAATCTTTTAATATTTATCATCATTAAAACACAACTGTAACATAACATTTCAACTGAAAATAATACTTTTTAATTTATTGCATCAAATCGAACTATATAATAACAATATGCCTAAGCAAGGAAAATTCTTTCTGCACACAATTCAACAGATAAAAAGAACGTATCATCAAAAAGATACTATTTCCACAAGGTCCTGATAAACAGTAAAAAAATGAAGTAAAGGTTAGGCATGACATGCTCTCTTTGCAAAGCTTGGCATCAAAGACTCAGAAAAAAATTGAGTTCTAAAGTATAAGAGTTGTCTTCATAGATACGTTCAGACTGAAATAGATTTCTTGAGTTTAGCAACATTACCCAATGCTTTCAAATATGCAACACAAATTGAGGAGAAGTTCAAACAAAGAGGGAGAAGGGAAAATCCAATGAACAACAAATGGAAAGGTGAAAGTAATAAGCCAATGGGAAAAAAATAGCCAAGGAACCATCTCCAAATTCACTGGCAAAGAAGACATGGGGGGTAAAGAAAATAGGGCAAGAATCAAGTATGTGGCGTGAAGTCCATAAAAGTCCCTCTCATAATACTAAAGATTGTAGAACTATAAAGAATTTAATGATGGAAACCCATGAAGAAGCTATTGAACCCAAGATGAAAGAAGTTGGAAAACAAGAGGATGAACAAATCATTGAGGCTAAATCATATGCCACTATGACCACTGCAAAGGTATTTGCTCGTGATGATGAAGAGAGATTATTCCATTCACAAATGTGGGTAGGAGGAAAAGCTTTACACTTTATTGTTTATAGTGGTAGTCAAAAGAATTTGATATCTTCTAAGACTGTAAAGAGATTGAACCTAAAGGAAACATTACACCCACAACCATATTCTATGGGGTGGGTGAGCCAAGGGTGAGACATTCAAGTAAACAAGCAATGTCATCTTTCATATTCCATAAAACCATTCAAAGATGATGTGATCTATGACGTAGCTCCTCTTGATGTGTGTGATATTCTATTGGGGTAGCCATACATGTATCAATATCATGGGGTGTATGAGTGAAGGCCATAGAGTATGACAATCAAATTAGGTAGAAAAAACTACTAGATTCTAGAGGTAAGTCTTGCACACTCTGCATCTTTGATTAGTGCAAAAATAGTGTAAAAGGTTAATAGCCCAAACTGGTACATGTATTTTGTGTTAGTAATGATTCATCTAGAGGAACAAAAGAAAAATGTGTTTTACTCCCATTCCATGGTGTCCATCATAGCAAAACAACAAAGATCAATGGATTAGATTTTAACAAAATATCAGAATGTGTTTGAATTACGAATAGGGGTACCCTCACATTGCCAAGTTAGACACTCTATTGATTTGATACCAGGAACCCCATTGCCTAATGAGCCAGTATATTGGAAACCAATTCTAGAAAATGATGAGGTAAAAAGGTAGATACAAGAATTAATTTAGAAAGGACATCTCCGCCCAAGTGCATCTCCCTGTGGTAGCCCAATTGTTCTTGCAAAGAAAAAGGATGCTACATGGAGGCTTTTTATTGATTACAAATCATTCAATAAGATCACCGTAAAAAAATAGATATCCAATTCCTCAGATAGATGATCTCTTCGACCAGCTTAGAGGGGAAAATTTCTTCACTAAAATTGACTTGAAATTTGGGTACCATCAAGTACCAATTGATCCAACAGATGTATGGAAGATTGCCTTTAAATCTAAAGAAGGACTATTTGAATGGTTGGTGATGCCTTTTGGTCTCACAAATGCCCCAGCCACATTTATGAGGATGATGAATGAGTTCTTAGGCCATTTACTAACTCATTTTTAGTTGCATATCTAGATGATATTCTAATTTTCAGTAAAACTTGGGAAGAACATCTACAACATGTGGAACAAATACTTTCTACATTACAAAACCATGCACTCTATGCAAATAAAGAAAAATGTTATTTTGGTATGAAAACTATTAAGTAATTGGGATATGTTATTGATAGTGAGGGTGTTCATGTTGATCTTGAGAAGATCTAGGTAATTAAAGATTGGCTTGCTTCAAGGAATCTCATAGAGTTGTGTAGCTTCTTGGGGTTAGCTAACTTTTATCGTAGATTTGTGTTTCGATTTTCACATTTGTCTTGGCCTTTGAATCATTCATTACAAGGAGGTATGGAAGTGAAATTCAAGTGGATAGATGCTCAACAAGAAGCATTTGAGGAATTAAAACAAAGGTTATGTTTTGCACCGATTTTATCTCTTCTTGATTTACAATGGTCTTTTGAAATACAAACCGATGCATCAAAATATGCATTTGGAGTAGTCCTCATGCAACATGACATCCAATTGCCTACCATAGTGAGACTTTTTCTGATACAATGTGTAGATATCCCACCTATGACAAAGAACTATATGCTATTTTTCAAGCTTGCAAGCAATGGAAACATTATATATTGGGAAAGGAGACTATCATCCACACAGATCACAAACCCCTTCAATTTTTGCAAACACAAGGTAAATTACAAAATGATATTCATCAAAGATGGTTAGCTTATCTTCAACAATTTCATCTCAACATTTGTCATAATAAAGGAATCACCAATAAGATAGAAAATTCTCTAAGTAGGCCTCCAATTGCAGGAATAAGTATGTTATTAGAATCATGTGGTCACCAAATAGAAAATTGGGCCCACTTGTATGGACATGATAATGAATTTTTTGATGTTTATACTTGAGTAGTGGAAGTTAAGCATGTGAATGATTTTTACTTGCAAGATGGAATGCTCTATTACTTTGGCCAAATATCTATTCCTAAGGAAGAACATAAGAAGTTAATATGGGAAGCTCACTACAGTAAGGTTGCTGGTCATTTTGGAATAGATAAGACTATTGCTATACTACAAAGATATTTTTACTAGCCAAAAATGAAAAATGATGTGATGAAATAAATTCAAACATCTACAACATGTGCCATTCCAAAGCCTGCAAATTGTAAGCTAGGTTTATATTTACCACTTCCTATTTTAGATAAACCTTGGCATTCAATTTCAATGGATTTTATGTCTGGTTTTCCTACCATTAAACATGGGCATGATTGTGTATATGCTGTAGTTGACAAATTTTCAAAAATAGCAATCTTGGTGGCTTGTAGAAAGGCAAACTCTACTAAAGAAACTACAAAACTCTTTTTTGAGCATGTTTGGGCTCATTTTGGGCTACCAAAAAGCATTATTTCAGATAAGTATAGTTGCTTTCTCAATAAATTTTGGTCTTCATTATGGGCAATGATGGACAGAAAACTAGAAAAGTCTACTACTTTCCACCCTCAAACAAATGGTCAAACAGAGGTGGTTAATTGAATGATTATTCAAATCTTGTGTATCTATCACTCCAAACATCCTCATACATAGGATGAGAGCCTTCCATATGTACAACATAGTTACAATAGGGAAATTCATAGTTCAATTGGCCATAGCCCATTTGAAGTTTGTCTTGGATATCAACCTTTAGCACCAATAAATGTTTCTATTCCTGGTATGCAACCTGACTTGGTACCATGCTTGGATAAGGAGAAGGAAAAATAAATGAAGTTCATTGATAAAAATAATCATTTTTAGTAGCAAGTTCATAAAATTTTGGAGTAGACCACTAAGAAGTATAAATAGAGAAATGATGAGCATCGAACTCCTCATAATTTTTCAGGTTGGGGATAAGGTATGGTTTCATTTCCAAAAGGAATTCCTACAAGGCCCTCATAGGAAGCTATGTCCTCTTTTCTATGGTCCTTATAAGATTATAAATAAAGTTGGTGAAAATGCATTTGAACTCAACTTGCCTCCATTTTTGGGTATTCACCTAGTCTTCAATGTAGAACTGTTGAAGCCATATTTTCCTCCTTTACTAGATATTGTAGATGTTGCTAAATAAATTAGTCATACAAAGCTGAATCCAAAAGCTATCAATCCACTTTAAAGTGATAAAATTGTGGAATTTGTCATGAAGTATTTGAGGAACTAGAAAATCTATTTGTACTATGTGGTGAAAGCTGGACAATTCATTCAATAGGGAAAAAAATTTACACGTGAACAAATCCAACTTCATTTTCTACATTTGAAGCAAAGTGTGGTTGAAATGGGGCCCATTTACTCTCAACAAGGAAGAAGTGATCAAAACACACTTTAGGAAGATGTAGAGGATGTTGGCACAAACAAAAATGGGAAAATATGAAAATCCATTTTTTTGGTATTTTCTATGTTTTAGTAATTTGCATTTTTGAAGGTCTCTAGGGCATTTATGGGCTTTGGTAGGGCTAGGAAGTAATAGTACTATGCTTAATGCTTTGGAAAATAAATGTAGATCTCTAGACTATCTTTCTAGAAATGCTGACAGTTTGTGATTTTGAGATATGAGTAGAAAGTTACGACTTCTACAAGTAGACATAATTTTTATATAGTTTTTTTTAATAGTTTTTATAGTTGTTAGAGTTTATTTTGTAATCAATTAGTTTGTGGACTTTTGTTTTTTCATTTCCAAGGGATAATGGTGACCCTTGGGATCCATGAATCTTGTATAAACTCTATTTTTGAAATGCATGGATCACTTTTTGGATTGCAAAACATCTATTGTTGCATTTTAACTGTCTTCAATTTTAGTCACAATACCGCAGGTTCTACACCAGGTATTGTAACCTGAATTCATAATTCAAATCATTGTCTAGGATGGTGATGTAATAAAGAGTGGAGGTAAAGATCAGTGTGGGGTAGCTTTTCTAAGAACCCAATGACCAAGGGAGTCATCCAATTTTTTTCAAATAAGAAAACCCAAGAAAGGGAGTTGGCCATTGGAATCAATCTCCATGGTGAAAGTGGTGGAAGGAGAGATATTATTAAAGTGACCTAATAAAATAATCAAGTTTCTCTCAACCATGAGCCAAAAAACATTGGTTTCATCAATATATCACTTCAACCACTTAGGTTTGAGAGAGGAAGAGAAGAGAGCCTTCTCTTCAAAATATTCCATAAAGAGGTTAGCCATGATAGGAGATAGAGGGGAACACATTGCTACACCATCTACTTTCTCATAGATGACACCTTGAAAAGTGAAAAAAGTCAAATTAAAGCATCAATCCACCAAGGGTACAATCTTGGAACTCACCTTGCATCGCAAAATCTCAATCATATCAAGAATGGGGACTTTGGTAAAAAGAGAGACCACATCAAAACTCACTAAAAATTCATTGCTATCAAGGTGAGCATCCTTGATAAATTGAACAAAATGGGAGGATTCCTTGACAAAAGATGAATATTGTCCAACAAGAGGGGATAAAAGCTTGGCAAGGAAAGAGGTAATCTTGCAGGTCATGGAACCAATGGTATCAACAATAGGTCTCAATAGTATTGCAACTTTATGGATTTTTGGGACACCATAAATACAGGGATTCACTTCCTTGGTTGGAACTAGACACTTTTTGGTGGCATCATCAAAGGATGAAGAAGTAATAGCCAATTTGAAAAGCTTGAGGATTCTATAGCTACTAGAGTTTGAAGATGTGGGTCTACCTAAACAACAACCTACAGCATTATATTATGGTATCCAAAGTGCCATTTCATTGGCCAAAGACCTAGTTTTTCATGCAAGGGAAAAGAATATTTCTTTACAACATTATTTCATTAGAGAGAAAAATGAAGACAAGCAAGTGACACTTCTATATTGCAAGGGGGAAGATCAAGTAGTTGATATTTTGACTAAGCCTCTTTCTAAAGAGAAATTTCAATTTCATTATAAAAATGTGTACTTCCTATTGATCAAATAAGATTTACAAATGAGTGTCAACACACTTAACCATTTTCACTATACATGCCAAGTATACAATGGAAGTTGAGGCAGAACTCTAACACATGTCGAGTTATAGATAGTGCCGAGTAGACTAGAAGATAGTATGTGCTAAGCAAGTCACTGTAGGTGCCAAGCAGATGAGACCAATATGTGCCAAGTAACTCGAGATCCCATAGGAGCTGAGCATTTTGAAGTTAATAGGAGCCGAGTGATTCAAGAGTTAGTAGAAGCCGAGCAATGTAGAAAACTAATAGGTGCCAAGTGACATAGTAATTCTATAGGAGTCGAGCAACTAGGAAACATAGTGGATGCCGAGCAATCCAGAATAGATGGTGTCGAGCATCAATATTACTTCATATGCCAAGCAATGCAGGATCAGCATGAAATTTTGTGCAATCGCAAACATAGATGTAAAATAGTTATGCATGACTCATAGAAGGATAAGGAGATAAGATCAAATCCTTTCTTTTTTCCATGCATTCTACATGCAGCCAATTAGAAAATTGGAGATTGCATGCAGCCAATGGGTGAATTTTTAGGATTTGAGCGAGAACACTTGAATCAAGGATGCATAACGAACCACTAATCTTTATAAGGGATTCTTGATGCCATTGAATAGAGTAGAGGAGCAGAGTTGAAAGAAGAAGGAAAAGCAGAGCATATTATTAAGGTCATTGCAGAACATTGTTGTCAATGATTTAGTAGAAAGGACAACATTTACACATCTAGTTGATCAAAACAGAACAAGGAACACAATCAATAGATTAGATCTAGCAGAGATCAGAGATAGAAGAGCAGATCAAGGGTCTGAGATCAGCATCAGAGATTGCATTAGATCAGGTGTATTATTCTAATACTCTCTCACAATTGTATTAGGAATTTAGAAATCCTATTGAGTTAGGTAGATTTAACAGCCTTATGTAAATCCTTTAACACGGTGGCATTCTAAGTTGAATGTTCTTAAGTCCTCTAACAAGGCACACTCCTAACAGGGTGTAGAAATCCTTTAACAGGGTCACATTTAACAGTGTGTTGTAGCCTTTAATAGGGCAAACCATCAGAAGTGGTTGAAATCAATTGCTGCCGTAATTTTGTGGGTATCATCCACACCCCAGTTTTACCTTCTTATTCCTAGAGGGTTTCTGGGTCATCAAAATCTCAAGTGTTATGTGGTGATACATGTTTGCTTCTCATGATTGTTTAATGTTTTTATGCATGCATGTTAATTTCAGTTATATGTTATTAAGGATTTAAAACAAGAAAAAAGGCTAGTACTTCTGATTCACCCCCCCTCTTAGAATCACTCTTCCCATTAAGACATTCCAACACTTCCAACCCATTGATGTAAACTCCTCAAGTAGAGATTATGGGGTGTGTTAGAAAAATCATCCTTCCTTGGTTATTTTAAATAAGGGATATTCCATGGATCCTTAAAACTAGTTTGTTCTGTTGTCCAATTATGAGGACATGTCATATATTTGTCTTCTTGTACATGTAATTTTTGTAATTCCTATAAGAAGGAAATTAGTTTATTCTCCTTAACAGGATGTTGACATTTTTCACACACTTATTTACACATGAAAATTCTCTCCTCATCTATATTTAAGAGACGTTTCTTTCTCATTCTCATACACAACACAATTAATGTTATTGTAATGAGATTCTCTCTCTCTCTCTCTCTCTCTCTCTCTCTCTCTCTCTCTCTCTCTCTCTCTCTCTCTCTCTCTCTCTCTCTCTCTCTCTCTCTAATTTTACCTTATTCATAATAATTCACAAGGGTCTTTTTCTTTTCTTCTTCCCTTTCAAAATCTCTTGTTGGCTTTTGGGTGCTTACTCCTAATTTTGTTTTTCTCATGGTAACAAATATTCTTCATATAACTCTCTTGGATTTATTTTACCTTGCTCTGTTTATTATTCAATTCAGGTATTAACCAAGTAGTGATTTATGTTTATGTATATCCTTTTTAGATAACCTTAAAATAATATGAAAAGGGTGTTAAGATATTAATGTAGTACTTCTCTGATTGTTTAATTTAGTTTGATATTGTTAGTGTTGTTAAGAAATTGAGAATACAAGATTTTGTTGATGCAAATAACATTGATGATCTGGACAGTCAAATAGCCATTATTTTATTTTGATGATCCATTAATTGTATGAGTAATAGATGGTGCATGATAGATTCATCCACTAATAAGGTAGAATATATATATATATATGTATGTATGTATATAAGGAGAAACTTTGGACACAAAGATCGTGCATAGGTATTGGTTTTGATTGTAAGAATATTTATATCAGTTGCGGAAGTGAAAATGTAATTTCTTTGGCCAAGAATCCTATGTATCATGCATGGACTATTCACATGGATGTACATTAAAAAAAAATCATGAAATTCTTGCTAATAGATAAACTATGTTAAATAGTTTTGGCATCTAGGAGTCCAAATTGTAGATTCATTTATTAAATCTATGATTACATTAAAAAAAAATGGTGTAGGGAAGCCATGGGACTTTTTCGTAGTACTTAGTTGACTTTTACATTCACATGGATGTATATACAATGTATGATATCAAGTGGGATAATGTTAGGATTAAGTTTTTATTAACCTTGAAAATATTATGTATGTAACACCCATACTATTATTTTTAAATCATTCATAGGAATGAAGGGTTCCTAACATTACTATGGTAGCTAACATAACAACAATTTTTGTGGTAATTGGGCAATTTCCATAAGCACAAAACTTACAAGTTCTTGGTGGTTGTTGCACCACCATATCTATTTGTTTAGAATGGATAGATCATTGCCATTTATAAAGAGTTGAAGAGGATATTTTAGTGTCATTTTAAAGCTTTTGGTGGCTACATAAAAACCATTTTTTGTTTTTTTTTTCTAAGTTTTTTTGGTAAAGACTTGCGATTCATTTTCTTTTCTTTTTCTTTTTTATTTGTGATAACCCATTAAAGGAATTAAAGTGCTAGGGATTGTGAGGCACCTTGTTATTGTTTTCTCATAAGAATATTAAATAGTAATTCTTTTGGAAATATAAAAACTAACTCTACATTTAGTCATCTTATCAACCATTTTAAACAACAACTAATTGGCAATAGACACTCATATAGACAAATTGTCTTCATAAATGCCTACATATAAATTATACAAAATAGACACTATGAAATGATAAGGTGTATTTCTAAATATGTACAAAAAGAAAGTTTTTCATCACCCCATTTCACATCATCTACTAACAATAGGGTAAGTGGACAAAGTTGTGGTACCAAAAGGGGGGTATAAGACGTCACTTTTTTTCCTTCTGAAATAAGAAATTTATGAACTTCAATGAGAATTTCAAGATAGCTACACTCAAAATTTTAAGATATGACCAAAAAAAAGTTGTATTCCTCTGAATTTAGTTTCTAAACTATATTTTCTTATAAAAATGGTGGACCTTAAGGCCCTAAAAAATGGGGTCCACACAAAGTGGTACTATTTTTCAATAAAAATATAACATAGTTTCAGGTGTGGTCCCCCTAAAGTGCTAAAAAAAAATTGATATTATTTAATCATTTTGGTTATAAGTTACCTAACACCATGTAGTTTATCCCATTTTTTTAAGGTAATTTTTTGTGTATATTTTTTTTACAAATTTTTTAAGTGGACATATCTCAAAAATGTGAAATATTTGTGTGCTCCCCCTAGAAATAATTGAAATTTAATATTAAATAAAAATAAAAATTTAAGTGTGTATAATGGAGTCTAGTTTCTAAAAAACTAATTTTTTGCAAAATCCAACAAACGAGCCAAAATCTAACCCCCAAATACTACGTGGTGGTTTTTGTTAAAGAAAATGGACATACATTCAAAATAAATTATAGTTGAAAGTCTTAAAATAATCTAAATTCAAAATAAATTATATGGTTAGATAACTAACACAAAGTAACCTAATTTTATCTATATTCAACCATGAGAAAACATAATGGAGAGCACGCAAGAAAAGCTGAGCATTTTTTGTATGTTTGCTAGAAAACACATCTTAGACCTGTTTGAGTCTACCAAGTCTTTGGCTTGGTAAATTCAAATTAATTTAAAAAGTGCACTCATACTAAAGCATGAATGAATTATAGCATGTGCGCACTATCAAAATGCAGTCTACACACCCTATGATTAATAAATAAAGACTAGAAAACCCTTTTAAATAGGTCTTAGTCATGCTAATCTCAACATAGGGATCATATACATAAAATGTAACATTTAAGTATATATTTCTTCTCTTCCTTTCTTATTTATACTTAAGTTACATTTTATGTAAATACTTCTAGGATGTTTGAAAGTGGTTTCACCATCATAGGGGTTAAGATAAAGGTTCTAGATTTTGAGGGTTTTTAAAAAACTTCAGACTCAATTAAATTTTAGAAATCATCACATTATCTTTAGCATGATTTCTACTAGACTACAAATTATAACCTTAAGCCCTTGACTTGTACTTATGATCATTTTAGGATTGTTTCTCATTGTATTGTTTAGTAGCTCTCTCTCTCTCTCTCTCTCTCTCTCTCTCTCTCTCTCTCTCTCTCTCTCTCTCTCTCTCTCTCTCTCTCTCTCTCTCTCTCTCTCTCTCTCTCTCTCCACCTTATAACACCTTAGTGTATATTATGGTTCCTAAGGGGTATAAAAGGATCATAAGGGATCTTAGGACCCCTTACCATACAATAATGTATGGTAAGATGTCTTCAGTGTTCTCAGAACATATTAATATGTCATATGACCCCTAAAGACCTCTTAGGACCCCTTATGACCAATAAATGGTAAGGGGTCTTAAGGTGTAATATGACACATTAATGTGTTATAGGACCTCTTATGACCCCTTACCATGCATTAGTGTATCATAAGAAATTGTAAGGGTTATTAATGGATCATATTGAATCTTAGAAGCTCTTAAGAACCCTTATGATACCTTGAGGACCCATTTTAATATATAAGTGTAAGGTAAAAGGTCCTAAGAATTGAAATGGGTCCTAAGTATCCCTAATAACACATAAGAATCCTATGATTTAGAGCAAGTAATTCTAATAGGCTATAAGAGGTCTTAGAATGCATTAATTTGTCCTAGATCCCCTTATGATGTTGTAGGACCCCTTACCATAGATTAGTACATGGTAAGGCATCCTAAGAGGTCCTAAAAAACATTAATATGTACTAATTCCCCCCTATCATGTATAATAAGGGGTTTGAAGGGGTCTTAATGGGTCCTATAACACATTAATAATTCCTAGAATTGCTTAACACCCTACCATGTAGTAGTGTATGATATATGGTCTTCAAAGGTCATAAGGGGTCTTTGAACACATTATTGTATTATAGTATTGCCAAAGATCCCTTAGTAACCCTCTGCGAGGCCTCACTCGATCTGTCATAGTACCAATAAGATAATTGCATTACGGTGATTTTAATCCTATGTTTTGATACACTTTTGAGGCTGTAAGGTTATGCCATTTTAATATCTGCATTTTGATGATCCGCAATTACTTCTGCATATTATGACCTAATTGATGCATTTAATGATTCTATTCATGTTTTAAGCTATTGATATTTCTTTAATAGAAATTGAATGGTAGAAATGCTTGTAATGTAAGAATGTAATGTTTAAAGTGGAAATTAGAGTTAAAAGATAAATTTTGTATGCATTGAGACCTAACCCACATACCTAGGGATTCAATAGTTGTGGATTCAACATCTTGTTGCAATGATAAAAATAGACTACGAAGTTATTCAGAATATTAAATTTACCATGTTGTGTTGATAAGTAAAGTTTGATGTTATAGTATTCTGAGCATTTTACATGGAAATTATTAGAAAAAGTAATTTAATTAAAAGGAATGAAGTATGGAACTAAAATGTTGAATGTGATATGTAAGTTTTGATATTTTAATATTTTAAAGGTTATATTTGAAATTATTAAGAAAGGGAAAGTTAATTTGAGATGATGAAATATATGCAAGCCTAATGTTGAATGAGATAATGATTTATTTTACATATGCTTATATGATTTTCTTGGACTACTGACGCTCGAGTTTAGTGTGCAGGAATTTGACCATGGGTTGAAAGGGGAATTAAGGCTCAAACTACTACAAACATGACATAGCCAAGGTTGAATCAGTGGAAAAGAATCAAACCTCATTGTAATGTGTTTTATTTCGTATATGTGAATTGTACGTGTGTATAGTAGCCTAGTTCATGTATTATTGTAAAACAAGTCATTTTTAATATAATGTGATATTTTGTGTGTGTCACTTGACACTTGTGTTGTCCATGTGGAGATGCCATGTCATTCAGGGTTTGTCAAGAAGTAACTTAACCTAAACCTAACCCTGATGTAATACCCAAGTTAACCTCACATAGAAAAATGCCATGAAGAGTCTCAATCAAAGGAAATTCGAATTTGGACTTGGCTAAGGTTTTTAGGGGTCATTAGGTGGTCCCAAAGTGTCTTTTATGTGAGAATAAGTTATCCATATGATAGTACAACAAGTTAGAGGCCTAATTTTGATCATGTGAGTGCCTAGACAACCTAGAGGGCCCCTTTACCCATGCATTCTTCCATCAATTCGAATTTGGAGTTGTCATATCTATGTTACCACTAAGTCAAAAATAGAAAAGTTAGAGGAGACAAGTTTGTAAAAAGTAGTGGCTTAATGTTTTTGCTAAAATAAGTTAGTGGGAAGGCTTTATTAGAGGGTCTTGGCCAAACTAGTGGGGTGTCTACCCACTCTCTAATTTTAGAGACAGTTAGTTGTGGAGGGAGATTAAGGGAGCTCTTCTACAACCATCCTTACCCTAGCTTGGACCAAGGTTGGTGACTTAAACATGTTCTTTTACTCCTTTTCTTTAGTATGGATAAGAAGATCTGCAAGTGTGAAAAGTTATCAATGGAGTATGCATTGCATTATCAATCTTGTGTTATGAGCTTGTCATTGTGTTGGGAAGAAGTGAATCTATTTTGTGCTTTTGGAGATCCTTTCTTGGTTTTTTTTGTTGTTGTTTCTTGTTTGAATGTGAGTGTTGATTGTGATTATGGGTGTGAAGGCTTCACTCACCCTTGGGAGGGTAGAGAAGCCTTGGGTGAAGGGCATAAGTTGGGCTTGACATTGCAGGTGAGAAAGAAAAATTCATTTTTACCTCATGATGAGGTTGTTATTATCATGGAGCATGGGCTCCATCATGGCCATAAATCTTGTTGTTTGGGAGGTACAAGGAGGTTTGGTGGATGAGGAGAAGATGGTTGTTTTGAAGGCCTTGAGAGACAATGCAGTGGCAATATGTTGTTTATGTTGTGGTGGCCTTGAGAGGAAAATTGCATTGGCAATATGATATTTATGATGTTAGAATTTCTCCTCCTTGGAGAGCCCACCTTCACCCAATGTTTTATGATTCCAATGGTGAATCATTGTGCAAGCCATGGAAGGGTGTTGATTGTGTTTTGTGTTGTGTCTTCATGCAAATTTTGTGATGTATGTGTGTAACCTGGTTTGAGCCTTGTTCCCCTAGCGCGGGGGTGGTCTCTTTGAGGCCTATGGTTGGGTGGAGAGCACCCATGGTCCTTGATGTGTTGTTGTGATGCATTTGCAGGTTTGAGTTCAAGAAGCAATGGAAGAAAAAGAAAAGTCTTGGAATGTTCACCTTGTAGATTTTTGCATGAAAGGGAAAAATTGTCATTGTGCATTATACTTGTGATGGAGGATTCTTCATCTCATTCATGAGATCTGATACATGATTGCATGATAGTAATGCTGGAATATTGGAGGCATCGAATGTAATTTGTTACATTTATTTTCATTGATTTGTATTTGCATGTAGTGAGGTTGCAAGTTGAAAACTTTAATAGGAATAATATTGGAAATATTTTAGGCAACTATTCATTAGAGACTAATGTTCATCAATGTGGATTATGTTTTGGAATATGCCTTGTTGTTTTATGGAGTGTGAAAACTAAATTGTGCTCATAACATGGTTGCCAACATAGATGAATTAAAATAGAGTAGCTAGTTCAATATAGAAAGATTTCATTGTAGATTTCACATTAGACCCTTATTAGTAGGGAGGATTCAATTTGAAAGCTTAAGTAATCAAAAAGGAAGTGTCATATATCATGTTTTAAGAAAGCATTATGTTTGATAGTTGTTGCAAATGCATGGAGAATGACTCGTTTGTTTCCAAGTTCAATTTAGATCATTGAATGTGATAGATACTTAGTATTAATTAAACTTTCAAGGCAAATTGGTAGGAAAGTTGAGTCAATCATTAGCAAGTCATGTTTGTGACCTCCTAAAGGAATTATGAAGAATAAAACTCTCAACTCCAAAGTTTATCTTTCTGTAGCTACACTTTTCATTCTCTAGAAAATGTATGAGAATGTGAAAATAAGTCTTCCTAATACAGTCCAATAAAATATTCAAGAGAATATTTTGAAGAATCCTTTTGATAAAAGATAAAAATAATAATAATAAGATCATAAAAAAAAAAAAACTAAAGCATTATGGTCCCGTGACTAAAGTCAAGGACAAGTCGCATCAGTATGTATTTACATCTATCTTTTCCATCTAGAAATCGACTTATATGAGAAATCCTAATTATCCTGCCATGGGCACCGGCTACGGTGCAACATATTTGCACTGTGCCGTTTGCGTTTCCGTCAGTCTCCCCACTCCTCTGACGGCTTCTCCGACATGCACGCTTTCAACTCTCCTGTACTCTGTTGAAAGTGCTAGTACATTCCAGTAATGAATATTTCCATTATGTGACGATGATCTACCAACTTTATAAAGAAAAAGGTTTCATTATGTGATAATGAAATATAATATTTGTATAAGACAGACAGCTGTGATATATCGTTGAGAGTTTACAAAGAACGGCCTGATATTTTTTGAAAAGTAAGATGTCTCGTATGACTTTTGAGTATATCTAGATTCACATACTTCTTGTTTTTCTATTTGAAAAATGTGTCTAGAACAATGGCAAATTCATTTTCAAATAAAAAATTACTTCAAACTTTTCATTTGTGGATATTCAATAAATAGATAAAATTTTGTGGGATAGAAAAATGTAAAAGAGGAGGATAGGAGAAGGGAGACTAAGAGTGGTTAGTTTCGTTTGGTTGGATTAGATATTTTTTGATGTTATAGATTGTTTATTTATATAAATTTTTAAGAGTATGTTTTTTATCAAGCAAGATAGATTTAAAAAGATCTTAAACTTCTTACATAAAAAGGATAGAGCTTGAAGCACAACCAAATGGCAACAAACAAATAAGAAGAAATACTAGAAGACTACAAAAGACAAATATTAGAAAAATTGGACCGACCTACTCAAAATCAAGGTGGATGAAAAATATATTCCAACGAACTTATATGAAAATGAACAATTGGGAGTCATTAAATCATTGACATAAACATCTACCACCCCTAAATCATTATATGGAGAATCCATCATCAAAAAATCTATTGAAAATCTTCCTTAAACATCTACTTTGCAAACCTCCTTAAATATGTCTTCCGAATTAAGTGTTATGTCCTACTTTTAAATGCCTCACCCACTCTAACACAAGAATGATAGATAAATAGAGAGTCTTCATAGTCAATCTCTTGCACCCAAGTTTCAAATTTTAAAGATAAGGTGATTTGAGAGGGAAGCTCGTGAGTTTTTTCCACAAACACATAAAATCTAGTGGAAATATTATTCTTGGCAAAATAATTTTTATATGGTTAGTGAAATTAAATTGACTTTCGTAATTAATTAATTAGATTTAAAGAAAGCTTCTTACTCATCTTATATTTCAATATTAATTTTATCTAATTTCTTCAATCCTAATTTTTTTAACACTTACTCTATAGAAATGTTATTCTTGGCAAAATAGTTTTTATATGGTTAGTAAAATTAAATTGACTTTCATAATTAATTAATTACAAAACTGAATAGTTGAATAAAAAGTAAATCAAATCAATTTTTTTAAAAATTATTATATTAAAAATTACTAATTAAAAAAAAAAATCATATAATTTCCATCTTTTTGAACTATAGACAAAAAAAAAATATTACACACCAAGAAATGTATAAAAAAGGTTGGTAGTAATTGTAAACCCTAATTGGGACATTTCATGTTAAATACTCAATCTATCTATGTCCTTTCTTCTATCTTTTTCATTTCATTCTAATTTAAATTTGACAACCTTTTTTCTTACATTTCTTGGTGTGTAATCTTTTTTTTTTTTCTATAGTTCAAAAAGATGGAAACTATATGACAAATTTTTAAAATTAGTAATTTTTGATATAATAATTTTAAAAAATTGATTTGATTTACTTTTTTATTCAACTATTCAGTTTTGTAATTAATTAATTTTTAAAGTTAGTTTAATTTCACTAACCATATAAAAACTATTTTGCCAAGAATAATATTTCTATAGAGTAAGTGTTAAAAAAATTAGTATTGTAGAAATTAGATAAAATTAATATTGAAATATAAGATGAGTAAGAAGCTTTATTTAAATCAAATAATTTAATGTTTTTTTATTCTCTAATAATTTAAATAATTTAAATCAAATACTTTTTTATTCAACTATTTAGTTTTGTAATTAATTAATAATGAAAGTCAATGTAATTTCAAGAAATATAGTGAGTGTCAAATTTAAATTAGAATGAAACAAAAAAATAGGAGAAAGGACCTGTACCTTGACAGACTGAGTATTCAACATGAAATGTCCCAATTAGGGTTTACAATTACTACCAACCTTTTTTTCTACATTTATTAGTATCTAATAATTTAAATCAAATAATTTAATGTTTTTATATTCTCCACATTTAGCACTAAAAGCCCTTTAAAGCTACGAATAAAAAAAAAAATCTAATATTTTAATTGTTATATAGTTAAGAAGTATTAAATTATTAAAAAAGCATAAAATATTTTTTATGGAAGATAGTGCGAGTAAGATTTTTAAACTATTAATTTATGAGAGAAAGAAATATTTAAGCTATTCATTTGAATAAAAATAAAGTTGTAATATATAAGTATAAAATATTTTCTATAACTCTAATTCTGATATGGCTATCATTTGAATGTAATTTTGAAGTTAAATAATTTACTATTGAATAACCTAATGGTTACTTATTTGAATTTAATAATATAATCTTTGAACATAGAAAAATTAAAAGATTGTATTATTAAATTTAAAGAGAGTACTCAAATAATGAATATATAGTTGTTAGAAATAAAGAAATAAGAAAGATGAAGGAAGAATGGTAATGATAATAGATGATAAAGTTGAAACAAAAAAAAAATCTATTTTAAAAACATATAGTATATTTTAATCACCACTTTTTGAGGGAGTTTATATTGTGAGTGTCAAATTTAAATTAGAATGAAATGAAAAAGATAAGAGAAAGGACTTGTACCTTAACGGACCGAGTTTTCAACATGAAATGTCCCAATTAGGGTTTACAATTACTACCAACCTTTTCTTCTACATTTCTTAGTGTGTAATATTTTTTTTTTGTCTATAGTTCAAAAAGATGGAAACTATATGACAAATTTTAAAAATTTGTAATTTTTAATATAATAATTTTAAAAAAAATTGATTTGATTTACTTTTTTATGAAAGTCAATTTAATTTCACTAACCATATAAAAACTATTTTGCCAAGAATAATATTTCTATAGAGTGAAGTGTTAAAAAAATTAGGATTGAAGAAATTAGATAAAATTAATACTGAAATATAAGATGAGTAAGAAGCTTTATTTAAATCTAATTAATTAATTACGAAAGTCAGTTTAATTTCACTAACCATATAAAAATTATTTTGCCAAGAATAATATTTCCACTAGATTTTATGTGTTTGTGGAAAAAACTCACGAGCTTCCCTCTCAAATCACCTTATCTTTAAAATTTGAAACTTGGGTGCAAGAGATTGACTATGAAGACTCTCTATTTATCTATCATTCTTGTGTTAGAGTGGGTGAGGCATTTAAAAGTAGGACATAACACTTAATTCGGAAGACATATTTAAGGAGGTTTGCAAAGTAGATGTTTAAGGAAGATTTTCAATAGATTTTTTGATGATGGATTCTCCATATAATGATTTAGGGGTGGTAGATGTTTATGTCAATGATTTAATGACTCCCAATTGTTCATTTTCATATAAGTTCATTGGAATATATTTTTCATCCACCTTGATTTTGAGTAGGTCGGTCCAATTTTTCTAATATTTGTCTTTTGTAGTCTTCTAGTATTTCTTCTTATTTGTTTGTTGCCATTTGGTTGTGCTTCAAGCTCTATCCTTTTTATGTAAGAAGTTTAAGATCTTTTTAAATCTATCTTACTTGATAAAAAACATACTCTTAAAAATTTATATAAATAAACAATCTATAACATCAAAAAATATCTAATCCAACCAAACGAAACTAACCACTCTTAGTCTCCCTTCTCCTATCCTCCTCTTTTACATTTTTCTATCCCACAAAATTTTATCTATTTATTGAATATCCACAAATGAAAAGTTTGAAGTAATTTTTTATTTGAAAATGAATTTGCCATTGTTCTAGACACATTTTTCAAATAGAAAAACAAGAAGTATGTGAATCTAGATATACTCAAAAGTCATACGAGACATCTTACTTTTCGAAAAATATCAGGCCGTTCTTTGTAAACTCTCAACGATATATCACAGATGTCTGTCTTATACAAATATTATATTTCATTGTCACATAATGAAACCTTTTTCTTTATAAAGTTGGTAGATCATCGTCACATAATGGAAATATTCATTACCAGAATGTACCAGCACTTTCAACAGAGTACGGGAGAGTTGAAAGCGTGCATGTCGGAGAAGCCATCAGAGGAGTGGGGAGACTGACAGAAATGCAAACGGCACGGTGCAAATATGTTGCACCGTAGCCGGTGCCATGAACTTTCCCCAAAGTGCATGGTACTACAGCTTTAAGCACGTCTCCTCCATTTTTAAGCATTATCTCATTTCACATTAAATTCACAAAAACTTATAACCATTTATTACTTAATTCAAAACTCATCCTAAGATGTAAGGAGGGAAGTTTACGTGGATTTTCATGGGACAAGTAAAGGTCATTCAAAATCTCGAACTTAGAGGAGGAGATAATTAAGAAGTATATGCCATCATTTTATTAAGAGATTTTCTTATAAGAAAATATATTCTTATTGTTATTAGTATTTGGTATAGATATTTATTTAGTTGTTTTTACTTCACATTGTTGATTAGATTATATATTGTTAAAGCTGAAATTAAATATCAATTTTAAATAACATTTAATAAGTGATATTATATTTTAAAAGAATTAGTTGACAATTCTTTATAACTCCATAGATCTTGTGGACTCTTTGTCTTTTGTTTTTTTTTTTTAAATGATATAGGTATGAAATTAATTGAGCAGAAGCATAATTTATAAAACCTAAAAAGATACAACTCTGTATAGTTCTCCTCTGAACACCCCGCAGCTAGGGTACCTTATACCATAACCTAAATCGAGCATTGAACATTATGAATAAAGTATATAGTACAATATATATATATATATATATATATATATATATATATATATATATATTGATTAGATTTAATTTGCAAATATGATTGACAATGAATCCAAATCTATACATTTAGAATATATGAATATAGTTTTCTTTTAAAAAATGTTCGATGTGGAATAATCTCTTCGTATATAATCTAAGGTAACTACTAGAAATAAATAAACAAAAAAAATATAAGTATACATAAGCTTTCAACCTAGTGGGTTTATAGTTTAATGATTCTATGTCGTAGCTATCGTCAACGTTTGATGCTTAACCACTAAATATATTATCATCATAATCGTACATTTTGATTGATATTCAAATGATTATTTTTATATTATATAACATGGACAACTATTAAGAGGATTTTAAAATGAAGCTATAGGTATTAGATAAGTTAACAATGTATGTTATATAGCTGTTCTAACTTTAATGTTGTCAAGATTAAATGACATATGTATGTTCATGTATTGAAATTGAGAACTTAAATTGTGATGTTAGAGTTAAATAAATAAATAATAATGAAAGAAAATTCTTCGTCATAACTAAATTAATTATCTCCCATTCAATGACTAAATAAAGTAACATTTCGATAATATCAAAGGATATAAGTTATTATATTCCTGACATCCCATAGTTTGATAGAATACTCATAACAAAGTATGGGTCTTCTTATGTGCTATCCTTAGTGCATCTTTAAAAAAAAAAATTGGTTGTGTTTTATCTCATAAATTTTGGGCATGACACCCTCACTATCTACTAAATATTTTTTTAATGGGGCATAAGGGCTATTAATGGGTTATGGGATGCATTAATGTGTTATATATATATGACACCTTATGACCCCTTAGTTGATACATCAATGTATGGTAATTGGTCCTAGGATCCCTTATGACTCCTTTAGACCTTTTGGAACCATAATATGTATGGTAAGGGGTCCTAAGGGGTTAGTAGTGGTCCTAGAACATATTAATGTATTCTAGGACCTCTTATGGCTCCTTCAAACTTCTTGCAATATACTAGCAAATATAAATGTATACTAGTGTATCATGTGCCCTTTAATATTTTATACGAGGCACTAATGAATTATAATGTGTCATAATTGGTCCTAATGTGTCCTAAGTGGTTATAATGGGTCATAATAGGTCCTAAGACTACTTAAGATCCATTATGACCCCATATGGTACATTATAATCACTTGCATCCTATTAATGTGTCCTACAAAGGTTAACATGTTATAAGGGGCCCTACCTAACCATTTATTACCCATTATGATCCCTTATGCTACATTACTAACCATTAAAACCAAATAACAACATTAGGATTGATTAGAGCCATTTAGGACCCATTATGACCTCTTAGGACAAATTTGTGTCTTAAGATGGTTAATGTGTTCTAAAGGGTTGTAATTGATTTTTATGTGTCATAATGACTCCTAATGGATTCTAAGGGGTTAAAATGGGCCATAAAGGTTCATAGGATCACTTAGTTAAAATTAGAACCCCTTAGGACACATTAAGACCTATTAGGACACATTATAACCCATTAGTGTGTCCTAAGCCCTCTTAAGGTGCTCTAAGTTGTATCAATAGGTTTTAATGTTTTCTAATTGGTGCTAATGCATCTTATGGAGTATTAACAAGTACTAATAATTCATCAAATCACTTAGGATCATTTATGATACCTTATGATACATTTAGACACATTAGTATGTTCTATGATGGTCAATGAGTTGGAAGGGGTCATTATGGGTTTTGCTATGACCTGATGGATCCTAATGTATGCTAATGGATCTAATGGGTTCTAATGTATCCTAATGGGACTTTATATTTCACAATAGATCCTAACGAGTCCCTCATTTCCCCAATGACCCCTTATGACACATTAGGACCCATTAGGGCACACGAGACCCCAACAATGTGTCCAATAATGTCTCTAGAGCTTCCTCATGTATTGTGATAGGTTGTAATGGATCCTATGAGGTTTTAATGAGTATTAAGAGTGACTAGAACCACTTAAGACCAACCAAATACCTTATGAAAATTTAGGGTTGATTAAGATGCATTAGAACCCTAAAGTGTATCATATAACATGACCAATGTGTTATAATGGGTCATATTGTGTGTTAGTGGATATGAATGGGTTCCAAGGGATCACAATCAGTCCTAAGGTTCCTATTACCACCTAAGATCCATTAAAACTCCTTAGGAAACATTAAATATGTTAGGTCACATCAAAAAATAATAGTATAACATAAGGTAAAATTAGTTAAAATCTCTTCATAGGGCAATGATTATGAAAAAGTTCCTATAGTGGTCCATGTCAGGTCCTAGTATGATATGATAATATCAAGTACTATAATCCTATATCAAGTATAGTAATTACCTATACTAAGACAAGAACAAAAAGTAAAAAGAAAAAATATTGGTATTGGACTAGTAAATCTGAATTTTAATTTCAATCAACTATGATATTACAATACATATGATAATCAATGCGCCTTCTATCCATATCTTTGTGTTGTAAGTTGTGGAGATGCTAATATATTTGCATGCCAAATGAATGTATTCATATTATGTGTAATTCAAAAAAAATTGAATATTTATTTTGGGGTAGCAGTTGAAGAGTGTTCTAGAAGTCCATGTTAGCATCAATTCTGGTAGGTTATCATTAGGGTTTTTATGCTTCAATTCTACTAATGTTTTTAACTAAATTCATTAGGGTATTTACTAAGTCATTTTCAATGGTTTTAGCCAACTTTAGCACAATAATTATTATTGGTGTTGAAGTATTGGCTTTAGGTGATCATGGCTCCTCCAAGAAAAAGACCACAAAAATTCATTTCTAGGGTATTTCACTGAGTGAGATCTTTGCCATGCATGATGCTATTTTTTTTTTCATTTCCAAGATTTTGACAAATCTAGTGAATGGCTTAAATTTTTTACTTTAATAAGATATTTTATTGGTTTTCCCATCTGAAAGTGTGTGCAAGTCATGGTCACCAAGGCCTAGCTACCTCATGGGGTCCACCTTGGTGGTTTTCAAAATTTGACCAAATATTTTTTTCATGTCCATTTTGGGTATCCTACTAATGTGGATGGCATTATCAATAAGAACCTTTGTTTGTCTGTTCTTCTTTTCTTGTTTTCTATCGTTAATGGTCTAAGACTTTAATATCTCAAACAAAAAAAGCTTAAAGTCTCATTTTATATTGAATTTCCTTGCTTTCCCTTTCCTTTTTCCTATTTTTCAAAATATTTCCTGGAGTTCTAGGTCAGGTAGTTTTTATGAAATGTGAACATTGTTCTCATATCCACCCTTAAAAGAGGGTTTGCATTCAAACTAATATTTCCAAAGAGCTTAAGGATATCATCAACATTTAGATTAGTGGGTAATTTTTCTCTCTTAGTTTCATGTAATTTAAATTTCCCAATACATGCTACCATTGTCAGTCTACAAACCATAAAATTAAGGATTAGCTTTTGGACGCACCTGGGACTAAGCCTCCTCTCAAGGAATCTTTTTCTTTTCATATAACAATTTTTTTAAGAAAGATGCAATTTGGATACTTTTGGTCTAGAAGGAAAACAACCTTTGACTTCTCAACCCAAATATGTCTTACCTACTATGACTACTCCATCAAAGGACTCTCCTCCTTTCACAACTTCAAAGAATTCCTCCCTTGCACAAGTTATTCCAAACCCTATTTCTCAAGGCAAGGAACAACCATTCACATCTAATTCCATCATTTAACATTATCCTATTTTGGAAGATCGACTACTATAGCTGAATATATTATTTTTAGACACTCTTCTCTCCTTGTGTCATCTCTCTTATAGCCCTCTTGGAAGAGAGATTGATGATGAAGGACCAAGTAAAGGGAAGGTGATCACAAGAGATTTGTACCATGTTTTCTATTTAGTCTCATTTTATTTTCATAATAGATTCTCCTCTCTTAGGGATGAGGATAGAATGAAAGATGGTTTCTAATGAATTTTCTCTAATGGAATGTTCAGGTTCTTACTCTTGTAAATATTCAATTTGAGATATTCATGTCATAGGTTTCCTTGTATTGATGTGTTTTTCCTTCAAGAGATCAACATAGCAATTTTTTTGCTTTTTGTGACATGTGTTATTTAGCCATGCAGTTTAGTTTTTTCATCCAATTGTGTTGGTTAACCTTTTAGTGCCATGCTAACATAATGCAATTTTTAATCATGGTGAGGTTCCCATGCATAGATTGGTTTGGATCCTCATGAAAATTGACAATCATCACTTTGGTATAATTTGTATGTTTTCCCTAAATGATGTAGTGGAGGGAATGTACCTTTGGCATTGGTTAGATAACTCACTACCTATGTCCACTTGGGTTTTATGTGGTGACTTCAATATAGTTGAGGTGACTTCTGACAAGGATGGTGATTCACCATTTTGATGGATAGTTGTTGAGGGTGAGGTATGGTTCTACATGTATGATAAATTATGTTTTTTTGTCTCAATACCAACAATTACTTTTTGCATGTAGTTTGGAATACTTCAAGTAATTTCAAGACTAGTTCCAATAGAGTTATTAAACACCTTAATCATGGTATGCTCTCCTCTCAAACCTTTTTTTTTGGTGTGTAGAGAAGTATTTTCTAGCTCTAACTTTATCAAATGTCACCCTCTCAAACCACTAGCCTATTATCTTTTTTCAATTGAATGGTGTGTTTCCTTGCCACATCCCTCTCAATCTTAGGTTTTTTTAACATGATATGAGTCAACCACCTACACTGACCCACATTAAGAGAATTTGGAATATATAACCTTGACTTACTCAACCCTCAAGTTGGATTTTGTGGTGGAATGATGATATACTTCAAACCACTAAATTCATCTATTGTTATGGGAAATAACCAATGCAATTTTGTCAATAGTCTTATGCTCAAACCACCAAGAAATTGTTGATCTCTAAGCTTATGTTTTCTATTAGTGACTAAACACTTAGTTATTTACTAGGAAAGGATGAATGGTCATCACTATGACCAAGTCATCTAGTAAAGGCCAATCATAACAAAGGGCTTGTTTATTTTGCATTACATGTTGAACAAGTAAGTGATTGTTGAGCACCCCAGTTGAGACCAAGCATTTATATGAGCCGATTTATTTTAGTAGAGACTGAGTAAATTGAAGAGGCATTTTTTCTAATAAAATAGAGAAGCACATGCATATAGAAGATGAGTGCCAGTATGAATGACAACGATGACTGAATGTCAACATATACAAATGCTAAGCAGTTTAGTTTTGGCATATGAGTATGTAATTACACAAAAAAAATTTGTAAACCATTTTGGCATGCTTCCATATGATATTTAATATTTTTAGAGACAATCAAGATGGATATTATACACCATTATAGAAGGTAATGATATCAAGGAGTGAAGATCAACCAATTAGAAAATCAAATAGAAATGACAAAAGATGATGAATTATGAACCGTCGATTGAGATCTAGGACTTTCATAGAACATCTATCTAAGGAGGATTATAACCCTAGAATCAAAGTTTGAATGAAAGAGGAAAATATTCATATTTGAATGAATGCACAACTATAAGAGTGATCAAGGATAAAACAGAGCAACAAAGGCTAATTCTAGAATTAGTTCAAACAAGAGCAATATAAGCAGTAAAGGATTGAAAGGAGATATCAAATTGAGAGATCAGATCATATATTTTATAGAGGAGATCCAAAATGATCTTGTAGAGTGAACTAAGGGTTAGGTGCCAAATCAATTTTGAATCAAGGAAAATATCTTAACTGAGTGATCCTAAGAGGTCTATGTAAACCTCCTAAACATAGTCCCTACTTAATTGTAAGTTTGAAATACTTTAATAGAGTAGGACTTAATAGCCTTGAACCTTTTAACAAGGAAGACCCCTCATAGGGTAGATCATATTTTATGATCAAACATTGTAACCCTAATAGTTTAACTTTATTGTTGCAACGGTGAAGATTTGTGGGTTTCATCCCCATCCGAGTTTTACCTTCACATTTAAGTGTTTCTAGGTTACTAAATTAATTTTTTAATGTGTTGAATCTTTGATGGATGAGATTTATTTTATTTACTATTTAAAATTACATTTTTAATGTCATATCTAAGATATGAGATGAATTATTTGTGAATGCAGTAATTTGTTTTTGAAGTTAAAGTTTAAGATCTTGATTCAACACCCCCCCTCTTAGTGTCATGTTTCCCAATCATTCTTCCAACAATTGGTATCAAAGCTTAGTTCTCTTGAAAGAATCCTAATAGCTTAAGAGGATCAAATAATAGAGATGAAGAAATACATGTTGAGAAAAATCATTGACAACCAAATGATTGAAATTCAAATCATATTGCAACAACTTGAACTTACAAGAGAAGAGTTAAGCTGACAAAAAGGAAAGAGATAGCAATATAGCATAATGACACTCAATACAAGAAAGTAGACATTGAAGGATTACTTAACAATGGAAAGACTAGTGTTAACAGTAAAGCAATAACATAACTAATGGAAAAGAATAGTGCCCTAAGAAAAGAAGTAAAAGAAATCAAGATAGAACAAAAAACTCAATCAATATTACTATGTGAAGTAATAGAGAAAAAGAAGAAAGTTGAAGAAGACAAAATCATGACTAAAGAAGATAAAATATGGATGGTAATCAAACTTGAAGAGAGATCATTTGAAGTACAAAATCTCACCAACAATCAGTTGGAAATGATAAATCAATTAATAGTTGCTAATCAGGAAGCAAACATAAAGGACTTGGAAATCACAAACCTAAGGTCACAAAATGAGCAACCGAGAAGTGAGTTAATGAATAAAAGGAACTTATGGAATGAATGAACAAACCAAATGAAGTTGTAAAACAATGAAGAATTGATGAGATCACCTAGAACAAAAGATACTTTTGGACTAGGATACAATGAGCATTTTTCATCTACTGAAGAAGGAGAATCATCAAAGAGTGGAGAACAAAGAAAGGAAAAAACCAAAGGAAAACCTACATGTCATCATTGTGGAAAACCTAGACATAACAAATATTTGCAGAATCAAGAATGGTATGCGAAATTCTAAACCTAATTTTTCTAAATGCAAGAAGATAGGGACATCAAGCACATGAATGCACATCAAAGAAAAATGATTCATTCACTACATTTAAAGGATATTTCTATAACTATCATAAATATGGACATAAAGCTTATGAGTGCATCTTCAAAACAAAATCCAATTGGATACCTAAGAAATAAAAATATGCACCAAGAAAAGGAAATTCTTACAATTGGGATTACAATACATTGTATAGTTGTCACTATTGTGGAGAGTATGATCAAATTCTAGAGAACTGCATCAAGACACATTTTAGAGGATATTAAAAGAAGTGGTTGAATGGAGAAATAATATGTTTTATTTGTCTCAAAGTTGGACATATCAGTAAAACCTATAGAACCAAAGCACCAGCACCGAACAATGGAAATGACAAAGTTGAGGGAAAGAAAACATGGATAGAGATAGTGAGAGCTAGAAGTAGTGGAGAAAAAAAAGAAGAGATCATCCAATCCAATGGATCAAGTGATCACACCACATCTAACTGAATCAAGAAGGTATGTAGGAATTGTATATTCAATGATATATTTTACATCAATTCCTAACATAGATATACAAAAAGGTTCATATCTGCATAAGTAAAGATGCATTAAGAACATATCCATAAAAGGGAAAGTAAAAGAAGATCATTTACTACATAGAGTATCGAGCATCTGTGATACAGTCTATATTGATCAAGCTTTGTAGTATAGGCTATGTAATCAAGGAAGTTAATTTATTGACTAAATGAATTAGTGTTGGTTGAGTAAGGTAACCTTGATCGATCAAGTGTGGAGACTAAGATTGTTGTCATACACTAAGTACAAGAACATTTATTATAGACCTAGAATGGATATTTGAAGGTACATATCGAATTTGAACATAAATTTTCATTCACCAAGTGATTTTAGACACTTGAGTGTAGTAGACATAGATTTTTTGCATGCCCAGGTGGTAATACCTATAATTTCATGGTTAAGGCCTATGCCTTATGAAGTAAATGTTGATAAGATTACAACAATAGTGACTGCACTTTTGATCGAGGATGTTGATGCAAATGATGGCTTAATTAAATGTAGAATCAACCACTCCTAAAGCCGAGAAGAAAAGAAAGAGAAAGAGTGATCAAGAAAAGAGAATTTAGAAGGGGAAGGATTAGAACAACTTGTTGAGGCCAAGGAAGGAAAAGAAAAGAATTTGCTATTGCTAATCCTAAGGTAGCAAAGTAAAGAAAGGTAATAATTATTGATCCTAAGGTTAAAGTTTATCTTAGTAGAGAGGTGAAGAAGGTCATCATACCTTAGAAACCAAAAGTGAAAATCTTAACAAGATCAAAGATAGGTCAGCCCCTAAATGTGAAGGCCAAAGCTAGTCTATCAAAGAAGAGACTGATCAGGTCACCACAAAAGAATACACAAGAGAGGTTGAGGAGAAAACTAATCGTTGAACAAGAGGAGGAGGAGGATGAAGAGATCGAGTAAGATGGACCAAGAAAATTGAAAATTGTAAAGAGACTCTGTCCAATGAATGTAGATTAGGTATGTGAAAAGGTTAGAGAATCAAGAAATTTTGTAAGATTTAAAGACATTAACTATGATTCTTTTAATAATGACAGAAAATTTAATCTTGAAGAAGCTATGATAGATATGATGATTAAATTTAGATATAAACCCTTGGAATTGGGAGATAGATTCTGTTGAGCTATCATTTTGCATGATGCTTAACGACAGGAATCCTTTCAAACTACTCTCTTGAATAGCTATTCTAGGATCAACTCCAAGGTTTTGGGCAATCTTGCAACCTATTGGAATTCACTCAATAGAAGATAAATGTGAGTGTTCACAAGGAGGCCTTTGCTGGTTCTTAAATAGTTCAGATAAGATTTTGAATCTACTTGCTATTTCAAAATAACAACCCCAAAAAAAGAAATATATTTTTCTATTTTATAATGAATGCAATATAATGATGCAACTATATGAATTCCTAATTTTACCAAGGGATACTAAAGAAAATAATGAAGATAGCATAACAAGAAATCTAAGAAAATAACATGAAAAGTAAAATTCTAATGGACATAAGCCATAGAAATAGCATGTCTATGAGTTAAGCCTTTGAAAAGATCGGTGGGTAACCAATGAAAATACGAGCAACACTTCCTTAATTCCACTAATATAATCATCGATGGGAATTCAATAACCATAAGATATTTCACTTTTCAAAAAATTACAAGGCCACGAAAAGTGCTCGCATGCGAGACAAAAATCTATGTAGGAACAATAAGGTGATCTCTTTTGGAACTAAGTATGTCAGTGGAATTTGTAGAATCATAGCAAACACCAGAATTAAAAGATTGCACAATCAAACTAACACAATAAAACTATTGGCTCAATTACATTCCATGAACATGCATCCATGAAATATAATACACTTAGGCAAGAATCAGTACACTCCAAATGCAAGCACCAATACCATATATTATTGCATCAAAAAGCTCAGAATACATATTACATTCTTAAATTTATAAGAAATATTCTCCTCAATTTGTGTTGAGAGTAAGAGATATATTTATGCAAACATATGCTTTTAAACTAATAAAACAAATCTATTTATGTACAAACTAACTCTCGAATTGGAGCTTAGTAGGACTCCATCCATATTTATATAATTAAATGGATGCATGAGCCTTTATATGTCTTAAAACAAAGAAAGCATGAGAAAATGAGAAGAAAACCACTAAATGATGTAGGAGTGTCTGGAAGTGCCAAAAATAGAAGCTCCATCTTCACTAGGTGTTTATAGGAGTTAAACTACTGTCAGAATGCATTTTCGATGCATGGAAAGCTCTAAATTTAGAACTAGTAGTTAAATGTTGGTACACCTCTCACTTCATCAAATAAACTTCTAGCACACCTCTGAAAAAGTGCACCTTAGAAGTAGTGCACCTGCACACCTGGTGCACCAACATACCTCAGAAGTAGGTTCAAAAAATGCAAAATTTCACCAAGTGTCAAAACTAAAACTCTAGCTTTTGGGTTTTTTTCCCCTTCATACTAGAGCTATTTCTAGGTATTTTCTCTTGAATTTCTCAATAATCTCAATGACTTGAGTTGCATCTAGAAAATCTAAAGCTTTTTTATTTTTCCTTCATTTTTTGCCTATAATTACCCACCTCAATGTGAGTCTCTACAAAATCTTTGAGTTTCACATACAAATCTAGTAATACTTCTTCAGTCCTAAATGCTTGTCTAATATCATTGTCATTAGATGCTTCTTCAAAAAGATTCTAGAGTTGCTCAATAACTACTTCTATAGTCATCAATTTTTCCCTTCAATCATCTTCAAAAATATCTAAGCACACATCACTATAATGTTTCTCTGCCTCCAAAATTTGCTCTTGGGTCTGATCCTTGAGCTTATGAATATCTGCATGCAATGTTTCCATTACTTTATTGCCATCCACAATCTTCTCTATCCAATAATTAATTTTATCTAACTCTGTTGCTATATATACCTCAATTAACATCTGATACCTTTAACCCTTGATCAACTATAGTGCTTGCAGGTCCTTGCCCCAAGTATGTACTTCATCCATTAAATCAAAATCCTAATTCAAAATGACCAATCTACATTATTTTGTATATGGTGTAGCAGCTTAAGATTTCCTTGTATAATCTGCACACCTTTTTCTTCAAAACTTTCTTGCTATTTTTGACAAGCCTTCAAAAATGGATCTAGTTGCATAGTCTCCTTATCTCTTTTCTCTAGTATTGTATTCAAAGTATCCTCGAGATTTTCAAGATTTAAGGGACCAACCACTTTGTTTATATATCCTTTTAGGATCTCATTTTGTTTCCAAAGTGTTATCAATTCTATGTCATCCTATTCTATGTGCCTCAACACTTCTTTAATTGAAGTTGTCATCATTAACTTGGCAGTGTCCAATGTGGGTTTCCCAAGCACAACCTCCTTGATTTGATAATCTTTCAGAGACAATTCCTCAATATCTATATGCAAAGGAGGGATAGCAACATGAGAAAATAAATCATGATTTTGATTACTCATAATAAAGGCCAATGCCCATGCATCTTTTGCTGATGACTGAGGTTTTCTAAGAACTTCAATCAAGTCTCTCATTCCTTCTTCCTCAGTATCATATCATTGCCTTTTGTTTCTAATCACCTCCTTTCTTAGCCATCTTGGAATATGTTCCATCAAAGATTTACCTTTTCATGAAGAAGGAATTTTCTCTGTTATGCTCTTCCCCTTATCAATCCTCTCTGGAGTCTTCTACTTTTGTGAGAGATCCACATCACGAGTCTCAATATCCATTGAGTCCACAATTCTCACCTTTGTGTCTTGGGAAGTCTAATGAGGCTACTCACATATTTTCCCTTCCTCTAACACTTCATCAGTGGGTATTTATTATGACTATTCCTCCTATTCCACTTAGACCTATTCTTCTTCGTTGCTCAGAGGGAGAGGAGTAGCAGAACCCTTATCCACACAAAATGTAACTTGATCTAGTGATGGTGGAGCTACTTCAGGTACTTATGGTTGAGATGGAAACTAACTCCATTCCTCCTATTAAGTTTGATTAGTTGGAGTATCTCTCGTCTTATCTCCCACTAGTTTAGTGTTGACTAGTATAAAGTCAAAATCTAACATCTAAAAGACATCAATCCCTTCACCCTCCTACTCATTAATCCATTTCTAAAACTCATCTTCTAAAGTGGTAGACTAAATAGATTTCTTGAGAATGGATGGTGGTGAGATTCTCCTCCATTAGAACTCTATTTCTCTAGAAAGATGAGTCTTTCGACTCAAAGGAAGGTTATCTTCTTCTTCTTCATCATCCTCTTCTTCCTCTTCTGGAATAACTTTTAGGATTGATGGAAAAGGAATAACTCTCCTAATCACCTTCTATCTCCTCTTGACTAGATTTTTAATCTTTCTTCTTTTAGGATCTTATGGGGAGGCTTGCACCTCTTTTTGAGGAGGAGACACTTCTTGTATTTCTACTTCAATCCCTCCTTGCCCTTGATCTAGCGAAGGCACTTGAGGATTATCCGTCTGTATAGCTTCTACATTCTCTAACCCTTGTACATTTTCTACCCCTTGTTGTGGCAATGCTTGAGTTGATTCCTCTTCTAGATTGGCTTTTTTGGGATAAGTTCTCTTCCTCTTGCCTTTACCCTTCTAAACCCTATAATATCCAACATCTCTATTGAGTTGTTGCATTATTTTTGGCCTCACTAGGGACTGATTTGTAAAAATGGGCACTGTTATCTTGGCTCCTCTACCTGTTGGGTGGACTATAGCATGTAAGACTACCACTTGAGGATTTAGATCCAATTTAAAAGGTCTTTTAATCCAATCCTTAGTCAATTTGATGATATTCCTGGTGTTGTGATTAATATTTGAGTTTTCTTCCTTATCAATCTCAACATTCATAATGGGTTGATCAAAAATCTTGTCTCTATTATACAATGGATCAAGGACATCCTTAGTATCTTATTGTACTACCTTTAAAGGAACCTTTATCTTCAAAGAACTACTTGCCAGACAGAGAGTCATCCTACAATAATCCCTTATATAGATATCGTAGTCATCTATTATGTTCATCCAGTGGTCCTCAATTATATCTTCATGTTTGAATGTTTTTCCTACTAAATATTGCACTCTTCCAATGTTATCAAAATAAGGATGAGGAGAGTTATATTCCTACAAGGGAGACTAATCCACCTTAGGCTCAAAAGATGGAATATCCTATCTTTGGACCACACTAAATGGTCCTATACTAATGGGCCACACCCAGGTTATCTTATGCTACTTCCTTACTTTGTCATATGTAGATAAGAGTTTTCGAGCAATCTCTAGCAATATAAGTCTATCACTTGGATACCTAGGGAGCTTCTTGGGATTGATAGTGGTACCCACTACCCTCAAATAAGTGAATGTCTGAAATTGGATGTAATAGGTGCCAACTTTTGAAATCTTGGCTGCTACCTCATCTGACATCCTTTTCAATTAATCTCCTTCAATGAACTGGATAATCATGAAAATAAAAGTACCATTCACTATCTTGTATTCCTTGTTGTACTCTAGAAGCTCTTTCTTCACCAACTAGTGACATACTATATAGGGCCATGTGTTTTCATCTTGCATGCTACCCTTTTTGAAGAGTCCTAGATAATTTGTTGCCCTTGCCATTAATAGGTACACTAAGTAAGATTTCATGTAGAACTTACGATTGTTCTTATAACTGTCACTGGTTGCTCATCCAAATTCTCACTAAGAATGGAAGCCCAATTAGTTGGCATTTGTGTTTTTTTGACAGTCTCAATAAAATGCACCATCCATATGTTAAGGTGTCCCAATGCTAGTAACCCCATAACTCTACTGAAGAGTATTATAAAATATTTGATATCCTCTTTCATATAGCCCCTTTTCATGTCCATGGTGGATGTTTTGCATCCAACAGGAGTCTTCTTAATGAGGTATGAGGATTAGATGATTTCAAACACTTCCTCTACATGTTTTGTGTACCATCTTCCTACATGGTGATACATTAATCTAATAAATTGATCTTCCCTTAGAAGATGGAATACCTTTTCTATGTTCTTAGGTTAGAGATCTAGTACGATCTCTCTAGTTATACTCTTCATGACCCCTTCCTTAGAGACATAGTTTTTTGCTAAAGTCATGATCAATTCAGAGGACTATACCAATACTGGGTGTGATGTTGCATTGACTAATCTTGATCAGATAAGAGCTGACATCAATGGGGACCTCTCTATAAGTTTGTTTCACAATACCAGGAATGTGTTCCAATCTATATGACCAAGTTCAGTGTCTTTGATCTTTGAATAGTCATCTTGGAAGTGTGACTTTGTTGGAACACCTTGAAACTAGAAAATAATTGGTTTTGGGACTATCTTTGTAGCAAGGGAGGATGATGAAGAAGCCATTAAATCTACACAAAATCAAAATCTATTAGTCTGAAGTTGAAGAAAGGAAAATCAATTAATGCAAACCCTAATGATGACAAGAAAAAACCTAGAAACCCTAATTGATGAAAACTATTAAAAAACATATTCTAACCCTGATATGTAAAAAAGAGTGCACTTGATGCACCTCAAAGGTGCGCTCGGTGCACTTTCCTTTAACAATTAGAGTGTGCATCTAGTGCACCTCTAAGGTATGCCAGGTGTGCACCTTGATTATACAAGGGTAAGTTATACAAAACGGTGTGCATTTGGTGCACCTTTTGGGGTGCACCAACTGCAAACCATTTTTCCCTCTAAGGATGTTTATTTAAAAGGTGTGCAATTGTACACCTTTACTTAGGTGTTAACTTCTTAGTTTTTAAATTTTTGAAAACAAGGTGCGCCAACTAGACACCTTTTAGCCTTTTTGAAGTTTGTTTCTCTTTGTGTGTGTAGGTGAAGGCATGGGTGGTTGGGCACAATAGCACACTATTGCACATTTCCAAGAGGGAAATACTTTCCTCTTCATTTCCGTAGTGCATTAGTGCACCTGGCAAGGTGCACTAGGTGCACATTTTTACTTGCAAAAAATGACTTTCTTGCTCAGAATTCTAGTGTCCAAAATCTAGATTTTCAAGCCAAGACCCAAATTTTGCCAAAGATACTAAGAAAAACCCTTTAAAAACTTAGACCCCAAACTAGGGATCCGAAAAGCTAAAAAATAAAGGGGCCCCCATTTCTAGGTGAAATGGGGTGTGCATTGTGATAACCACAATAGATTCCCAGTGGGTTTGTACAAATAGATAGATGCCAAATGGAAGTGGACACTATCCACAGAGAATAAAATAAGAGAAACTACATTAGCATAAGCTATGCCAGATTTGGGGAAGACACATATGTCTATAGCCCTTAAAGATTTAGTGAAGAAGTTTATGCCAAAAGATAGGGCTTACAAAATTTTGAAAAATAAAGATCATGAAGTTGAGTAGGATAGTATCAAGGTATAGAAAGGTGTATTTGGAGTGATTACTCCAATAGTAGAGCCAAGATAATGAAGAGATGCAATTGAATTTTAGGATGTGTACAAGGAAGAGGTTGCTAAACTAACTGAAGAAATCAAGTAACTAGTACATCAATGTAAGCAACAGGAGTTTGTTATTGTCAAAGATATATCTGGCACATGTCCATAGAACCTAAATGTGCTAACTTAGGAAGATATTAAAAGTCTCATGTCATAAATCTACCTTGTACAAATCTAGTTTTGTTAAAGTAGTGGATTATCCAAAGATTGAGACTACAAAGGCTAAAAAAGAAGAGGTTATGTCAGCAATAAAGGATAGAAGTGTCGAGCAATAGGACAAGGAAATAATTATGTTCACATAATTAACTTGTATTCCTACTCCTTAGTTATGAGAGAAGAAAGGAAAGGTCAAAGGCACAAAGATGGCAGTGGAATAGGTAACACCAAAGGAGAAAGAGGCTTCACTAGCCCTTGTATAGTTGTCGAGTGCAAAGCCTATAGAATTAATGAATAGAACACCTAAATAATAGGTGACACCTACCCCAAAGAGGAAACACTAGGAAAAGAGATCAAGTGAGAAGGGGAAACAATTGCAACTATCACTACCTAGTGATACAACACTTAGATCTCAAGTTTTGACTTAGATAAATGAACTAGATGATGAGTCAGTCAATCTAGATGAGGTAATCGCTATAACCATGTATGACTTAAATAATTTGGCACTTGAATAGATGTAGGAACTACAAAATTTTTTGAGCTACAAGGTAAAGCAAGAACAAAAGAGAAGAGAGGATAAGAAGAAACATGTACTACACACTGTTAGAGACATTTTTGTGGATGCATTTGGCATAACTTACTTATATGGTCAACGTCCAATTTTGGATCAATTAGTATATATATTTGATAAAATTTAGGAAAATTGTATTGAGACCAATGATAAACTAATACAATGGTCTAAAAGAAGATTTTAACACAAAGTTTTGGTGAAAGTCTCTTAGGAACTTATAAATAAACAAGCAAAGATTTCAAAATTAGTTGTTGAGTCTGAAACAATGTTGAAGGCCATTCATTCATTGTATATAAAGTTGAGTGATGTTGAAGTTTTTAAACTAGAAAATCAACATTCCATTGATTTACTAAATTCATATATGAGACAGTGTTGTTTCATTTGGCAAGAACGCAAGTTCAAGTTCCCTCTCATATAATAAGTTGACAACTTGCTAGCAAATGTTAGCCGAGCTCATGGCTAGGGATAGTGAGATCAAAAGAAAAAATTGATCTTAATCCAATTCTAGTTGTTGCCTCATTTAGAAATCATTCAAACATAAGTATCTATTGCACAAGTTAATTTGAAGAAAGATACACATTTTACACATGTTGAAGGTTTCATGATCTAGTTTCCAAGCTAGCAATATAGTTTCAAGTTTTAGAGAAGATAAAAGGATAGTGGAATAAAGGCTATGTAGACATTCTGGCAAGCCATAGACAATATTTTTAAAAGCATCATCTAACCCCAGTAGCCCCAAGCTAGTAGAGAAAAAAGGAGGAAACAAAAGAAAAATGATAAAAGGGAGAAATAAGAAATGACAAGAATAAGGAGGAAACAAAAGTAGAAGTCAAAGACATCAGAGCATCTAGATTTTACATATTCAAATTATAGTCTCAGGGGGAGTATATATTTTTTCTAATGAGTAATGGCTATACATGACAAAGTATTTTTTCCATTAATGTCAAACGGGGAGATTATTGATCTCTAAGCCTATGTTGTCTATTAGTGTCCAAACACTTAGTCATTTATTAGGCAAGGATGAATATTCATCATACAATCGAGTCATTTAGTAAAGGCCAAGCATAAAAAAGTGTTGGAATTAAGTTATTATTTCAATTAGTGACAACACTTATCTATTTCAGTATTGCTACCGAGCTTAGCACTAAATTTCCTACACTCACCGAGCATTCTAGTGTTAACCAAGTTTCGAAGTGTTCAACAGTTTACATTGAGTAGAACAGTGGCTATCGAGTGAATACATGAAATGTGAAGATTAGTAGTGTCTATCAAGCTTCACATTTTCTACTGAGCAGTAAGTTTGTGTCATGGAAATTTAGTGTAAACTGAGCATTGGATAAAGTAGTGTTTACCAAGTGAAGAAAGGTAAACTTAGTGTGCAGTATCTACCAAGTGACACTGCATCTACCGAGTCACCAGTGGTCACCAAGTTTAGAACTACTTTGAGTGATTAGTATGGATTGAGCCTTCACTTCTATCAAGTGCATGATGATGTCGTGTAATGCAGTGGATGTCGAGTATCAAAAGGTCACCGTGTCAGTTCAATGAACCTGAGTTATTTACTATTGGGGCAACTTTGTAATGTGTTGTTCACTTGTGTTTTGGCCGACCTTGCAGTTTTGTAAATTTGAAAGGTATATATGTAAGGTGTATTGTAAGATATCTTTATTATTTGAAGTACTCGAGAAGTAATGGGAAGTATTTTTTAGTAGTATATGCAAAGGATTATCAACAGCAGTTCAAGGAATTTTACAAGGTCAATACAGAAGCAGAAAAGTTATATCCATCACATAAGGTCATCAATGCATAAAGGATCTTATCAACAATTAGTTGTAAGTAAATCCACTACTTCGTCTTAACAGGTGAATCAATTTCTAAATCCTTTAACAAGGTAGACTTAACAGTCTTTTTATAAATCTCTTAACCGAGTGCATACTTCATTTTATGTTTGTAAATCCTCTAACAAGGTGGACCTAGTAGTCCTTTGTGCTCCTAACAGAGCAGATCACCAGAAGTGGTCAATGTAAGCCTTAACAGGACAACTTTATGTTGCAGTTGGGTATCATCCCCACCCCAATTTTACTTTCTATCTGGAAGGTTTCTGGGTCACTCAAATATTGTGTTCTTTTGTGTGATGAATGTTTTATCTTACAGTATTAATGCATGTAGTAGCATAGATTGATTTGTGGTAAATTTAAAAGGAAGAATTTAAAGTTACTGATTCACCCCTCCCCTCTCTGTTACCAACTATTATAAATATTCAAGACCTTTTCCATCAAGCAGCTCAGATGAAGCTAATGAGGCAATCAAAGAACTCCTAGCAAAGAATGGCTCTCTGCAAGAAGAAGTAAGGAAACTCAAAAGAGAACAAGAAATTCAATCGATTAGGCTATGTGAGATTTTGGAACAAAAGAATAAGGCAAATGGAGACTTGGAGGCAAGAAAAAATGAGAACAAAATCAATCCAATCAACATGAAGACCTCATTGATCAAATCACTAGAGCAAATGAAGAAATCAGGATTCTCAAAGCATAGAATGAAAGAATAAGAAGTGATCTAAATTAGTAAAGGGAAATTAATGAAAGAATAATGAGAGAACTGAGATGTGAAAAGAAAATCATTGAAAATTTGAAAAATGACATAAATGCTGAAAAAAAATCAATGAGAGAATGATGAAATGTCAAGAAGACATGAATCAATTGAATCAGCAAAATGAGTAGAATCTTCATAAGAAAAAAGGTAAAGTAGGACTTGGATACAATGAAGAAGAAGATGAATCTTCCAAGCAAGGTGCAAAAAGGAATCAAAGACCCTCATGCAATTTCATTGTGGGAAAATTGGTCATACATCAAACAAATGTTGGAGCAATGGAAAAGGAAAATTCAATGGAAAGTGCTACAACTACAATCAGCATGGTCACAAAGCTAGTGAATGCAAGGAGAAATCAAAATATGAAGGTAAATGTCACAAATGCAAAAAGCATGGTCACAAGACATCTCAATGCAGATCCAAATCATTCAATCTAGCTAAACAATTTATAAAGGCAATATTTGGATGGGACTACAATACCTAGTGCAAATGTCATTATTGTGGAGAATATGGACACATTGGCATAAATTATGCAAGGCATCACCTAAGGAAGAAGGATACTACTATAAGGTGTTACACATGCACTGAACTCGGTCATATAGCTAAAAACTACATGACTATAAGCAAAGTCAAAGATGAAAAGAAAGCAAGGGTTGACAATATAAGGAAACAAATGAGGTAGCAATGGATTCCTAAATCTGCTGAGGATGCAAGCTCAAATCATGAAAGTGAAGTCACTTAAGAAGTGGGTGACTCCATCCCCTCAAACTAAATTCCTAAGAATGTATTGGAGCTGTACTCAGCAAGAAAATCATAAGCAGTTCCAACAAATATGAGGAATGCAAATGATCCAATCAGTATTACAAATACACAAGGATCATAGAAAGGTTATCTTTTTTTGAATTGCATCTCTTCCTCACACTCCAACACATACAGTCACATCTATGGAGATAGCTTCTACTAGTGAGATTGTGAGCTCAATAGCAACATCAATTGCTCAATCTTCACTAGCCACCTCCCAACTCCAGGTATCTACAATGGAAGTGTCAAGCACTTCATCTACTGAGCTAACTACTACTTCTTTAGCTATTGAGTTAGCTCCCTCTGCACCTTCATCATCATCAGCAAGTGCAACAGCAAGTTCTACAATTTTGTCTTCATCAATTCCGGTTAGTTCTATAGTTTTGTTTTCATCAACATTGTCTGCATCCACTTCAATTCAAGTTAGTTTAGACATTTCTATGGGTATTCCATTGTGTGTGGCACCATTTTTGGAAAGTGTTTTAGTTTTTGATTTGGTTAGTACTTTGATTGGTATTCAATCCTCAAGTCTTATCCCATTTTTCACTGCTAGCCCTTCTATCTTTGCTATCGTGTCTATTCCAAAGGTCAAACTAGTAATCACTGAAGTAAAACAAAGGCAACCACTAAAATATTGACATAGGCATAGAGATAGTAATACCTAAGATTGACTATGAGACTGCTACTATTGAAGAAATGAGGTTAGCCAGTCAACTCATAAAGAAGAAAGCTACGCAAAAGTAGTTAAGGTCTAAAAGGGTTAAGGAGTATAGAATAATTGAAAATGCCAAGAATATAATCATAGAAGCTTTAGGTGTTGAAGTGGATTTCACTCAACATATTTTGATTCAATTAGAAGAGGTTATATAGAAATATAATGAGGACTCCTCAGGACAAGAGAAGATAATTAAAAAGGCTAAAAGGAAGTTTGATAACAAGGTGCTAGAGCATATTGCTTAGCAGATAACAATCAAGAAAGTTGAGTTGTCCACAATTTTGGGTAATTTTGAAAATTCTTTTAATAATGCAGCATCACTTTTTTTCCAAACTTTGTGATGTTTCCGGTTTTACCAATGAAATAAAGGAGAAGCTCAATAAGATTGATGTTGACATGCAATCTAGTGCATCAAAGTTGCAGGTTGACCCCTCCTCTAGCTCCTCTCATCACACCAAGGTGAAATGTCTGGCAAAAGTGTAGGGAGAACTTCTAAGAGAAGAAGCAAGAATAAGAGTTAACTTGATTGATATTCAAAACATGGTCTTGCCAATAATGGATGCAATGTAGAAACATATTGCTCATTGCAAAACATTGGTCCAGGATCATAACTTCTCAGTGGCTGATCACATGATCAAATTATTAGCAAAAGTCCAAATTGCTCTCTCCACTTGTCAAATTTGCAAGAGAATTGGGATAACTCATTCGCCCTCATTCTCAAGGTACATCAATAATTTCTCTCTCATTTAGGTGTAACTATATAAATGGTATATGTATCCCTTTAGCATTATTGTCAAAAAGGGGGAGAGATATTAGTATAAGTAAAAAAGGAAACACTGTATATAAGGAGAGATATCAATATAAGTGAAAGGGGGAGATAGCACTCAATAGAATTAGTTTGTATATATGTATAGCTATGTACATAAGTATCTTTGTATATACATTATCTGTCATCAAAGAGATGTGTGTGTGTGTGTGTGTGTGTGTGTGTGTGTGTGTGTGTGTGTGTGTGTTTGCATGCAGCATTTTTACAAAGATCAATTTTGAAAAATCAAAATTCAGTAAGTCAGTTTATGTACATATGTTTTGGCTTATAAGTGCTTTGTCACTAATGCCAAAGGGGGAGATTGTTGGCATTAAGTTATTATTTCCATTAGTGACAACACTTTTCTATTTTAGTATTGCTACTGAGCTCAATGCTAAATTTCCTACACTCACCGAGCATTCTAGTGTTAACCAAGCTTCAAAGTGTTCAACAGTTTACACCGAGCAGAACAGTGGCTACCGAGTGAATACTAGCAATGTGAAGATCAGTAGTGTCTACTGAGCTTCAAAATTTCTATCGAGTAGTAAGTTTGTGTCATGGAAATTCAGTGTAAACTGAGTGTTGGATAAAATAGTGTTTACCGAGTGAAGCAAGGTAAACTCACTGTGCAGTATCTATCAAGTAACACTACATCTACCGAGTCACTAGTGGTCACCGAGTTTAGAACTACTTCAAGTTATTAGTATGGATTTATCCTTCACTTCTACTGAGTGCATGATGATGTCGTGTAATGTAGTGGACACCGAGTATTAGAAGGTCATCGAGTTAGTTCAGTGAACCCAAGTTATTTACTATTGGGCTAACTTTGTAATGTGTTGTTCACTTGTGTTTTGGCCGACCTTGCAATTTTGTAAATTTGAAAGGTATATATGTAAGGTGTATTGTAATATATATTTTGTATTTGAAGTATTCAAGAAGTAATGTGAAGTATTTTTGAGAAGTACATGTGAAGGATTATCAGTAGTAGTTCAAGGAATTCGGCAAGGTCAATACAAAAGCAGAAAAGTTATATCCATCACATAAGGTGATCAGTGCATAAAGGATCTTATTAGCAATCAGTTGTAAGTAAATCAACTACTTCATCTCAATAGGTGAATTAGTTTCTAAATCCTTTAACAAGGTAGACTTAATAGTCTTTGTATAAATCTCTTAATCGAGTACATACTTCATTGTATGTTTGTAAATCCTCTAACAAGGTGGACCTAGCAGTCCTTTGTGCTCCTAATAGGGTAGATCACCAGAAGTGGTCAATGTAAGCCTTAACAGGCCAACTTTATGCTACAATATTGAAGTTTTGTGGGTATCATCCCCATCCCATTTTTACTTTCTATCTGGAAGGTTTCTGGGTCACCAAAATATTGTGTTCTTTTGTGTGATGAATGTTTTATCTTTCAGTATTAATGCACGCAGTAGCATAGATTGATTTGTAGTAAATTTAAAAGGAAGAATTTAAAGTTACTGATTCACCCCTTCCCTCTTAGTAACTTATCATATCTTGAATATTTCCAACACAAAGAACTTGTTTATTTTCAATTACATGTCAAACAAGTAAGTGATTGCTAAGCACCCCAGTTGAGACCGAGCATATATACTAGCTGAGTTATTTTAGTATAATTTGAGTAAATTGAAGAGATAGTTTTTTTGAGAAGATAGAGAAGCACATGCATATAGAAGTTGAGTGCTAGTATGAATGACAATGATGACTAAGTGTCAACATATTTAGATGTTGAGAAATTCAGTTTCGAGTTATGAGTTTGTAATTACACAAAAAAATATGTAAACCATTTTGTCAGAATTTCATATGATATTTAATATTTGTAGAGACAATCAAGATGAATATTAACATCATTACATAAGGTAATGATCCTAAGGAGTGAAGATCAACCACTCAGAAAATCAGATAGAAATGACAAAAGATGATGAATTGTGAACCATTGATTGAGCTCTAGAACTTCCATAGAACATCTATTTAAGGAGTATTATAACCCTTGGAATTAGAGTGTGAATGCAGAGGAAAGTATGTATATGTGAATGAATGCACAAGTGTAAGAGTAAACAAGGATAGATCAAAGCAAGAAAGGCCAAGTCTGGAATTAGTTCAAAGATCAAATCAAACATTGTACAAAGGCAATTCAAAATTAGCTTGCAGAGTGAATCGAGGGTCGAGTATTGAATCAATTTTGATTTAGGGAAAATCTCTTAACCGAGTGATCCTAAGAGGTCTATGTAAACCTCCTAACAAAGTCCTTACTTAATTGTAAGTGTGAAATCCTTTAACAGGGTAGGACTTAATAGTATTAAAGCTTTTAATAAGGTAGATGCCTCATAAGGTAGATCATATATTATGATAAAACATTGTAACCCTAACTGATTAACTTTATTGTTGCAATAGTGAAGATTTGTGGGTTTCATCCGCACCTGATTTTTACCTTCACATTGAAGTGTTTCTAGGTAACCAAATCATTTGTGTTATGTGTTGAATCTTTCATGGATGTGATGTATTTCATTTACTATTCATCATTACAATTTTAATGTCAGATCTAAGATATAAGATGAATTAGGTGTGAATGTAGTAAAAAAAAATTGAAGTTAAAGTTTAAGGTCCTGATTGATCCCCCACCCCCAACCCCCACCCTCATAGTATCTTGTTTCCCAATAATCCTCCCAACGGGAATTTTATGCAACAACTAACATCTTGACAACTCACCATTTTTAAACTAATTTTTAGTTTATGGTGGAAACTCTTTATCATAAAAATTAGTTTTGTGATAGTCATTTACTATAGTCACATTTGTATTGGTTGAAAGAGGAAAATCATGCTAATAAGGAGTTCTTCTCTATCTATTCCCTAGACATTTTTCTCTAGTTTTTAAATAGATTAAAGAGAGGACTTCATTTCTTACTAAAACTATAGACATTCTCCAAGACTTTTTTAATCATTACCAAAAACTTTTTGTCACAAATGCCCTTACTCCTTCTAGTTAACAAGCCCTCAAGGATTTTCTTTCAATCATCCCTAATTGTTTGTTAGAATCCTAAAGGGCTTTCTTATGACCAAACCTCGTCTATTCAAAACCTTAAGGATGTGACTTTTTCCATGGCTAATGAAAAATCCCTAGGATGTGATGGCTTACCTCATGAATTATTCAAAGTTTATTGGGATTATGTTAGGTTAAAGCTTCACCATGTTTACCTTGAAACATTTAAAAATGGTTGCTTGGGAGCATAAATAAATAATGGAAATAGAAAATTATGCCTAATTCTAATGATCCTAAAGATATATAAAACTAGAACCCAATTACCTTTCTCAATGTCTCCTATAAAATTATTCCAAGGCACTTGCTTTTAAGATTCCCCTTCTCCTTCCTTAGATTGCTTTCCCTAAGAAGACTAGTTTTATACAATCTAGATTCATATTGAATAATATTATAGATGTTGAGGAGGTATGAAATGGACTTACCAATCCAATTTGAATGTTATTTAAAAAAATGGTTTTGCAAACTTCTATGACAACATTCAGTAGTCTTTTGTTATGGCTATGTTAAAAGATCTTGGTTTTGGCCCTTTCTTTGTTCTTTCTATATAAATTATTTTTGTATATTATAATGCTTCCATTATAATTAATGGTCACATATTAGAAAATTATGGTTTGCACAAGTCAATTCATCATGGTTTCCCTTTTTGGCTTTCATTATATATTCTTTTTTTTTAAAGGCTTTGGTCATTTGCTTGTGTCTTCTATTTTCTACAAGTTGGGTTTGTGGTAGTTTACTTCCTAATTCTAATTCTGAGGTTGTTAATGGTCATTTCTTTAGTGATTCCTTTGTTAACCTCATTGAGGATAGAGAGAATATCTAAAAATAGGCTCCTCAATGCCTTGATACCTTTCATTTAGCTTCTATCTTGACCATATTATGGCATAAAGCTATCTGCTATCATCAATAATTCCTTCCCACTCCATAATGGATTCTCTAGTATCAATAGAAATGGATCCAGCATGGCCAAGTTTTTTTCTATCTAGAAATCCCATTTTCATTTTATGGACCAATAATAGAGCTTTGGAATGTTGTACTCTCAAAAATTGAAACCAACATTGCATAGTAGTTGACCAAGCCTCTTTCCTATGCTAGTAAGTTTCAAATATTTTCCAAGGCTCTCACACTCATGCATGTATTATTCTTCTTATTGGCTACCTTCTAAAGAATCATATAGTAAGCTTGAGAGTTTTTTTTGTGTTATTTCTTATGGGCTTAAAATAAAAAGAAACATGGTCTTAATCAAGTAACCTAGGAGTATTGTTGCTTTCCAAATATTTTTGGTGACCTTATCCTCATTTTCACTCATGAGAAAGGCCATACCCTTTTTGTCAAGTGAGTTATTTGATGTATCTCAAGAAATGAGGCTTGGAAAGTTCTTCATAACCACATCTCTTCTAGATATCCTCTACATCATCCAACATGGAAAGAAATTGGTTTCCAAGCTCTTTTGATCATGACAAAACTACTTCAAACCTAAGGGTCTTTTGTTGCAATGAGAATTTGGTATCCATGGGAAGCAACTAAACCATGGTTGCATTGGTGTGAAAGTGGTGTCATAGAAAAATTTTGTTTCAACCAACACAACCTCTAGTGGTCTCCATTAACTCAAATGGAAGGCTTCCCTCATAGAAAAATTTAAGTCTCTACACCCTACATTTTCACAAACATGCCATTTGAACCCCAAAGGACCTTTTTTGCAAGTCTACAATTTCTCTCTACAACTGGAAATATTATTAGGCTAAATTTCACCTCACCCACTAGTGAAGGAACTTTTGAATTGCTTGCCTCTCTTGTGCTTGGTGAAATTTTACAAAATAAATAAATAAATAGCATCACTAGCCTTACACCCAAGTGGAAGGGCTGGTGTTAGAACCAAAAATTCCTACTTTTGGCTTTCATTCTACTTACCAATAGTGAACATTTTAAACCAATGTTGGCATTTGAAATCTTCTCATCCTACCTAGAGGTTACATTTCATTATTATATGGTTTACTATCACTGAGCATAAAATATACCATTTTTCTTGGTGTATTAATTTCCAAGGCTTTCCATTAGAATCTCACCTCCATCATTTGGGTATCACATATCCTTGTTTCCCTTTTTGTGGCTAGTCTAAGTCCTTCACTTGTTTTGGCTCTGCCATAGGGCTCAAAATTATCGGGTTTGGCTTCATGACTAATTTTTACTATTTCACCCTCGCATGTTTTCTTGGCATATGGTTCTTCTAAGAGACAGCTCTATACATATCCTTTCCTTTTCTACAACTTTGGTATTCTTTAAAATTGTAAATTCATTTCAAATGCTACTAGTTCTTTCACATGCCTTAATTTATTCTAATGTATTTATTTATTTTTAAAACCTTGCATATGCAATAATGTGATGTTATAGATATAGATTCAAGAGAATAAGGTGGACTTGGAGGTGGCCCACTTACAAGAATTATTATATTAATAAGGAAACACTACTTGTATGGTGGCTAGAGTTCCTTGGGAAGCTTCTATTTTTGGTGGTCGTTCCTCTTCTCATGATCAAAGTTCTTCTCATCACAATATCAAAACATCTTGTTCTGAGCCTCCATTTTGCAATTCATGTTAATGCTGGTTATCACCTATTAGCTCTTTTTTTCCTCTAGGACAACATATATATCCCTCAAATGGCCTTTAACAAAACATCCTACTTGACAAGAAAGTGTTGGATGGTCAACTTATGTGAGTGATTCGACCTTCCCTTCATTTTTTGAAGGCTATCTCAGGCTAGCTTTAACTATTTCCCCATAAAGTGAAGATAAGGAGATTGTAGAAGATAATATAAAGGGATGGATATTGCGAGACCCTAAACTAGATCATAGGTTAGGCTGGGGAAAAAAGGATGAACCACAGTCTCCACCTTTATAACTTTGGCTACTTACATGTATTTCATTTATGGGCTAGTCTTGTTTAGTTTTATATTATTTATATTGTGGGGGTTAGGCCCTTATTTCTATGACTTCTAGGATATGTCAAAGTGATTCTCAAAAAGTGACCTTTTCCTGCCATTAAATTTTTATTTAGCTATAATTTATGTTGTAAGTTAATCTAATTGTTTTGTATTTTCATCAAAAAAATAATTTTTTTGAAAATAATCATGATGCTTTGTCTAGATTATGTGATCAAAGAAATTCTTAAATTTTAATGTATTGTTAATGTTGAATAAGGTATCTCTAAATCAATGTGAGCATGATATATGCATGACTCTAATCCATGTGCATCAACATCTCACATAGTATTTCAATGGTATAAAAGTGTGAATGTTACTGAGCAAGGTGTTCAATAGTATTTCCAAAATAATAAATGCCTCTCCTTTGGACTCAGATATGATCAATGTATGTGATATCTAGAATATGAACTATGGGTTGAATTGATATTTGAGATGATAGCACTATGCTTGATGTAACCTAACATGTCACCCAACTCAATTAAAGCATCTCCAAGGATAATTTCACTCTTGACTCAAATCAATATTTATTGTGGATTTTTATTTAGGGTAATTGGTATTAGTACAATTAGGTCATGTTGTGAGTTTATTTAATTAGGAAAATAGTAGACTAGGGAGGATGTCTTAGGTTTCAAAAGTCAATTCAAATTTCTTATTAGGAATCACAATCACAAAAAAATACAAGGTTAATGATGCTCAATGATATACAACAAACTCATATTAACATGGATCTCTAAAACCTAAAACTAAGAGGGCAGGCTGACCTGAGTGACTACAAAATAGACTTAAATTTAAAATAGAACCTATCTAAGAAAGGATGGTGAACAAGTGCATCCCTTAAAATGTGAACCTTTGAAAGGCTAATTAGTTATCAATGAACCAAAAAGCTATGGGTAAATGCAAGAAGTTAGGTTCCAATTTGAGGGAAGTTTTCCTAACATTGGGAATCTTACTAGAAATGCATATATATTTAGAAATAAATGGGTGCATGTCTAGATGTGGGTGCTCGACCAAAAAATCCAACACACATATATATGTTCTTAAAATTGTTATGCATTTTAAAATAGATATAATTTTTAAAATAGGTATGCATTTAACTTCATGCATTTGAGCCAAAAACATATATTCATTATTTAAAATTCATACCCATTTTCTGAAGAAAAAAAAAAGTGCACTACACTTTTTTTTTAAATGGCTATGCATTTAACTTCATGCACTTGAGCCAAAAACAATGTATTAATTTTTTTAATGTGTGCATATTTTAAAACAAACATACACAAAAAAATGGGTACACATTTTTGTTTGAACAATAACAAAGATGACTAGTAGGACAACTATATATACATACACATTTGTAAAAATTACTACCAACACTCATCTATATTTCTTTCATCTCCCAAGTACATATATAACTAATTTATATTTTTTATTGTTTGTTTCTATTTTTATTTATTTTTTGTAAAAACTGATAGGATAAATTTATTTTGATTAAAATATTATCTTCTTTACATTTAAATGTTATTTTATTTACTTTTTATTATTTCAAATCCTAAAATGGTAAACCTTAGAAACATAAAACTTAAAAATACAAAACCATGGGTAATGTAAAACTTTGCATAACTAAAACCTTAGATAAGTAAACTCTAGATCATTAAAATAATAGTTATAGAAAATGCCTTAAAAGAAAATGTGTGTATGTATATATGTATGTATGTATGTATTCTTGTAAGGTATTTTCTATAGCTAAGGTTTGAAATTTTCTATTACTAAGTTTTGAAAATTAGCATTAAAATGTGAAGTGAATGATACTTCACATTTCAATGCTAACTTTCAAATATTAGCTATAGAAAACATGTGGGGTAAGAATATTTTTTAAATGTTGCAACCATAAGAAGCATAGAGAAGGGTTATCTCTATTTAGTCACCCTACAAGGATAATAATACTTTATAAATGTCGCAATCATAAGAAACACAAAGAACGGTTGTTAATTTATGAAGCTTTGTTATATTCTCATAATAACTCAATCTCAAAGAGTTTATACAAAGAGTTTCCAAAATGAGAAAGCTCGAGACAATGCAAAATCAAGAAAAAAGGTTTCCAAACCTCAATATCAATTGCAGAAAGCATCAAACTATCTCAAATATGAAAAAAATGGATCCAAAACAGTCTTCAAAACAAAGCAAAAAACTCATCAATCACCAAATGCAAAGAAAAACACAAAGATATGTAGCCGGAGGTGAAACAAGCATACAAATACCAAGATCAACAAAGCCACACAAAAAAAACAATAAAAAAATCCAAATTAAAACCATTTTAAATGCACCAAGGTGTTCCATATGTAGCGAATTCTTGGACATTCACAACAAAAAATGGTGTAACCATTGACGAAAAAGTGAATCAATTTCTTTTAGAAAAGGTATGTCTTTGATAGAAATATAACAAACCACTAGAAATTAAGAAACTATTTCCTTAAATCAATTTAAACAATATAAGTCCTAAGGTGATTCATTTTAGTGCGGTCCCATCTATGTGTTTGTTAACTAAATTTTTCTTTTATTTATTTTTAAGTACCTTTACCGCTAAAATTTGAAATGTGTAACGATTTCATTACAAGTTCATTGTGAATACTAAAATTTGAAATTTGTTGAGGATTTCATAGAGAACTCCATCATGAATTCAAAAATTAAGCTTCTCATCTTTGGGGATTGACTGGTATGCCACATTAATGAATGTTCTCTTATTGAATGTGATTTTTAAATGCATTCGGCTCTTGCATTATGAATATGTTTCCACCATCTCGTAATTAATTTCTTATTCTTATCCAAGGATTCCAGTTTCCATCTTGGTCAATGATAGGAGAGAAAAAGGAGAATGGCTTTAGGTCTGGAATTTGATAGTCACCCTATCCTATCAAATGATTTTTTTGTGACGGTTTAATCATTTTAATTTTTCTCATTATAAGTTTTATGAAAAAAATTGATTGTCAAATTCAAATTTTAGATTTATAAATAATTTAAATACATTTAAAATTTTATAAATATTTAACAACATATAATAAATATTTTAAAGAGATTAAACTATTGTGAATTTAAAATTACATTTTTTTGTAATTTTTGTAAAAATACACATTTAGAATGAATTTCTAAAAATTAAATGTTTTTTAATACAAAATATCAAGTTAATTAAGCAAGTTTCTAAGTTCATAGCATGCTTTATTCTATATCTAATATAAATAATATTAACAATAGATAAAAATAAAATATATAATACTATAAAATAAAACATATATCATACATATATATTTACATTATATGCCATACATTATATTTACATTATTAAATAATATATTGTAGTTGCTTATAATAAAATTTGACAATTTATTAGTAAATTTGAGTGTCATATTTACAGTTTTAGAAAAAATTAGCCTATAAATCTATATGGTCCATCAAATTTTTAGCTTGTCATCTATGGGCCATCAAATTCTAGGCATGGATGACTTGATTCATTGCTTCAAAGTTAGCAATTTTTTTAATTGATATTGTAATCTGAAAAATATTTAAAAAGAATGCACTGTGTGGCTATTTAGGAGGGGAAATAGCTTAAATAAAGCAAACTATGTGGGATTTTGGTGCAGGAGCACCTAGGTAAGGCTATCTAACAACCTAGGGTTCCTAGTTGAGTTTTGGCTTGTAGTGGCCTTAGCCAAGCCACTAGTGAAATAAAGGGGAATAGAGAGTCCTCGAGTAGGACTTATCCATTATGAGGTCTAATTGGGTCTTCATTACTACCTAGGTGTCTAAAGTTTCTAGGTGATGTTCAAGTTGTTGTCATTATCACTAAGGATGGTAACTATGCATTTAGAGGGCTAGATTAGTCAACTAAGGGGTGGAATGATGTTTTCATATCATAATTTACATAGCTAAGTACTTAGTAGAGTTTCATGGGGTTTGGAGCAAGTTTGGTCTAACTAGGACAAAAGTTGTAAAGTTGCTTGATAATTTCGTAAAATTGTAAAAGTTGTCATGACAACTTTTATTACAAAAAGTGCAATTTTGATCAAATGTTTGAACTACCAAACCAAAATGGTTGGATTAGGTGTAATGTATCTACATAAGGCCTCCCTTGACCTATAACAAGGGTTGAATGACATCATGAAAGAATTTTGTTTAATGAGCAAGCATATTTCAAGGTTATTTTACCATAGTATCAGAATTTTTTCTTCTTGAGGGCATTTGTTGGATTGGATTCCATACTGTACCTTATTCATTAGTTGGTAGATTTTTTAAACTAATTATGTGTTTGATTAGATAGGTTTTTGAATCCATTTCATTTCCTTTTTGTAAATATTTTGGTTTGTGCACCATTGTTGTCCTAAACCACACAATTCAAGGAAATGGGGTCTTAATTCACCTTTCCACTATGGAAATTGTGTGGTCTCTTGGAATATGGGAGAGGAATCCTTGTACTATAGGCATGAAAATGATTGGGCCATGGAAAGAAAGTTTGGCCTTTTTGCAGTGATGTCGTAGGCAAGCCAAGTGAGCATGGTTAGGGATCACAAAGTTTGAAACAACATTTAATGGGATAAAGTGCAATAAATACTTCAATCCAAATGGATGAAGAGAATGACATGAGAGTGGAGAAGCCTTGTGCTCAAAGAGAACTCTTGGTGACATGTTTGGATAACTATTTGATCAAACCCTTGTGAATCTTGTTAGTAAATTTGAAAACCCTTAATTTTAGGCTTAAAATTAGCATCCCACTGTATAGAAAAGTTGGGGAAGTGAGACCAAGTGAATATCAAAGGTCTCCCAAAAGGGTATCTAGATGTGAAGTTATTTTTCCACCTCATTAAGCCTTTTTCTAAGTTAAGTTCCAAAAGGTGAGTTTGGAGGCCTAATTCCTTGTAGCCCTACTAGGCCTAATTTGGAGCAATTGCTTGAAATCGATAAAGATTTCAATGGATTTTTGGTGGATGAGTATTGGAATGGCCTCAAAACCCTAGGGATAGTTCTCTCTCTCCTTATTGGGTAGATTGTGACCATGTGTGGGTGCTTAGTGTAGATGAACCAGTGGAGCATCTAAGGAGTATTGATTGGATGGAGTTAACTTTTACATTGGTGCGGACAAGTTGAAAAAGGGAAGGATCGAGAGTGTAATCCTCCTAAGTTGAGGTTAGTGCAATAACCCTAAAAGGCTAGAGGAGATGCCTATTAGAGACCCTAGGAGAAGTTAGGGTTGAGGAGCAAGATTTGTCCTTACATTAGATTTCTTTTTTAGACCAATTTATTTATAAAAAATTTCTTCTTTTAAGAATTAAGTATTGTATGGTTTTCACATTTTTTAGTATTTTTTGTAACTATTGTTGGAGAGGGTGAATAGATTACCACAAACACAAATCTTTGTCCCTTAGATGTCAATACAAATTTTCATTGATCATGCAATACTAAATAGCTCAATTAACACTAGAATATTACTTATGCTCGGTTAACAAAGAAATCCTTAAGATTTATTAAACTATTTTATTATTTAGTAACTTAGTTGCAAAAAATAAAGCATAAGAAAATAGAATGAACACAAATAACACCAAGATTTAATGGAAATCCAATTTCGGAAAAACTATCTTGCAACTAGTCAAAATATTTTTCACTCTTTTCAAGTGAGCCCTATTAGGAGCCAACCCTATTAAAGGTTGCAAAACATACTATTAAGTATGACCCTATTAGGAGTGGTTTGGTTAGAGGTCTTCAAACACTTCAATCTTGAAATGTTACCTTGTAAGAGGATTTACAAAATGATTTTTAAGTCAACCCTATTAAGAGATTTCTTTACTACTACAATGCTTAGAAAGCAACAACAATTTGACCTGATTTATAAAGCAACTATCTTTGCATTTTTCATATCTTTGTTCTAGCCTGACCTCTAGATCCTTTCTAATTAGATGTTCTTTGCAGTTTATCTCACTTTCCTGTTGTTCCTTTCCTTCACTCACATATCCATCTATTTCATAATCCACTTGTTACACCTTTTATACTTCATCATCAAGATTTTCCCTTAATCTCATTGATACTAAACTTTCTTCAATCTTCCACATGTTAACACTAAAATCTCCCTCTTTGACATCAATTGCCAAAGGATATAGACTTTTGCAATTACAATGTACCTTTTGTACTAATTCATTTGTAATAGGCTCTATATTTTACTGCATCAACTTGATTGATCTTCAATGGAGCTTGGGTTGATTCCACACTATCTTCTACTTTTAGTGAGCATCAGATAGGGGAGTAACCCCTAGTTTGCCTCTTAGAAACTATTAGTATACAATTTTCCCTTTAATTTTAAACCTCAAAGAGGGAAAATTCTTGATATACTAATGGATTAAAATTCCCAAAGTGTGTAAGGAATTCTCTACTTTGCATTGTTTTACAATACTATAAGGTGTAACAACCAATTTGAAAAGATATTCATTAATTCCTCTTTTGAGGGAAAACCTTACCAATGGGTATTTTTCCAAAAAAAAGAAGGCTTAAACAGTCACTTCATAAAAATGAAAAGAATGTGTAGATTGAAAAACTATTTAAATTTTATAACCAAGATCATCCACATGATTAATCCCTATAGATGAAAATGATTTGAAGTTCACTTTTTCTACTATCCCTTTGAATTCTCTCAACCTCAATAGCAAGATTTAAAATTGTAATAAGACAATGTAAACTTTTCACAAATGACCAATCTCCTTAAGGACACAAATCATTACAAAGCAAACAATATTATCTATTATAGAAAAAGTTTCAAAAAATATAAACTATAGAATCTTATATTTCTTATCACAACCAAAATTTGCATCAAAGTTTTCTTTTCAAAATGTAGATACCAAATCAAAAGTATTTATGGTTTCACATCCACCAAGAGAGAGTCTTTTTAATATAGTTATTACATATATATACCCTTTGGGGCTGGATAACAAAATCCAAAATTACTCCGCTAGGAGTTGATAGTTATTTGGTTACTTAACCAAGCTAACCAACTAAAATGAAGAAGATAAAATAAAAACTAGAAAGCATGCAACTAAGAAATTCCTAGTGTCATAGGGATTTGTCCATGCCAACAACAATCCTTCTAGCTTTCTAGCTTTCATACACAGTGGTAAAGGATGAGATAATTGATTGATGTGACAGACCAAGAAAATTGATTCTCTACTTCCAGACTTCTTTTTCTTTCTTCAGCTCTACTATCTTTCCTTCATGCATATCTAAGTGCTTTTGGTTGATTATCAAAATGGCTTTGACATGGGTGATGTTAGAAAAGTCTTGATTCATAGGTGATTTCTTTTCTTGAAGTTTCGAGAATCTCCTCTATATTTGTCTAATGATATCTCCTGTGGGTAAGATAAATTCATCTTCTCCTTTTGTACACTATTTATAAAACCACTTTAGGTCACCAAGAATTATACCATCTATTACCCCAAGCTTAGATAAAGTTTTATCGTCAAGACTAGCCACAGGGCATTTAGAGAGAAATCTTTGCAGGCCATACCCCTATATTTCATCGACCCACAATACCACTTTCATCCAATTTTTTTTTCTCTTTCTCATGTCCCTCAATATTTGATTCAGCCTTCTTGGTGACATTTGAAGTTTCTTTGTGAGTATCACTCGGAGATTCACTTGTGATATTACTTCATTTTGCATACTCTGAACCCATTCTTCAAATGTCTTAGTTGTGGCTCTACACTTTTGTAAATTATCCAAGAACTATTGATTAGCTAGAGACTTGACATCAACAATGGTTGACATTTCATTGACTAGTTGTGGTTTAGGATGTAGAATTACATTGATATTTTGGGCCATTCTTCCCATAGCTTCCTTCATGTTTTGCTTATCTTTAGCATCTTTCCACACCTGGTATGTAATATTCTTGTTAGAAACCTCAAATATTTTCATGTCCATGGCTCTACTACCTCTACTCAGGTCTACCTTTGATAACTGATAGTCTTGAGGTGTGAGCTCTTCTTGAAGTTTATCTTGTAGAGGTTTGGCAGCTTCTACCAAACACTATCCTATGTCCTTGTCAAAATCAATTCAAGACTCCATTTTTGCTATCTTAACTTTAGAATACCTTCCAAGGCATTTAGTTACCAAGTCATTCATTGGAATAGATAGTGGTACCATGCTTCATTTCTTTTCTATAGAAGTCTCTAACCACTTAGGTGTTGCAGGCTCTTTTCTAGGTGTGGTAGTATTGTCTATCAGAGCCAAAGTACTCATAGATGCACTATCTCCTTCTATCATTTTATGTTGGAATTCTACTATGTCAAACATATTAGGATCAATGATCTATTTAGTTATCACTTCAATTTTTGGGGAATCCAAGTTTATTGTAATCCCATTCTCTCCTCTATTTTGCACAATTTTCTTGCTTCGGGTGTACGAATGAGTAGTTCTTTTAGTGCTTACTATTTGAAGTTGAACTTGAAGTTGAAATGAAGGGATAGATGCTTTAACTTCAGCTTCCTTTTGACCTGCAATAGAATCACCAATAACATCATTAGAGGACACAGTCAACTTTCTTGAGGGCTTCTCTTTTCTAGTTCTTGAGTTTTTTTTGGGCTTTTCTTGAATTGACACTTGATTCATCTTTTCAGCTAGCCAATTTTCCACTCTCTTCAAAAATCTTATCCTACAAGAATACAAATCATCTTCTTCCCTCTTGTTCTAGTCCAGCTGAGGGATAGGGAGACATTCAATTTGTTCAATATATAGAGGATCAACCACATCCTCATTATCATTTTCTATTATCTTGTTGATGTCAAGTTGAACCTCAAATTCTTGCATTTGGCTTATGGTCAACCTCGACCATAATCTTTTTATCACTTCAAACTCTTTAAAGCGATTAGACAAGTAGTCTTCTAAGTGGGAACATGCCTGAGGGTGGACACATGTTTTAGATTTTCCCTGGAAAATCCTACATAATCAAAGTTCTCTCTATAAAGGTAGGGCTTGAGGCACAATTTGGACATTGTTGAGTCTATCAACATAGCCTATTTGACATTAGGACATCTATAGTGGCCAATTTCTATAGGAAATAGGGTAGCATGAGTTAATATCTTTAAACAAATCAGTGACATGAAGGAGTTGCCTACAAATTTTAGAAAGGACAATGTCATCAAGGCAATAGCAAAGCAATTTAAGAGGTTCACCAATGAAACCCTTGACTCTAATATAGGTGAATCTAGAGAATTGTATACAATAAAAACCATAAATCTTAATAGCTTGAATATATTCTTTAGAGCTCCTACAATTATCTTGACCTTGGAGGCCAAAAACTAATCTCCCTAGAAACACATCATTAATCCTCTTGAACTCTTTGTAGGGTTTCTTTTCTTGTAGACTTCTATAATACTAATATATGGCCATGTCTTATGTCCAAGGCTCATGTGGTAGACCTTCCCATTCTTTTGACATAGCTAGGATGTAAACCAAAAAGGAGGACATGAAGAAAGGACCAAAGTTATTCAAACCTATAAGAGCTATTTACAACCATTTGGCTATCAAATCTACCCAGTCAATGAATTTTTGTCCTTCAACAATTTTCTAAATGAACAGGTACATCTAGTCATCCCAATGAAAATCATGCTCATCACCTTTTACTTTTTTGAGCAGAAAAACTATGTTAATGATCTCTTTAATAAAATGCTCAATAGTTAGTGGTTTGGGTAACCTTGAGCCTCCTAATTTCAGTCTTAAAAGCCAAGTCTGTGCCATGATATAATCATAACCATTCTTTTTCTTTTCATACAAGTGTCCAAATTCTTCAAAAGTCCACAGCTCATAAGGCTCTTTATGATGTATCCTTAGGGAGGAACTAACTATAACTCTATCAATTCTAACCAAAATTTCACTTGTCACCTTCTTTATACATTTGGTATGAGGATCATAATGATTTGCACACTCAACAATCAATTTTGAGCATACTATGGTAGTTAGGAAAGTGACAAATTCTATCAGACCACTACTGGTGACTCTCAAGTATATGGGTCTAGCTCGTCCATTCTTTTCCCTTTCTATCAGTCAGTTTAGGTCTACATTGACTAGGAAAGTATCATGTATCTCAAAGAGAGAGCTCAACAAACAAGGCTTCTTAGGTTTAGGGAGGTTAGGTTGGAAAAGAGTCATGACCACCTTGACAAGGGATCACAAACTTAAATTCTTAAAAAGAAAACTTTAACCAAGAAAAATAGGAGCAAGAAAAAAAAATATATAGAGGAGTCCAAAATGTGCACTCACTAGTTTATGCTAAGTCAAGCACTTCTAGTTTTGTTCTTACTAGCTTGATGTTTTGGGCTTCAACACAGTAAGATAGACAATTAAACCAAAAAATGAAGGATATTAAAGCATGAGATTTTGAAAAATCAAGGACAAATATGGAGTGTGTGAAATCATTAATATCAATGTGTAAATTTATTTGACAAGACTTCCCAAAAATTTATCATTGATCATCCAATCACATAAACATCTGAACTCCTTTTAATGATGCTAGATAATCATTACTTTTACTTTTCCATAAATAACTAGTACTTTTGCACATACTACTTAACTATCACATTCATTGCCTTTTACATCTTCAACACATGGCAAGGAAGTGGGACCTCCTTTTAGTAAAACGTGTGTTCTTTTCATAACTAAATTTCCACAAGAAGAAAACAAGTGAAAACATTAGAAATAAAAGAGACAAAGTCAAAGTTGAAGTTGCATTTTCTTGCTTTAACTTCAACTCCATCCTTGCATGGAACCTATTGAATTGAAGGAGAAATGAAAGGAAGGATATTGCATTTGCGTGAAAGATACTAGCTTGAAGTGGAAGCCAAAATTAATGGGGACTAGGTTCAATATCAACTTTGATTTAGCAAAATTTTGGGTATCAATATCTACAATTGGTAAGACAATTTGGGGCTAACAGATACATAAATGCATCCTTAGGTAAAGCTTTGATAAATATATCTTCTATCTGCTCGTTGGTGTTCACATATTCCAACCTTGCCTCTTTGTCTTGAACCAATTCCCTTAGGAAATGATATTTGATTGTAATGTGTTTTTTCTTTGTGTGCATCACTAGGTTTTTGGATATATTGGTTACACTTATGTATCACAGTAGATAACCACTTGTTCCTTGATTTCTTCCTTAGTTCCTTACATCAATTTCTTATTCCACATCATGTTAGGACAATTAACTACTACAACAACATACGCTGCTTCTCCTATGGATTGATAAATACAATTTCATTTCTTGCTTGTCCAAGGCACTAGCCTCTTTCCAAGAAAAAATGCTCCTCCACTAGTGCTTTTCATATCATCAATGCTTCCTTCCCAATCTATATTAGTAAAGGATCTTAACTCAATATTTCCTCATTTCTTGTACCATAACACATAATATTCAGTTCCTTTTAGATATCTCAAAATTATTTTAACTATCATCATGTGATTTTATTTAGGATTGGCAAAAAATCTTGCAACTATGCCAACTACTAATGCAATATCAAGTCTTGTGTAAACCACATACTGAAGTTTCCCAGCCATTGATCTATTAGTAATTTGATTTACCTCCTTTGAATCATTGTGTCTAGTAGACATAGGTTTCTAGGTTTTATTCTTTTCTATTTTCCTAATTTCTTCATTCATTACTTCTATTCAACTTTCATTTTCTAAAGCATATTTTATAGATCTAGGCTCAAATTCATTAGGCAAACATGTACCTTTCAATTTTTTCCTTATCAGTATGCGTTTTGTTTCTCCTCCAGTTACTTGTTCATGTGCATGATGTCTTCTGACATATTTACTAAGCTTTGGATCTTTCTTTCTTTGCTTTGAACTTGGTTCATTTGGTTCTCCAATATTTTCATCCTTTTCCCTAGGTTCCTCTAGGTAATATGGTTGTAACTCGAGCACCTCTAACCATGACTTGGGTTGCACTACCTAAGGCTGCAACTTAAGTTGTGATTCGGGTGACTTTGTCTGTGACTCAGACTAAACTATCAGTGAATTGTTTGGTACACTTAGTTTCTGATTGGCTTCAATCTTCATCATTATCACAACTAGAATATTTTACAATGTAACATGATTTCTTACCATTGTCTTTGTAGTCCTTGTAGCTTTTGAAGTTTTTCTTGCCTTTGAACTTGTTGAACCTTTTTTCATCTTTGTCTTCCTTGTTTGGACACCTTGCAACAATGTGACCAACTTCTTCACATGAGAAACAAATCAATGGAATTTTACCTTTGAATTTTCCTTTCCCTTTTGTTGCTCTTTTTGATAAAGGGCTTCAATGACTTCAAGATCTTCATTTGAATCTTCTTCTTCTTTATTTTCAACTTGTTTTCTTTTTGAATTCCCTCCTTTTCTACCAAGGGTTATTTTTTCTTTGAATGAAGATTCAAGATTGTTAGAAGAAGGAGCATAGTTATCAAAGTTATCCAACTCAAAAGCACTCAATCTTCCCACAAGAATATCTAGGGTTAAATCATGTGCTAGATTGCATCTTATTCATTTAATAGTTGAAACACTAATTGCATAAATAGGAAGAAGAGTTCTTAGTACCTTGTCGATTATTTTTTCATCATCAATTTTACCTCCTGTAGCTCTAATTGCACTTACACTTTCTTTGACTCTCTCACTATATTGAGAAATGTTCTCACCTTCTTTCATCTTCAATTGATTAAACTTACCTTTTAAACTTTCCGCCTTAGCTCTTTGCACATTTCTTTCACCTCCAAAGACTTTACTTAGCTTTTCCAATGTGTCAAATGCAATAGAAAAATCTTTGACTTCATCAAATTTAGAATAGTTCAAAGAGGATGCAATATCAATCATCATAATATTGTGATACTTCACTTCTTTTATTTTCTCGAGAATCATAAGCTTAGGTGATGGCACATATTTTTTCTCCAAGTAGAACACACCAACATCATTGATGCTTGATAAATGTAGCTTCATCAACTCCTATCATGTTGAGAAGTTTACTCTATTAAGCTTCGTGATCTCCCTTCTATAAGACCTCTTGATCTTTAGCTTAGGTCCTTTAAAAAAAATTCCTAAAAGCACTAATTTCTCTTATACCAATTGTTGGAAATATAAGAGAGTAACTAGGAGGGGAGGGGTGAATCAATTACAACAAAAACAAATCCATGTCCCTGGGATGTCAATACAAACTTTCTCTTTGGCATTAATGGTAACACAACATATCAACATTGAATGATAGAAGTATGAGCAATAGATATGATTTTGTGGTTAATAGTTTCAATAGTGTTCTAGATGAAAAGGACTATTACCTTAACTAAATTCCTCAGGACTTTTGTTATTTTATTCATTTTAGGGGGGATTGTGATTATAAGTTATAGTAGTTGTTCATTTTGTTAATGAATTTTCAGCTTTAATGAATTATCTAAATTCATCTGACAATTTAAATTTATACACCTCATATGAATTGTAGGAAGAGACACTCTCTATTAATTGTGCCTCTTATAACCATGTTTATTGTTTTCAGAACATTAGTTGTTTACAAATGAGAGTCCTACCTATTGAATTGAAAGAAATGCAGAAAATGAAACTGAAAATAAAAAATCTAAACTATGTCAGACAATGAATGCAAAGAGTAGACACCTAATTTATAGTAGTTCATTTAGAATGTTGGACTACATCCACTTTTCAAGTAGGTAAAAATATATAATTCAAATAATACCCACGATACAAGAATATTCAATAGCTTCAAGATTGTTTTTACACGTATTCTTTTCTTCATATACAGAGGAAGATAATAAAGGAAACGAAGTGGAAGAGACCACCCTGATTGGGCTTCACCGTTAGAGTCATTAGATATTCTTATTCTAAAACCATTACAATCTCTCACTTGAAGTCCAATTAGAGCTATAGAGAGATATAATTGTAGACCTATTTAAACATGTGAGGCTCTGTTTTATTAGAACACAAAGAAAATAACAATTTATAATCATCAAATTTCCTTGGACATTTTCTTTCTCTTGTAGATCTCCCAAGTTGAATATTTTCTATATTTTCTAGATAGTGAACTACACTAATATCCTTTGTATTTTTAACATAAATTCATTATTAAAACCTTGTGTACTGATAGTATGTGGAGCTATGTTTTCTTGAGAATTATCTTTGAAGCCCTAAGTATCTAGATGGTGTGGCTGATTATGTTGACCATGATGATCCAACTCTAACTTTGGAGTTGGAGTGAACACACCAGATTGTGTGCATGGGGTTGAGGGCCTTTGGCATCATATGTGGTGTTGTGGGGAAAAAATCATGTTGGATGCACCTTCTCCTTATTGACTATGCAATAAAGATGCGGCCACACATTTTGAAAATGGGATGGGTAGAGTTTGAAATAGAGCATCTTGCTCATTGCTAGTAGCAACATCATGGAGAGGACTACAGGGTGTGGGCATTTGAAAGGAAGTGTGCAGTGTGGGTGAGAATTGGGGTTGCATTTGTTCGCTACCCAGTGTGGAATCAAGTGCAAGGGAGGATTCCCCTAGTGAAAATTCATCTTCTCTACATATTTTTTCATATGCGGATTTGATGGTATTCAAAATAGAGATTTATTTTAGAAAAATAAACCACACCATGTAACTCATCAAACAATTCATTAGTCTTTGGGATAGGATTTCTATTTCTTATCATCTTTTTTCAACACACGGTAGTCCACACACATGTGTAATATATCATCCTTCTTTTTCATGAATTCCATTGATGATTCAAAAGGGCTAGAGTTGGGACAAATCCATCCCTTCTTGAGTAGCCCCTCAATCATCTTCTCAATCTCATCTTTGAATTTTTCTAGATGATGGCATGACATGGTGATGACTAGTTTGGCATCGGCTTCCAACTCAATAGTATACTCAAAACCATGATGGAAAGATATTCCAAGAGGTATGTCTATAAAAACTTTATCATGGGTATTCAAGATAGCATGTAGATCATCATCCTTGTGGTATGTATGTTGTCCTTCTATTGGTTTTATTGAAACAAGGTAATGTGTAGCCCATGCAATGTCATCATGCTAGAAAATATCCTCCATCTGTTGTGAAGAAACTTCCTATGGACCCTCATTGGTCATCCCTCAGAGAAAAAGCTTCTTCCTTTTGACAATAAAAGTGAAGTCCATCTTCTTGAAACTCTATGTGTATTCATCTAGTAACTCCATCCATTATTTATCCAAAATAACCTCCACATCATCTAGGTCTACTATAAAAAAATCCTCCATCAACTATGATTAACCATGGTGATACTCATTGGGGAACAAGGTGTATGCAGGGTAAGAGTGCTTTTTTGACTACCTTGAAATTATTAACACTTGAACCTCAGGATAAGAGGGTAAGAGTGTTCCTCAGGATAAGAGAATTTATTAGAAGAAGAAATGTTATTAATATTCAAACCTTATAAAGATTTCTCATTAAAGATGACAAACCGACTATAGCACACCTTTTGGATTTAAAATCCAATTTTATTCTTTACTCTTTAGGAATGTGACCATATGTATCACAACCAAAACATGCAAATGATTAAATGAAATTCTTTTACTAGTCTACCTCTCTTTCAAAATGTCAAAATCAAGATGGGATGAAGGATCATGATTAATTAAATAGACAATTGTATTACACACCTCTACCCAAAATTCCTTCCCCAAACCAACATTGGAGAGCATACGCTGAGGTCTCTCCAAAATAGTCTAATTCAACCTCTCAGATGTACCCTTTTCTTGAGGTCTATAGGGAAGCATTTGAATATGGCAAATGTCATTATCTGCACAAAAGTTATCAAACTCTGAAGAGAAAAACTCACCACCATTGTTTGTTAGTAAACATTTAATTTTCTTCCCAATTTGATTTTCAACCATAGCTTTAAAAATATTGAATTTGGAAAACACTTTTAATTTCTTATTCAACATGTAAATCCAAATTTTACAAGTGCAATCATCAATAAATGTGATAAAGTAATTTGCACCACCAATATGTGTTACCTCCGCAAGACTGAAACATTGGAGTGTACAAGCTCTAATGGATAAGATTTCTTCTCATGACCCATCTGTATGGAGTTTATTTGATTTGTTTTCCATAAAGGAAATGTTCACATAACTCCAAATCAATTGATTTAAGATCCAAAAGTTGATTACTTTGAAGCATTACTTCAAGTCCCCTTTAACTCATGTGACTAAGCCTCTTATGTGTAAGTTCAAAACTACTATCCATAACTACTATGGCTGCTCCCACTTCAACATTGCACTTTAAAATATATAAACTTCATGATTCTTTCCTTTAGCTAGAACCAATTGCCCTCTTGTTACTTTCCAAGAATCAAGATCAAAATTAACATTACAACCTTGTGCATAAAGTTGACTCACATAAATCAGATTGTGTTTAAGCATGGGAACATGCCTAACATCTTTCAAAAGTTGCTTACTACTATTTTTTAGTGACAATAAAATGTCTCATTTACCTAAAATGTCACATTATTTGTTATCCCCAAGAAAAATTTTACCAAACATGCCTTCATGATAATTTATGAAAGCACTTCAACATGGATTAGCATAAAAGGATATATCATAATCAAGAACCCAAGAACTTCCATTGATGACATTAGCTACAAAAATCCATCAACTTTAATAGCTATAGTATTGATGATGTCATTTATCACTTTATTTTGGACCTTTTTATAATTCCAACATTTTTGTTGTGCCTCAATTCACCACACAACCATAAAATGCCATTTGTGCCTCTTGATTTTCAATGATGAGATAATTTCCCTCTTCCATTGTTGTTATGTGTTCCTCTTTCATGACTTATATCTCAATTTCTTGTGCTCATATTGGGTAATGCATCATCAAAAGAGGATTCTTGGTTCTTCCTTTGCATGTCTTCATTGAGAAGTGTAGCTGCAACTTCATCAAACTTTAGCTAATTTTTGGTTGCTAGTAAAGTACTCACAACCATTACTACCCCTTCCCAACTTTTTTGAAGTGAACATAATAGTAAAATGGCTTTTATCTCATCATCTAAAGGTATAGAAATTGAAATTGGATAAGTAACTAATGAATTGAACTTATTTAGATGATTAGACATCACTCCTCCTTTCATTTTCAGATTGTGCAACTTCTTCATTATGAAAATTTTGTTTGATGTTGAAGGTATCTCATATAACAAAGACATTTTTTCAACTAGTTCTCTAGTAAATAACACATTACTAGAAAGGGATAGGAAAATCATTTCCCTTGCCTTTGAATCAAGTTTCTCCAAGTCATCGTCTAATATATTACCTTTTCCCTTTGATTTACCAAGAAATGTAGACCTTGCAAAGAAAGTTTTGATTTTAAATTTATCTACCTCATCCATGGCACTGAGAAATCTTTATCTATTTCCAAGAAAAAAAATCAAGATTAACCAACTTTGATACCAATTATTGAATTAAAATAAATGCATAAAATGAAAATGAAAATAAAAAATCTAAACTATACCAAACAATGAATACAAAAAGTAGACATACAATTTATAGTGGTTCATCCCAAATGGTGGCCTACATCCACTCTTCAAGAAGGGGAAAAATCTCTTATTAAGATAATACCCATAGTACAACAATGTTCAATAGCTTCAAGATTATTTTTACACATTTTTTTTCTTCATATCCAATGGAAGATGAAAAAGGCAGGGAAGTGGAAGAGACAACCCTGATTGGGCTTCACCATTAGAGTCATTACATATTCTTATTCAAAAACCATTAAAGTACCATAAACAACCAGTTTAAGGTCTCACCAAGAAATGGATTTAACCTAAAATGTTATGTAGATTTTTCCATTAAGGATGACCCACCAAACAAAATTTTTACTTAACAACACAGGTAAATTTTAGTACTCTTTTGGCTAATTCATAATGTTGAAATGTTGAGAGCAAAATGATTTATGTGCATGCAAGTGTTCAAAATGTGACTTTTTATTATGTATGATAAGATACCTAATCCCATTGGTATGTAAAATGCATGCCTAGTTTCTCAACATCAGATCTTTGTTAGATGTTACTACATATACTCAACATTTTAGCCACTTTGGAATAACCAATATATTGATTCTTCCATAGAAAGAAACCTAGGGTTTATATCATGATATTTACATGATGAACTCTTCAAATATTTTTAGGGTTCTATTTTTCCTCAATTTGAAATTTGTAATTAGAGTATTATAATTATGTTCATTAAATTTCAGTGAGTATGCGATATAGGCATAAAACAAAAGTGTTGTTGCCAAGCTTTTGGGGCCATAGGGTTTGTAATGATTAGACATACCAGTAAATGAAAATTACAAAATATCATTAAATTTTATATAAATTACCATGACAAGGTAAAATTTGAAGTGGATAACTTTTTAAATTGTTGCTAAATTGTAGAGGGAATTTTTGAAATTGAAACTAAGAAATACTCCTATTGTAGGCTATGAAAAAATTAAGATTATATGTATATTTTTTTGTATTTTTTTAATATATAGAATCTAGATGTATTTTGTTGAAAACTTGTTCTTTAATTTTTTTATTTGATGATAATTTAAAATTTGATGAATTTACAAGTTAAAATATCAATTTTGTCACTACATATGATACATCATGTAGTTTTTTGTCTATCTTTTCAAACTAAAATATTAATAATTACTATTTTATAATTATAAAAATTTAAAAATACTTGAATAAATCATCATATTTCTCTTAATCAAAATCAACAAAACTAATTATTAGTTATCAAATCTAAATCATGTGTGGCAACTTATGCTTGTTTTTATATGTTCTATTATGTTTTATTTTTTAAATCATTTTGTCCCTATATTTTCATGATGAGAAATAGGCATGCCTCGATTAGCCCATGTCCAACCACACCTATAAGGATAAAACATATGCAATTGGTAAAAATAAAATAAAAAGAACCCAAGACTCAAGCAAGTAGTAGTATGAGAATCATAATAATATGGCTAAGGATTACTTGTAATCATTAATTTTATTATTTGTTTATTTTCTTTGTCCATAATCAATGTCATATTGTTTCCTTGTACATTAATTCTTTTGAATTCATCAAGTTATTGGTTGACTCATTATGACTTGTGAATTTTCTCACTCATTAAGACAATTAAACTAAGACTCTTGAGCCAAGATGAATGCACTAATTCAAATACTTATGATTTTTGTTGGGACTTGGTCAAGTTTTCCACTCAATCTTTCCTAACAACAAGTTATAAGAAAACTGATATGATCATTTTAATGCATATTTTGATATTTTTGGCCTTATTTTGCCTAGTAGAGGATGTTCTCGGCATCCATGCAATAAAAAAGTCATTGAGATAAGGGATTGGAAACAAAGTTTAAGGTGCCTTCACAAATTCAAACCATTTGTATTTATTTATTCATTTAATTATTTTGACTTGGCAATTGGAGAATTTGAGAACTTAACATTTTTTTAATTGTATTTGCATTTTATTTTCCTTATTAATATTTGCCACTTTGTTTAGTGTTAATTTTTTTAAATTGCTATATCAAAATAACGATGTCAAGTTGAATACAAATGAGTGGTAAGAAATTCCTTGTATAGAAGCATGGAGTAATGGGTGCTATCAAAGACCAAATGTGTTGTGTTAAATATAAAGTTCTCAAGATCAATGGATTTAATAGATTAAGATACCACCTAGCTAAAGTACTTTGACATGATTTGAAAGCATACCTTAATGTGTTTTTAAAGGTTACAAGGGAAATTGATGTCCAACTTATTGATTATGAGGAAAAAGAAGAGGACAAAGGAAGAAATGGCAACAATTGTGAATGTCAATCCTTATATGTTTATAGTTTCTATTTTTGCCCTAATCATTCATCATTCACTTTTTTAATCCTAGGTGTCGTCAATGATCCTACTTGTAGTTATTTTCCTTTTTCATCATCACGAAATTTATGTATTACATGAAATGTTCTAGGAGCACAACCTTCAGTTAGAACTAGCACTTGAGATATTAAAAAAACATGAGGCTAGGGTGGCAATGAAAAACTTTTGGTAGTCTAATAACAACTTTTCTATGTGACAAAGAACCCCTATTTGGGGAATTTCTTGAATTCTTTGATAGTTGTTGGTAAGGGGTTTAAGATTCCAAATAGAGATTTAAGTTGGCCATTGCTAGGAGAAGTCATAAAAATACACAAATTGTGGTTGATCAAAAGAAAGTATAGTGGAGAAAGGGTTATGGAATCACATTAGATAGATGGAAAAATGGAGTTGAATATGACTCTCCTTAAATTTTTAGTGGATTCTACTAACATGCTAGTGTTCTTGAAGTTTATAGATGTCTTGCATGAAGTTGAATATGCTAAAACTTTGTGCAATCCATTGGTTAGAGTGACCTAAGAGATTTGTGTTGATCTTGTTATTTAGATTAACGTGGGTGACATAGTAGCTTGTGTAATTGTGGGGAGATCTACCATGGAGAGTCATTCTACAACTTCTTAGATTCATCGTGGTGTGAATTGCCTAGATTTCATGCTAGAAATTGGAAAGATTAGTGGATCAAAAGTCTAGTTGAAGATGCTAAATACATTACCAAATTTGACTATTATTTGATGAGAGAGAACGTAAATGGAAAGGAGCTTGAGTGATTAGGAGTGACATGAATTATTTTCCACTTCCTCACTTTGAAAATAATTGTTGTTGTAATTCCTTCTTTCAATTAAATTTGTGTTTAATGCTTGGATGGGGTCTCAATATTTCAAAAATAAACCCAAATGGGAAAAGGTTGTAAGAATAGTTTTCGACAACTTATTTGTAACAGAATGTAAAGTCAATCTAGGTAAGTTTCAAATAAAAACATACACTTTGTATGGAATTTTTTATTTGCTTTTATTTTTACTCATTTTGTGTTAATTTAAAATTTGTTCTTATTTTTCTCTGTGATGGAACCTTTGGTCAATGTTTTTGTTTGGTGGATGGGGATGACATCCTGACAAGTTACCTCTATGACGCCATGCATAAAGCTAAAGAGGATATTTTTAATGGGTATGGTGGAAACAACATTAAAAATAAAACTATTTGACATATCGTTGATATAGATAGAAAAACCAACTCCAATTGTTGATACATGCCCTAGCTTACTATTTGGACCCAAAGTTCTATTTCTTTGATACATTAAGGCTATTGAGGAGGTCATGGAAAACATTATCTTATAGATTGATAAGATGTTGTTAAAAAATGAGACAAGAGATAAATTTCTTGATGAGTTGGAGGTTTATAAAAGTGCAAATGAAAGGTTCTTCCTAATATATAGCAATTGACCAAGAAATAAGAGCAAATAGGTCAAAAAGTAATCCATTAATTCTTTATCTTAATGCTAGAATTAGAAATTTGAAACTTGAAATTTTGAACAATTCTTGAGATTTTTTCCTTAGTTCTTATATTGTTTTAAATTCTTTCTTTATAGTATGGTGGAAGAGACCTAGTTTCCTTAAGGAAACAGAAGAAGATCTCATTGTTCTATAGCATAGTTTTAAGATCTCATTTTCTTTCTTTAGATCTTTAATGTCATCATCATTGGTCTAATTAGTAGGTCCTTTATGTTTCAAGTCATCTATTTTATCGTTCAATTCACCAATGTAGGCTTTTGCATCCTTGTATCTGTCTTTGAGGCCATCACTTTCATTAGTAAGAAGATCAATCTGTTCAAGTGCTTCTCCAAGATTTTAATTCAGTTGTTCCATATCCATAGGGATCTTATTCAAGCTATTAAGCATCTTCTAAATAATAAAGCTGTAATACCAATTTTTAGAAATAGATAATACTGGGGGGGTGGGTGAATCAGTATTTTCAATCTTTTTGCCTACAACTAAATATTATTAATTACTTTATCATGTGCATAAGAAAATAAACCAATAATGCTTAACAATATAAACAACCATACACAAAGAGAGATCATAACACCATACTTTGTTAACCAAGGAAACTCTAGCCAAGGGAAAACCTCAGTGGGGATGAAACCCACTAGATGGTTCACTATATAAATAATCCAGTTAAGGATATTGACCCTATCAAGACTCTATGAAGCATGTATAGTGTCTCAAGTCCCTATTAGGAGAGTAGGCCTTGTTAGAAGCCTCAACCCTATTAGGAGTTGGTGGATCATATACAAATGTGTGCAAGAAGAGCCCATTGCCCTAACATGCAACTATGCAATAAGTTCTTCAAGAAAATAAGTATACATATAATACTGAGTTATTTGCACTACTTCAAAAAAATTTTGACTGATGATTCTTCACACAAGAGAAATTGTGAACATATTAATCTAAAAAATATCTTTGCATCATATAACAAAGTATCGCATTCACTTGTTACTCGCATTTTACAAGATCATAACAACTTCACAATTACTAATAACTAAATCATCATCCACTTTTTCACTTTTCCACTTGACATCGCAAATAAAGTTCTTTATTTATACAAAACATTTTATTAATTTCTTCCTTAGTCAGCTCATATAACATCATTAGAGTCGACTCAACAAGAAATTATAACTTAAAACAATAAATCAAATTGTTAAACACATTCTACTAATATGCTCTGTTCTACACTATGTCATCACTACATCACTAATTCCTTCATAACTTGAACTCGGTTTACTGTATGAACATGCACACTAGTATACATCACCATTATGACATCATGCATCTTTGTTCAACTATGCAAGAGAATATTCCAAGGGAATATTTTATTATCATCAAAACTATCTTGTTGTTGTAACAGTGTCTGATACTTAGACAATTTTTCCTTCACAAGTGAACATGACTAATCTGCAAAACAAATATGTTACCATAAATGAAAACCATGACTTACCTTATCTGATTGATTGGACATATTGCCAAAATCTCCCCCTTTGGCATTGATGGCAATATTTTGGGAATATTGGCTAAGTCCCAAACATGTTGTCATACCAATCAAAACAAGTAGTCATAACATGGTTAAACACATTTGTATTCATGTTATGAAAGAGGTTTACATCCCTTATAACTTCCTATTACAACTTATTGCTCCCCTTTGCATATTATAATTACTTACAATACAATTTTCCATATATATCCTACTTTGACATCAATGACAAAGGTATCAAAAAGAAACTATCAAAAATTTGGTAGCTGCATATCAAAACTTGGAAAAACAATCATTGAAATCAGTCTTCAATTGCTCAAAGTGTTTCTTCCAACTATCCTTCAGTGCATCAGATACACTAATAAGCACACATAAAGAATATGTTGTAAATTCTACTATGTTCAAGTCTATAGCCACAAACTTGTCATATGAAGATTTTGCTAACAAGCATTCTTCCAATTGATTTTCCAACAATATTATATGAGGGAACAAGTGTTGTCTTAGAAGAGTGAATCTCTTCAGAGTTTTCTCTTTATCTTCTTGGATTTCCCTTATACTATCATGAAGTGTTTGTATTGAGTGCTCAATTGTGTCTACTTTCTGATTCTGCTTCAAAAAGTTGTCAGTGACTATCTGAAGCTCAGTCACTTTCTCCTTGATCTAATCATCAAATTCTTTCAGATGAATGTATGCTAGGTTGCACTTAGCATAAGCATGTTTTCCTTCCTCTATACATTGTCTTAGTGCTTTAATACATATATTCAAAGTTTCTATATCATTTCTCATATTAGTGCACATGGTGTTTAGAAGTTTACCATCATGCTCAGTTTGTACTTGAATGGTAGTCACATTCATGAGTGTAGTGAACTCATCATCAAAAGCCTTGCACAAAACTATTGCACACTATTGAATATTAGCTAGGGTGTCAATAGAGCTTACTACCTTCTCCATCTTGTCCAAAACTGTAGTCAAAGTCTTCTCAATTGACTTGATTGATTTCTTCTTCTCAAGAAATTTTCTCAGAGAAGATATAAGAGTCTTCACTTCATCTTCTTCATCAAATTGAGTTACTACTGTTGCTGCTTGGGTAGGAGGAGTGAAAATTTCTACTACTACTACTATCAAAGGCACACTTCAGGTACTTGCTTTAGTGCTGGTTTCCATCTTCTATGCATCTTCTCTAGTAGTTTCTTGATCCTTTTCTTCATCAAAGCTACTATAATCCACAATATTGCCAACAATGCTAGCACCATAATCCTTGAATGGATCCTCTATTTTGTCAACTACCACTTTGGTGTTATCTATTTGCATAGATTCACTACCAATAGTGATGTGTGGTGAAGAGTTTGGTGTCATTGCTGATTTAGAACTATGAGGAGGACTACAAGCTATAGGACTATCTTTCTTTGACTACACACTCTCCTCAGGTGTTTTGTTGGCTTCTTCTAGCTACACACTTACTTTGGGCATCTAGCTTGCCTCCTTTGTTTGTACACTATCTCTAGGCATAGTAGACATGAATGAAACTATAACCTCTTGAGTTTCCTTATTAACTTCCTCATAATTTCCTCCCATGAGGAGAATGGATCTCTTCTTATGTCTTAGCAATGGTGTTATACCTTTCAAAATTTCTTTTATATCTTCCTCATTATTTACAGAACATAACTTTCTCACCATATTCATTCTTATTTATCTTCTTCTACAACTCTATTCTTCTTATTTAGCAATCTATTATACATATCTTCAAGTATCTACCCTTCTATACTATCAAATCTCTTATCTTTTAGAATCATGTTCCTAACTACAACATTCTCTAGTTATCTCCTATCCATGTTATTATAAAAATCATAGTATTTATTCAACTGTACAAAATTGTTATCATTAATGATTTGCATGTTTAGATTTTCTACCTTAGGCTTCTTTGCTTTCCGCCCTACTGATGTCTTAGCTTCTTGATTAGTTGCTTCAACTAGTCTGTCACCAGTCTCTTCCTTAGATTTAGATGAGCTAGCCTATAAAGTTCTTTTCCTTTTGCTTGGGCCACTAGTAGTTTTCTTCACTCTCCTTTTAGGAGGGGTTATGATCCTTGTAGACTTTCTTGTAATAGATGCCTCTTCTATTTTTTACTATTTTTCTTGGAGGTTGCTATTGTGCAACTATTGCTTAAGGCACAGTACGAGTCTGCACACTTGTTTGGGAAACTATGACCTCTTCAATAGGTCTTGCCACTGTAATGGGTGTAGGGGTTAAAATCTCTTTTCAGCCACTGGCCTTCATCTCCATAGCTATTTCCTTTACCTCATTAAATTCTTTCCTAGTCATCCCAAATTCTTTCAAGATAGAATCAATAACTTTCTCCACCTTTTTCTTGGAGTCCTTCATTACTTGACTAGTTTTAGTTTCTCTCATTTTCTTAGTATATGTTCCCCATCTAGGACAATTAGAATCAACTTCAGAATGAAGGATTATCTGTACATACCCTTCAATCAAATCCTCGCTCATCTCATATCCCATAGGTTCAATGAATTTCACCCGAGGAACTACTGCCTCCATACATGTGAAATCTATCTCAACCATAAAACATAATTCATCCTTATACATTTCTACTAGCGCTGGAGTTATCCTATACCTTTGCTTCATTTTTGTTTGAAAAGACTTCATTATTCTGTCAATGTCATTGTCCCTGATTGCTTCAGGTCCTAACCTATAAGCTTGAGTGATTTGCAGCATTGCGAACTCATTTTCATTCCAAACTGTGATACCATGAAACTTCTTGTGGCATAGAAAAATATGTGTGTTAATAGGGATTCAAATCTAAAAATTGTACTTCTTGATTTCTTGATTCTTGATATGTTATCCAACAATTGTGTTCTGATAATATCACAAATGTTAACTTCTTCACCTCTTACTCCCAAGTAAGTTGCATGAAGAAATTCTACAGGGATTGAATCTATCCTAGATCCATTATTATACTTATATCCAAAAAAATTTAAAATGAGTCTCACTCCATCATCTTGAATTGAGTTGACTTTCATGATTCTCCCATCAAAATATGTCTTGAGATTTGCCTCAACAAGTTTGCGCACATTTTTAATGTTTACTGGATTACTACCTTAATTTCTCAAACCCATGACCTTGTGAATTAGGTCATTGTCAATACAAATGATAGAATCTCCCACCCATAGAAAATCATCATGTATTCTGATAAGAATTATCCTTGTCCATTCGTTATTGTCAAAATCTGTGTAGAACATATGCTTAACTAGGTTAAGATGTTCTAGAAATCTATGTTTACGTTTCAATGACAAATCATTGTTGCACATCTTCTCTAAATACTTATGAATCTCTGAGTCACCTATGCTTTCAATCTTATAGTGAATGTATCCTTTGATATCTTCTACCTGAAGAATATTTTTCAAAACTCGTAAAAATGCTCTAATGGGGTCATCCAGTAAAGAAACAAATGGGTGTTTCTTGAAATTGTACCTAGGCCTATTACTTAAATTATAAACTTCTTGTCTTTCCATTCTTAGAAGATTGTGATCAATAATTTAGAAAATACCTCAATTTTGGGTACTAGGGTTTTCGACGACTTTGTGTGATTGAAAGCTTCTTAAATTCTCCAAATCTAGCTCCAATCTCGTACATAAACTTCACACAAGAAAATGATGTATGTAAGTGTTACCAAAATTTCACACATGCTAAATTTTACTAGAAAGTAACATCACAGAAAGTAACATTGCAAAAGGAAAGCGTACATTTTCTTTTCATTTATATTCCATCATTTTGCAATCATATATGAATCATGAGCAAAAGAGATACAATGTTCATTGTATAGATCAACAACTGACATGTAAAATTTTCATTTTTACACATAGGAAATGAATTAATGTGTTGAATAGAGAAAGTCTCACCCAAGTCGTGAGGATAACTGTTAACTTTCTTTCATCAAGAGATGCACGAACAGATAAATATATACATGAAAGAAATAGGAATAGGGATAACCAGTCATTGCATGTTGCTTTGACTGGTTATGATTTCTCTCCCTGTCGCACTCGTCCATCTCCGAGCTCCATGATCTCCAGCATCTGCAAAAAACATATAAGCAACTAATGTTAGATCCCGAAGGATCTAAGCAATGACTACCTACCTCTATGACTACATATTCTATCTGTTGATGCATTTCATCATGAAAGAAAATAAAAAGTGATATTAAAATCTAGTGCTGAAAGAAATAAAATCATTTGTGAGTGTCACGAGCCCGTGCTCGAAACTCATAAGATATGCAACAGGGTAGGAAAGATGAACAAACTAATAAATCTATATTATGAAGTTATTTATGAACATGTGCAACAAGCAAATGGGAATCCGAGTTTTGGATTTTAATTCAACAAAAGAAATATGAAGAGGAAATATCAATCAGAACATGGGACTGATATGCAGCTTAGTGATGTAACTACAACTCCAAGTAGAATGACAAAGGTGTGGTAAATAATAGGGGTATTGTAACTTGATAAGAGTTCCTAGCAAATGAATCATTTCAAAAAATTCCAAATAGCATATAAAGCTCCAAAAAAGTTTAGCAATAGGTAAAACCATCAATCAGTTTACAAGCTAGAGAACTTTTGGCACATAATTGTTGCATGGAAGCTATAGAAAAACAATCAGTCAAGTAACATGGAAGCTTTCACAAACAAATTAAACATAAAATAGCAGCAAAGCGGATGTGTGCCCATATGAATCAATGGTCTAAACTGGAGTCTCCTTTAATTGCAGATGATGTTTGTGAGATCATTATGAAGAATGTTGCCCGTCTGGGTAGTGACATCATTTATAATAGGATTTTTGTTGAGAGGCCTTAGCACATATTAATAAGAGTTTATGTTGAATTCATAAGAGGTACAGTGAAACCCATCATTCAAACATAACATGTATTTGCATAGAAGGACATAAGTTCTTTCATCCTTGCCTTGAGTGTAACAATGCATGGCCATATTGCACTCAAGGGATTTATGCTGAGGGTCATTATGAAGATAGATTTGCTAAGTAATTGGAGGAGTCATTTTTATTTGCATTACAAGAAATTAGACAAAATATTACCAGCCAACATATTCAAAGATAAGAATAAGCACTCAACTTACCAAGGCGGCTATATAAGAAATGATTTCTACTACCTTAACCATGTCATTAGTGATGCAAGCTACAAAAAATTAAAAAAATAAAAGAAATGGTTTTCATATGTCATACTCTAAGGACAACAAGGTACTCTCAATTGCAATCAAAAAGTTACATCTATTTGTACTGAAACTTCAAAAGGAAGTGAAAATTCATGGTAACAGCATGAAGGTTCCAGCAAGTATGTAGGCAAAACCCAACAAAATATCAATACAATAAATCTCTCATCAATAGTAGCTTCATCTTTAAACTTTCAGTGAGTATGATAAGAACAGTGCAATTTCGTGTGATGATCACTGGCTTCATTCAAAATAGGCATAGTAGTGGAAATAGAAATGGCTTCATAAATGAACTGAACCCCAATGGCAAAGTAGCTATTAGTATTTTACAATAGCATTGGAGATCAAATACTAATCTTTAAATGATTAATGATATAACAGATACAAATCCAAAAGAGGTTGTTTTAACAGGCAAAAAGAGACCCCAGTTGTGTTTTTATGGAATACAATTTGTGAAAATAGCTGGAAAATATGTGAAATTTGAAGCTGGAAGATATGTTATACAAGAACAATATTGAAGCCTAGAAATAGTAAAAGTTTTTCAAAAAAAAAACAACAACTGAAAGATATTTAAGGCTACCTTTTCATGGTGGCTTCAATTTTTTTAAAACTTGCAAACCCTTCAACAAGGTTTCTTTTCAAATGCATTGAATCACTATCTTAACATGCTTCAGCAGATGTATTACATAAAAAAGCCAGTTTTTTTTTTTATTGGTTTACAAAAGGACCAGCAAGTGATATGGAAAATTGACAGATCTTTCAAACATATGACAACAAACAAAGGAATATCAGTGACGGCTATCCTTCAAACAAATTTCTTTCATGGCACAGGAAAAATGAAGATGTTTCAAAGACCAAGCAAAGAACTAAGCAGAGAATCCAAATATGGCACAAATCTATAGCATTAAACCCAAAAATCCACAGTCATCCAGATTTATTCATGGAGTCCAAAACAAAAACACCCAAAAATTCAAAGGCTAAAGGTAGAAATGACATCTATGATCAGAGGAAATCATGCAGATTTGAGACTCATAAGCTGTCCCAAATGAATGTATGGTGTTCAAACAACTAGTAAACAAATTCGCAAGGGGTAAAGGAGAACTTACGGCTGAAATAAGAAGCCAGCCAAGATTCAGCAAGCAATGAGAAACCCACGTTTTGGCGTCCAAATAGCAAACAAAGGAATATCAGTGACAACTTCAACAAAAAACCATTGAAACTCTTTTAATTTGAGCTTTTCCAGCTCCAACGGATATCCCCAAATTTATTCATGGTGGCCATAGGGAAGAAGGAAAAATTTGCAAACCCTCATTCCTATCCTTCATCGCAAATCCAAATGTTTCCAAAAGATGAAAACGATAAATTGAAGAAGGAAGATTTAGGGTATTCGAACATATATTTCGCCTCAAAGAAATTTAACTTTCTTTTGGAGTCCGCGGGTGATTTTATGGGATTTTTATCCTATTTTTTCATTTCTGCATTTTGAGAATGGGGGTATATGTTTATGGGTTTGTATGAAGGTTTTTATTTTTGCTTTGGGTTTTATTAAAATATTTAAAATGTTAAAATAATTTCTTTTTATTTTAATGTTTTTATTTATTTTAAAATGTAAACTTGAAGGATTTCTTCAGTTTTAGTTTTTGCAATAATCTCGTATTGTAAAGGAAATACTTTAAATGATGGATTATAAATCATTTATGGTATTTTCCTTTTTTTTTAAATGCAAAAAATAAAGAGTTATTACTTATTTTCTTTTGCATGAGTTTACTTGTAAAGAAAATATTAAGGTGATAAAATTATAAATCACTTAATGTTTTCTATCATTAAATGCAAAAAGAAATATGCGTCATCTTTTCCTTGTCATGGCCTTAAAGAGAAAAGTGTCAAATATTTTGAAATATCTAGAAGTTTTATATGTCTGGGTTGGTTTTGATTTTGTCAGGGCAGTTGAGAGGCCTTTATTGCATTTTGGAGACTTTTAGAGTTTGCTCAGGGACAATAACTGCATTTATGAGGGGTAGTTGTGATAACTTATCAGACCATGCCTTTTAGGGTATTTGGTACACCTTTTTGATGTCTTTTCAGAGACTCAAGTTGGCCTCAAGGGCTGAATCTGACCTAGCATTTATGGCTTTTGTGAAATGCAGTTGGAAAAAAGTGTTAAGTATGAGTTTTTCAACTCATTTCAGGGGGTTCTGATTTTATGGATAGAAGTTTTGTGGCTATTCTCTAAGTCCTGGACTTCATTCTAGAGAGTCTGTAATTCATTTCTGGAAATATAATATAGGTAAGAGTAATGTGATTATGCTTGATGAAGTTATCAGTTAGCCCTTTTCCTTTCTACAAGTTCTGTGTGCAATTTTAAATGATTGGATAGGTTAACTTGTGAATGTTTCATTATTCCTTGTTTTTTTTGTCTCATTCCAGCACCTTTGTGTAGAACAGTAAGTTTGTTTACAGGTTATGACATGTGTTTTTAGGTGAAATTGGTCAAAGTGAGGTATTAGTTTATCTTTCTCTTTGTAGTTTCAGTGTGAAAACCTTATTATAAATCAATTGTGCAAGCCTTTAAGGAAGTTGTGCTTCAACTGCATTTCATAGAGTTATATAATCCTCTCTGTTACATGTGGGTTACGTTTCCATAACCCTTTGGTGTATCACCTCATTTTCTTAGTCTAAGCTTTAGGTTTTAGGTTTATTTTTTGCAATTTCTCCCCTTTTCCCTCAAGTTTTCATTGATTTTTAGAGATTATCACGAAAGGATCTAATAGGAGCCGGCCTAGAATTTGGAGGTTTCATCTATAGTGAAATGGATCCCATGTTAAGTAAGGGTTACTAAATATTTTTCATTTCAGTAAAGGGTGCAAATCCTGAAACTTAACAGTTTTGGCATGCCCGGTGGGACCCGAATACATTTTCCAACTATGCTGGTATAGCTGAAGGCCATTTTTCAACCAGCCAGCAGGAGATGATGAATTTATGAGAAAGATACAAACATGAAGTTCTAGTTCTTTTGAATATCTGCAGCTAGAAACTCCAAAAAGGTGTGGAAGGAGTCTTACTAGAATGAAGTCAGTATCAAGGAAATAACTTTCAACCCCTAGTCTTCGTGTGTATAGCAAAACATGTCAAGGGAAAGTTAGGCATTCAACAAGTCCATCAGTTAGTGCTAAATAATTTGACATACCTGCTAACTCTGCTAAAAATTTAGCAAACACTGGTTTTATACCAGTTAGTACAACAAATACAAGCTTTTAGCAGAGTGATCCTGCTCAACAACAACCTGTACAACAGCAACCAGTGCAACATCCTTTACAACAACCTCCACCAATGGTGAGGCAATTTTCTTTTGTGCCTTTTAATCAAGGGAGTCCCTTGAATTTCACTTAACATCATGACATACCACTGGCTGCATTGAAGAGTTTGCCAAATTTTATTGGAGAAAACCAGACTACAACTTATGAGCACATAAGGGATGTTGCTACTTTGTGCAACGTACATCATGTTACAAAGGAGGATGTGGCTACTAAGTTGCTGGTAGCATCTTTAAAGGGGAAAGCATTACAGTGGTTCATAAGCCTAACTGTTGGCTCCATAGGCTCATGGGATGCTTTGGGTGACGCTTTGATGAAACATTTTGAGGATAAGTCCAACTTCTTGTCACTGGTAGAGCAGCTCACAACTATAAAGTGGGTGCCACAAGAGCAAATGATGGATTTTAACAACCGATTTCAAAGGACCTAGACTAGAATACCCATTACAGTAAGACCTTCAACTGATCATTCTTTTCTTTATTATTTGAGGAGCTTAAATAGCGATATATCAATAATGATTCAATCTATGGGAGGTGTTTTGTTGCCTCAAGCTTATGATATTGCCATTAGAGCTGAAAATAGTCTTATCTAGGCTAGTAAAATAGCCCCTAGGCCTCTACTGCCTATTTTTTCGGACATCCACCCAAATATACCATTGACAATTCAACCATTTAACCAATTACCTGCTATTCCTAGCCAAGAAATTATCATGGTAGGCCCTTCTCATACTAAAGGCCCTTCACAAGAGCTGCAGGAGATTAAGAATAGTTAGCTCAAAATCAAAAATATGATGCAAACTTTTAGTAATGAGCTGGTTAATCTAAAAAAGTAGTAGTTCCAGCCTAGGCCACCTTACCAATAGTAGAATCTAGTCATAAATCCACCTACCAACAGCACAATCAAGGTCAGGACCAAGGAAATAGACAACCATTTCAAGGTAATGCAATGGGTTATAGGCAAAATATCAATCAAAGGCCTTTCTAACCTTATAACCCGATCCCTCTTAATGCTGCAAATCCAGTAAGAGACATAGTCCCCTTGCAAAATAACCTTGCAACAAATTTTGAGTGGTGTTACCCTTGTAGTGAGCCACATAATCAGGCCACTTGCATGAATGGAGTTATAAATCAAGCATTAATGGTACAAAATACAGTGGCAGGATAGCAAAATGTCACTTATGATGCACTTGAACAACAATATGATGCACCTACTTCTGAAACTGGTTTCCTTAACTAGCAGAAAGATGAGTTTTGTGCAGTCAATAATGACTCACCAATATCAGCAAATACTTGAGCTAAGAAAAGAGCCCTTGAAGCAAAGCAAACAACAAATAAGGGTAAGTTACCTGACATTGATGAGCCATCATCAAGTGCTACAAACACGGTGGGAGATACTCACATCCCTATCACCAAGGAAACCATTCGCAAGCCAGCTAAACATGGTGCTGTTAAAGCATATCAAAAATCCCACTTTGTTGCACCATTTAATATCATGGAGAACATGAAGAAGATGAACATATCTATGTCAATGTGGGAGACTTTGGCCATTCCTGGTCAAGCGAATATCTTGCAAAAAGCTCTCTTGGATGAAGCAAATCTCGCAAGGGTGATGGATGAACCAGCAAGAGTGGTGTTAACCAGTGCTAATGAAAAGGAGGAGGATAGCGATAAAATTGCCAAGGAGCACAATAAGGTAATAAAACTGCCTCCTTTCTATCTTTTCTTGATCATTGGCGATAAACTATTCCATAACTGTATGGTAGATAGTGGAGCTACAAGCTCAGTCATGCCAAAAAAGATAGCTGACCAGTTAAGACTAAAATACCAACCCATTGAAAAGGGTTTTGTTCAACTTGATGGGACGTTTGTAGGTACTATAAGCGTGATTAGAGATATAAGTGTCACCCTCCATGCCTATCCTAATTTTTCCATTCAGCAGGATATCTATGTTATAGATTTACCTCCATACTTTGTCATTTGTTTATCTAGAGATTTCACAGCAAAGATTGGTGGTTACTTGTCATCCGATTGGTCCCACATGCTTTTTAGGACTAGATATGGCATAAAAGTAACGATTAAATTTGAATTACTTGCAAAACACCACATAGAGCCTTATGTTCCTAGTGCTGTCAATGCAAACTTGCTTGCGTTTGACCAAGCAGAATGTCATACAGCTGCTGAAAATCGAACCCAACTAGATGATGTCCCAGATATTCTTCTTGATGAATGGGCATCAAGTCAAACCTATGAAAACCAGTTTTATCATATGATGAGTGCTGACTTAGGGACCTATATTATACATGAGAAAAATGAAGTTATTCCCAATCTGGTCAAACCTATGAATTAGTTGTGGAGCATTTTTTTGATGGTTCAAGGGGCAGACAAGGTGCTGGTGGAGGCATCATGTTAGTTTCACTCGACAATGATAGGTGTTATGCCACTTTCAGATTTAGTTTTTCTTGTACCAATAATACAACAGAATACGAAGGGTTAATTCAAGGATTAGAATGGGCAAGAAAATGTGGTATTAAGTGCTTGAGGGCGTATGGTGATAGTGAATTGGTAGTAAATCAAATCAGACATCTGAATGCTGCAAAAAATGACATTTTGAAGTCTTATAGACATCGTGTTTGGGATTTACTTGAAAACTTTGATGCATTTAATATACTGGCTATTCCTAGAAAAGAAAACCAGCATGCTGATAGACTGGCAGCTGTAGGAGCTCAGTATGATATTGTTAAAAGTGTTTTAGCACATACTGATCAGCAGCATATTAGAATTATTACCAGGCCTTCCGTTCCTGATAATGATGTTAGTTGGCGAGTTTTTAACAGTGATGAACAAATTTTGCAATTTTTGCTGGCAGCAGACGTCTTTGCCAGTTCTAACCAACAGAGATATAAATATTAGTACGGTGATCAAGTCATATAATTGAAGAACAACAAGTTGTCAAAGGGTTTAGTAATGTTGGAAAGCATTTTTAACTCCGATGATCAACTGAAACCTGGAAAAGCCAACTTGTTGGTCAAAGAAAACTAGTATGTAGATCTAGAAATTGCACCAAGTAAATGCCTAAAATTTGACAAAGTAAATTCAGTTGAAGAAAAAGAAGCTTTTCTTCATTTGTTCCAAGAATTTAGTGATGTCTTCACTTGGCAATATAATGACTTAAAAGGATTCGATCCAAGACTTGCACAGCATACAATAGAGGTAGAACTAGCAGCTAAGCCAGTTTGGCAAAAGCAAAGGCCAATCAATCCTAAGTTGGATCCTTTGATGCAAAAGGAAGTGTTTAGGTTGATTGAGAGTAAGATAATTTTCCCTATCAAACACACGAGCTAGGTTGCTAACTTGGTCCTGGTAAGGAAGAAAAATGGAGAGCTATGGTTGTGCGTAGATTTTAGAGACTTGAATAGTCTCATTGAAGGATAGACACCTGCTTCCATCCATGGAGCAGATATTATAGTGTGTATCAGGGGCTGAAAGGTTCTCTTTGCTGGATGGATACTCGGGTTATAATCAAATCCTGGTGAAGGAGGAAGATCAGTTCAAGATAGCGTTTAAAACAAAGTAGGGAACAATGGCGTACAAAAGAATGCCATTTGGATTGTCCAACGCTAGAGAAACCTTTCAGAAAGCCATGGAAATGGCATTTAGTAATCTGATGTATAGATTCATCTTGGTTTATTTAGATGATGTCACTATTTATTCATAGAAAATAGCAAATCATATTGATCACCTAAGATAGATTTTTTAGCGTTGTAGAAAGTTTGGTATCTCATTAAACCCCAAAAAGAGTATATTTTCTGTGCATGAGGGTAAGTTACTTGGATACATTGTATCTAAGTCAAGCATCACGATAGACCCTAAATGAGTTGCAGCAATTCTGGAGCTGCCTCTACCACAACACGAAAAAGGCCTTCAAAGTTCCATTGGCCGTATTAATTTTGTGCGAAGATTTTTTCCTAATATCATAGCTCTTCTCAAGCCATTAACAACCATGCTTAAAAATAATGCAATTTTTGCATGGACAAAGGAAGCCAAACAGAATTTTCAAGCCATTAAAGATGCATTAGTAGCAGTACCCATCCTAATCAATCCTGATTTTGGTAAGGATTTCATTCTTTATGCATATGGTGCTTATAATGTGATTTCAGCCATGCTGGTACAAAAAATGCAGAGGGATTGGAATAGCCAATTGCATTCTTCAGCAAACGACTTGAAGAGTATGAGCAAAGTTACAGTTTCATCAAGAAATACGTCCTTGCTATTGTAAAAATCCTTAAGAAGTTTAGGCACTTTTTGACACATAACAAGGTCATTTTGCATGTCACACATCCAAGTAAAGACTTGAATGAGAAGCGTGTTGGTTGGATCACATGCATCATGGAGTATGGCATAGATATCCAGATAATCAAGCTGGTTAGAGGAAAGGGATTGTGTGAGAAAATTGTAGATAAAGACATTTCAGAGCTTGAGGGGCAAGCAAATGCTATTTTACTAATCGGTGCTGCTGGAAATAATGATGGGACAGCAAGCTGGTTATAGGATATGATACATTTTTTGAAAACCAGTCAATGTCCAACCACCTTAGATTGAGCAAAGTGAAGGTATTATCGCTTGCAATTAGCCCCTTTTGTGCTAATAAATGACATCTTATACTGGAAAAACTTCAATGGAGTCCTTCTCAGATGCATAGATTCAGATCAAATTGCTTAGATACTACATGAATTTCATGATGGGCATTCAGGAGGACATTTTTCTCCTAGAACAATAGCCTATAAGATTCTCCGAGCTGTCTATTATTGGCCTAATTTATTTAAAGATTGTCATGCACATGTCAAAAAATGCACTAAATGCACCATGTTTGCAAGAAAAGAGAGGTTGCCAGCTTTGCCCTTGTAGCCAATTAAGACAGAACAACCCTTTCAGAAGTGGGGGGTTGATTTTATAGGGGCCATTAACCCTCCATCAAACGCGGGTCACAAGTGGATCATTACAACCATTGATTATTTCACACACTGGACTAAGGCAGCAGCATTAAAGGACGCAAATGAAAAAGCAGTCCTAAGCTTTTATGATGACATCATGAATAGATTTGGAATACCAGATTCCAATATCTCTAATAATTTGCTTACTTTCATTGGAATGAAAGTCACTAATTGGGCTTTTAATCATGGAATATATCTTAGCACAAGTTCAAATTATTACCCACAAGGCAATGGATTAGCGAAGTCTTCCAACAAAAACCTCATAAGGATTATCAAGTGCAATTTGCAAGAGAATCAGAGAGATTGGCATTCAAAATTGAAGGTTGCCTTATGGGTTGACAAGATCACCCCAAAGCAAGTCATTGGAAACTCGCCTTATAGGCTGATATATGGGAAAGAGGCCAGGTTATCAATTGAGACAGAACTACCAGCGCTTGATCTAGCTACGTAGCTAGTTCTATTTGAAGAAGGTGACCCTATGCTAGTGCGGTGTGCCCAGTTGATGGAGCTGGAGGAAACTAGGAAAAAGGCCATGGAAACCATGGAGTATCAGCAAATGTAGATAAAGAGGAGCTTTGATAAAAGAGCTCGAGCTTGAGAATTCCATGTTGGTGACATGGTATTGAAGTGGGATGTTCTCAAGAGCAGGCCCGACCAGCACAATAAGTTTGACCATATGTGGGCTGGGCCATTTTAGATTGCTGAATGTAAACAACATAATGCTTTCCAACTGGCTACCATGGAAGGAGACGTCCTACCAATCCCTGTGAATGGGATCCATCTCAAACCATGTTTTGAGGTATGAGTTTCAGTCCTACCTTGTATATACTAAGTTAGTTTCCCTTGTTTTCGATAAGTGCATCTGCATTTAGTTTTGTTTTGTTTCTGTTCTAAGTTAGCTTCCTATTTTCTTTGTAGTTTAGTTTGGTTGAGTTGCTGGTTTATGTTGTTGAGTCATCATACCCGCTCATTTCATTCATGCATGCATAAATATGTGTGCTTAAATGCATACACATATCCAACATACAAATACATACACACATATATATCGCTGCAAACAAATGTTTGGCATATCTGCATACCCATGTGTACGCTGCATACATGCATTCATTCGAGCTCACGCATTCATCCATAGATCAACCAAATGGTCGACTATGACGATTTTTGACTCCTAGAGTTGATACTTGAGTTCTGACCCTGCATACCCGTCAATCCAATAAGAGTTTCTGGTCTTACTGAACTCACGTGCATGAATTCAAAACTGAACCAACAACTTTAGAAGTCAATTTTTGTCAGGTCTAGGTGCTAGGAATGTATAATCAGACTCTGTGCCCGATGAATAAGAGCAAATTGGTCAAATGTTAAGCAGGCAGACATATAGCAGAAGTCGCCAAAAATGTTACCAAAATTTCACACATGCTGAAATTTACTAGAAAGTAACATCACAGAAAGTAACATTGCAAAAGGAAAGTGTACATTTTCTTTTCATTTATATTCCATCATTTTGCAATCATAGATGAATCATGAGCAAAAGAGATACAATGTTCATTGTATAGATCAACAACTGAAATGTACAATTTTCATTTTTACACATATGAAATGAATTAATGTGCTGAATAGAGAAAGTCTCACACAAGCCATGAGGATAACTATTAATTTTCTTTCATCAAGAGATGCACGAACAGATAAATATATACATGAAAGAAATAGGAATAGGGATAACCAGTCATTGCTTGTTGCTTTAACTGGTTATTATTTCTCTCCCTATCGCATTTGTCCAGCTCTGAGCTCCATGATCTCTAGAATCTGCAAAAAACATATAAGCAACTGATGTTAGATCCCGAAGGATCTAAGCAATGACTACCTACCTCTACGACTACATATTCTATTTGTCGATGCATTTTGTCATGAAAGAAAATAAACAATGATATTAAAATCTAGTGCTGAAAGAAATAAAATCATTTGTGTGTCACGAGCTTGTGCTCGAACCTCATAAGATATGCAACAGGTTATGAAAGATGAACAGACTAACAAATCTGTATTATGAAGTTATTTATGAACATTTGCAAGAAGCAAATGGGAATCCGAGTTTCAGATTTTAATTCAACAAAAGAAATATGAAGGGGAAATATCAATCAGAACATGGCACTGATATGCGGCTTGGTGATGTAACTAAAGCTCCAAGTAGAAGGACAAAGGTGTGGTAAATAACAGGGGTACTATAACTTGATAAGAGTTCCTAGCAAATGAATCATTTTAGAAAATTCCAAACAATATATAAAGCTCCAGCAAAGTTTAGCAACAAGTAAAACCATCAATCAGTTTACAAGCTAGAGAACTTTTGGCACATAATTGTTGCATGGAAGCTATAGCAAAAAAATCAGTCAAGTAACATGGAAGCTTTCACAAATGAATTAAACATAAAATAGTAGCAAAGCGGATGTGTGCCCATGTGAATCAATGGTCTAAAATGGAGTCTCCTTTAATTGCAGATGATGTTTGCGAGATCATTATGAAGAATGTTGCCCGTCTGGGTAGTGACATCATTTATAATAGGATTGTTGTTGAGAGGCCTTAGCACATATTAATAAGAGTTTATGTTGAATTCATAAGAGGTATAGTGAAACCCATCATTCAAACATAACATGTATCTGCATATAAGGACATAAGTTCTTTCATCCTTGCCTTGAGTGTAACAATGCATGGCCATATTGCACTCAAGGGATTTATGTTGAGGGTCATTATGAAGATAGATTTGCTAAGTAATGGGAGGAGTCATTTTTATTTGTATTACAAGAAATTAGACAAAATATTACCAGCCAGCATATTCAAAGATAAGAGTAAGCACTCAACTTACCAAGGCGGCTATATAAGAAATGATTTCTACTACCCTAACCATGTCATCAGTGATGCAAGCTACAACAGATTAAAAAAATAAAAGAAATGGTTTTCATATGTCATACTCTAAGGACAACAAGGTACTCTCAATTGCAATCAAAAAGTTACATCTGTTTGTACTGAAACTTCAAAAGGAAGTGAAAAGTCATGGTAACAGCATGAAGGTTCCAACAAGTATGCAGGAAAAACCCAAAAAAATATCAATACAATAAATCTCTCATCAATAGTAGCTTCATCTTCAAGCTTTCAACGAGTATGATAAGAATAGTGCAAGTTCGTGTGATGATCGCTGGCTTCATTCAAAATAGGCATAGCAGTGGAAATAGAAATGGCTTCATAAATGAACTAAACCCCAGTGGCAAAGTAGCTATTAGTATTTTACAATAGCATTGGAGATCAAATATTGATCTTTAAATGATTAATGATATAACAGATACAGATCCAAAAGAGGTTGTTTTAACGGGCAAAAAGAGACCCCAGTTGTGTTTTTATGGAATACAATTTGTGAAAATAGCTAGAAAATATGTGAAATTTGAAGCTGGAAGATATGTTATACAAGAATAGTATTGAAGCCTAGAAATAGTAAAAGTTTTTCAAAAAAAAATAAAATTGAAAGATATTTAAGGCTACCTTATCATGGTGGCTTCAAGTTTTTGAAAACTTGCAAACCCTTCAACAAGGTTTCTTTTCAAATGCATCGAATCACTATCTTAACATGCTTCAGCAGATGTATTACATAAAAAAGTCAGTTTTTTTTTTATTGGTTTACAAAAGGACTAGCAAGTGATATGGAAACTCGACAGATCTTTCAAACATATGACAACAAACAAAGGAATATCAGTGACGACTATCCTTCAAACAAATTTATTTCATGGCACAAGAAAAATGAAGATGTTTCAAAGACCAAGCAAAGAACTAAGAAGAGAATCCAAATACGGCACAAATCTACAGCATTAAACCCAAAAATCCACAGTCATCTAGATTTATTCATGGAGTCCAAAACAAAAAAGCCCTGAAATTTGAAGGCTAAAGGCAGATATGGCATCTATGATCAAAGGAAATCATGCAGATCTGAGACTCATAAGCCATCCCAAATGAATGTATGGCGTTCAAACAACCAGTAAATAAATTCACAAGGGGTAAAGGAGAACTTACGGCTGAAATAAGAAGCCATTCAAGATTCAGCAAGCAATGAGAAACCCACGTTTTGGCGTCCAAACAACAAACAAAGAAATATCAGTGACGGCTTCAACAAAAAACCATTGAAATTCTTTTAATTCGAGCTTTTCCAGCTCCAGCGGATATCCCCAGATTTATTCATGGCGGCCATAGAGAAGAAGGAGAAATCTGCAAACCCTCATTCCTATCCTTCATCGCAAATCCAGATGTTTCCAAAAGATGAAAACGATAAATTGAAGAAGGAAGATTTAGGGTATTCGAACATATATTTCGCCTCAAAGAAATTTAACTTTCTTTTGGAGTTTGCGAGTGATTTTATGAGATTTTTATCCTATTTTTTCATTTCTACGTTTTGAGAATGGGGGTATATGTTTATGGGTTTTTATGAAGGTTTTTACTTTTGCTTTGGGTTTTATTAAAATATTTAAAATGTTAAAATAATTTCTTTTTATTTTAATGTTTTTATTTATTTTAAAATGTAAACTTGAAGGATTTCTTTAGTTTTATTTTTTGCAATAATCTCGTATTGTAAAGGAAATACTTTAAATGATGGATTATAAATCATTTATGGTAATTTCCTTTTCTTAAAAATGCAAAAAATAAAGAGTTATTACTTATTTTCTTTTGCATGAGTTTACTTGTAAAGAAAATATTAAGGTGATAAAATTATAAATCACTTAATGTTTTCTATCATTAAATGCAAAAAGAAATATGAGTCATCTTTTCCTTGTCATGGCCTTAAAGAGAAAACTGTCAGATATTTTGAAATATCTGGAAGTTTTATATGTCTCGGTCAGTTTTGATTTTATTAGGGCAGTTGAGAGGCCTTTATTGCATTTTGGAGACTTTTAAAGTTTGCTCAGGGACAATAACTGCATCTATGAGGGGCAGTTGTGATGACTTATCAGACCATGCCTTTTGGGGTATTTGGTACACCTTTTTGATGTCTTTTCAAAGACTCAAGTTGGCCTCAAGGGCTGAATCCGACCTAGCATTTATGGCTTTTGTGAAATGCAGTTGGAAAAAAGTGTTAAGTATGAGTTTTTCAGCTCATTTTAGAGGGTTTTGATTTTATGGATATAAGTTTTGTGGCTATTCTCTGAGTCCTGGACTTCATTCTATAGAGTCTATAATTCATTTCTGGAAATATAATACAGGTAACAACAGTGTGATTATGCTTGATGAAGTTATTAGTTAGCCCTTTTCCTTTCTACAAGTTCTATGTGCATTTTTAAATGATTAGATAGGTTAACTTGTGAATGTTTCATTATTCTTTATTTTTTTTGTCTCATTCCAGCACCTTTGTGTAGAACAGTAAGTTTGTTTGCAGGTTATGACATGTGTTTTTAGATGAAATTGGTCAAAGTGAGGTATTAGTTTATCTTTCTCTTTGTAGTTTCAGTGTGAAAACCTTATTATAAATCAATTGTGCAAGCCTTTACAGGAAGTTGTGCTTCATCTACGTTTCATAGAGCTATATAATCCTCTCTGTTACATGTGGGTTACGTTTCCATAACCCTTTGGTGTATCACCTCATTTTCTTTGTCTAAGCTTTAGGCTTTAGGTTTATTTTCTACAATTTCTCCCCTTTTCCCTCAAGTTTTCATTGAGTTTTAGAGATTATCATTGAAGGATCTAATAGGAGCCGGCCTAGAATCTAGAGGTTTCATCTCACTGTCCAGTCCCATATAGTGAAATGGATCCCATGTTAAGTAAGGATTACTGAACGTTTTTCAGTTCAGTAAAGGGTGCAAATCCTGAAACTTAATAGTAAGTTAGTTTGTGTCCTTTAAATCTTATGTAATCTGTACTACATAATAAATGCATATCTCCCACTAGTTTAGTATACTGTCTCTGTGCAACAGAGAGTTTAATCTTCTTATATATCCTCATCTTGACCTTATCAGGCAATGTGCACTTCATTGTAGACTTCTCGCAATGTCTACTACATACTGTCAACTGTGCAACCTTTGATACTTCCTCTAGCATCAATTATCAATAACTGATACTCTGTTCCATTGAGAATGCTTAATTCTGGTTAGAAGAGTCATAAACAATAAGTGACTTTATTGTCTTGTTAGGTACATCTTTTAGAACTGTATGAGAAATTTTTGGTTCTTTTGCCTCTACAAATGATTCCTTTAATTCATTCATTTGCTCTTTTACTTCATTTCTTCTATTGTTCCTTTTGTAATTCTTATTCTTGTTTAGGTCTCTTCTGTCCATCCTGCAAAACCTCACTATGTGTCCAAAGTTATTACATAACTGACATACATGCACATCTCTTTTCTATTCATTCAGCTTGTCATTAGGTGTTCTGCAATTCCTTGCAATGTGTCCAAGATTGTTGCATCTGTAGCAAACAATCTGTCTTCTTTCTCCACTTTCATTATTGTGAAATCTTCTTTTATTTCCTACATGGTTAGTGTTCCTATGTATCCTACTATTTGCATTATCACTATCAAATTTAGGTTTCTTACAATTTACTGCATAATGACCATATTCATGACAATTATGACAATAAAATTTTGAAATAGGTTTGAAAGACTTACCTTCATAATTGGCTCCAGTGTCTTCAGGTTCATCACATTAGGTTCATATATTGATCAGATTCTTTATCTTTCTTAGATTGAGTGGCATTCTCTTTGTCCTTGGGTGTATAGTCTTTTTTGCTCAGATCCTTATTACTTTTAGGAGAATCGGGTTCTTTTCTCTCAACAGATTTCTTCGTGGAATGTCTAAGAAAGAATCCAAGCCCAGTCTTATCATAACTAGGTCTTTGTGCACATATTTGTTCTTCAATCTTATCATTGCTGTTATATAATTTTTCAAGTTTCTGCTTGGTTTGTACCAACTCACCTTTCATAATGGTGTTGTATTTTTCTAATTCTGCATATTATGATTTAATAGATTCCAATTCAGATGTTACCTTGCTTAATTGGGATCTTAGATCTACATTTTCAACTTTCACTTCAGAGTCAATCTTTCCTCCATTTTTCCTAAGATTCAGCTTAAGTTCAACTATCTTTAACTCATGTTTTAGGATCTCATTTTCTTTCTTCAGATCTTTAATGTCATCATCACTGGTCTAATTAGTAGGTCCTTTCTATTTCAAGTCATCTATTTTGTCCTTCAATTTACCAATGTAGGCTTTTGCATCCTTGTATTTATCTTTGAGGCCATCTCTTTCATTGGTAAGAAGATCAATCTATTCAAGTGCTTCTTCAAGATTTTTCTTCAGTTGTTCCATATCCATAGGGATCTTATTCAAGCTATTAAGCCTCTTCTAAATAACTAGGCTCTGATACCAATTGTTAGAAATAGATAATACTGAGAGGAGGGGGGGTGAATCAGTATTTTCAATCTTTTTGCCCACAACTGAATATTATTAATTACTTTATCATGTGCATAAGAAAATAAACCAATAATGCTGAATAGTATAAACAACCATACATAAAGAGAGATCATAACACCATATTTTGTTAACTAGAGAAACTCTGGCCAAGGGAAAACCACGGTGGGGATGAAACCCACTAGATGATTCACTATATAAAGAATCTAGTTAAGGATATTGACCCTTTTTAAGAGTCTATGAGGCATGTATAGTGTCTCGAGTCCTTGTTAGGAGACTAGGCCTTGTTAGAAGCCTCAACCCTGTTAGGAGTTGCTTCAACCCTATTAGGAATTGGTAGATCATATACAAATGTATGTAAGAAGAGCCCACTACCCTAACATGCAACTATACAATAAGTTCTTCAAGAAAATAAGTATACATACAATACTGAGTTATTTGCAGTACTTCGCAAATCTTCTGACTAACGATTCTTTACACAAGAGCAATTGCGCACATATTAATCTGCAACATATCTTCGCATCATATAACAAAGTATCGCATTCACTTGTTACTCTCATTTCACAAAATCATAAGAACTTTACAATTACTGATCACTAAATCATTATCCACTTTTTCACTTTTCCACTTGACTTTGCAAATAAAGTTATTTATTTATACAAAAACATTTTAGTAAGTTCTTCCTTAGTCGGCTCATATAACATCATTAGAGTCAGCTCAACAAGAAATTATAACTTAAAACAATAAATCAAATTGTTAAACACATTCTACTAATATGCTATATTTTGTGTTGTGTCATCATTGCATCACTAATTCCTTCATAACTTGAACTTGATTTACTGTATGGAGATGCGCACTAGTATTTGTCACCATTATGATATCATGCATCTCTAGTCAACTGCGCAAGAGAATATTCCAAAAAAATATTTTGTTATCATCAAAACTATCCTGTTGTTGTAACAATGTCTAATACTTAGACAATTTTTCCTTCACAAGTGAACATGACTAATTTGCAAAATAAATATGTTGTCATAAATGACAACCATGACTTACCTTATCTGATTGATTGGACATATTGCCAATAGTAATAAAACTGATTTTGGATGGTCACAGAAGCAACAAGAGACACAATGTATCAAAGTTCTTGTCAATAATTGGTAAAGAATGAAAATAGACATTTATAGATCGAAAGGAAGGATAGAAAGAGAGAGCTAAAAGAGAGAATGATATTATAAAGAAAGAAATTTAAAAAATATTAATAATTATATATTATTTTGAGAAATATATAAATAACAATAGAAATTATATTATATGAATGAACTACTCATTTCTACCAATTCAACTATAAATTAAATATTTAATTTTAAAAAATAAATTGTTGATTACTTAATTCAAATTACCAAAATATCTAGTAAGTTTGAGGGATAGTGTTAGTATGACAATTTGTAAAATCGTATTTTAAAAAAATTAGAGTAAAATTGTAAAATAGCAACTAGTAAAACATAGTGTAAATTTAAAGAAATAACATTTTACAATTGGCAAAAATAAACATCAATGTAAAACTAATAAATATATTTAAAATAAGAAAATATTGATAATTAATTAGTTTTATATAATTAGTTTTATATTTGAAGTTGGTAAGAAAAAAATTGTGATAATTAATATTGATTACATTCATTTTTGTTCAAAGTGGTATGAGGTGGAAGATAAAAATATTACTTTTTTGAAAATTTAATGAACTTGTCACAAATGTGGAAAAAATAAAGTTGTAATTAATGCATTCATCAATACATAAATACATACATGACAGTTGTTAGAAAATATTTGTATTTTTGTTGGAGAAAATTGAATTTTCTCATTGCCAAAAATAGAATGGTCTAATAGAGTGAATGAAAAATGTGATTTATAAAATAATGAAAAATTAAAAAAAATATAAACATTTGAAATTTATTTTAATATTTTAAATCCTATGAGTTGATTGATCAATTGAATGGAAAAATTGAATTGAAAGCAATAATATTCTGCCTTTGGCAGAAACTAATAATGAGATAACTCAAAGATGGACGAAGTGCATGGTGAACATTTACCCATATCTGCATATAAACAAACGAGAAATAATGAAGGAATGTGTATTAATTCCCATAAGTGCTCAGTAAAGACAAGCTTTGAAAATACGTCCAATTACAATAGCACAAGACCACAGTGGAAAACATCATTAAAGCCTGAAATAGAAACCAACGATCAAGCATTAAATAATTAAAGTGCAAGGAGAGATTGAAAGTTTCAAAGCAGAGCCATAGATTACAAGTACAGACAAAAGCCAAGTGAGGAGAGGACTTTGAAGTGACAAAGAAGCATTTGTGTATATTTTGTTCTTTTCGGTATCCAGTGATATTGGTTAGGAATCAAATGAATGAAATGAAAGATTTTATAAGGTCGAGATCAAACTATAACAACATTATGAGGGAAAATAACTCAGATAAGATGATGGACAAAAAAATGTGCTGCATTGAAAAACTGACTGTACATGCGACCACTAACCCAAAAAAGATTCTGCAGAAAACAGTGCTATATTTATTTCATTAGATATTTTTTCAGCTTGTTTGCTTGGACTTTTATCATTTGTTTTGAAGGGTGTGCAAATTTCCTGTCTTTAGAACTCTTAGCAATGGTCTAACGATGCTACTTACCACACATCAACAACGCACAAGAGATCAAAGAGGACCGAAAAGTAAAAGATATCAATATGTGTAAAAAACTCACCTGTAAGTATATCGTAAGGGATACCTTAAATCATCATAAACATGGAAAGTGCATATAATTTCTTCAGCATTTGTGTATATTTATCAGTAACTTTCATGTTATAATCAATGGCATGCAAAGCCAGACTTTTAATATTATTCTTAGACTAACTATTTTTATAAAGGGGATTGACGAGTGCATAGATTCGGGTTACTGTTGTATGTTGTATCAATAGCATCCAATTGTTAAGACCCACACAGCAGCAACAAAACAATTTGAAAATAATAATTTACATACTGAATTTTTTTTTCCAGTATACAAGAAAATCACAATAACCAACAATAAATGATGCCATTAGAGTTGGTAGTTCTAACAGAAAAAGATCCTGGTTATTTCAATCATGCAGAAACCAGAATAGGAGGAAAACAATTTCACAACTAAAATTGTCTATGTAAAGAAAATTGCTAAGTATTATAAAGATTGACCTCAGAGTGCAAGTCTTCTTTCTGAAGAAGCAACAGATCGCTGTCGCATAATTCAAGCATGGTAAGTTCCCATGAGGAAAAATAAATCTATTAGATGTCCAAAGAAATTTTATTAAAATTTCATGATTCACCAAACAGTTGCTACAAATAGTTGCAAACAACCTTTTTATTTTCTGTGCTATCCTCTTGAGAAGTGAGGAGCTAACAGCTTTATCATCTCAGATTCAAGAAAATTCTCACAGTCAAAGAGCTTTTCTAGCTTTTCATCACAATTCACCTTTTCTTTGTCCAACATATCCTGCATAATATCATCATATATCATTAGATTTTAGAAACCAAATAATGGCACATTTAGACGTCACACCATCTTACATGAGATGCCACACAATCAAAATTGAGTTTAAGGAATTAAATTGTAAAAACAATATACAAATTGTGATTAGAAATGATCAAGCCAACTTAGGTAAAATCACAATGAAGAACTACTTAGGACCTCCAAATGAACATTCAAATGTTTTCCTGAAGTTAAAAAAGTCATCTTAAAAAAAAAAAGAGGACAAGTCCCATAGTTACATTAAACATCAAGAAATATGTCTCATAGTTATATGATATACCAAAAGTAATGTCTCATAGTTATGTAACTTGTTATTGAAGCAAGCTACCTTTACAGGCACTAAAACCAAGACTATTCAAATGTTTTAAGAACACCCCCAATATGAAAATTGCAAGCGCCATTGTATACAATATTTAAGCTTATACTCAAGGGTATTTCGGATGCATCCACTGCCCTTTTGCAGGTGTCTTCAGACTGAGAACAATCTGGTAGTGTGGGGTTGCTTTGAAAACATCTCCTTATCCTTCCCTGCCCCATGAGTCGGGCAGGAATGTCCTAGAGACAGCTTAGAAATGTAGGGAACATATGGCAATCCCTGTGATGGCTAGTGCAAGCCAATGACTTAGTTTGACAGTCTTGGAGATGGCTGGCCATACCCCCTACTAAAAAATTGTTTGTTTTTCCTTTTCCAGTTTTAGTTAAAAATTTCAAGGTTCCTGATGTAGTGGGTCCCCATCTTATGCTCAGCCCAAAATGCACAAGGCATAACCTCTTGTCAATTTCAAACCAGATAATCACTCAAAAGAAATTACAGTGATACATATGAGTTAGAGGGAGCTATAGTATGTATATAGTCACCTAGTGGGTTACAAGACAAGGGGTTAAGGTTTTTCTCTAACAATAAATACAACTGTATGAAACAAGGTCTATGGGTATGCTATTGCTAGTAGAGCTTACACAATCTGCTATCCTGTCCATGGCTGCTAGTGGTATTGATGTTATTTCTATGAGAGGAAAGAGGACGACTAGTGGTAGAGAGAGGTTGGGGATAGTTGTAGTTATGTTCAATTGCAATCATTAGAAGGAAGTGAGTCTTCCATTGCCCAAATTTTCTTTTCTCTTGCTATCCAATGTGATGTCACATTTTCTCCTTTTCAAAGAAATGTTCAAAGATGTAATTTCTGTCGGCGCCTCATTCAACCCCTAGAGAACATAATATACTTTGCACTCGTCTCTTCGATCAAGAATATTTTAAGGCAATTTTGGTGATAAAGGAGATGGGGCGAATTTGGTTTCTAATTTCTAGATGTCAAGACAAGTAGCACGTGGATTTTATTACCTGCTAAAGAAGTAAAGAAATGCATGTAATTATTGTTGCCCAGCTTCCACGTGATATTTCTTGGTGCCACTATTCATATTTTATTATAAATGTTAGCATTGGTGCATTAATTTGTATCTCAAGTGTTAGCACAAATATTACAAAATTAGTCAACAAAGTGTTAAGTATGTGAAGACCAATGGTCTCTTGGGATTTTCCCTCCAATATATTATGTCTCTTAAGCTGAGCGCTTGTGATCTATAAATGTTGATTGTATCCATTTGTAAACACATTTTTCTTTTCAATCAATAATATTCATCTACTCTCAATGTGGATGTAGCCACGATTTGTGGTGAACCACGATAAACACTTTGTTGTCCGTAAAAACTATATTGTAGCCGACAGGATTAGTTAGTGTCTGAAAGGTTGCATGACGGTTGAGTCGCCCCTTTGGGAAGTATATGTACATCATCTAGATGGCATTATGAATAATCGTTGTAATCATGATTGCATATCTGCTTATATGAATAAAGTATCTTGTTATGTATTACATTTTAGTCTTAATGTGATAAATATCTGTTTACCCTGTACGATAAACATTTGGCACCGTTTCCAGTCGAACCTAGTATAATAGATGTGTTATGAAGATTAATGCTGAATTTGCTCAATAAAGATCAAAATAAAATAAAAGACAAGGATGATGTATGCACAACATGGGAAGCATTAACTCTCACACAACAGGTGGAGCGAAGGCAAAAGTTTCAACAACTCACCGATGGGCACCGGAGTGGTGAAGGAGCACGGACTGATGAAGTACGTTCACCTAATAGACCGAGGAGTGCTGAGGAGACGCGACAGAGATTGAATTTGGTAGAAGAGACAAGGGAGGAGTTCCTAAACTTCTATATGCCAAGGGTAGAGAATCCAAATGGAAGAGAAGGAGCCTACATGGCTCAAGGTGTCGAAGGAGCACAAGCGTGGGGTGAACTCTTCATTCCCGATACACTTGATGAATGAAGACAAGTTGAGAATCGAACAACTTCACTTGTAAAAGACCCCTTCACACCACAGAGTAACGTGGTTGTCCGAAGTAGTGTAGTTGTGCAGAACAATGCGGGTACACAAAACAACGCGAGTACCTAGAACAACGCAGGTACTTAGAATAGTGTAGGTGTGCAAAATAGCATGGGTGTGCAACAAATACAAAAAATACAAAAGAAGTTAACAATGGCAGGGCAAAAGGAAACACTACCAAAGTTTAATGGTGATGGGACGGTCAGTCCAGTTTGACATTGTATAATGCACAAAACAATATGGACTGCAAATGGCATAATGGACCAAGATGATTGGGTCTGACAGTTTCCAACTATCCTATGAGGTGTAGTAATCGATTGGTTTTCAGACACCAATCCAAAGAAGCTAACTACATGGGCGGACATCAAGAAAGAATTTCTCGCAAAGTTTTGATTACTCAGGGATGATAATGACATAATAGTGGAAATTTACAATACAAAATAGGGGAAGAATGAAATAGTCCGCATATACACGAGGAGCTTGAAGGAGTTGGTAGGAAAAATGGAAAGCCAACTAGCGTACTAGTTGAAGAAAAGGTGGTTTGCCGAAGGGCTACGACCAACACTGCAAAAAAAGATGAAAATTGTACCTCTAGCATCGTAAGTTGATGCATATAACCACGCAATGGACTTGGAGAGCGAACAAAAAACTAACAAAAAGAAGAAAGACATATCTTCGGATATTGAAGACTCATCCTTCAAAAGAAGCAACGATGAGGCTTGAGTAAAAAGGTTCGAGCACTATAGAAGGATATGCTAAGTATGATGAAAGAGTTTAAAAACATGAACAAGAATCCTGGCCAAATGAGAGAAGGGGAACTATGGTGTACAGATTGCAAGGAGGAGGGCCACACAAAGGGCTCTTGCCCTAAGAACCAATTTTGCATCTGCCAGATTGTGGGACATTCCACTAAGGAATGCCCATTCAGTATGAAAAAAAGGGACACCAACAAGTATTACTAATGCAAGAAGTGTCCACCTCAGGAGCAAGAACAAATACAAACAATGATGCAGTAACCTCAGGAGGGTACCAAAACAACAACTGACATCGACAAGGCAGCAACAACAACGAGGGTTGTAGCCAGATATAGTATGATCCAACCGGACAACCAATGATACAATGTCGTTTGTGCAACCTCTGGGGCCACTTCGCCAGAGACTATGCTACGAAGGGAACAACGTAGTTATTGTGCAAATGGTATGGTCCTTGAGACAATGATGATTCAAAATGCCTTAAACCCAGGGTGAACCTGTTAACCATAGAGAGATGTGACGAGGAAACATTAACAATTACTCATGCACAAGTGAAGAAGACAATGTATCCAGATTCGGAAGAGGAAAAGAAAAGGATGCAGCAAGTGAAGGTAGAAATAGAAAAAGAGATGGAAGTTGAAAAATCACAAATGAAGGACATTGTCGATACCTCAAGGATGAACTAGGTAGAACAAAGCATCATACGAGAAGTAATGCAAGTTGAGGTTCCCATGAAACTAAACAACCTTCTTCTTGCAATGCCTCAGTTATGGACCGCAATCCTAAACATGACACCATCCCCGAAGGTGGTGGAAGAGCCAGAGAAGGATACACAAGGTGGAAGCGAAATGACCACGGCAGACCCAATGCTACTTGCATTGAACACAGGAAGACACCCTACAATAGTCGAGATGGGTATTCTGGGAGTTATCCTCATGGACACCATCATAGATGGAGGGTCAAGAGTAAATGTGTTGACTGAAGAAACATAGAAGAAGTTGGGGCAACCTACTCTATGGCCACCTACATTCCAACTACTCACCGCCAATCAACATGGGATCAAACCCCTTGAGACTCTAATGGCAGAACCCGTAACGATCGGGATGCAACCCTTCTTACTAGACTTTGTGGTCATTCTGTTGAAAAGAAAAGGGTATGACGCCACCCTTAGAAGGGGTTGGCTAATGCAAGCTAAGGTGAGTTTGGATGCTTGAATGTAGTAGGTACACGAGTTGCAGGCACAACTGAATGAGTTACAGGCATAGAGGACATCTGCTACACCATCCCTACCAAGGACGCACCCTATTCTTATTTTGTTCTAAGTTTTGATGTATACTTAGTAGTTAGTTCTCTCTATTTTTTCTTCTGGAGACGACTTTTCTTTTGGGGGGGATGATGTTGTTGGTAAAAACTATATTGTAGCCGATAGGATTAGTTAGTGTTCGAAAGGTTGCATGACGATTGAGTCAACCCTTCGGGAAGTATATGTACATCGTTTGGATGGAATTATGAATCATCATTGTAATCGTGATTGCATATCTTCTTATATGAATAAAGTATCTTGTTTTGTATTACATTTTAGTCTTAATGTGATAAATATTCATTTACCCTGTACGCTAAACACACTTGTGTTTTTGTGTCTTGTTGTTCTACACTTTTCATTTGCACTTTTTGATTAACCTTTCAATTGGCATCAGAGCCTATGATCGATTTCGGTGACCAAATTCTGGAGTCATGGAGGAATGAAGAGTGCAAAAATTCTCGGGGAAGAATTTCAGTCTATGGAAGGTATAGATGCGTTCATTATTAATCAAGTATGATCTTGCAATAGCAATCGAAGGTAAAGTGAAAAAGCCAACCTCCATGACAGATGAGACTTGGAATACAATTGATGAAAAGGCAATGATAGAGATTTTTCTCTCACTATCTCAGAACATCTTTTTCAATGTGAACAATGAAATGACAATAAAGGCAGTATGAGACAAGCTTCAAAGTATGTACAAATCGATGTCCACTACAAATAAAAAAATTATCCTGAAGAAGCTTTACAAGTTGAAGATGAAGGACGAAACAATGATGTCAAATCACATAAATAAGTTAAAAACTCTTTTATGTTAGGCAAACTCCATTGGTATGCCTCAAGATGACAAAAATAAGGCTTTCATCTTATTATGCTCCTTACCGGACAGCTAGGATGGTGTAGTAACATCAATCAACACTTCCAATACTGGCAAAAACAAGCTGGTCTATGATGAGGTAGTTGCTACTTTTCTTAGTGAAGACATGAGGAGAACCAAATAAGAGTCTTCATCTGACGATGCTCTAATGATGGTTAGCACGGAAAATAGAGGAAGACCTCATCGAGGCATAAATAATAGCAACTGAAGGTCATAATCAGCCAGAAGATCGCAATCCCGGGGTAGACAAAACAGTTGTTGGTTTTGTGGAAAGGCTGGTCACATTAAAAAGGACTGTAGAAAATATAAAAGGGCTCAAGAAAAGGTTTTGGACAGCGGAGCAAACATCATTCATGATAAGGATGATGGTATTTTGGTTCTTGCAACAAGTGACACAACTTCAAATTCATGGTTAATTGATTCCGGGGCTTCATTTCATACATCTTCTTGTAGCAAAGCCTTCATAAACTACAAAGAAGGTAAATTTGGGAATGTCTATTTGGGTGACAACAAAGCTTGTCAAATTGTAGGAAAGGGTGATATTTTATTATCAATAGAACGAGGTGCTCAATTATTGCTTAAGGATGTTAGGCATGTTCCCAAATTAAAAAGGAATTTGATTTTCGTCAGTAAGCTATATGCTCAAGGCTTTCTTACACTTCTCACGGACACATGGAAAATTACCAAGGGTTCCATTGTTATCGCCAAAGGGGATAAAGTTGGTAGCCTATATGTTGTAGAAACTAATGATGAGGTGGGAGCTGCGATGACTATTGCAGACAGTGGTGCTGCACTTTGGCATCAAAGATCAGGCCACATGAGCAAAAAGGGGCTAGAGGTTATGCTTAATCAAGATCAACTTTTGGGTCTCCAATCAGTAGATTTGAAGTTTTGTGAGCATTGTCTTCATGGGAAACAAAAACGTGTTAGCTCTTTTAAGAATGGCCATGACAAGAAAACAACACCATTGGAGTTAGTGCACTCGGATATCTTCGGTTGTATAGAGGTAACCTCTTATGGAGGTGCAAATTACTTTGTTTTCTTTCTTAATGATTGTACTAGAAAGGTTTAGGTTTATATGATCTCTAGAAAATATGAATTTTTCTCAAAATTTAAAGTTGTTAAAGCTCTTGTTGAAAATCAAAGTGGGCACAAAATCAAATTTTTAAAATCGGATAATGGACGTGAATTCTATTCATTGGCGTTTGATAACTTTTGTGTAGATCATGGTATCCAACGAGTGAAAATTGTGCCATTCACCCCTCAAGAAAATGGGGCAGTGGAAAGGCTAAATTGAACCATTCTTGAGAAAGTTCGATGCATGCTTTCTAATACTAGTTTGATGTAATGCCCTGCCTGGAGATCCTTGAAAACAAGGATGAAATACAAGCCAGAATTATTTTTTACAAGTATGAATGCACATGACAACATCATATAGGGATCACAAAGATCGCAATGGAAGACTTCACCACAATCCCAGCAACCAACGAATCTCTGAATGCCACTACCAAACTGACATATGCGAACGAAAGCCAAAAACCACCACAAACAAGATGAGGGCTCAAGAAAAGACCACTCATCAACAAAACACCAAGTTGGGGTAAAATGTAGAATCCTGAAATTTGGCTAAGCCTGAAATCTTGAAGCCCTGAAAATTGGCTAAGTCTGGATTTCTAAAGCCCTGAAATTTCCTAGAATCTTTAACTTATCTCCGAGAGGTCTGAAACCTATCTCAAAAGATTCATTGCATATATTAAAATATATCTTAAGTATACTTAAATGATATATTTTAAACCCCAAGAGACTGACTACAGAAACACACACAACAGAAAACAAGAAGCAACACCAAGGGATTGAAGAACACCTAAGAGGGTACCCCAAACCATCCCTGAAAAGTTCAGATCGGACCGAAAAGTGCTCGTTGCCCACCCGCACAGGTTTCATAAAAAATCGTGTGACACTTTATCAGCACTGTGTGATACTTTACCAGTGTCATGCGACAGAATTCTGGGCGAAGGCCTACAATACAGTAGTGTAGTTGATTAATCAAAGTCCTTCATCTTGTTTAGACTTTGGAATTCTAGAAGAAGATTGGCTCGGAAGAAGGATTTCCTATTCACATCTTCAAGTTTTTGGGTGTCAAGCATTTGTTCATGTTCCCAAAGAAAAAAGGAGCAAGCCGAACTCAAAATCACAGCAATGTACCTTCATGGGATATGGTGAAGATCAATTTGGATTTCAACTATGGGATCATGTAGCCAAGAAAATTGTGTGGAGTAGAGATGTGGTCTTTAATGAGACAAATTTTCCGGCTCTTCAATCTGCACCACAGGAAGGAGTTACCAAAGACTTTGTTCCTATGTCTTTGTTTAATAAGAACACTTCTTCAATAAATTCTTAGCCTCAAACTATGGTTTCTACTCCTACCTCTGTCTTAGCCCCAAATCCTACTCTATCTTCATCCTCCATTTCTAGTACCATGGACCTTAATCATGCTAACCAAGAGTCTGAAGAGTTCCTTGAAGAAAGCTCAAATCCACACACATTTTTGAATGTTCGATTTAAGAAGCAACAACCATGTCCTAATTCAAACAATCCACAGGGGTATGAAGGACAATTGGACATTTCTTGCAGGAGATCTCAAACCAATCGTGGTAGAGGAGTTTTTTTGAAAACAAGGATTTCACACAAGCTCCTGTAGGCTACTCCACACAAGCCGCTCACACTCATTACACCCAAAGTGAGTTTATTACACTTCCAAACTTCATTCTTCCTAATTTGGGGCCGCATCAAATCTCTGCACCCTTATATAGTCTTGGTATATAGTCACATACATGCAATGTGGACTGTGGTGAGTGGTGTTCAAGTCCTCATCACCAGACAATGATAGAGCACCGGAGACAGGTTGATTCCACTCACAGTCTAGATGATCAGCATCCCACCCATGGAAAACAAAGCATTAATACAGAATTCACACCAAGGACTAGTGTTGAAAAGATTTCCTTCACAACCCGTCTTACTGATCCACATCAAAACTGTCGAACAGAGCAGTTCAAAATTGTCGAACATAATAGTTATCCAGAAGGATATATGCCTCACACCAATGTGGAATCGGCTCATGACTTTGAAAATACCAGGTATGGTCAATCACAACAAACATTACACCCATTTCCTCTCTCAAATCAACCTATTTGCACTCCCACATGTGGATTACAGTCATCCAATTACAATGTTGACTGTGTGAGGGTCGCTCAAAGGGTTGGGGACTCCAATTTAAGTCATTCTAGACTCCATGATATTGAAGCAGCACACAACATACAAAACAATTCGGGTAATTCAATGGATACCTCTAGCCATGAAATTCAACAGAGGACTTGCACATCCTCAAAGGGTAGTGATTATGAATTGCTAAGAAGCAATTCTCAAAATGAGGAACACATTTAGGAATTAAGGCGGTCTACAAGGCAAAAAAGAATGCTTGCAAAATATTCAGACTATGAATTACTTTACTCCGAGGAGGCAAAGCCTAAGATTTTAATCTTTGATCAGATTGAACCGGTTAATTTTAAAGATGATTGCAGAAGTACTAATAAAATCAATGGATGATTGCAATGAAAGAAGAGATGAATTCTCTTAAAGCCAATAAAACTTGGGCTTTAGTAGAGCTTCCACCCGACCATAAAGCTCTTAAAAATCATTGGGTATATAAAGTGAAAGAGGAAGATGGTAGTAGAAAGAGGTAGCGTGCTCGGTTAGTTGTCAAAGGGTATGCTTGAAAAAAGGGACTAGACTTTGTAGAGGTTTTCTCACCAGTTGTGTAGATGACTACAATCTAAGCAGTTTTGGGATTGGTAGCCATTTGGGATCTTGAAGTAGAATAGCTTGATGTCAAGACGGATTTTCTACATGCTGACATCAATGAAGAATTGTACATAGAGAAGCCTGAAGGCTTTGTTCAAAAAGGAAAAGAACATCTCTATTGCCGGCTGAAGTGAAGTTTGTATGGGCTTAAGAAAGCTCCAAAGAAGTGGTATATTTAATTTGATTGGTTCATGGCTGAACACAACTTCACCCGGTGGGAATCAGATCCATGCATCTACTATAAAAGGCTTCCTAGTGTTGAGTTTGTTACTCTTCTACTCTATGTTGATGACATGTTATTTGTTGGTTCTTCTCCTCAAATAGTTAGTAAGTTAAAGAAAGAGTTAGCTTCTCGGTTTTCCATGAAAGATTTAGGGGCTGCCAAAACAATTCTTGGAATGACTATCACTAGAGATAGACAAAAGAAGGTGCTTACTTTGTCACAAAAATCATACATTGACAAAGTTGTAGAGCGGTTTGGTATGGCTGAAACAAAACTTGTTCCTATTCCTCTTGCTCCTCACTTCCGTCTAACTTCTGATTTGTGTCCCAAAACACAAGAAGAGAAGGACTTTATGAATAACATTCCTTATAAATCAGCAGTTGGTAGCATAATGTATGCTATGGTTTCTAGAGGCCCCAATATTGCTCATGCAGTGGGAGTAGTTAGTAGATTCATGAGCAATCTTGGAAAGCCTCATTGGGAAGCGGTTAAGTGGATATTATGGCACCTCAAGGGCACTTCTGATTATGCATTATATTTTGGTAGAAATCATGCTCAATTGCAAGGATTCAGTGATTCAAATCTTGTCGAAGATCGAGAAAAATGCAGGTCTACTACTGGTTATGTCTTCATATTTGTTGAGGCTGCCATTAGTTGGACCTCAAGGCTGCAATATTTTGTTTCTCTTTCTTCTGCTGAAGCCAAATACTTGGATCTTTCTGAAGGGGCTAGAGAGATGATTTGGTTGCAACACTTGTTCAATGATCTACATTGGCAACAAAATTATTATGTTTTATATTTCGATAGTCAGAGTGCAATTTTTATGGCTCACAATCATTCCTCTCGGCGACATTTCAAACATATTTACAAGCATGCTCACTATGTTCGCTATGTGGTAGTATGTTCGCTATGTGGTAGAAGAAGGAAAATTAAAGGCTGCCAAAATTGATACAAAGATCAATCCGGCAGACATGTTGATGAAGGTTGTTTTATTTTCTGATAGTCAGAGTGCAATTTTTATGGCTCACAACCATTCCTCTCAGCAACGTTCCAAACATATTGACAAGCATGCTCACTATGTTCGCTATGTGGTAGAAGAAGGAAAATTAAAGGTTGCCAAAATTGATACAAAGATCAATCCGGCGGACATGTTGATGAAGTTTGTTGCCAAGGAGAAGTTTGAATCTGTCAGGACTTCTCTTGGCCTTGTTAAAAAGAAGTCGGTCAGCATGTAGAGCAGGGGAATGGGTGATCAGTTGAAGCATTCATTGTCTTCAAGTTGGAGATTGTTAAGTATGTGAAGACCAATGGTCTCTTGGGATTTTCCCTCCAATATATTATGTCTCTTCAGCTAATCACTTGTGATCTATAAATGTACATTTTTCTTTTCAATCAATAATATTCCTCTCTCTTAGTGTGGACGTAACCACGATTTGTGATGAACCACGATAAACACTTGTGTTTATATGTCTTGCTGTTCTGCACTTCTCATTTGCACTTTTTGATTAACCTTTCACAAAGTAGCAGTTGCATTAATAAGGAGAGCGGAAAACTATCAGAGATGTCAAAGTAATAAGGAACTAGAACATCAACCAAAACTGGAGTTGTGTCTCAATGTGAATGCACAATTATAACTTGCAAATTATTGCTGGGTGTCACAGCAGTGAGTACTAAACTGTTCATAGAATTACACAGAAGATATCTCAGCAAAGATAGATATCAATTATTGTTGTTCACTAGTTACTTTCATAAGAAACTGACAATTTGCATTCATTGGTAGCAGTAACAGTAGTAAGAGAAAGGGCATAATCAAAAATCACCATATGATCTATGTGCGATTGAGCCAATGACAAAGCCGTCATAACAGAAAAATAACTTAGTTCGAATGCTGCTTTTAGAGTCACTGAAGCTTGGCAAGGTTCTGGTAGACTCATTCTAAATAACACCAGGTGATTTCAGTTTCCAAACACTCAATTTCTCATAAACTGTAGACATTTGAAGTCCTTCCACTATGACTGGATTGTTAACTAGACATGTTGAACACACTGTCTGGGTGTTTGAAATTTAATTGACTCTATAAATTCCCTGGATCATTGTGACCAAACTCATTAATTCCACATCATTGAGTTTGAAGTTGAACATCCATCTTGGCACAAAGAAGGTTTGAGTTATCTTGGATGCAATTGTCTATTAGCAGTGATTTCAGATAGGCTGCATTCAGTACTTCCGTTATAAAACAACTAGGAAGTTGTTTATTATTGAGAACAAGTTTCTAGCTGCTGTATTAGGTTTTCAGTCTATTATTGGGAAAAAAAAAGTATCTCATACAAAGTGTTTGTCTAAATTCCAGAGAAGCACAAGTTGCAAAACCGTGTTAAACTTTGAAGAATTCAGTAAGGAATTATTGCAGAGTAAAAAGGCAAACAGGGGTGGATACTGCTGAGCTATGGCAGACCTGTCTCCATAGCTCAAAACTGTACAGATCAGATTTTAAAAAGATTTCTTTTCTGTGTTGCATTTAGGCTATCTATTGTGCTCATTATAGAATATTAAGGAAAATCATATTCAAATACAATTGCTAAATCCGAAAAATTATTGCTACTAGTATATTTTTTGTTATGATGTCAATATACATGTTCTTGCAGTATACTCCTTTTGAGACTGAAATCACAATTATACCTTCATGATAAGTGTCTGACATTATGCTCCAGAGAGAAATGGTTCTCCTCCACTAGCAGTGTTTGTTTCTATTTGCACATTGCACGTAATAAGGGTTCTCCTCCATCTAGCTGGGTTTGTTTCTATTACATTATCATTTATCTATTTATCTTTTGAATTTATCTATTTGGCTTCTGTGGAGGTGGAAACATCAAAGCATGGACTTAACTGAGGCAAGTCACCGAACAACCCCAAACAATTTTCCCTCTCTACTTGTGTGCAAGTTTATTGAAAGCATTTGAAGCAAGAGGATTTACATATGTTTTATTTGTCTCATTTCCGTTCATTTTTGTTATTTAACGTTTATTTCATCACATTTCTGTCTTTTACATTTTGCAGGTTTTTGTACATTCTGAGTAATTTTTGTCACCGTACATGCATGACTATAGCGCACCGCATAGATGTCTTCACCTTACGCTAGCCTCCTTGGTCTAGACACTTAAATTGATCAAAGACTCTTTGTTGTTTGGTCTTTCCATTTCCGGTACCAAAATATTTCTTTCTTCATCTATAATAGGGCATTTCCATTAGTTCCTCTAGTTTGGAGGTATCTAAATGTATGTTGTGAAATTGGATCTTAAGGGAATATAGTTTCCCTTTGGCAGGGCCAAATTTACACCATCACATTTTGGTGAACCTGATGTAAACACCCCTTTATCATTTTCAAAAGCACTTTTTATCATTGTTTGGGTAGTCCTAAAAAGGAGGACAATTCAAAGGTTTAAACTTCCCCAAAAAAAATTTGGGTGTTGCCCTAGACCTCATTCCATTTCGTCACTTCTAGGATAATATGTTGACCTTTGACTGACCTGTTAATGTAACATTTACTTATTCTTGCATGTTATCTTAAAAATGCATTTGTTGTCTTCTTTTATCAATTCAATCTCTAATTTTATTCAATGTACTAACATCGTTCCTTTTTGTGCATATGATGGCAACTTAGCTCTTCTCATTCCCCTATATGCCTTCGATACCTCTTGTAAAATCGTGTCTATTAAAGAAGAAATTTTGCTGCAAAAATATGATATCATTGATACTTTTCTTAATGTTACTCTACCATCTCTTCATTCAAATGTACTCTCTCCCATTCAAATGCACTCTCTCCTAGAGAAGATGCACTAGTAAATGGGGGATCTCATCTTACATCTGAACTCCTACGAGTTGATGTTGAGCACAAATCTCTTAATAAAATTGTTGTCTCTGCTATCCCTAAAAAGCCCAAGAGAACAAAAATCTATGTTAATGGAGAATATCTACAACCAACGTCAAAGAAGGTTATGACCATTTGTGGCAGCCTTTATAAAGCTCACCCTACGTGTTCTTTCTCTATTTTTTTGTCTCTAAACTCTTAAGAAGTGTGTGGCTACTAATTTTAAAGGAGTAGCTCATAATTGTCATACTAGTGGTATTAAACATAACATCAATATTCCTACATATCTTCCATCTTCTCAACTTACCATTTCATCTAGTTCTAAACCCTCTTAATCACTAGTAGATGATCCTATTGAGAAACCTCATGTTACTCCTAATAAGATCTCTCTCTAGGATGTTCTTTAATGTTATCCATTTTACCATAATATGCTTCAGGAGGTCCTACATAAGATCCTTGTGCCATCTTCCACTAGACTCAATGATGCAAATGCTTTATTGGACCGTATATGCTCTAGTACCCCAGAGATTAAATTCCATCAGCATGAAGTTCCATCTAGTGAAGTACAAAGTCAAGATGATCCATTAATGATAGTTCCTTTTGTAAATGACATTGGTATTAGATGTACTCTTCTTGATATTTGTTGGGTGGATATTTTGCAATCGACAGTTTTGGGTAAAAATCTTGTCGCAAAATAGGATAATCAGCCACAGTGTGTGAGACCAAGTCTCTCCTACCTTAAAGGGAAGGCTCCCCCTTCTCATTGTTCCTCGGATCAACTCAAGGTAAGCAAGAAATTGAGAGATATATGAACAGGGTGTTACTATTATCCTTTCTTCTTAACTTGCAAGAAAGGATCCACTTATTCGTAAGGTGAATAACAGGCAAGATGAATCTCTAATTACACTTCTATCATGAGCTGGAAACAGTGATACCAATAAATTTTAACTAACTCAAAGGCTAGCCAAAACGTACCAATTTGGCCTAAGTCTTGTTGTACTTCTATATGATAAAATCCCTACAATTAGGGCACAAAGACTCCTAAAAGTAAGAACAATCTAACTATTTTGCGAATCAAGATGAAAATACAAGCTACAGATAAAGCTTCTAGCTATGGATTTTCACAATTGCTCTTGGTCAAAGCTCGGGCTTCAATTGTTTCTTAACTCTTTTCTATCAATCACAAGATACAATATCAATAACAAAAGATAGTACGAATCAAAGATAACTTGAATGAATTATAGACAAAGCTTACAATCCATACAAGCAACAATTTCACTTAATCAAAGTTAAGTCTCAAATGCTCTTTTGTATTCACTTTCTCTCAAAATAGTACTACACAAACAAAGTTCTGCTGGCACAATTTCTCCAGAGCTCTCTTGCATAAAGATAATGATGATTTTACAATGAGGGGGGCACCCCTTTATATAGGCAAAGTAAGTTGAGAAAAAAGGGGAGGAAAAAGTGGGAGCAACTCAACTAACTTTGACCAAGTCTAACTACAAAAACTAAAGGGTTACATGCAACTACACATGCAATTCGCATTACATGCAATTACACTTTTTCATGTAATGCATTCTAAACAACTATAAAATAGAAATTACGGAACAATCTTAAAGATTGCTTCTTAATGCCTTGAATTTCACAACGACGTCACGCACTTTAGGAAGATCAGCAATCTCCATAGTCTTTGATATGGCTTCGATTCTCACTGCTTTTCATATGCTGATTGCACAACTTTGGAATTTTCTGTTGTATTATCTAACAAGTGTTTTGTCAAGGATTTGTACAAAACAAACTTCTTCATTGTGTGCAAACCAAAATCTTCAGAATCTACATCAGCATTGATCCTGATTGTATATTCTGAATTCAATCTTTCTGTTGCCAAAAGATTACCAAGATTATCAGTAATACGGCATCCCAACTGCTCCAAATCACAAGTAAGGCTTGTTTCAACTGCTTGACAATCTTCAAGAGCCACTTGCAATTTTGTGATCAACTTTCTTAAGGTCTCTTCCTTGTAACCAATGAGTTCTTGAAATCTGAAAAACATTTCACATGACGGAAGAATGTCACATGAGACCATAGCATTCAGATCAAACTTAATCATTTCATCTCAATCCTCAAGGATTTCCTTCAGGTTATCTGCCTCTTGAGTCAGAGAAGAAATTAAGCTTAGTTCCATTCTATTCATCTCTTTAACATGCCTTAGAATTGCAAGTGTTTCTGTGATGGCTTGAACTCCTTCAACAATGATTTCCTGTATCCAGGACTTAGCAGCTTCAATCAACCTTCTCTCTTTAGATGTTTGTGATGCAACAACAATTTTTTGAGAAGATTGCTTCTGGATGACCTCATTCAAATGAGCTATTTCCTGTTTCAATTGATTCTTCTTTTCCCAAAGCTCATGACTGCTTTTTGATACATTTACCAATGCATCATGAGCATCTTGTAAAGAAATCAAACAAGATTTCTTTCCAACTTCAATCTTAGTAAATTTATAATCAGAGCTAGTGAGTTCTTCAACATGTTTATCTACTAAGGGCTCAACAACCTCAACATACTTGGTTTTGTCAGAATCAACCAAAATTCTAGAAACAATCTTGTCCTTTAGAGATTTGGATTTAGTCTTCTTCATAGGAAGATTGTCAGGAGGAATAACCACCTCCCTTCTCTTCGTTGTGATTCTACTCAACCATGCAGGTAGGCTAAAACTTTCATCTATAGAAGCAAGCACAGTGGAGATCATTGTCATTGATCCAGATTGTATATCTGTAGTGACTGAACAGGATTTAGTTTGCACTGTTGTAGGCATAGGAACATGTTGTGAAGATTCTATCATGAAAATTTCAAATCCTGTCAAAGATGTATCAAGTTGGAAAAGTTGACCTCTAGTAAGAGTCGGAAAATCTTCAAACACATTTGCTAAGTGTTCAAATTGATCATGTGCAGGAACATGAGGAGCAATAGATGAAATCGGAAGAGCCATGGTGTTAACCTCCGAGACTGGAATGAAGTGAGTGAAAACAGTAGAAAATGAATCTACATCATCATCAACCTCATGCAAAAAGGGCTCTTCATGTGGAGAAGACGTGCAGGCTTGGGAGGAGATATGATTCTAATTTCTCCTTCTTCATTTGAATTTTCTTTCTCGGATTTTGTTTCCGAATCTTCTTCTAATTCTGTCACTGATTCTTGAATTGGTTCAAGAACTTGGGATGATTTAGTTCTTTCTCTGCCCTTTAATTTGAATTTGAGAGTACTCTTGATATTTGAAGATGAAGCACCATCTTTTTCTATAATTTCTAGTTGTGACTTACTACCAAGAGGACCAAAACTTCCACAATCCAGACTCATCTTAGGATTTACTCTTTTTAGGCCTTTACTTTTCAACCACTCGTTAGTGTTTGCTAAGATGGATTGAAACCTGTCCATAATAGATGTACCTTCTTTTTGTTGCCATTGAATAGGAAAAGCACACATTTTATCAAAATCGGCTTGATGGAATTTTGGATCCAGAATGTCGCCATCATCTTCAACTTAGAAATCTAGAGGAATTTCCAACATATTAAGATTGATTATTTGTTGCAAGGTTAAGCTACAATAATCCATCTTCATAATATCAAACTCTGTTCTCATGTCAATCCAAATATTTTCAATGCGATGAACATGAGTATAGGCCCTCCTGATCTGAGAGTTCATCTCTCAATAATCAAAATCAAATCTAGCCTTGAACCTCTTCAATGTAATCAATTGCAACTCTACTTCCATATTCTTCGCTTTAGGCACAGAAACAATTGAATAATTGCCAATAGTTAAAGGTCTAGCTGAGGTGATGCCAAATCCGGGCCTATGTGATGCATGCTGATCATTCTACACGTCCATGAGTTGTCTGGCTGACTCTATTAGAATGATTTGATCTGTAGCATACCTAGGTAAGGTATATGGCTCTCCTTTGAAATATCCAACTCTCAAGTATGTGAAAGTAGGAAATTGAAGAAAAATGCAGCGGTACTGGTTTACCTTTTCCCATGCTGCATCAGATACTCTTTTGATACATAACTATTTGTCGAACAGATACTTGTAATGTCCAAAAAAGGCATCTTGGACTCTTCTATAATGATATTTACTATTAGCCAAAGTGATTTGGTCATAGTATTTCCAAACAGGTACTTGAAGATGATCACCTTTGGTGGAAAGCCCTGAAAAAGATCCCATGGCAGCAGCAATGTAAACTAGATATGAATTCATGTAAAAAGGTACTGACGTTCCTACATTGCATATCCGCTGACAAATTGCAATACTGATAAGTTCTCCCCAAAAGATGTGTTCTTTGTTCTCTGATTTGAAACATAAATTTGTACATCCATGGCTCAAAATCAGAAGAATCCTTAAGACCACAGATTCTACTGAGATGGATGATGAGATCCTTGTATTCTTGTTTAAAATTTGACCGATGAAGAGTCTTTGGCCATCGGGAAAAACTACTTCTTTTGTTGTCTAACCAATAAAGGTTGACATACTTCTGATAGTTGTTATTTTGTTCATTCTAGCAAGCTAATGACGATTCTTTGGTCAAGTCAGCACATTCTGATTTTCGAGGAACTTTGAAGATTTGTTCAATCACTTTAGGATCAAGGCTAATGATAACCTTGCCATCAGCGTCTTTAATATTCCTTGTCTTTGGAGTGAAGCGCCAAGCACATTCGTAGACAAAACTAGGTTCTATGGCCGCCATGGGAAATGTAGAAACCAAATGGATGTTGGTTCTTTTAATACATTTCATCTCATGTGTAGCTGGAGCTTCAATCCTTTGTAGAAAATCAGCTACATCTACATGACCAATCTTGGTGTCTAGCACGTTATCAAGAACAGACGTAACTGAAGAAGGAACTGCATGTGCCAATTCTTTGTTATATTGGTATTTCATCCGGCCTTTTGATTTGGAAGGCGAGGACATTTCTAGTGCTTGTATTGCAACACAAAAATCGCAAAACACAAATACATCATCAGAAAGAATCTCCATGCAAGTGAAATCCGGAGTAGCAGTGAAGATTCGAAAAGGAGTGAGTTTTGAAGAGAAAGCATATGCATATGCAATGGAATGAAAAGTGAAATAGAATGTATGAAATGTGGAATGACATGAAATGAAAGTGTGGATATGGAAAAAGAAATGAAATGGAATGGAATGAAAATGTGCGAAGGTGAAATTCATGGGAATGCATGCAAAGTGAAAGTTGCTGATTTCAAAAGTGACTTAAAGTTTTCAAGGCTTTATTGAATGAAACATGCATATATGTAAATGCAATATGTAATGGAAACTGGAAAGTGAAATGAGATGTAAGTGCAAATGAAAAGTACACTTTACGTGTATATGCAAATGCGAATGAAGGGTAACATGTAAAATATGTTGAGGTGGAAACATGTATTTATTCATGTAAGTGCAAATACGTATATGAAGATGGAAATGAAACAATGGAGGTGAGATAATGAATTATACAGTCACTTTTGGAGGAAGGAAGAAGTCAAAGTACATAGAAAGCGAAAATGACATCTTTTTGTCTTTTCAAAATATGACTTTTAATCAAAATCGGACCTTTTGGATGCAATTACACGTAAGACATTGCATGTAATTGTGTTGTGCGAATGGATGTGAAAAATGAGATGGATGAAAATGAAAACAAAAAATGGGATTACATGCATGTGCAGATGGTGAATGAAGTGAAAAACATGTAATCGCATTTGTCGGATGGAATGTCAGATGTAATGACATGGAAACGGAATATGAAAAATGATAATGCTTTCGCATGTAATGAAGGAAAAACAAGTTTTTGGAAAAAAACTTGCAATTTCTCCAAATGGAGAAAAATCGGCAAACAAACACACAAAACCTAAACAAAAGAAAAAACATACCTTTGAAAACAACTCAAAACATGCCAAGATGCAATGCATTCCAAAGATGAAATTTGAATTTGGAACTTGGGGAAGAACCGAAGACATCAAAATGAAGAAGAAATTCATATTTAAAAGAAAAATGCACATTCTAAGGCAAAGATTTTTACAAATGGCATACATTCAACGATTTCATGCATAAAATCAGCAAGGATAAGCATGAATTAAAATGCAAGAAAGAAGAGGTCCACTTACATGAAAAATATGTGCCAAAAATGAAGGAAAGGATGCTCTTTGTTTGAAATCTTCTTCTAAAATGGTGAGAACTTTTCAAATCTTCAAAATTTGAATTATAAAGGGCAGCAAACAAGGAGATTAGTTAGCAAAATGCCAAAACATGCCCTAGATTGGCTCCAACTTCCAACATTTTAAAGATTGCATGTTCTTGAGACGTTTTTGCCAAAACAAGCAAAAAACGTGATCTTCCAAGTAAAACGTTTTGATGATTTAACACCAAAATAATGATCTTCAAGCAATGTAATCACCTAATGAGGTAAAAACGACTTGATTCCATACAAAAACGTAATCAAACTTGGCAGATTTATGGAGTTTTGTGCAAACTCGTGCCCTAGATTGGGAGTTTCAAACATGTTTTTGAGTGCAATAAATTGATTTTTGATGTGGGTTGTTTACCGTACTGGTAAATAAATCAACGCATATAGATAATGAACATGAACAGTAAACAGCAGAACTATTATTATTATTCACATATGCCAACAGTATATTATGCTTCCATGGTAAGATATGATGATTACAATGCTTCCCAAAGGGGTTATAAATACTTTCTGACGAACCTTCCCGAAGGTATCCATCGGCCAGATACATCATGTCCGCTACAAACTATTTACCCGTCGGCTACATAACAAGAACTTTTTCGAAGGGACCCGTCGGTCGATACACAATTTCCTTTCCGAAGGGACCCGTCGGCCGATACACAATTTCTACTGATGACATCATCCCCCCCAAAAAGAAAAGTCATCTCCTGATGACTACAGAACAAAACTCAAACAACTAATACAACAATATCGCTTTCACATTCATCCTGTTGCATCTATAGCCTTTGCTAACACAATACTGACTCCTCAAGCTGACCTTGATAGCCACCTGTGCTGCTTTCTCTGCTTCCAACACCTCGGTACCCCGAGCCAAGTGTCGCTGCATTGCCTCCAACTGGATGATCAGCTCCTCCCGAGCTCTCTACGCATCCACCAAGACAGCCTCACGGCCAACACCTACTCTCAGTGCCTCTGGTACACAAACACTCCATGCCTGCAACAGCTCCAAGTCTTCTCGACTGGTCAAACTCCCACGACTGATATCCGCAACGACTGGGGGTCCAAGGGGCAACGCCCCCGGTGGGGTCAAGGGGCAGTGCCCCCGCGGGGTCCTGGGGCAGCACCCCTCGCCGTCAAGACCAAATTAGCACTCTGAAACCCACACAAAACTGCACGGAACACACCATTTCTGTCATTTTCTGCCGATTCTACACTCTTTCTGGCAATCGCTGATGCTTCCCCTTCCCTATGGCATCATCTGATACTCATTTTGAGCAACATGATTCTGTCGTAGTTTTTTTTTTTTTTAGAAAACCTCCTGTCACCCTTCTGTGATGAAATCCGTACGGCTTCAATCTTGACACTGTCTGTTGATTGCATATGGATGCCTCCTTCCTGGAGCTGCTATGCACACGGGTTTTGATGAAACAATTTTGAAGGCGTCTTCACTATTTCAATCTTCTGGAGAAGCCGTACTGCGATATTCTCCGAAGTCTTCAAAATCCATAGAATGCAAATTAAAATTTGGCTCCAAATTCCGTACGTTATCCTTCTCAGGCTTTTAAAAAAAAAAAAACCGTACACTACCACAAAACTGTACTACCATCTTGAAAACCGTACCACATTTTGGATTGTCTGAAACTCGTACACCATAATCCGTACACTCCTTCAGATCTCAAAAACCGTACAGTACTCTTCTTCCTTCAGATATAAAAGACCGTACGATATTCTCCTTCCTTCAGGTGTTAAGCACCGTATGGTACTTGCCCCTTAAAAACAGTACGAACTTTTTCCTCTAAAAATCGTACGACACATTCCATCCTGTGAAAATCCCGTACGGCGCTCCTTCACTGTGAAATCCGTACGGTGCTTGTGGAAGTCGTACGGTGCTCATATTTTACTTGTGAAATCCGTACGGTACTTTTCCTTTCCCCCCCTTTTTTTTTTTTAAATAATAATTTTTTTGAACAAATATGTACAATATTTACATATGTACAGTACTTACAGTCATCTTCTCTCAGTTGTTCGTCCATGGAGGTGCGTTACTTCTTTCATGGCAAACATTCAACTTCGACCTATTCACAGTGTCGGCAACTTCCTTTCCGTCTAGCATCCATTGTTTTACTGCTCCATTATCACCCACTTCCCGAATTTGATATGGTCTGACCCACTTAACTCTGAACTTGCCTGGGTTGATCTCATTCCATCCATCATACCTCAACGTCAACTATCCTAGTTGAAACTTGCTACGCCTGTTCTGTGTCATCTCCATATCGCCTAGTTTGTTCTCGAAGCTCCATACCATGGACTCCGTCAGCTGCCCCTTCTGTCCGTCAATAACACTTTCACTTTGTACTGCTACAACTTTTATTGAACCCTTCCTTTTTGTTGCCTATGCAGACCGTATCATGTGTCTTTCTTGCCGCCAGTACCTTTCTGCTATATTGTGGTTTGACATAATACTTTCTTCCTGCGCAGTCGTACAGTAGAATCTTTCCTTCTTTTGGGTTCGTACTATATGTTCTGTCCTTCAGCTTCAGTCATATCCGCGTTTCCTTCTTCGGCTTCTCTGTGTTGCTTCGAACATTCATTTCCTTCTTCGGCTTCTCCATGTTCCTTCGGACATTCATTTCTTCCGTCGGCTTCTCTGTGTTCCTTCGGACATTCATTTCCTCCTTCAACTTTTCTGTATTCCTTCGGATATTCATTTCCTTCTTCTTTCTTACCTTCGTCGATCGTTAGCATATTACAACTTGGAAAGAGCTCGTAATCCTCTATCTGCCAGTGGTAAAGACCATTTACTGAATCCAAATCGTCATCTCCTTCCAATCGTAGGACTCCCTCCTGATCGGGTTCCATACTCTGCCTCCTCTCATCGTCTTCTCCTTCAGAATCTAATGATAGAGCTTCTTTTCCAACCATCTGAGTGTGTAGATCGATGACATACTTGCGGCCTTTGCTTTCAAGTGATAAAGTATTTTTCTTCCAATTGTGTTTTGCCTTGGCTTGTATCAACCACCCCTGGCCCAGAATGGCATCATATCCTCTCCGCTTCAGTGGGATCACGACAAAGTCCAACAGGAATGGTTGTGTTCCAATCATCACTGGTTGTGCTGTCAAGACTCCCAATGGCTTGATTCCATGTTGATCGGCCGTTAGCAGCTGGAATGTAGGTGGCCATAATGTCGGTTGTCCCAACTTTTTCCAAGTGTCTTCAGGCAACACATTGACACCGGATCCTCCGTCGACGATCATGTCCGTTAGCACAGTCTCGAGAATGCCCATTTCAACAACCACCAGATAGCGTCCAGATGAAAGAGCTAACAACATCGGATCTTCTGCACTTGCGCCACTTTCCTTCTCCTTTTTGTCTGCTGCACTTGCTCCACTTTCTTGCTTCCTTCCATGTTCTCCTAGTAGTTGGGCAAGGGGAACGATGTTTGTGAGTGCCGATCGGAGTTGAGGCATAGTGAGAAACAGATCACTTATCCTGACGGGTATCTCGGCTTGCAAAATTTGCCGTACAATGTTATGTTCTACGCAGTTCCGTATGGAAGTACTCAGCCTGTCCTTCAGGTGTGTCGTTTTTGCCTGTGTTTCTTTCTGGATCTCTACCCGTGCTTCCTCCAGTCTCTTCTTTTCTTCCTCCGGGTCGGGGTACACTTTCGCTTGCTGCCGTATGATGGCCAAAACCTCTTCTTCGTTCGTCCCGACGGTGATCAAGTTTACTCCCGACTTCAAACACCTAGCATCTTCATGATCACCAAGTCCACACTATCGGCATAGCAACTTCGGTGTGTTCGCCATTGTGCACTCTCGGGCAAAGTGACTCCATAGATTGCATGCACGGCATTGAATAATCGGTCGACCATTTGCATCATACTGAATTCGACTCCTTCCGCCTGTATTATTGTTGCTGCTATTGTTGTTATTTTGACCGAGCCGGTTGTTTCTGTATCCGCCCGATGTGGCACCTTCCGTACTGGTGTTCCCGTTCCCTCCTGACGGGGATGCCTCCTGTGACAGGAACACTTGCTGTGGTGTCCTTGTTTTTAAATTGAAAGGGCATTCCTTTACCAAGTGTCCTAGGATCTGGCAGATTTCACAAAATTGATCTTTCGGGCAGGATCTCTTCGTATGGCCTTCTTTCTTACATTTCGTGCACCATAGGTCATTTCCCTTAGTCTCCTTGTTCATGCTTTTGAATTCCTTCATCATCCACATCATATCCTTCTGAAGGGCACGAACCTTCCTGTTGTGCCCTCGTCATCGTTGCTGCTATCTTCTCCTAAAGGGTCATCGTCATCTGAATCCGATGAGCTGGTCTTCTTCTTCTTCTTTGTCTTCTAGTCACTTTCGAAGTTCATTGTCCGATTGTACGCTTCAATGTATGTCGATGGTGGCACAATCTTCATCTTTTTTCGCAGCTTTGGGTGAAGGCCTTCAATGAACCATCTTTTCTGGAGCCCATCTGCCGGTTTATTCTCCATTTTACTGATTAAGTCCTTCAACCTCCTGGCGAAGACCCGTACTGTTTCATTCTTCTTTTGCTTGGTATTGAATATCTCCGCTACAATTTCATTATCATCACGCAAAAGTTGAAATTTTGCGATGAACTCCTTCTTAATGTTATCCCAACTATTTAATTTTTGTGGATCAGCATCAATAAACCAATCAATCGCAACACCCCGTAGGGTAGCAGAAAATTGTCGGATCCATTCGTTTGTAGTTATGCCGTTTGCCCTCCAGATCGTTTCACATGTTTTACAATGTCGAATGGGATCAGCTGCTTCATCACCATCAAATTTAGGCAATTTTTCCTTCGGACCTGCCATTATCACTGTATGTCGAGGGTTTTGTTGTGTACCTGCGCTGTTTTGCACTCCCGCGCTGTTTTGAGCACCCGCGCTGTTCTGAGCTCCCGCACTGTTTTGAACACCTGCGCTGTTTTGCACACCCGCGCTGTTCTGGACACCTGCACTGTTCTGCACACCTGCACTGTTTTCTACACCCGTGTTGTTCTCTGCTTCCATGCTGTTTTCAACACCCGCGCTGTTTGGTGAAGAAGAGGGTTCGTCAATCGAAGTTGTTCGTCCTAGAAGTATATCTCGGGTGAAGAGGTCACTCCATGCTCGTGCTCCTTCGGCACTCCAAGCCGTGCGAGTCGATCTCCTTCCGTCAGGATTCTCTTCCTGTGGCGTATGCAGGTTCAGAAACTCCTCCCTCGCTTCTTCCACCAAATCAAGCCGTTGTCGAGTCTCCTTTTACAATCTTTCCGCGCTCTTGTTTCCATCGGGAATTTTTTGAAATCTCCTTCGACGCTCTATTTGCAAAATTAAATTTTCTTACGCAACGCGTATGTCATCTTTTTCCTTCAGCTTACTCTTATCTTTTTTCAACTGATTCGGCATTTAATTCATATCCGCCTGCCTGCGTACCAAGTCCATCGGGCAACGGTGCCAAATGTTTACCGTACTGGTAAAGAAATCAACGCATACAGATAATGAACATGAATAGCAAACAGCAGAACTATTATTATTATTCGCATATGCCAACAGTACATTATGCTTCCATGGTAAGATATGATGATTACAATGCTTCCCGAAGGGGTTATAAATACTTTCTGACGAACCTTCCCGAAGGTATCCGTTGGCCAGATACATCATGTCCGCTACAAACTATTTACCCGTCGGCTACATAACAAAAACTTTTTCGAAGGGACCCGTCGGCCGTCGGCCGATACACAATTTCTACTGATGACATGGGCAAAATGATCACCTCTCCAAAACGTTTTGAATGCAACTAATTTCATCCAAATCCATGGAGAAAATCAAAAGTTATGATCAAAATTGGAGGTTTTTGGAGCAAGAACATATTTTCTTCACACAATAGGGCATTTTTATGTTCATTACATATTTTAAAACATGTTTGAAGACAAAATAGGACCTTTTAGAGCCCATTGCATGTTTTAAAATATGTCTTGAGATATAATCTCACTTTTTGAGACTCATTGCATATTTTAAAATGTGTAAGACACTAAAATCTCACTTTTTGGAATCACTTACATATTTTAAAATGTTTCACCTTTTTGATGCACAAGCATAAAAACTCAACTTTTCATGTCATTGCATCAAAAAGGTCCACTTTTACAAGCATTCGATGTAATGACATGAAAAAAGTCCTCAAAATGAGTTTTTATATGCATTAGCATAAAAAGTTTTTTCTTTTCATAGTTTTTTTCATGCATATGCACATAAAATGTCCACTTTAAGGCTTTTAAGTTATGCATTTCACTTATTTTTATAAAAATGTCAACAATATGGGTCAAAAATAACATTTATGCATTATATTAATCAATATAAGTCATAAACATTAAGTTAAAGTGACATTTATATAAGTATTTGATTCAAAAATCAAAAATTTAAAAAGTAACTATATAGTTCTATAGTCATTTTAAGTGAAAAATTAAAAAGTAACTCAACTTAAAATTATAACATAAAGTGCACTATAGTCACTTTAAGTTATAAATTTAAATGAAAAGTAACTTCAAAACATAACAAAAAGTGAGTAAATGTTATATTTTTGAAAAAGTGAATGTCAAAATAAAAATATAACATCATTTTTTCTTAATTCGTGTTGTTGCACCTAAAATGTTCACAACAACTCCGATTGACCCCTAGGTTAGACCGAATCGAAGAGAAAATCGAAGGGCATGACATGAGCAAATCCAAAGGACCAAAAACAAGCAAACAAAAACTCAAAAGAAAAGAACGGACTGTGAAGGCTTCAAAAATCAAGCAAAGGCTCAATAGAAAGCAAAACAAAAACGACTTGACAAAGACCTTCAATAAAACAATTTGATATTCAAATTGAAATGAATTGATTGATCAACACTAAGCAATTGAATATTAAATTCAAGCTTAGAGAAATGCGAAACTAGCTTGAAAAAGTTTGATGCTGTTATCTGCATTTTGTGGTGACAAAATGCAGGACAACAATATTGGTTCAAGGCTCAATGCTTTTAATATTGATCTTTTACCTAAAATCAAAATGGATCCAAGTTCTCTTTCAACTTTTCTATCTATTCATGGGTTTAATGATGTTGGTCGAAAATCTCTAGATACAATAACGCTACCTTTGTAACTTGGACCCCTTACTTTACCTACTCTTATACATGTTATAACAGCTACTTTGCAAAACAATATTTGTCTAGGTAGACCGCAGATTCATGCCATGGGTGCAGTCCCATCTACCCTACATAAATCCATCAAATTTATTCATAATGATTAAGTAGTTAGGATAAATAATGATCTTGCATCCCTCCATTATTATTATGAGGCTAAGGCTAATTAATCTTCAAGTTGTGCTACTTTTAAAAATTCAATTCCTTCATCATTGTCAACCTTTATTGCACTGCCAATAAGTGCCCAATCTTGATGGTGGTGCCAACCTACCTTCTCCTCAACCAAATGCATGTCTTAGTGATGATCATGGTCCTTTGGGTAAATCGACCCTATCTACTCTAACATCCAAATATTTCATTCACACTTGCTATTGAGGATGATCATTCTTCTATATTGTATGATAGCATGAATGTTGTCAACTATGTTGTTTACTGTATGGGGTAAATAATTTCATGCATACAAACAATAGACAAGAACATGTAACACAACAGTACTCTTTTTATTATTTGCATATATGCCAAAGAGATAACATAGTGCTTCCCATGATGGTTACAACCCTCCTCCAAAGTCCATTTCGGACAGTGTACATATATCATTCCGAAGGGGTGACTCAATCGTTGTGCCCATTCAGAAATAATTAATTCTACTCATCGGCTACATAATAATTACCGACAACATGCTAATCTACCTGTCGACTATTTTATAATTTTATCGATAACATCATCCCCCCCAAAAAGAAAAGTCGTCTTTGGATGACAATTACAAAATATCTGAGACAGATTAACAAAACGGGATATATTAACTAACTATAACAAGATAGATATGTTTCTGTCACACCACTTTCACATTCGTTCTGTACTTGCACCAAACTGGTCTCCAAAACACGTTGCATCTGTAGCCTCTACTAACAATACTGTCTCCTTAGCCAAGCTAACCGTGATAGCCACCCATGTTGCCTTCTCTGCTTCCAACTTCTGGGTACACTGAGCCAAGTGTCGCTCTTACTACCTCCAACTGGATGATTAGCTCCTCCCAAGCTCTCTATGCATCCACCAAGACAGCTTCACGTCCAACACCTACTCCAAGTGCCTCAAAGTTACCACCCCTCTCAAAAGGCTTTCTTTGTTGTTCTCTCCACCTCTGGTACACAGACAGTCCATGCCTGCAGTAGCTCTAGGTCTTATCAACTGGTCATACTTCCTACGATTGATAATTGAAGTAACTGGGGGTCTACGGGGAAATGCCCTCGAGGGGTCCTGGGGCATCGCCCTAAGTGCGCTCCCTGTCGCAATATAGGGTAGGGTCCAGGGGCAATGCCCCCGCTGTCAAGATTAAATTAGCACTCTCAAAGCCACACAAAATTCCATAGAATACACCATTTTTGTGATTTTCTTCCGATCCCACACTCTTTTTGGCAACTGCTTATGTTTTACTACCCGTTTATGTCTTTCCCTTCCCTTGGGCATCATGCATTATTCATTCTGAACATTTTTTATTTGTCTTTTTTTTTTTGCTCCTTCCTCTATATCTTTCTGTTGTACGGTTGCATCTTTCTCCTTTGTACAATTTTATTTTTGCTACTATCCCATCCTTCTTCTACAGTGCGGCCGAACGGTCTAACCCTTGGCATTACTAAGTGCATTGTCTCCTTCTCAAGTCTGCACGGTATTCTTTGGTGCCCTCACTACCTTCTGCGATATTTGTACGGCAACGGCAATATCCCTATTCCAACCGTACGGTGTTTTCTCTATTCTCTATGGCATATGATTAGTTGGTTTCCGTACGGTGTGCGTAGGAAAGCCTTGGGAATCTGTATGGTCTTGTTAGCATTACCTTGAATTTTTGTACGGTGTATGGTCTTCTTCCTCTAGCATCATTAAATCTTTGTGCGTTAGTAGATGCATTGAGAAACCGTATGGTGTCGTCAATGTGTAGGGGGCAGTATGGTGTATGCCTTGTTAAGTTGTCATATGATGCATGAAGGTACAGAGGGGACCATACAGTATCTCATTATTCGATATTCGTACAGTGATTGCATATTGCTATGTTGCCTTCTAGTGTTCACAGATTGTCGTACGATGTTTATCGTACGGTGTTGAGAAGAACCGTACAGTGCCTTGGAATGCACTGGGATGCCGTACGGTGCTTTTATAACTTTTTTTTCCAATTTTTTTAATATTTTTTTTTTCTTTTTTTTTTTGAAACTATTACTCATTGTTTGTCGATGGGGGAATAGTTCTAGCATGGTATATTTTTAACTCGAAACTGTTCAACGTTTCTGAAATTTCTTGCCCATCCAATGTCCACAGCTTTATTGCTCCGTTGTTGCCCACTTCTCAGATTTGGTGTGGCCCAACCCATTTGACTTTAAACTTCCACAATTTGGTTTCGTTTCGTCCGCTATACTTCAACACCAGCTGTCCCGGTTGAAACTTGTTTAGCTTTAGTTGTTTATCATGCCACGCTTTGCGCCTGTTCTATGTCACCTTTGTGGCCCATTGTACTTGCAATCGTCGCTCATCAAGTTTATTTAAGTTATATGATCTCTCCCTCAGGTTTTCCATATCGCCCAATTTGTTCTCGAAACTCAGTACCATGAATTTCGTCGGTTGCCACTCCTTGCCATCAATAACTGTATTCTTGATTTTACAACCTTCACTCCGTACTACTGAAGCATTTATTAAACCCTTCCTCTTTGTTTCTCGTGCAAACCGTATGATGTGTTTTCCTTGATACCAGCACCTTTCTACTATATCCATGGTTCAACGTAACATTTTCTTTCTGTGTGATCTATTTATTGTACACTATACGGTGGAATCTTTCCTTTTTTTGGGTTTTTACTGTATGTTCTTCCCTTCAGCTTTTTTCATAACCGCCTTTCCTTCTTTCACTTCTTTGTATTCCTTTGGATTATTATTTCCCTCTTCTTTCTCACCTTCGTTGACCCTTATGTCATGTCCCCAATTTTTGCCCTTCCTTAGTGACAACATTTCTAGCAGGGTTGGTCTATTATCTAGTTCCCATAGGCCAGCAAAGCGTAGAGGGAACCAACTCAAGGGCTTTGAGAGTCATGCATGAGCTTTCCAAGTAGTTTGGAGTAGTAGACAACAATTTTCTACAATTTAGGAGGGATTCCTAATTTGTAAGGATTGACTAGGAGTGGTCTAGGAGGCATTTGGAGACCTCGGCAAACGTTTTGGAGACTTAGAGTGCATCTCCTATTTTTTAGGAGGCATTCCTATTTTTTAGGAGGAACTCCCAATTCAGCGACAGTTCTCTCAAAGGTGCACATAGTAGAGGAGAGCCATTGGGACTCAATTTTGGTTGATTGGGGTTGTCTCCTACTTTTTAGGAGCATCCCTAGATTTTAGGGATGGACTGCCAGTTGACCCATCTTGTCTGGCATCAGTCACAGATAGGTGACGAGGTCAGATTCATGTTTGATTGGTCATTTTGGGCCTTTTGGGACCATTTGGGAAATATTTTAATATATTTAAATATTTCCTAAGTTGGTGATTAAATAAATTAAATAAGGTTAAGTTTTAGCCATTTTGGAGTAATAAGGGGTTTTTTAGCCTCATTTGGATGTGCATCCTATGGTGTGATAGCTCGTTGGAAAGGTCTCTAAATTTTCTAAATCTTTCTCTTTGGTCTCAGGGCATTTCAGTGAATGGAATTCTATCTATGAGGAAAAAGGTCATTTTCTAGTAACATGACCACTTTAAAATAAGAAATTATAACATTTTCACTACACAACACCACTTGGAGACACTCAAGGTTCGATTTGCAATTGAGAGGGGGTTATAAGGAGATGGAAGCTTCATTCTAAGATCATCTTTTGCATATTGAAAAACTTGTTTTTGTGAATTGGCTCTGAGAGAGCAATTCTTCATCTGGGATGTAAACCCCAGTTTTGGATTGGCTGGGACGTAGCCCTCAGCAGTTATTGGCATTGGATTCTTCAGACAGTGTGTGTTGCTATCAGGGATAGAGTACGCCATTCTTTATTGTGGATTTAGGTTGCAGATTTATGGTTTCAGCGTTGCAGATTGATTCTTTCAGCTGGGACGTGATTCCTTGCAGTCTTAGGGCTGCCATTTGTAGCAGTTTGGCATCATTGTTGGATGTAATCTCCTTGGAACTGCATTGGATTTATTATTTGGCTTTATAAATCAGAAATCTGCCTGGTACTATTTATAGCAATTCTGATTTGGCTCTATGCTCTTATTTATTTTCAGTCTCCTCTCATGTTTATTGTTTATTATTTATTACTATTGTGAAAACTATCAAAAAACACAAAACAAAAAACAAAACCTTCTGCAACTTCTGTCTATTCTCAAAGACCATCAAAGAAATCACAGGAAAATATAGTTTATTAATTTAAAAACTACAGCAAATCAGCAAGGGCATCCATCAGGGATCTTTCACCTTAACATATTACAACTCGAAAAGAGCTCGTAATCCTTCATCTGCCAGTGGAAAAGGCTGTTCACCGAATCCAAATCATCGTTCGTTGATTCACCTTCCAACCGTAGGACTCCTTCCTCATTGGGTTCCAATTGCTACTTTCCTTCATCCTCTTCTTTGGAATTAGATGATACGGCTTCTTCACCCACCATTTGAGTGTGTAAATCAATAATGAATTTTTGTCCTTTGCTCTCCATTGATAGTGTATTCTTGTTCCAGTCATGCTTAACCTTTTCTTGTACGAGCCATCATCGGCCCAAAATGGCATCATATCCTCTCCTCTTCAGCGGGATGATGACAAAATCAAGTAGGAACGGCTGTGTTCCAATAGTCACTGGTTGTACTATCAGGACCCCAAGAGGTTTAATGTTGTGTTGGTCTGCCGTTAGTAATTGGAATGTAGGTGGCCACAATGTCGGCTATCCCAATTTCTTCCAAGTATCTTCTCGTAGGATGTTTACCCCTGAACCTTCGTCCACAATTGTGTCTAAAAGGACCGTTCCTAATATACCCATCTCTATGACTACTGGATGTCGTCTGGATGTGAGGGCTAACAGTATTGGGTCCGCTGCACTTGCTCTGTTTTCCTTTTCCCTTTCATGTTCTCCTGGTAGTTTAGCAATCGGGGCTATGTTCGTGAGTGTTGTCTGTAGTTGAGACATTATGAGGATCAGATCATTTAACTTGATTGGTATTTTAGTTTGTAATATTTGCCTTATGATGTTTTGTTCTGCGTAGTTCCTTGTTGAGGTACCGATAGTGTCCTTCAATTGTGATTTCTCTACCTGCATTACTTTCTCAATTTTTGCCCGTGCTTCTTCCAATCTCTTCTTTTCTTCTGTTGAGTCAAGGTACAGTTTTGCTTGTTTATGGGTGATTGCCAGGACTTCTTCATCCACGTCGATGCTGATCAAATTCACTCCTGATTTTGGGCACTTGGCATCTTCATAATCTCCAGGACCGCACCATCTACATAACAACTTTGGTGTGTTTGTTGATGTACAATTTTGTGCAAAGTGACCCCACAAATTGCATACTCAGCATTGAACCATCGGGTGACCATTTGCATTGTACTAAATTCGGTTGCAGCTCCCATTATTATTGCTAGTATTGTTGTTGGTATTGTTGCTGGTATTGTTGTTTTGCCCTCTTCCATTATTTTTGTACCCACCCGAAGTGGCATCGTCATTGTTGGTGTTTCTGCTCCCTCCTAACACAGAAGTCTCCTGTGTCAGGAGCACTTGTTGATGCCCTCTTGTTTCCATATTGAAGGGGCATTCTTTTGTGGAATGTCCCATAATTTGACAGATATCACATAATTGGTTTTTCGAGTAGGATCCCTTTGTGTGACCTTCTGTCTTGCATTCTGTGCACCATAGCTCGTTTCCCTTTGTCTTTTTCTACATATTCTTAAATTCCTTCATCATTTTGATCATATCCTTCTGGAGAGCTCGAACCTTCTTACTGTCATTTTCGTCACCACTGCTATCTTCTTCCAAAGACACGTCATCTAAGTCGGATGAGCTACTTTTCTTCTTCTTTTTCGTTTTCTGTTCACTCTCTAAGTCCATCGCTTGATTGTAAGCTTTGGTGTATGATGATGGCAGCATAATCTTCATTTTCTTCCTTAACTCCGAGCGTAATCCTTCAATGAACCATCTCTTTTTCAGCCCATCTGTCGGCTTACTTTCCATTTTATTTATTAATTCTTTTAATTTTTTGGCATATACACGAACTATTTCATTTTTCCCTTGCTTTGTGGTGTAGATTTCTGCTACGATCTCATTGTCATCTCACAGCAATTGAAACTCGGTGATAAACTCCTTTTTAACTACTGCCCAAGAAGTTAATTTTTGAGGATTGGCATCGACAAACCAATCAATTGCTACACCCCTTAGGGTTGCTGGAAATTGCCAGACCCATTCATCTGTGTCAGTTATGCCATTTGCCATCCAAATTGTTTCACATATCTTATAGTGTTTGATTGGATTGGTCGTTCCATCACCATCAAACTTTGGCAATTTTTCCTTTGGTCTAGCCATTACTATTCGAGTTGGAGGTACTTTTTGTGCACCCGCACTATTCGGCACACCCGCATTGTTTTGCACACTCGTGTTGTTCCAAACACCCACACTGTTTTGGACAGTCGTCTTATTTCCAACAGTCGCGTTACTTGGTGAAAAAGGGTTTTCCTTAAGCGAAGTTGTTCATTCCAGAAGTGTATCGCGGACGAAGAGTTCACTCTACACTTGTGCTCCCTCGGCACTCCGAGCTATCCAAATTGTTTCACATGTCTTATAGTGTCTAATTGAATAGGCCATTCCATCACCATCAAACTTTGGCAATTTTACCTTTGGTCCAACCATTACTATTCGAGTTGGAGGTACTTGTTGTGCACCTGCATTGTTTTGCACACTCGCACTGTTCTGCACACCCACGTTGTTCTAAACACCCACGCTGTTTTGAACAGTCGTCTTATTTCCAACAACTGCATTACTTGGTGAAAAAGGGTTTTCCTCAAGCGAAGTTTTCCATTCCGGAAGTGTATCGCGAACGAAGAGTTCACTCTACACTCGTGCTCCCTCAGCACTCTGAGCAGTGCGAGTTAATTCCCTTCCACCTGGATTCTCTTCCCTCGGTGTATACAGGTTAAAAAATTCCTCCCTTGTATCTTCCACCAAATTCAACCGCTGTCGAGTCTCTTCCAACAATTCCTCAGTGCTTCAATGTCTGTCAGCAATCTGCTGAAACCTCTGTCTGTGTTCAGCCTATTGTGCCAAAATTAAATTCCCTTGTGCGGTGCGTATTTCATCTTTTTCCTTTAGCTTATTCTTATTTTTGTTAAACTGATTCGGCATTAGTTTTCATTCCTCTATCTTCGTTCCATGTCCATGGGGCAACGGCACCAAATGTTTACCGTATGGGGTAAATAGTTTCATGCATACAAACAATAGATAAGAACATGTAACACAACAGTACTCCTATTATTATTCGCATATATGCCGAAGAGATTACATAGTGCTTCCCATGATGGTTACAACCCTCCTCCAAAGTCCATTTCGGATGGTGTACATATACCATTCTGAAGGGGTGACTCAACCGTTGCGCCCATTCAGAAATAATTAATTCTACTCGTCGGCTACATAATAATTACCGACAACATGCTAATCTACCCGTCGGCTATTTTATAATTTTATCAACAACATATGTCGATAATATTGATACTCCCCCCTTTGAGGCATTGAAATCACGCTATTGCCCAAGATTCAATATTCTTTCTAGACATGGGTAGAGAGGAAATGGTCTTGTATGCATGGAATATAGAGTTAAAGTCCTTTTGGAACTAAAGTGACATTGTCATATGGTGGGTGGACATAGATATTCTCCTTTGTCTTCATCTTCTCCATTATCTAAGCAATCAAACCTTCCTTTACAAGAGAAAGGAATGCTTCTTACTCTCCATTCTTTATCTAAATGAGGGCATATTTTATGGTGGCTTCACAAGCTCACTTGATCACTCTTCCTCCTACACATAAGAGGCTTTGTGATATGAATGATGAAGCAAGCACTCTCATTGTGCATATCATTAAGTGCTAGGTGATTCTACTAGTCAATGCAAGGTCTTGAGAGATAAAGTTTAAGAACTTCATGAGTCAGGTGTCATCAACCATTAATCTATTAAAGACTCTGCTTCTTCTTCTATGCATAACAAGTGATTTTAAGGATTGCCTCTATGCTATCTTTTCTACATATCTACCTTAAGATCTTTTCCTATGTGTCTTTCTGGAGGCCAATCCACTATCATATCTTATCTTCCTTTATAGGGGCCAATCCACTATCATATCTTATCTACCTTTGTGGGGGTCGATCCTCTATCTTATCTTATATGCCTTTGCGGGGACCAATCCACTATCTATTTGTCTACCTTTGTGGGGACCAAACCACTATCTCTGCGTCTGGATCTTTTCTTATCATATGCCTATCTAGTTTTATGCTATGTGTGTTGATGTGATCTTAAGCCACCCTATCACATGCCTATCTAGCATTCACTACGTATGTTGGCGCACTATCAAAAACCCCCCATCACATGCCTATCTAACATTCGCTACGCATGTCGGCGCACTATCAAAGAATCTCCATCACATGCATATCTAGCATTCGCTCTGCATGTCAAAGCACACTCAAAATTGCCTTATCGTATGGCTTCCTAACAAAACACAATTTGCTACCCATACTGACCTAATTTCCTTGATAGTAGCCCTCTTCCCTAGTGAGGTTGGTTACATTGAGTGTCTATTTCAAGAGGCTTTCCTCCATAACAAGGTTGGTTCTACTAATCATGATCATTTGCATGACCTCTAGTGATAGAGAAAGCTAGTGTCTTAGTCATGTTTTGTCTCTTGGAAATTGGTTGCTTCACTATCTATTGGTTGCATTCTTCCTTGAATCCATCAATCCTAAATTCTTCTCTCCTTGTTTAGAATTCCTCTATTTATTATTTTTCGTCTTTTGGGGGCAATGCGCTGTATTGAGACAACCTTTTTCATCAAGATATCTTTTACATTACTGACCCAAAGCTTTGGTTTGCTTGTTGCATATTCTCATTTTTGCAGGTCTTTACCCTGGAGGCATATTGTTGTGTTTCAAAGAGTTGTTTGCTTCCTCTGTAGTATCCTCATGATGTCATATTTTTTCAGTAGATTTTAGCATGTATATTCATTCTGACTCATAAGTCGGATAAAGTGGGTGCAAAATGTAGAGTCGAAAACTGCATACCCCTATTTTGAATTTAGGTCACACTTTTGCAACCACTTTAGCATTCATTCTTTTGGCAGTTGTGTAGGCCCTTTTCCCTCTCAGGATACTCAAAGTTCTTGTCAACAACTATCTTTTGGTGTCACCCTTGCATTAACCACATGTTTCCTTTACCACTTGTCATTTTTTAGTATGATTTGTTTGGACACTAGCACACTGTGTGTACATCTACGTGCCACACATTCGTCCACCAACATCTTAACGTTCAAATGTTTTAGAATGTGTTGTGAAATTGGCTCTCAAGGGAACATAGTTTCCTTTTGGCAGCATCAAATCTACACAAAGTCTTCAGTCCAAAAGTGTGCGTCTTGACCAAGGATGCTAGTGCATTGAACAAACATCTGTATGTTGTGCTGCAGTCCTGTACAGTCTGCGACGAAAAAAAACTTAGAATGTGGAGAAAACTCAAGTCTGTGCTTCAAATAACCTGCAACATGCAAATGTCAGAATGTGATGAAATATATCTTAAATAACATAAATTTACTAAAATGAGATAAATAATTTACATATGGAAAACCTCATGCATTTGGAATGCTTGCAATAAACTTGCACACGTGCAAGAGAGGAAAAATTGTTTGGGGCTGTTTGGAGACTTGTCTCAGTCAAGTACTTTGCTTTGGTGTTTCCAGCTCCACAACAACTAGAAAGATAGATAGAGTGAAAAGATAAATAGATAAACGATAATTTAATAGAAAAAATCCCCGGTAGATGGACGAGAACTCTTGTTACTTCACATATGCAAATAAAAGGAAACCTTGCTAGTGGAGGAAAATCTCTATTGCATGAAATAAAATAATATTGATAGAAAGGGATGTGATGAGTCCCAAGAAGCTCAAAGACATAAGAGAGATAGAAGGATTTTATAAAATATGTTGTAAGAGATCGGTGTAGAAAGTAATAGAGCGAGAGAGCTGTGAAAGCCAAGATTATGCAAGAGCACAAGAGAGTTTTTTTAAGAGAGGAGAGAGATCACTTCTAAAATAGCTTAAATGTGAGCCCCATGAATGAAGCAAAGAGATGAGTCTAAAGAGAGATTAGGAGGGAAAAAGAGGAAAAAGAGGCTTCTCGAATTCTAGAAAATTCCGGGTCCTTCCACCAACAAAAGCAAGAAAGCATGCACAGGACAGACATTTGAATGTTAAGATGTCGGTGGACTAATGCATAGCACACAGACATCCAGGCAGCTCGCTAGTGTCCAGACAAATCACATTAAAAAATGATAGGTGGAAAAGGAAACATGCATTTACTACAAAGGTAACGCTAAAAGATAGCTGTTGACAAGGATTTTGAGCATCCTGAGAGGGAAAAGGCTGATGCAACAGCTCAAATGGGCCTGCACAAATGCTAGAGCAATGGACATTAAAGTGGTTACAAAAGTGTGGCCTAAATTGCAAAATTGTGGTATGTGATTTCTGACTCTACAGTAACTTCAATATAATCGTAGTTTCTTCTACAAAATCTGATCACCGAGATATTGAAGTGGGCAAGGTGAGAGAATATGACATTTCCAAGCAAAGCTATTTTGAATGAATGCAATTACAAAATGATATGACCACAAACTGACCAGAATATGCAGGTGTTTGAGCTGGCCTGATCAACATCTGTTTAGTGGAATATTTAAACTGACATGCAAGTGACATAGGCAGCCTTATTGAAACCACTTTGGAAGACAGCATTAATAAAATGCAAGCCATTGTAGAAAAATGTCTAAGCTTCAATTTGACTAAAATGATTGATAATGCAAACTTGGTAAATGCCAAATGTGTTGAATAATATGCTATAACAACTGGTGGTAAATCGTTTACAATATGAAATACATTGAAATTAAACTCTTTAATGGCTAAACCATCTGAAGTTTGCAAGATGGGTATGAATGCAATACAAAATGACTAGATGCTTCAAGGAACAGCTGGAGAATGATTGATAGAAAAGTCTGGTCAGATTTGAACATTACTGCAATTACAAATTCACATCAAAGAAAATTCATAAAACTTACTCAGTGAGTTGCTCACCAATCATACATTGAGATTATGTGGAAATACACTTGGAACAGTAGATGGATTGCATAAATTTTCATCAAACTGAATACAACACTATGAACAAACTCACACCACTCAACATGCATTAAAAATAAAACTACTTCAAAACAAATGTTAGCTGGTCCTAAAGCACCATGAACAGTATGTATATCAAACAAAATGAGAAATCAGTCACCTTGCAGGTCTAAAACTGAACTTATTGCTGCTGGTACAACAGATACACTAGAGTGCAAACTTAAAATAGCACTAAAATACCTCAAAGTTCATCTCAAAAAGGTATAATCCAACATTCTGTGGTCAAGTCACCAAAATAGGGTGCTTCAGCTTCTATATTCACATGCCCCTTTCCTTGCTTGGTATGGCCTCTAGGTGTATGCCGTTAAGAAAGATAAAAAAACTCAAAACACCTCAAAATTGTTACAACTTATATTAAATGCCAAGTACAATAAAGAATTATAATAGTCCAAAATTGAATACTCTCACTAGTGTCATTTCAAGAACAGTCCTCAATACACTGTCAAAAATATAGCAACACTTGGCTTTTACTCATGCTGAGAATATGGAATATAAAAATATTCTCCAAACAGTAAGAGAAATGACATTAGTGAGAGTATCGAAAATGGAGGTTCTCGACCATAACATGACTCAAGTTTTAACCATAAACAGGTAGGTTAAAGGATTTTTTGGTTTTATAGTTGTCTGACAAACACCCAAAGGTGCCAACCAAAACTAATAAAAAATTAAAACACAATCTCTCATTGTTAGTGCATAAGCAGTATATTGCAGGACTAATAACTCAGCAACATGTATTATTTATGGAGCCACAATATATTTACACCTGTTGTGGCATTTTCTGTTCAAAAATTCAAGTTTTACAGGTCCTATTACTGAGTAACATATACACTCACCTGCAAATTGTTTTCTGTGATATAATTCCATACATGCTTCGCAACCTCTTCCATGGGCTTTTCAATTTTGCTAGTTCCCAAAAATGAAGCAAGGCCATCAGATATTGGGGCAGTTGAAATAAGAGGAGCAGCACTTCCATTTGCAATCCTTTTGGCATTTGGCTCCAAATAATCTGCAAAGAATATGAATAAAAACAATACTCACTGAGGAAAAATTCTTTCAGTTTTTAAAAAAGGTGCAGTTATGTTAATAGTATTACCATCTACAGAATCAATTGCCCATATGTGCCTGGCAAGTAATTTGTTCATCTGGAACATATCAGTTGAATCAGTGTCAAAGACCAAACGAAGTGCATCATCGCATATGATATTTCTCTTGTTGCTTGGATCTTGCAAATTATTTGCCCGAATGTACATCCATAATTGCTTCACAATCTGATCCACCAGAGAAAATAACATTAGAAAGCATGGATACTAGTGCACAAGCATGTTGTAGCTAAAAATAGACTTCTAACCAAATTGCCCTTAGTTGAGCTGTCTTTGAAAATATTTAAAACTCTCTGACACCTGGGTTCGAGGCATTGTTGCTTGACCCACAATAGCCTGCAACTCAGGTGACACACCACAAACTTTGTTAAGTCCTCCTGGTCTGCTTCTTTTCCTTCCTTCTCCTGGTGTACTGCAGATAAGTGTGCAGATAATATAGTTCATCAGAAAAGTTCTTTACATTTACGATGTATATTTTCAAAGTGAAAATCTATTTAATGACATCTGCAGGACCCTTACTTCTAGTAAGGATTCAACAGTAAAATATCACAAAAGAAACTATGCTAGCTCATGCCTATATTGTGCTGGATGGAATATGCATAAGCAATAGTTTTCCAGATAGGTACCCTACTCATGGAATTACCATATCTCTGCACAGGTATTTTAAATTATCAAGGTTAAAATGATCATATGTAATTTAGGCACATTTCTAACTCATTTTGATATTATCACTGAATTGAAATTTTTTGCATTTAAGATCTATGAATTATACCTTAACTCATCTAAGCTATCAGAATGTATTTTTTCCCTCAAAGGTATCAGGGTTAATTTTGGAACTAATTTGAGATATTAATTTATTTAGATGTTTTGTGTTATTTCCATTTGTAATCCATTGAAGGTTCAGTCTACAGTAGTACTGATGCAATGCAATGGAAACAATTGTAATGAATGATGAAATGAGGTGACATGAATAAGTTTTCTGCATTATAGGGAGCATATGGTTTGATGATGTGAGCCTTTCCCCTAGCTGATGTAAGGAACTGTTTTAAAATTGCACATTTACTTCCTACAACAACCTTCCCCATGGAAATCGTGTATGTCATTCATTGGTAGACCTGAATCTGCAGTCAAATATTAATTACTAGGCAAATTTTCAGCTGGGTTTCATCTTTCATGAAACTCAGATCTTAAGATTTACATAATCAGAGAACCTAGGGTTCTTATCTATTTTCATGTGTCCACATTCACACCTAGCTTGTTATGTCATATCAAATCACCTAAATTGTAGAAATCAGAAAGGTTTGCCAATCAGAGATCAGTGTTATAGTAGCAAATTAATGACTCTTGTTTCCTCTCTATAACAGCAGAATTTCAGCATTAAGGTTTCAATTATCATTCCAGCCAGGTTTATGAGGTTTGTTAACATATATCAGTCCCAGTTTGATGTAAAGAGAAATAGAGGGAAGTAATCAGATTCCAATCACCAGGATCAGTGAATTGACAAAGTTTAATGTTTCTTCAAAGGAATTGTCATGGTTAGAAAATAGAATATAGAAAAGCTTTATCAAAATCACTATCAAGCTACCTGTCAGGATTCATTATTTTTGGCCAAGCTATTTTTAGCTGTCTTTTTTTTGAGAGGGAAAAGCATATTTTGAAAATTGTATTTCTATTGGCTATTTTTAGAAGACCTTCTGGACATTCTATTGCTAACTTTAGCTATCTTAATCAAAAGGTTACTTCAGTTAGGGTTTAAAATTTATAGATAAGATTGTGTAATAAGCTTGCTTTGCATCCAAACAATCTGTTATTAGTGTGGAAAGTGTGTATTTTTCAAATTTTATGAATGCTTATAACTTTATTAGCAATTGACACTAAATTAATTATTCAATATCATTCAATAGGGTTTAGTATACCTATTTCGCAACTCAAATTATTGTTGAAGTACACTATGTCCTTATGTGTTATTGTGCTTTTGTCAGTTGAATATCATTTAATATTTATTGGGTTGCTTTGTATTGCAGCTGTTGTTAAGTTGGTTGGCATAGCCTTGAATGCAATTGTAGTCTTCAGCTTATATTGTAGTGTTTGTACTATGTGTCGTAGGCTTTGTGTTATTGGTCACAATGACTTGGGATACTTGGATTCCTTAGTGTTTGCCATTAGTTGAGTGACATAAGTCTGGTAGTTGATGGAGGGTTTTCTTTCATTCAAAGTTTAAAAATCTTTTTCTTTTAATAGATTGTAAATATGAAATACATCTTTTTATGATTAAGGTTTTAGGTTTTTTCTCCTTGTGTAAAGCTTCTAATTCCAATTTGAAGAATAGTTTCACTTGACTTGTACACACTATTTTGTTTTGTGCGAACATTAAATGGTGCAAATAAAAATGTTAAAAATTCATTTTTATTTTCTTCAGAATCCTTACTTTTTATTGAATATAACCAGCTTTTCATTTTTTATTTTAAAAATCATAAATTGTGCTGGAAATTTTGGACTCTTGTATGCAAAGCAATCATCTATGGTGGAATCTCTTGACATCGAAAAGTCTAGTTGCTGGCTCAATTTTCTTTACAAAGCACAAGTTCGTAGAAAATGGTCAAAAGCAAGCAAATATTGTGCAAGAAGCTACAAGGATGAGGGAAGAACCAATGTTTGAACCCTCTCACTTTGGCTGGCGAGTTTGATTATGTTCAACAACACCCCTCCCTTACTTATTACTCTCCCACTAGTCAAGATACAATGAACCAAAAATTTAGTTATTTACCAATTTTGTTCAAGATAATGCAGGACGAACACACCAGTTAGGAAGGAATGTAATTAGTTCGAGACTCTAGTTGCTGCTACAACCGTTTACTTGTCTGTTGGTACAGTTGCATTATGTGGCATTGGAAAGCAAGAACTTAGCAATTAGATAATCTTTGGTTGTTGTCTGTTAGTCTTTGAAGCTTTGAAAAATATATGTTTTATTGGTCCTATACAATATTTGTTGGTTTCTAAAAATACTTAGTTCACTGACTGTTCAGAAAACTGATTAGTAAAACATTTATTTTACTATTTCTTACAAAGGCCTCCTGGATAATTTATACAAAAATCTTTTAGCTGTTTTTTCTTCTGAACTATCACTCTAATATTAAGAACAACTCTTTTGGGTAGTCAAAACATTTACCTCACCGGTTCCCCAAAACAATCGAGTTTTTTTCTTAAATGTAATGGATAGTTAAAGACACTTACCTTGGGTGCCCTTACTTTCACGGTTTTACCTTCCTGCTCCAATTTTAGAAGTTATTGAATAGTCATGACACTTCCTCAACCATTGTGAGGAAAAAATGCTATTCTGAATCGTTTAAAATATTCAACTCATTGAATCATTACAAAACTATATTGGGCAGGTAAACCATATACCTTGGCTGTAAAATATCACAAATGTCTAGTTAAAGTATTTAAATCTCCTGTTCTACCATAAAAATGTATTGGGTAGTCAAAAAAGTATTTAATTTCCTGGTTTCAAGAAAACTCTCAAAACATTTACAAACTTTATTGGATCGCCCAGGCAACGCCTTATGTACCATGGAACATGTTTCTCCAGCTTTACCATTTTGCAACTGGTCAATCCGATGGGAGCTAAGGAATGGCTTCTCAGGTTTCTACTAGCACTATTCGTAGAGCCACCTAAGGTGACCTTTGTCTAGATTGGTCGGAAACACGGGTTGTTATTCTCCCCAAACTAGCCATCAGGCCTGGAATTTGGCGGTCATCCTTGTCTGTCTATTTGTATTTTTTATGACGATTTGGTCATGTTAATGCCTTTCATTTTACAAAAATTCAACTTGTCAATCAATACGATCTAACACATTTTCAGCCTGTCATATTCAGACTCAAAAGTAAAAAACCGACCAATACGACCATCAATTCCAGGCGTGCTAGCCATCCCTTGGCAACAAAGGTTGTGTTGCAACGTCTACCGATTTTACAGCTCTTGCTGCTTACTTTTTCGTAGTACTCATGTTTACATGACATTATGATATCGGAATTAGCTCTTTCTTTTTGAGGTCGAGGTTTCATAGCGAAATTTTTTTCTTTTTAAGACTTCGTTAACACTCTGCCATCTTTTTGAGGACACAATATTTTCTTTTCAAAAACTGTAACATAAATGCTTTATTTCAACAAAAACAATGTTTTGCCTTGCAGGTTCTTGAAACCGAATTAGGTGTTCAAAATGCTGTCCTCCCTTGTTTCTTAAATAAGTTGGAAAAAAAAAAGTCTATTGTGTATTTAAAATACTTGCCTTGCTGGATATTCAGTTTTGTTCTCCTTCGAGTCCCTGGACTCCCCCTCTTGAGCCTTGGCTTCCGTTTGACCACTCCCTTCACTAACATCAACTCCCAGCTGAGGGTCATTTTGCAGCATCCTCACCAATTCTTCAGAAACCATTTTACAGCACAAATAACAGGTACCAACTTCGCTGTAAGATTTCACGTTCCCTAGAACATGAGTTTTGTGTTTTTTTACGTGGAACCGTGTAAGTATTGTACATATTACCACCTATTTTTAACCACCAAATGATTGTGACTGGCACCATATTTACAACGAACACCCACCTGCATAATATGGCTAAGCCCATGCTAATTGAGATTTAGTTACTACAGACTACACATCAAATTCTTGTCGCTGTCCAGATATAACCAACCAGGAAAAGTCCGTTTTCGTGTTTTACAAGGCAAAATTTTCAATTGATTCTTAATGGAGAAGCTCCATTGCACACAATGGATGAAAACTTTCTCATTGCTTGTGTGGTACAGGAAGTTGAATGCTCTTCTGTCATGACGAGCTTCTCCGAGCTTGAAATTAGTTGGATAGAGTATGTCTCCACAGGCACCCAAAATCTACTCCTACCTAAATAGTTGCACCATACATCCTGCTGTCAGGGTTGCTTAAGCTTGTGAATCAGACCGTGTATAGTCTTTGATTTAAAAATATGTCATATGATATATGGATGCTTATCGGAATTGCCTTAATAAGGTGCAACTTGTACAAGTATGGTTGAACGACATTTTTCAGAGCATTCCCATTATAAGGCGACCACACCCAGTTTCAACCAAACAACAATAAAACAAATGGCATAAACTAATGGTAAATCTATGGAGATAGCCAAAAAATTCTACGCAGTCTACTGCTCCATCTAACAAGGAGCAGACGCAAAAGGTTCAATTTGAATTCAACTGGCATAAGAAGCTTTCACCCAGCCACTTGTCGCCCGTGTTTGAATGATGAGGTTAAGTCCATCTTTATTTATCTTTTCAATTACTGTGGATAAAAAGTTCCAAAAAATGATAGTACATATATTGATAGTGGATCACACTTGTACTAATAGCTGATTATTTTTTAACTTTCTTGGTTGCTGATTGGTCTATTTGTGAAAAAACTACTTTTTTTTGGTGAGCAGTTATTGGGGTGAACATAATAGATTTTGGGAGAATGTTTTACACTGACACTTCTAGACTACCTTGCATTCTACAAGCTCTACAAAAGCTTCATAAATGTGGAAAAGTTAAAAGGTTAGCTTTAAGCTCTTCACTCATCTGTGGAGACTCGCCAAAAAAATTCGCAAATTTTGAAATAGAATTAGGAGTTTTAGGTGTCTGAACTTAGCTAGGCAGCTATTGGGCAGTCTCCCCTATTTACAATATGTCGTGATGTAAGCACAACATTAGGGGTATTGCTACTGTCTATTGGTTGTTCTTTAGGTTATTTTTAGCTTTATGGATGTTAAAAGTAATTGATAAGGATATTTCTTTCTAAGATGTATTTAATTGATATTAAATTCTAAACATTATTATAATAAATCGTATAAAAATATTTTTAGAAAGTGGTGTCTTTATAGGTGAGTAAAGAACCTAAAGCTAAGGTTTTGGTGTTTGGATATTCATTGATCTCTTTGTAGGGATGTGGGGCACAAAGTGATACTCTGATGAGCCCAAATATTAAATAATGAGATAACGACTAAACTTGTCATAGACACCCATTAATGTATATAGAAACATAATTAATCTAATTATATGTATGATTATTTATCTACTTTTATTATGATGAAATTGACTATTAAATGACAACTCTATTAATGATGAGCATTGATCAATTAAATGTAATAATAAGTACATTTGATGAGATTTATATCATCAATTATTAATGGTAATTTCACTCTATATTATTTCACGTTCTTCGTACTAAAACATTATTATTCAAATTATCAATGTTATAATATAAACACATTAGCTTTAACATGCACAGATGGGACATGAGACTCTATCCTATCGAACATCATAGCACAAAATAGAAAAAAACATTAATTGGAAAGACAAACAAGTCAACTGCTAATTAACCAGTAAGTACAAGCAAGCAATGCTATAAATCAAAGATAGACAGGGAATAATATGTAGAGGAAGATACAAGTACCACGATATCCTATGTGGGTCCCATATAACAATCGCACATTAATCTTCAAAGAGGTTCGGGAAAATATTAAGGAGATAAAATAATTGGGAAGTGTCTACCCAACCGACCAAATTTTGTGAATAGAATTTTTTTTTTCTATTTAATAATTATATTTATAATTATGAGACAATGCTTTATGATTTTTCATGTTATAAACAAATCTCAATAATTGGGAATTTCATCAGTTGGTTATCCACTAGCCAATGATTGCATTCACACAAACATATATTTCAAAATGGGTGATTTAAAGGATAAAAATGGATCAGATATTTGTGAACATAGAGTATGCTTGGGAGTGCACCCACATGAATTGGATTACATACTTGTTGTTCCATTTAGTGATTGTGTATAAGAAGGGGAAAACAATTAGGTGATATATTGCCTTGACTGATTTTCAGTTCACACTATCATCACGTTTCTTTTGTCAATAGGCCCTTAGTCTACAAGTGAAGTTGAATGGCTCACAAAGAGCCTATTGGCCCATGATATAACAGTGATTTCAACTACCTTTTATAGTGCTAGAAAACCTAGGGATCGGTTACAAATCATTATTGGTATTCTACAAATCATAACAAAAGGACCAACAAGACATCAAAGTCTTCTCCACTTCAAACTCCGCAAAATTCAGGCAAGTTTACCTCAAGAATTCAAATCTATACTCTTCTAGTCAAGATTTATAACACGAATTCTAGTGACGAGATTTATGAGCCTTTTATCTTCTAATTCAAAGATCTTAAGATATGGTAATCAACCATTTTACCAAAAATCTAAGGCTTATTTGAATCAAGTGCAGGCCAACATTTTCATGCTTAGTTAACAAGAATATAAAGATTGATTGATACTTGTATTTTGCATCATGCAAAAAATTCCACTTAGATTAACTCACAAGAATGGCTAGTGCCTTTATCCACTGGGCTATAACTAACATAGAACACACACCTACTTATGATCCTATCTCAACACTTTGTGTAAAGATTTATCTATATTCATGTCTAGATCTCATACTTATCATATCTTCACTTAAAACCATGGTGTTCTTTCACTTTGCATTAAGCATTTACATAATCCATTAGATTACTAGCAAAAGAAAACTGAAATATAATTCAAAGAGAATTACAATAGAAATTCAATAAACTTTTCTATCAAAATTTCTGAGAACAAAACAAAGACAAGAGAAGAGACAAGATTTGGGATGAAATCAGCTCTTAATATTTGTATTCATTTGCTTTGAAGTGTATACAATTCAATGATTATCTTTGTCAAAAATAGCTCAAAAGACCAACAATTGTAACTTAGCATTCAATTTTGGAAATGATTTACAATCTGCATGGACTAACTCAGAATTTACATATGCTCATGCAATAAAAGAAATTTGGACCCTCCTCTAGCCATGGAAACTCACTCATATAGCATGAGTTGCAACAAGCTTCAGGCATCAAGGGAAAAGGATAGTTAGCCTTAGTACAAAAAGATTTATAAAAAGGACAAAATTTGTCACTATTATAGAAAAGAAAAAATTTGGTGTTCATTTACCTTTCTCAACAGAATGGCTTTCTCATTGATTTTCTTGTTGTGGGGTCAATTCTATTGTAGCAACTTCTTGTTGATCCGCTACATCTGATGATTGGCCCTGCTCCATCTGTTGTTCTCTAGGCTGTGGGACCACTTGGTTTGCATGTGTTGTATCATGCTCTGATAGATGAATATTTATCACGATTGGTTGCTCTTTTGCTAGATCATCAATTTGAGTGACCATGTCTACTGTTGCAATTTGTTGCTTCTTTTCCACCTCTTCTGTTTGAACTACTGCATCAACTAACTATGACTTTCTATGGCAATTGATTTGTCTATATTTTCTTCTTCAACTGCCATTTGCAACAACTATGTTGCTAGGGAATAATCAACTATCCACTTGTCAAAAAGTGCATCATTAGGCCAGTTGAAGCTCAATATTTCTTGTTCTTTCTTTAGGACATCTTTGCCCATTCTCCTTATCTCAACAAAATCTTGTTTAAAAGAACCAAAAAAAAATTGTACCTATTCAACTTCTGCAATAGTTCTAGTAAACCAAATGTATTTTTCATCATTTACCACCTTATTAAGCCTGATGCTCATCAATTCATTTAATTCCTTGGCCCATTCCCTTTCCTTTTATTTGGCCCATACCTTTGAGTGCATGAGGAAACATATCAAAACTTGTATCACAACACTTCAGGAAGTGGTTATTTATCCTTCTTTGCAACAAATTTCTCTTATGATCAAAAACTATGAGATCATTAGCTTGATCAAAAGTTCTTTCAACCTATTCATTAGAAATGTCAATGACATGACAACAAAGGGTTGTGGTGGTGTCATTCATGTTGATCCATTTCTTCAGAATTGGCCTTAAGGTTGTCTCATTATTTATCAATTCATTCCATGTACTTCTACTAACTTTGACAATCCCAAGTAAAATAAGGGCCAACCTACCTTGTCTACTAGATACAAAATTGTATATTTGATTCTATCCTACCACATGCAGTGACCATATTTTTGCTTTTTCTTCTTCAAGCTCCTCAGTTGAATAAAGTTGTGGTTCTTGAGGAGTACTTGGGATTTCTACAATTGGAATGGTATTAAAAGGTGGTACTGGGGGAGGGGGAGAAATTCTAAGTGGGCTAGATTGTGTGCCTACCTTTCATTTCCCAAATTGTTTCTCCAATTGTGCAATATTGTTTTCCAAATGGTAGATCTTCCTCCCTCTTTCATCATAGGCTTCAAAAACCTTTTCAAAATTTTCATTTAGTTCCAAGAATTTTTTTCTATCTTTGGTTTCCACAACTACACCAAATTCATCCATTTCCTTGTTAATTAAGGCCACCTTTTCACTTTCTACCTCTTCAACTCTATAGACCATGAGATTGCCTATATGCTCAGAATATGAGACTTCTTGAATTATGGCCTTTTCTCTCTTTTGAATGGACCACATGACCAAGGCTTTGTGTTCGTCACTATATTTGACCCCTTTATGGGCTTGCAAAACCTCATCTTCAATTTTTAAACTATGTCTCCTTCTCCTTTCTAACTACATCAAAAACCATTGCATTAGCAATGTCCCATTCATGTAATATCATGATTTCTGAATCCTTTAACAATTGCCTTCCCCCCTTAGGGGTTATCTATCCAAACACTTCCATAAGGTTGACCTTGACATCCTCTTCATTGTTAGAGTCCTACCTATCAGGTTGCTTTGTTTTGATCTTCTTACATCTTGCCTCAAAATTGTCTATATTGTTCCTCCACAAAAATTGAATGAATTCTCTTGACTTAACAAAACTTTCATCATCCAAGAATTTCTTGGATGCATGTTCCACCATATAATCAATTTCTCTTCCTTTAAAATCCTCTATAGTGAGAGCTAGTGATGGCATGGGAGGCCCTGCAAGTGCTCCTTCTTCTACCTCTATTGTACATATGACAATATTCCCTTGGCCACCCATCTATTTCAGTTGCTCCCTCAAGGAGTCTTCATCTTCTATATGTATGGAGGTTTGTGAAGGGGAATACTCCTCAACCCTAGATGAGGAGCCTTGTTCTACTTTGTAACTGGTCCAGCAGTTGGACTTTCTGAAAGTTGTCTCTTATAGGGAGGCATTGTTTGTACACTTCTTGCCACAACATACCCACCCCTTTTTTGTAGTGTGTACTAGCCTAGGTTTACGATTTCTCTGTAAGCCAACTTTTTCTCTACCTCAATAGCCTAGTCGAGATAGGCTTGAGCCAAAATTGCCTTCTTTTCATTTAGGATTTGTATGAACCTAGCAAAATTATTCATAAGCATGCTAATCTTATTTCCCCAATATTTTATATCAGCTAGGGGATTATACTTAGGCTCTAGAGCATTAATAAATTCAAGAATTTTTCTATATACTTTCCATTTTTCTTTCCTAGCTCCTGCTGTTGCAATGAGAATTTATTCCTAATTATGTCATTAGGAAAGTAAACAAAATGTTCATAGGATTTGTCTTTAATCCTATCCTTGAAAATATCAGAGAAACCCTCAAGATCAATAAAATAGGGATGGTATTGGGCCATCTAGTATTTGTCCAAAAAAATTCCTAATTGCCTCCAACCTTTCTTAGTAAAAACAAAATTGTGGACTATAGTAAACTAAGGAAAGAATGTACCTTTGGATATGCCCATCAGTTCCTTTTCTTCTAATCCTCCCACTTGCCACCAGAATTTTGCAATCCCAACTTTTAGTGGCACTTGATATGGCAATACATGGGGTTTCCCTTGGAAACCATACACCATGAATACAATTGACACTGAGTATGGGATGATATCCCCTCAGTTGTGGCTTACCTTCAATCCCTTGGCATGATCTTTGGGTCTAATCAATTCCAGCAATGATTGAGGTATCCTAGGATTATCTCTAGTTAAAAAAATCCTCAACTTGGAAGGAAAGTATCTATCAAATCTCACGAAGTTGGCATCAGTGACTTCCCAAGTCATATATGTACTCCACAATTGAATAGGTAGCTTTTCTCCATCCTTTTCTAACTCCAATTTCATCTCCTTGGAGAAAATAGAAACACCCTTGTACAAACATATGTACATCAACATGGAATACCAGTAGAAAGGTTTCTCCACTTTAGCTTTGCTGATACCTATCAATCCATTGTGTATTCCCTTTGCTAAGAATGTGGCAAAGTGAAAAAATTGAGCTCATACCATACTGCAATGTTTGAGCAATGATGAAAACTATAAACCCTTGGATGTGATCTTTCTCATCCATCCCAAAGAGTCTGCAGAGGGAGAAGTATAGTGCTTGTGCCCTAGGGTTGAAATATTTTCTTAACAGTGGCTTTGGGGTATTTGTTGTCACCAATGACAACTAACGTATCATTACAAATTGTTCTTGCAGTGGCCCTCTCCTCAAGTACTCTCTCTAAGCATCATACCTAGCTTGCAAATCCTCCAAATTAATTTTAGCATGCACTGTGTGGTTAGGGTTTAACCTTAAAACTTCCCTAATCACCTTTAGTGTAACCCTAAAAGGATTATTTCCAACATGATTCTTGATTATCCTTGACACTGGGTCATATATTTTTGCTATCATTGTCAATAATTCATCATCGAAGAAAACACTAGGAACAATTACTTTGCCAATGTTGAAATCCCAAACATTGCTCAGAGAAGTATCATGTTTTCTCTCAGAAAACCACTTTTGAAATAGCTCTAAACCCACATTGGATGTTTCGACATCTCTTAATTAATTTGCCTTATCGTAAAAACCCTCACTAACTAGTAACCTAGGGTTTTTTGGAACAAGCTCTCTGTCTTTAACAACCTCATTAGTAGAGAAAGGTAACTGTACCAAAAATCATCATGTGTACTTCTCTAATGATAATCTACCATTCTGGAGAAATCTCTTCTTGGAGGCATCTTTCTTTTATTATCACAATTAACTGCAATTTCTTGGATAACCAAAGGTTTTTAGTACTTAACCAAACAAACTTGCTCTACTAAAAATTTTGTCTGTAACAATTCACAACTTTGAGAAAACACAACTTGAACTCTAAATCTTGTCGCACTCTGAAAATCTTCATTGCTTGGCACTCGATAATGCAATGAATCATAATTTTCATGCCAATTAGCTTCACATGAATTCACATTGATCAACATTAATGTTCTAATAATCACATTACAGGCCACACCACAAAATTTGAACCCTAACCATTGATCTGTGCAAAATTGGATGATTTTGTTTTAAAACTCCAAAGGCTAAGTTACTTTTTTGCGAAGTCAAATATGTATCAACACATTTCTTACCCACTTTAGCTAAAACTTGAGCGCCTTCAAAATGCGGGGAAGTGACAACCATTGATCAAACAAGATCGGACAACGTCAAGAAGATGATGGTCCTTTATTAGAACCAATATCTACAACCAATAGAAACATGTCATTTAGACCCTATTCTGACATATTTCTTTCTTATGGTCCACAACAAGATGCGGACCCACCATCTCCACATGGCAGCTTGTCGCTTGCCCACTTTAGTTAAACATCAAACACTTACAAAATGCGAGAATGCGACAAGTGTTGATCTTTACCTGATCAATGGTGAGGAACATGTACGATCTTACACTGATTTAAGACCAAAAGGAAAGGGGGCACACAAGGATAGATGTCACAATGTTGTATGAACCTACTTTGGTTAAAAATCATACAACTTCAGAAAGCAGGAATGCGACGATTATTGTTCTTCACATGATCAACGATCGCAAAAACAAACTCACCAAGAGTTAAGAATTTCAACAAAACAATGGGCAAGCTAACCTTAGGCAAACCTGAGATTGAACAAGAGTTATGTGCTAGGCTAAAAGGATTTTCGCAGAAAATTTCAAAGACTGTGCAAAAATTATATAATAAAATAATTTTCAAATGTTTGAGGGCTTTAATTTAAAACCTTCCCAGACATATTCAAAAACCACAGACAATGTCAACCATACTTTTACAGACCTAGGGCACAAACAACAATAAGGCAATGTTAGTAGGGATTTTTTCTAGGACACAACCAATTAAAAGACACACAATCCCTAATAAAGAAAATGGTAACTAGATTTTTACTACAAATTTGTAGAGATTTTAAACATGTAAAATCCCAAGCCAACAGAGCCCACTAGGGATCAAGTCTTGCTAAGTGAAAGGCTCCAACATTATAAGGGATGAGGTTTGGATCGTACCTTGGGTGATTTTCACGACATGGATGCCTCCCAGTCTTTGGCTCTAAGCCAAAGAGGTTTCAGGCACAAGTGGGCTTGTATTAGGTTCCTAAATCAGTTATGTGGTGGCCTTCACTGGTTGGTAGCTCGCAGGCTTTATGCCTTCGTCAGGTTGCCTCGTAAGTCTGAACCCTACATAAAAAAAAGGATGAATCAATATTTAAAATGGAGAACATGACTTGTAAATTGAAATATCATTTAATCCCATTGGCACGTTTCACAGGCTATATTCAGCCTTGTGGACATTAAAATCTCATCTATCTATCTATCTATCTATCTATATGAAAAGTGGGAATCACATGTGGCATTGAAAGTGGGGCCAAGACTAAAAAAGTACATGACACATGGGACAAATAACAAAAAAGACATAATCTACAATAAGGGACAAAACAGAGAAAGTAATTCACGCACCAATGAAAATTGTTATTATAGTAATGTCAGTCACCATGTATGAGAGTATATTTTACATGTTGAATTTGTTATTTCTATATACATCATGATCTCATTTCCCATTTAACATAATAAGTATGCATCCATTTTATAAAGAAATGAAAGATGAGATTGTTGCTATGAAGAATCATGTTATAATATAAATTTATAAGAACTAATTTTTCATTGTTATGAAATATAATTATAAGACCAGAATTGAGTCTAAACATATATTTATAATATGAATATCTTTTAATATGATTATAGTTTGTTCTTTCATAAGGAATCTATTATAATATTAAATATTATTAGTAAATGATAGATAAGTCTATAAGAACCACTATATTAGTTACATAGTGGATAGGCAGTGTGCACAAGGGGAGTTCCTGTTGGGGAAAGAGAGCTCCACATAGAGCGTGTCTAAACTCGAGCAACTGTAACTGTCATGCCATAATATTCACAAGGTGAAAACATAACCAATAAATTTTATTTTTTAAAGAGTGTGACAATAAGAGCACAATCAATTTTTGAATCAAGATGGAATGAGGAATGCTAGTAGTACAAGTGGTTCACTCGGCACAGGACCTCAAGATCCTCTTGCGATGGTCACCTTGACTAATTTCCAAACTATGCAGAGTGAAATGGTTGTGGGCTCTTATCCCTCTTGTATCCTATATAATCATCCCAATTACCTAGATGTTTCCCTTTTTGTTATTGTAGGTTGCAAAGTTTGTTTTCAAGAAGATTCTATATCAAATTTACCCTTTAATTTTAATTTTAATTTTTTTGTTATTATTATTATAATAATTATTAATATTTTCTTAAATTTTAACTCTCTCTATATCTACTATTAATATTATGCAACTTCTATTATAATTCCTACTTAACATACACCCCCTCAAATATATATGTAAATTATCTTTAAAGTAATGTATATCTTAAAATTAACCCTAAGATTTGTCACTTAAATTAAATTTCTCCTAATTATCATAAAGTAACATATTAGTATCCTAACTAATCATCCACATAATATAACATAACAACTTACCTCATTCGACTTATTTTACTAATTTCTATGTAATCATAAGCTATATGCTAATTCTATTCCCTAGGTCCTAGCTTGGAAACTTTCTCTCTTACCTAAGACTTTCAAACTTCATGAGCTTTCTTGCTACACGTGCAAGACTCTTTCCCTTAGGCGTGAGTGGGGAAGGAAGGCTTTATTTATTCTCATGGACATGACTTGAGGAGAAGACCTTGTTTTTTTTTAAGTTTTTAATCTTTTACTCACCTTTTTGGATGGTCGCCTTCCCCTTGAAGTTGCTGCCACGTTTTACTGCATAGATTTTATTGTGACTTAAAAGTGATTTGACTTTGTGCAAACTTGTTTTTGCCCCTCCATCATTCGACTTAGCATAATGTAGGAAGATGTGACCACTTCCACATAATTTGATGGCACTGGCTAAATAGCCGAATATTTGTACCAGCTATTTAGACAGTGTCGTTACCTCCGTCTCCTTTGTCTACTCTGCGTTTGGAAAAATTGTACTATCTGTCAATGACAGTATATTGTGTCAGAGTTAGCAAGATTGTTTGTACAGTCAGATAAAATATAAAATTATACTTGCGGATGAAATATAAGTTGTTTCATTTTCATCTCCGTGCTTAAATTGTGACTTGGCAAATAAATTTATCATTTTCGTGAAAATGGTTAAATAAATTTAATATTTTCTTTTGTAACTATTCGTATTAGTTTGGGAGCTTTTAAATTTTTTTTCAAAATACATTTTAAATAAAAAAATACTGATGCAAATGTAAATTCAAAATGAATATATTTAATATTATAATAAGAAAATGCAATGAAATAAAAAAATACTTTTTCAATATCAAACATTTTTTTAAATTTTGAATAATCTTATAGAAGAAATATATTTATAATAATTTTTTTAAAAGTTTTTCAATAAACATATTAATTTTGGAAAATAAATAAATATATTTTTTAATAAAGAGTAATTGTTGCAATATATTTTACAAATCAAATGTTTCCTTGATGTTATACCAATATATTTTAAAAATTTTAATTACAAAAATATTTCATAAATTAACTAATAATAAAGGAGTTGTATATAAAAAAATATAAAAATAAAATACATAAAATAATAACATGTTACTTCATATTGATAAAAAAATACTATTATACTTTATCAATAAATAAAAGAGTTGTATATAAAAATATAAAAAAGTAAAACACATCAAATAATAATATTTTACTTCATATTATGAAAAAGTACTTTTATACTTTATCAATAATATATTATTTTTAAATATAAGAATAAATGTAAGAGTCAACTAAACCTACATTCATAATTATAAAAAATATAAATAAAATGTATATAAAGAAATTTTAAAAAAAAAAAATAATAAATGTTAAAATATGAGATAAAAATCTTACAACCCACATTAAAAATTTTTCAAAAAGGTATTAAGCATCACATACCATTGCTGTATTGGCCATAAACATAGGATAAAAGACCTAAGTTAGCACCAATACTATATTTATTAAAATATTACTACTAGAATTTAATTGAGATAAAAATATTATTGTTAAAATAAAAAAATTATTTTAAAGATTATTATTTTTAATATTAGAAAAAAGGTACATCATTATTCTAATCCATAAACATACATCTATTCATTTTCATAACCTCACAATGCAAACAATCATAAGATTAACCTTGTTCATATAGATAATCTATCTAATATTCTAAGAGATTGTCTTATAAAAATCTACATTTCTCACTATTAGGATTTTTAGGATTTCTACAGTTAGTCTTGTAAATCTTTAACACTTGAGAGAGATTGTAGAATAAGTCATTAGGTTCATATGAATGTTTTTCTATTTTTTCTAAAAGGTAGTTTATACTTATTTATAAAATATGAAAATAGACCTTGTGAAATTCAATTATTTGTACATAACAATATAATATGTCTCCTTGTGACATATTAACAATTGTAAAAGAGCAATTATATATAGTACTTATGACACATCAAAAACTAAAAAAATAGGATGAATTAAATAAATAATATATAAGAATTTTAATTTTAAATTTTAATTAAAGAACAAATTTATATTTCTATAAATTAACAATATATTTAAATTGTAAAATAGATTGTAATACTTATTTTTTATTTTAAAAAAAATATTAATATCCTTTTTACATTTAATAATTTTTATTATAAAATTAAATTCTTTCATTTAGTACAAATATATTATTATATGACATACTAATGCCAATGTTTTATTTATTTTGTCATACATATTAAAGTTTTATCTAAATTAATTATTAGTTTAACATAGAGTCACATTTAATTATTTAACATTCATTTTTAATTTACATTTGCATTAATATTAAATGATTTAAAAGCTCCCAAAGCTAATATGAATAGTTACAAAAGAAAATATTAAATTTATTTAACCATTTTCACCAAACAGATAAAATTTATTTGCCAAGTCACAATTTAGGCACGGAGATGAAAATGAAACAACTTATATTTCATCCGCAAGTATAGTTTTATATTTTATCTGACTGTACAATGCTAACTCTGATAAAATATATTGTCATTGAGAGATAGTACAATTGTTTCAAACGCAGAGTAGACAGAGGTAACGCCACTGGCTAAATAGCCAGTGCAAATATTCGGCTATTTAGCCAGTGCCTAATTTGATTGTTGTTGTTTTTTTGACTAATATGCCCTGACATGTCTTTAATTGCCCTGGTCGCCCATTTAGAAAGGGGTGTTTTATACTATATTACATTGTACTATTTTGTCATTATTTAATGTTGACCATTGCTTACATGATATATTTGAAGTCATTTTAATATCTAATTTTTTTTTTTTTTTGACTTAGCATTCCTAAGATATCATTGTTTAATACAGGGCTTAATATTTTATTAGTCTATAATGGAAAGAGTTTTTTTTTTATCTGCTCATACATTTTCCAGAATGCATATGGACACCTACAGACTTCTTTTAAGTTTACAATTCATTAGGCCTCTTTAACATTCTTGAAGAAATTAAGATTACATTCGTAATGTTCAAATGAGTGCATTACACCTATTTTTTCTAGTTTTTTTTTAGTTTACTATTTTACATAACAATCTACCATAAAACAATCTATATGTTGTTATCACAAGATCAAAGTGTTATCACAGGCTCAATTTTTGCAGTATGGAACTCAAGACTTCTTGAAACTAATTTTCAAAGCAATGAATATAAATTTAGAAAACTTTTAATATCATCCAATCTCAACAACTATACTGTCCACAATTCCCTTTTATCCAAAGCATAACTCACAATCAAGTTTACTTTCAATAATGAACATCTACAACTAACTATATCCTCATGCAATTCTAAGAATATTAAGGTATCAAAGAAGGATACTAAATCCATTTTCCATGCTTTAACGTGATGCGAATTCTTTTCTCAACATATACTAAAATTTAAGCAATGATATACCAAGCTCAAAATCAACACAATAACAATAATCATAAGGTTGTGGAAACATTCTCAACTACACAATGAAGAAGCACATAATAAGATAGGTCAAAGCCTTTCTACATGAAGCCACCAATAACACATTGTATGCTTTATCCTAAATGGAGTCCTCTTCATCTTTTCATCACCAAGCCAAAAGGAGTCTTCTTCTACACCCATACTGAACCTCATGTCTATCAAGATTTCCAAACTCCTCAAGTAAAAACCTGCAAAAAGAAGGAAAAATGGGAACCATGGAGGCTCATGTCCCAACCTAGGCCTCAAGGAGGCCACCCATCGAGCTCGAGGAAACAAGGCATAAACGGTTACACTCATCACAATCCCTTGCCATGCAAAGACACAACAATAAGACCAGATTTAACACAAGACATCATAACACATCCCACCCAAGGTTATGCACAAAGATTCAACAAATGAATCTAGTACAGGGTGAAGGTGGGCTCTCATCATGAGGAGGATTGCATAGCCTTCAAAATTCACATCTTTTCAATATCAAAATGCCCTTTCGGGGCAATCAACACTCTCAAAATGCCCTTTCGGGGCAACCAACATTCTCCCTTCTACATACCTCCTTCTACCTCCCAAAAAGTAAGTGAGCAAGATCATTCACATTCCATAGAATAAATACAACCATCTCCACACAAGGGAGTATTCCTCAACTCCATGTGTGAGCCCAACTAACCCCTTCACCCCAAGCATCTCTTCCCTCCCAAGGGTGAGTGATGCCTCACACCCATTTCACAAGACATAGATCATGAAACAACAAAATCAAGAAAGACTCACACAACTCTACACACATGCACATACCACAAAGATCCATTCAAAAACACACCACAAGACACCACAATACCATCATGAAATGAAAACCACCATTTCTATTCTACATGCAAAATAAAGAAGCTTCATGGATCATGTTACCAACCTTCCTCCAAGCAAGGCAATGAATAATTGTGGTAGAGCTCCCTCCTTCTTCTTCAAACCCTATTAGTCTCTAAAGGTAGAGAGTTGCCAAGTGAGGTTCAAGTTTTTAGCCTTGTCTCTATCTATAACCCTCTTATTTTCAGATTCAATGAAGAATGTCATTTTCATGAGGTCTCCTAGGTCCACTAGACACCATAGAGGTTAACCCCCTAACCTATAGTACTAACATGGGTAAGGTTAATTTTAATCACAATTGGCCTTAAAGTTACTTTATGACCCTCCTAAAGCTAGGTAATTCAAATTTCAAATTTCTTTTCCAAAGGTGATAAGTTCCTTGTCCCCTTCTAACTAAGGCAATAATCAAATTTCTCATTGGAGGCATATAACACGAAGTAAGGTGACCACATGATCCATTGACGAACAACATGTCATTTCCCATAACAAGTATAAGTATCAAGTGACACACACAAAATGCACTAAAACGTTACCCATAACACATTCAGATCTATACATGAAAACCATACCACACACATACATCACATGTTCACGAAACAAGCACATCATAACGAGGTTTACGAATCTTACAAAGATTCACCTTGGAAGAGTCATTAAACATGTGTCTATACCTTGTTCCCCCGTTAAGTTTCCATGGTTCAACTTTCCTGCACACTCAACTTAAACATCAGTAACCCAATAAAATAATATAGGATACATACAAACATGTACAACATTGATCCAATATCTCGTACTTCTCATTAACATTTACAATTAATTATCTTCTAATCATTTATGTTCTAAGTACTATCAGTAAAACATTGCAATATCATATTCCATTTAACTTTCATCTAAGTGCATATTCAAAACATTGCATTATCACTCTCATAAAATATTTAAAACATTGAAATATCGAATATGTGTATCAACAGTAATCCTTCTTACTATAAATCATTTTAAATCAGAGTATCATTACAACTCTTTCTCACATAACAATGAAACTCTAAGTCATCTTTAGTGAATCGTAAAAACAATATAAAATGGATCTTAACATATATGTCCTAAGTGAAACTCACTAATGTGCAGACCGGTTAACTAGTAACTTTAGGTCGAGTTAAACATAGTGATGTTCCTAGCAATATCCCTTTATCACATTATGAGGGGTTTGTGTGATTTTCTTGGTTTAACTCCACAGACTGTCAGAATGTTTCAATCATTATGTCATAATAATTTAGAACCAATGTCAAACATATCCATATACCTGATTATCATCATAACCTATGCTCATAGTTGTTCTTAATAGGATGAATGTTATTTTATCCTTCCTAACTGCCTAGTAGATCATCCGTAGAGTCTCATGGTCAGGTTCTTGTAAATCTCATTTCCATGTGGTCTTATCTTATCGACCTAATGTTACGGGATAGAGTATCAAAATCTTCATTAGTCTCCTATAGGATCCCTTAAATCATTATTACTAAGAAAACAAAATGTAAATCATAACTCAATTAACTCCTAACCATATTTATTTCATCAGGATCTAGAATAGGGTGCTAGTGTGGGCCTTACAGTAACTCTATCATACATTACGATAACTAATACTTGGTAAGTATGGATGTTACAAGTTGTCCAAATTATAATAAATATATCAAGATTTGATTTCGAAATATTCTCATGTTTGTTCTTAAGATCATTCTGTGCCAACCTAATAGAAGAGGTCATTATAGATACAAAAGTGTCATTTCAAAATGTTCGCTCAAAACTGGTTATGTTCATGCACTAATAGTCACTTAGAAAACATTAGTACATGTGGTTAAATGTCTTAGTAGTGTTTATGAAATGTCCCAATAGTGGAGCACAAATTGGTTAGTAACTAACCAAAGAAGATAAAAAATGATCAACTATTAGTACATGTGTGATCATCTATTAGTACATTTGTTTTCATTTTATAGGGCTCTTTTAAGAGCAGTATTTGGGGGTATCTATGGCAAAACTATTATGATTATTGGGCCCCTATTAGTATGAGATCTTTCCCCCAGTTACAATCTAATTTTTTAGCTGATAGGCTTTATGTGGGAGCTTTGCCCCCACGAAATTTTTTTTTGGCCAAAATATTGTTAGTCCTCATTAATTATTTTGTGATCAATTTCTATCTCACTCCACTTTTAACTTCTTCTTTTTTCCTATTTATTTAGTTTAATGAGTTGCTATCTCCACTTTTAACTCTCTTTTTTCCCTAATTATTTATAAACTTTTAAATTAGTTGTTATCTCCATTTTAATTCATATTTTTTTCCCTATTTATTTGACTTTTGATTTTTAAAATTTATTTTAGTTTTAATTTTTAAATCTATTTAAATTTTTCCATTTATTTAGCTTAATTAGCCATTGTCTCCACTTTTAATTCTTTTTTTCCTATTTATTTAGAAATTAATTAATTGTTATCTCTACTTTTAACTTACGTTTTTTGCTATTTATTTAACTTTTGACTTTTTACATTGATTTAGGTTTTAATTTTTAAATTATTTTAATTTAAATGTAAATTAGTTTAGTTTTTTTTTCTTTAAATATTAATTTTTATTTTTTTATAATTTATTTAGTTTGTGGGAGGAGTTGCTATTTTTTAAAATTTTCTTATTAATTTTTCAGAATAGATTTTTTGGTGGAGATTTCTTCAAATAATTACTTTATTTATATATCATTGATTGAATATAAATAAATAGCATTTCTTAATCTATTTTGAGATTTTTTTAAATATTATTTTATTTAAATTAGAAAATATGAATAATTTAATTTATTCACATAAGATTATATTTTAAAAAGTAATTTTATTATCAAGCATTTATTACAAGCCTAGTTCATAATATTTTATAACATTGCAATTATGTTCAATGAAATTTTTTATAAGCATTATAACTATATGTTTTTATAAATTTAATATAAGAAATAATGTGGGTATAATTTTTAACTTAAGTTTGTATTTACATAGAATATGAAAAAAACCATATGAAATCATAAGAAATTAAGAATTATATGTTTTTTAAATATTGATTTTAAAAAAAGCATTTTGGGAGAAAAATATATTATTTTTTAATAAGAAAGAATGTAATAATATTGATTTATAAAATAAGAAAAATCACAATGTTCGATAAAATATGACTTATTATTTTTGGCTTTATGTATGTTTTAATTGTTAAACATTGGAAATAGGTGTATGATCAAGATTATTTTAAGAGAGAGGAGCTATAAAATTGTAAATGAAATAAAACAATCGTAGATACGTGATTTGAAGAGGTTTATAGATGTTGAGATGACAAAATTGCTTTAGGAGCCCAAATAGATGTTGCAAAAGAACAAGTGCATGAATCAAAGTACATAAATGCAAACATATGCAAGAGCATCACAATATATGCAAGAGAATGTCAAATACAAGCTAGATAGCCACTATATATAGAACTAAGTAGAGAATGTAGATATATCCAACCAATGACCATCAAGTAGTATTAAAATATAAAATGCTTCATCTTTTAAGGAAGAGATGTTTCATCATTGTATCTTAGTTAAACTCGCTTGATGAGCCTAAGCAAGCTTATGAAGTATTACAAAGATGTAGGACTAAGGGAAAAAGGAACAACTCGCATTGAAAAATACCCCCAAAAGAAGCCACTTCCCACAACAAGGAACCATACCCATCATGTGATTGTGACTACCTTGAATGTAGTAAATAATTAACTTAACTACTTTCCATGTAGATTATGTGACTCTTGTATAAATCACATAACCATGCCTATTACATATAAAATGTCAAGCCTCGTGTAAATCAAGCACACAAGACTATATTATATATAAAATGTCAAGCCTTGTGTAAATTAAGCACACAAGACTACTAACAAGTTGTCAAGATATAGCGCCATCAATGAAAGACAAAATACTTTTCCTCAAGTTTAACCCCAAACAAAAATAGAGTTAGTGTAGGCTTACTATCAACCATATGATATGTAGAGAGCATATCAAGTTCATACTTGACTTGTGCCAAAAATATATACAAGGAAGATCAAGTATTCTCAATCCCTCAAAGGTAGTGCAATAAGCCCAAGCCATAAATCAAGAATTGATCATGAAGTGTAATTTGCACTACTTGGTGGTGAATGAGTGGCTCCTTATGATCGACAAACCATAAATATAGAGAACTAGGATAGTATGAGAATCATCATTTTGTAGAATATAGTCATTTGCATTAAAATGTCATCTAATGAACCATGTCATTGAAAGAAAGGATCTGCATCAGCATACCAAGTCCACATGGATTGTTTGAAGCCATAGAGACTTCTTAAGACAAAAAGACCAACAAAGGATCATATACAAACTCTGATTTTTCTATACATGTTTTCTCCTAAAGGTCACAATGAAGAAATACACTCATGACATCCATTTGATCCCTTATGATCTATGGGTTTTAGGCATAGAAAGGACTAGTCAAATAGAATTCATTTAGCAAGTGATGAAAAATTCTCAAAGTATTCAAATCGTGAACTTGGGAGAATCTTTTGGCAACTAATTCTTATTAACTAACATATTTGCAAGAAATTTTATTTGATAGCATAGTATTATAATGTTTAACCCCTTAACATTTCACACTTCATTTTGCGCCTATGTCTACCTTTTGGGTCTTTTTGAGCTTGTATTGGCCTTATCGACCCATCCAAATAGCTCATGTTTTTGGGTCTTTTTGAGCTTGTGTGTCTACCGACCCACTTGTCAACCTTTTCCTTGGTTTTTGTTTTCTCCCTAACTCTAATGCATACTTTTACTACTTAACTTTTGTATTTCATGCAGTTTAATTTTTCCTTTCTCTCATTGTGTGTTGTACATTTACATATGTATTCTCTATTAGCCATTGTCTCTCAAAGTTCATCTCTTCAATTCCATCTTTATTTAAATGGTTTAGGATTGTTATGGCATTGCATGCTCAAGTATAATCTTCGAAAGAGGCATTAAAGGAAGTTGTTAATGAAGTGAATAAGAAAGACATTTGTGATGGTTCTTTGCCAAAACAACCATCTTCTAGAGTTGATTCTAATTGTAATAACCCCAATAGGTTATAACTTCATGAAACACCAAATCCTTCTCAACTTCAGTTGTTTGACATTTTGTCAAACACTTTGCAAGCAAGAGATATATTGCATATGTAAATTTTTATTGCTTTCTAAATGCCAAACTTTAATAAATATGCTTCCAAAGAACACACCAAACAACTAACAATAAAGATGTAATTATTTTTGAATAACATTGATTACGAATACAAAAATATGAATCTACATTAATACGACATTAGGGAAAAAAATTATGATATAAAACTCTGATATAAATCAAATTACAATAGATTTTACAAACCCTACCAATGCCCTAAATATCTACTCTCAAACAATGCAAAATGTAGTAGATAAAAACCTAGAATTGCTCCAACTTATTCCTTACTCCACAAAGCTGGCCCTAGGCCACAAATTTGGCACAATGAAAAGATTGGTTTGTCTTCTCCAACAGTCACAACCCTTTAGAAGATATTTCACCACCTCAGTTGTGCAAATCAATGGGAGTGTTTGTTCCCAACGATCAATATAACAACTGCAGAAACCCTTGGCTCCACAAGCTATCCAGAAGAGTACATGGAGACACATTCAATGCTCAAAAATGAGGTTTCCCTCCCTATTTATTCTTTTCCTTCACCCTTCTAGAAGGAAATAAAATATTATTTAATTGCACTCTCTAGAAGCTTCCCTCTTTCAAATACAATAATTAGTTGTGTTCTAGAAAATTAAATTAATTAAATATAAAGTCACCTTTTCATTTTAATTTATTTAATGACTTTATAAAAAATTAATTTAATCAATTTCTCCTTATTTATCCACTTAGCCTTCAGAGAATGTAAAGGCTAAGAACTCCACTCAAATGCTAAAAATATGGGGACATTACACTAATACAACTTTACGCAAAGAATTTTTTACAAAGGAAGCGAAGATTTTGTGTCTTTCCTTCACAGAATTTGATGGACATCTTATGATGGCAGTAGTGGAAGGAGGAGTTTTGGGGGTCAATTCCAATGGAAGTGGAAGCAACTGTAGAGTCAACCCTTCAAACCTCAAAGAATAAAGACATGGTAAGGCATCCTAGGATCTCTACAAGCCTCTCCTCTCTCCAAATTAAGACATGAGGGATGCCACTAGAAATGAGAGAGAAAGGTCAAAAGGTGTTTCCATTTAATTATTTGTTGAAATGGAATTCATTTTTTCCCCTCTAGAAAGTATTTTGATGAAAGGTTGAGTAATGTTTGGGGCAATAAATTAGGGATACATGTTAGTTTTTGCAAAATGTTATGAAAAGGATTTTTTGTTACTTTTTTAAGAAACATTTAATGCAACAAAGGGCATTAAAAATCTTTATGGAATGTGGAAAAATCAATGTTCAAAGGATTTCCCTAGTCGGCTGGGGGTAACATGGAATAGGGTATCGATTGATCATCCCCACATTGACTTGAAATAGTGAATTTATAGCCTAATTTTTTTGGCTTTCTTACCACAAATGCTTTAACCCTTTGGTTCAGCTCTTCAAGTGGAAGAATCCAAATTTACCCTGCCTTATTTGAATGCAAGGGCTATTTCCCTAGCCTTGAAGTATATATCTCTAAAAAATTATCAATGACCTTGGAAGATTCTAGTTTTGAATGGGAAGTGGTTTTACTAGGAAACTTGAATGCTTGTTTTCATTGTAAGAAAAATGGTCATAATTGAAAAATTGCTCGAGCTTTAACTATGGAAATGATGGTGTTAAGTTGACTAGTTGCATGAGGGATATAAGATAGTTTTTTATCAAAGCTAGAGAAAATTTGATGCATGAAGGAGATAAAGGATCAAAGTATTTTTTTCAACCCGATCAGGTTAAAGGAAAAAAAGGAACTGATAGAAGAACTTTAGAGAGACTTGGGTATCACTAAAGATCTTCATGAGATTTTTAAAAAAACCTTAACTACTACCAAAAATAGTTCACCTCATAACATAAGGCTCAAACTAAGGAAAATCTTAAAGATTTATTAAGACTAATTCCCATAAAAGTCTCAGAGAGATGGGTGACTTTCTTGAATAAAGAAATTTCTATAGAGGAAACTAAAGCTTCTATACCTATGATATGGCCAATGACAAATAACCAAGAATAGATGGCCTTCCAATTGAATTCTATAAGGAAAATATTGAATGTATATCCTATGATATTCAAATGTATATAATGAGGCATATGAAAAGGGATCACTAGGAGATCATATTAATAGAGGAGTCATAAATTTGATCCCTAAGAATGAATATAAATCTCAGGTTAGGAACTTGAGACCTATTACCCTTCTAAAGCTCTCTTACAAGATCATAGTTAAACTACTAGCTAGAAGAATATCAAGTCTTTTGAATGAAGTTGTCTATGTTACTCAAATAGGGTTTATCAAAAGTAGGTACATCCTTGAAAACTTGATCGCCAATTGGAAAGCACTCCATTGGGTTATAGAAATAGGACAAAATTTTGTCATTGTTCTCCTTGACTTTGAAAAATCCTATGATTGGATGACTAGAATGTTGAAAGCCTTAGCATTCCCTCCATACTTTTTTAATTGGATTGAGATTTTATTTAAAGACTCCTCTATAGTAACGAATATAAATGGTGGTTTGTCTGATCCTATCATACTATAAAGCTCAAGAAGGAAAGGTTGTCCCATTTCCATAACGATGTATGTTTTTGGTTGCGAATGCTTTCTTTTACATTATGAAATCTCAAACCTTAGTCCCACCAATAAAAGGAATCACTCTTCCTAACCAGGAAGAACTTCTTAACACTCAATTTGTAAAAGACACAACTCTCTTTGTGGAAATTAATGAAGATAACCTTGATAATATGGTAAATAGATTGCAATTCTCTTGTTTGGCTTCAAAGCTAATGTTGCCCCATATAGATCCTAGGATGGAGTGAAACTGAACCCACTTTGCTAAAACAAAAAGGATGGAATTGGTTTGGGCCTAATACAATTATCAAAATTTGTGCATTCTCCCTCCAAAAAGGGCATGTGGAACTATATCTACTCATAAATTAAAAAAGAAACATCTCAAGTGACAAACACATCTCTTGTCTTAAGCTAGTAGAGCACGAGTTTTTTAGAAAGTATTAGCATCCCACTCAATCTACTTTTCCTCCTCTTGGCTCTTCACTAGTTATCAAATTGAAAAATTAGATAGAATTTTGAGGGATTTTATTTTGGTCAAATGGTAGAGGAAACAAAAAGATGCATACAATCAAGTGGAACTAGTGTTGCATGCCTAAATTTTTGTGGGGTTGGGCATGTAAGATCTAAATACTCATGACATGTTATGCAAGATCTGATGTTATTCTTGGGGGTTTTGAGATCAATTTTTTTGGGTCAAGTGTTTTTTCCTCACTCTAGAATCCATGGTTCCAAGTGAGAAGGATTTTGTGCTTCAAAGGTGTTGTCGACAGTCCTTTTTTTTGTGTTATTGATAGGTCTTTATGGTGGGAAAATCAACTTAATAATAAGCCTCTTGACTGTTATGCTTACCCAAAGTTCCTCTGCTAAACATTGGTGTGACAAAGGCATAGTTTTTATCAAAGACATTTTGATAGACAATAGGTTAGGGATTTGAGATGATCGTAGAGTTAACTTTGACTTACAAACTCTACTCATAAAAAGACATATACCCTCGTTGAGTCCTTTTTTTCCTATCAAGTTGGTTACTAGTGATGAAATATATAATAAGCTTAAGTGGAAAGATGACCCTTCCTTTATGGATATCTCTACTAAAAATATCTACAACAAGATAAAAGAGTATGATAACATCCTTTAAACTCTTAAACAGAAATGGTGCATTGATTGGTCAAACTCTAAGTGGCACTGCATTTTGGATTTTTTGTGGCATCAACCTAGTGAACCTAATTTTTTTTTCTTTAGATGGCCTTCTTCTATAAAAACTTGATGTTGGTAAAAGTTTGAGCCATCTTGGCATTATACCTCTTGAGTGTTCTATCTATCATGTTCCTTAAACTATTGAACATGTTTTTTCTTAATGTAAATTTCCTCTTTTGGTTTGGTCATTTTCTTTGTTTGACATATTTCTTGGAATTAGCCTTTCAATTTCTCTTGGATTGGAATTATTTTTGGCTTTGTGAAATTTTCAATGCTAGAATTTTGGTATGTCTTTTTTGATCAAGTTCTTTGGCTTATTGAAAAGAAGAGAAATGAAGAAGTTTCCCAAGGATCCAAAAGAGACCTTATTGGGTTTCATATAAAACTCACATATTACATTATTATGTCTCATATTTTTGTTGTCCTAAATATTCCAAAGAGTATATGTATGACACTATTGTAGGAGGGGGAAATATTAGCCTATAAAGTAGATATCTAATTAGTGCACTACTTTCATACCTATAGTGAGATGTTGCATATAAAGGAAAGAGATGCATTGAAGTAGTTCGTGGCTAAGAAAAACATTAATATAGAAAAATAGAAAAACAAGATCCAAAAAACTTATGACATCTTAAAAAAGAAGAGGTGAAGTAACTCCCATTTTTCATAAAAAAATGAGGGTAATACCTAATTGGGAAGCCATTGCAAAGATGCCTCTACTTGAAACTTCAGTCAATAATAATGCTGCTAAACATAACAACAATGTTATCAATGCTTGGGATTAATCCATTTTATTAGATCTACTCCTTATTTCTATTTATGCCCTAGAAGTTGCTACATCTTTGTATATAAAGTATACATATGTCTTTCAAATCAAGATAGTGGTTAGGAGTGATTAGGACAACTGATAACTTATAATCAACTTTTGATATGACAATGAAAATCTAGAAACTAATTATGATGCCAACAAGGATAGCCAAAAAAAATCATTAATGATACTTTCCAATTGGAATGTGCTAGGACCCACAGGATAAATTCCCCTCCCCTTCTGAGACCCACATTTATAGTGTAGTTTACACAAAAGAGTGTAGAAACAACTAGAGTGTAACACACTATAAGGTTCATATGAACTTGCAATAGGTGTCCCCACATATTGGTTAATAATTTGTTTTCAACAATAAAATATAAATATAGTTTTTTTTTAAAAAAATTTTGAAACCTTACATACAACAATGATGATGTCCATATGGTTGGCTAAGGAGGGGAATTTTTCATTTTGTGTTTCCTAACTCTATTTTTGATGAATTGTAAATAAATTATAGGGTTTTTTACCCTTATAAATGTAATGGTAATGTCCAATTTGACCTAGACTACCATAAAATTGTAGGTTTCTCTTATGACTGCTAACTACTCTCTACCTTCAAATGACTATAGCTTTGGTTTGCAATTTTATATTTGGATGAAATGAAAGGATTTTTTGACTTTCTTGCACTCTTTTGTCTTTATTTTCCACGTTTCATAACTCATTTTTGTTTCATGTGCTAAGGTTATACCACACATTTTTGCATTGACCAAGTAGGCATTACCCTCAATTTTTTAATGAAAAATGGGAGTTACTTCACCTCTTTGATGTATATGCCTTTATTTTTTAATATACTAAGCACTCTATTCCCACCATAAATATAAGTAATAGCTTGGTGAGACTATTTAGACTCTTCTTAAAATTCTCTTTCTTTGTCTATATTTTCTCTCACTTTATATTTCTCTTTATTTAGCTATTTTGACCTTCAATCATTTGTTGCCTTGAGTTACATATAATCTATGATCAAAAAAATATCTTGGGTTTGTTCTTATTTCTTGTAAAAATTAATAGTATAAGGTTCTTGTTTCTTTCATAATTGAATATTGGGGTTATCAAGCCTTATGAGCATGATGAAGTAGTCCAATTTGCTCCTAAGTGTTACAAAATGGAAGATCACTCTTGGACTAGTAACCACCCTAAACCTTCGAATGAGTGTAGATTTAGCATCCAATATCATGTTTGGATGGAACTAAAGGTAATTATGACTTTCTCAAACCTTTGAAATCCAATCATGACCTCAAATTTGCTCTAATATGCTCCAATTTAGGCTTTTGGTAAAAAAAACTACAAAATGCAAAACCCCAAATTGCACCAATATCTCTTCAATGGAAAACCAATGGAGCTCTATCTTTTGTGATAAATGAATGATGTGGTTGTAAAGGTAGCCACCTAAGATCTAGTTGCCTAGTGTAATGCACAATAATAGGAGAAAATGTTCATATGAAAACAATAAGATATATTCCATACTAAGAATGCAATAGAATTAATTAATTGGATTGGATTGGATTGTCATTAAATAGGATACCCCTTGGTTATATAGCCATGATAAGTAAAAGGAAGTTAATGGGAGAATAACAAGTATCCTTATCTCATTACATAAAAAACTATCTCGCAAAATGTGGATAGGTGATAATGTGTTGACACTAAAAAGGAAGATCACCCACTAAAGGTAGAAAGTCCATCATAATAGGAGGATATGATAAAGAAATAACATGATAAGTCCACCTAAAGTGGAAATTATCCAACTAATCCTATGAAAGTTCCTAAGTAAGATCAAGTAAAGTATAATTATGACCTAAGTGAGAAATAACCAAATTAAAATGCCTTATTTACATTAACATGTTTTAATCAATTTTCATAAAGAATTATTTGTAAAAAAGTTATGGAAGAAAAGTGGTGAGATGTGTCAATCCAAATGTGTAGTGAAAAATATTTTCTTGAGGGAGAAATTATATTCCTCAACCATGGAAGAGGGAAAACCACTTGGAAGAATTCAATATGTTGGTGGCTCAATTGGCATCGATTAATGTCAAGATATATGAGGAGGATAAATGCTAAATATTTCTTTGTTCTTTTCCTAATTTGTGGTATTCTCTTGATATGTCCATTGGTAGTACTTCTATTATTTTGAAGACTAAAGATGTAGTGAGTTGTTTAATTTCTGAAGAGATGGAGAGGAATGTATCCATCATTTCCAAGAAGTCTATAAGTGTTTGTGCAAAACCTAAGGAAAATTTAAAGAAGAATGAGAAACGTAATAAATCCAACCCACGTGACATCCAAATCTCTTAGAAAGTACAAAGTTGTTTGTTGATATTGTGGTAAGAATGTACACAACCATAAGGGCTAGAAACAAAAAGGAAGAAATTAAATTCCAATTTCAAGTCCAAGAAGAAACATAGTGATGTATTTATTGTAACTTTGGCCACTCATGCAAGCAGTGATGAATGGTTAATTCACTTTGTGTCATCTTTACAACTTATGTCTAATAAAAGATTGGTTTTCTAGATATGATTTTTTTTACGAGGCTAAGGTGTACTTGAGTGATAATTCTCATTTATATATATTGTTGGTCATGATAAATTTAGAAACGGTTTTCATAATTGTATAATATAAATTATTAATAGTGTGTTGCATATCCATGGACTAGCACAAATTTATTATTTTTAACAAAACTAATAGGCATGAGTATGCAAGTAATATTTTAAATTATAAGATGTAAAATTATGAGAGGTGATATATTAGTTGTTATTAGTATGAATTTGACACATTAATTAAGATGGATGCATAAAATGTTGAGTGTAATAAAATTTTCTTTGAAAGTAAAATATGTGGATGCTCCATTGGAACATGTGGGATTTCACCTTCAACGAATGTTCATTGAACTTAGGTGTCTATGGGTACTTTTTTTAAAATTTAAAATCAAAATTACTTTTAGATAAGACTATCTTATAGCACCAAATACTTGGCCCCATTGGAGAAAAGGGTCTAAGGGCCTTGAACAATGAAAACCTTGTTGAAGGTGTAAATAGTCACAATCTTCATTTATATTTATGTGAGCATTTTATTTATGGAAAATAAAATTGTACTTTAGTTGTACTCAAATCCCCATAAGTGTGTTAGATCTTATTCATTCTTATGTACTTGGGCTTATATACATTCCATCCATTCAAAAATCCACATATTATATTTCATTTATTGATGATTCTTGTAAGATAGCTTGGGCATATTTTGTAAAGAATGAATATAAATTTTAAACCTGATTTAAAGAAAAGGTTGAATTGTAGACTTGAAAGAAAATAAAAATTATGGGTATTAACAATGGTGTTCAATTTTTCCCTAAAGATTTTGATAGATTATGTAAAAGTTGTGCATTAATATATAAAAGACAACTATGTTGTCTCCATAAGAGAATGGAGTTACAAAATGAATAAATAGGACATTGGTGGAGGAAGTTAGGAGTATTTAGACTAGTGTTGGTAGAGAAAAATGGGCTAAAATTATTACTACTTCTTGTTAATTGATCATGGCTCCTACATCATCTCTTGTTGAGAAAATTCCTATGGAGGCATTGTTGGGTAATCAATCTTCATTGAGACATCTAACAATTTTTGGTTGCAAGAAATATGCACATGTGTCGAAGGAAAATAAAACAAAATTATAGAGAAAGGTTACAAAATGTGTCTTCATCAAATTTAGTTATAGCACGTGAAAGGATACAACTTTTGGAATCATTTTACATAGAAGGTGAAGAATAATAGAAGTTTTATTAGTAGATAAACCTTCCTTTAGTTATATTGCAATCAAAACAATCTCAAAAGGAACATGTGATTCATTTTCTTTGTGAGAAATTTCAATCAAGACTTGTAGATAGAGAAGAAGTTTAAGGTTACTCATTTGGATTTGTATCTTCAAAAGAGTTGGTAGAACCCCCAACTTTTCTTGTTCAAAGGTCTGTGAGATAGACATAACCACCTAAATGGTGTATTTGTCTTAAAAAATAACGTGAATGAACTTATATTTTTAGAAGAGACATTATGTATAAATAATGTAGAATACTAAAAAATAGTTATAGAAGAAGAACTGATGGCTTTGAAAAATAATGATATGTGAAATACAGTACAATTTCTTGTAAGAAGAAAATCTTTTGGTTGCAAATTGGTGTTTAAGAAAAAAAAAATTTAAATGGAGGTTTTGAGAAATATAATGCAATGCTAGTTGCAAAAGGACATCCTTAGGTTGAGGGTGTTGATTATGATGAGATATTTTATTGAAAAAAAATATTTTTTCATTTTTTCTTTCTATAGTTGTTTCTTATGATTTAAAGGTTGATAAAATGAATGTGAAAACTATTTCTCTTCATGGTGTTTTGGAGGAGGATATTTATATGACACAACTAGAGTACTACATGATAAAGGGTAAAATCAATTGGTTTGTAAACTAAATAAATCTTTGTATGGCCTCAAACAAAGTAATGGGATCTTGCTCTATAAATTTGGTATGTATATGCTGACATTTGGCTTGGAGCATTCTATATCATGTTGTCTTGTTTATTATAAATATGATTGTAGTAATTTCTTGTAAATTGTATCATATGTGTATAAGGCCCTAAATCACACAAGAAATATTACAAGAAAAGATGCCAAAAATTCAAGGGAAAAACATCAAGGAATGTTAAGGGTGACACAAGAGATACCAGAGGTGAACGCAAGGTTAAGTAGAGATAATACTAAGAAACATTTAAGAGTTACATATTATCCTTCCATCTATTTTAGGTTTTCTTGAGGAGTCTCTCACTAGACCTCGACCCCTAAGTGAGAACTCTTGTGGAACCAAACTGTTTGTGAGGACAATGGGTCCATTTTTCATCTAAGCCTTCTCCAACCCATCCTTCTTTTTTACAATCACTTAAGGCCATGAGAGAGGTATCAAAATTATATTGTTAATGTTTCAATTCAAACCAAAAAAAAAAGTTATCACTAAGTTATTTACTTGTAATGGGTTTTATCTGGTAACTAATTTAGGGCTCTGATCCCCATTGTGAGCCACTGCTTGAGCCTTATTCCTAAAAAAATCCTCCAAAAAAAGAAAATCAAAATGAGAGAAAAATAAAATCAAGTGGTATAGTAAGTCAAGGTCCAGAAAAAAAATCCTTCATTTCCACAAAGAATCATTAAAATGTCATGGTAGTCGTAACATGCAAATCAATCAAATGAACCCCCTTCCACAAGACAATAACCAAAAATTAGGAGTTGGAAATGAAATTCATAAATATTCCAATAAATAATATTATAGAAGAGATTCCCAAACATCTTAACCCATCAATAAAATACACCTCACAATTGATCAATGCAAATAACAATTCATTGATAAAGAACCAAGACAAGTAGTACATAAACAAAATTATTCCCATCCAAGCCCTCTAGTATCCAACTAATAAGACTAAGCTTCTACTTTCTTGAAATAATAACTAAAATTATGCTATACTATATTAGCAACTCTAGTGAATTTTAGGATGAATATATTTTGTTTAACTGCTACTTTTACTTCTCTTGTAAGTAATATGTTCCTAAAAATTTCCATTAACTTAGTTTTATACAAAAGGAACCCATTCTATTATTTCATATATAAAATGAAACTAACAATTCTAAGTTACACGTTTAACTTATTCTCTATTATGTGTGATAATAATCACAAACATCATAATTATCCATTGCAAAAAAAATTTTTGTGCATATCACTAATCGACTAAATATCAACTTAAATTGTATATAAGATTTAACATAAATATACCTTGACTAGATCTTATGTCTATTTTTAAAGAAAATTATTCTCCTAACTAGATTTGATTATACATTCAATTCTACTATTTGTCTAATTGTATAAAAAAAAAAACATTAAATCAACATCCATTAAATTAAATCACTTACCTATAGCATCACTTGAAAATTAGATTATATAACTCATCTGGTTAATTTAGACAAAAATACACATGAACTATCTACAACAAATTTTTAGTTAATTTCCCCTAACTAAAATGAAGTGTCATCATAAATGTACATTATAAACTAATATTATATTCATGGATACCCAAAGAACAATGCCCTCTTTCAAACACTTTTACATTACTCATTAAATAAGATAGCTACCCTAGGACAAAATGCTTTTCTAAATTTAAACTCAAGCCCAAAATTATCGATTAATCAAAAGAAAAAGGGAAACACGATACTAAACTAACACCCAAATTTAGGAACAAAGATTGCAAAACATCAACTACAATATTCTACATGAATAACAATAATTAGACTAAATATTTCGACGAATTATATAAGGACTTTTCAACTATGGAATTGAATTTCCTATGAACAATGCAACCCACTAACAACTGTAACAATAATATAACTACTTCACCTATACAAAATATTAACATGCTCATAGAAGCATCTAAGAAGTGAAAGGACGCCAATATGCAAAGACACTTCCAAATGCTAAATCTAACAGGAGAGATGATATTGCTGAAATTTATCACAAAGTCCTCAATATTACAAACTAAATAAACACATAGAGAAGTAGATTAAATACATAACACCCGACATACGTGGGAAAACCCTTTTAGGGAAAAACCCACTACTTGAAAGCTAGACCCAATTGTATTCTCAACAACATCAGTTACTATACAATCTCCAAAGCAAAAAATCTCCAAGAGTAATCAGCTATGATATCTAAATCCAAAATAATTTTTGTAGCATTACAGTGCTCTTCAAATGCATCTCTCTATCACATCATTCTCTATGACAACACCTTGTATTTATATAGTTTTGGTACAAAAGGAAATAACTTCTAAAGCATATACATTGAATGCATTTACAACCTATTTTAGAAACATCACTTATGCACAACTCTTGCCTCAAAAAAAGTAAAGAGAATAAATTTTAAAAAAAGGGGAAACTTTCTATTTTATGCTCCTAGTCTATCCTTATTGAAGATTTTGTTTTTATTTAGCATCTTTCAGAAAATGCATAAATAAAAAACCAATAAGACATGATAAGGTTGAATCACCTGATCCCAACGATCTCCCAATTGTTGAACACATTACAAGAGTTATTTTATCACAACATAGGCCCCAAAGCCCATAAAACCAACACACCATTTGAACTTCTTAGTGCTTATTGGCTTTGTCAATACATCTGCAACATTCTCCAAAGTACCAACCTTTTCAAAATTTACTTTTCTACCTTCCACTATATTATAAACAAAATGATATTGTACATCAATATACTTTGTGTTGACATGGAAGGTAGCATTTTTTACTAAATAGATAGGACTCTAACTACCACAACAAACATTTTTTTGTCCTACATCAAAAGAAATATAGGAATACAATCTCTTAAGCCAAATGGCCTCTTTAGAAGCATGACTAGCTTCTATGTACTCTACCTTCATAGTGGACAAAGAAACTACATCATGTCACTACAACACTTGGGGTCAAATTAGGACATAAATTTACAACAATGGTGTAATTTGTGGTGATTTTCATATTATTATTTTTGCAATTATCCCTGACATCATCGCAATATCAATGTTGACATCGTAATTGTGAAACCCATGTGAGTATAAAGAAAAAAAAAATGACATAAATCATTCCCCATTTGTTTTGGTTGTAGAGAGATGTGCGCGAAAGAGGGTGGAGAGCTCCAAATGAGGGTGGAGATCTCTAAATGTTTTTATGCCCTTGTGATTGGTGCATTTAGTTGTTGTGATCTCTGGATTTCATTGTCATGCCCTTGCTCTATGAATTTTTTGTCATGCTCTTGTGATCTCTACATTTCATTATCATGCCCTTGCTCTACAATTTTGTTGTTGTTCCCTTACTCTATGATTTTGTTGCCATGCCATGCCCTTGTGATCTTCATACCCTTGCTCTATGATTTTGTTGTCATGCTCTAGATCTGCGATTTTCTTCAAGGGCTATGTAAATATTCATTTCTTTTCCTTCTAAATAGGTATCTCTTTATAATTCCTTCCAAACATGTATATTTAGAGGTTTTTTTAAGGTGTTTATTACATCTTAGCACAACAACAAAATTGATCCAACTGCATACATATTTCAAAATCCAAATAATAAAACAATAAAACTCACTCAACCCATGCTAAGTGACTTACGTCAAGATCCTCCAAAAAAAAATGTAGACCAGGAAAAATGGGCAGAGTTTGCAATAAATTTTACAAAAATTATCATAGCAAATATTTTTAGAAAGAAACTAGCCATAACCTAGTTAAATGGTTCTAGTTCCTGATTAGCTGGGTTGATTAAAAATTCTTGTAGAACTATCATTAGATTAGGTACAATAAAATGGACAATTAGTTGTTCCCAACTAGCAGGATCAAATACAATTTTCCAAGGTGATAAAATTGCATATGCAAGGAATTGAAGAATAACTTTAGTAAAGAGTTGAGTGTAAGGAGTTGTTTTTAGTATGTGTTTATGTAATTTAGTCTCTTTCTAAAGCTACTCCTTCTCCTTCACTCTTGTGCCTTAAATATTGATTATCAAACTTTTGAACATTTGTCTCTACCTTATCTAATATCAACTTCACATTGTGTTGTAACTCTGGCATAGGAGTTTGATCATCGATAGCTTTCATTTCAGCATTGTTATTTTCATGTATGTATATATGCATATGTATATGTATATGTATATATGTGTCTTTGTGTGTGCATGTGTGTGTGTGTGCGTGTGTGTGTGTGTAGAAAATACAACATTAATAATTCACCATTTGTTTTGATTGATTGTGGATAGTTGCATACAAAATAGGGTGGAGAGCTTTGAACATTGGTGGAGATTAGTGGAGATCAAAATTTTGTTGTTGTTCCCTTGTGATTGTTGCATTTCATTTATGTGTCATGCCCTTGTGATCTCCATGCCCTTGCTCTGTGATTTTCAAGGGGAGAAGAGGTACCCATGTAAATTTCTTTTTTTTCCTTCTAAACATGTATCTCTTGTTCATATATAATAGCTTTGATCATATTCAAGAATAACTGATTATGATGATTGTATGTATATGTGCATGTATGTTGTTGGAATTACAAGTAGTAAAGGTAAACTTCTAAGAGGGGGGGGGGGGGGGGTGAATCAATAGTTAAAACATGAACCCATAAAACTTTTCACCACTTATCCATCTCATGCATTCAATAGATAAACTGAAATAACATGTAAAGAACATACATCTAAATCATGTAAACATATAAGCAATCACACATTTGACACCAATATGATTACGTAGAAACCCTCCAAAGAGAAATTAAAATTGGGGTGGGGATGACACCCACAATTCTTCACTACTGCAACAATAAAGTGTAGCCAATTAAGGTTACAATGGTTTGACCATGAATCATGATCTGCCCTATGAAAGGCCTGCCCTATTAAAGACTTACAAAGACTGTTAAGTCTCACCTTGTTAGAGGATTTCAACACCCTGTTAGAAGTGTGCCCAGTTAGAGGACTTCTGGACATTCACTTGGAATGCCACCCTAGTAAATGATTTACTATAGTTTGTTAGGACTACTCCACCTAGGAGATTTAACTAAAATCACATGTTAGGATGTTTCAACATAGATCGTTTGATTGTCTCTAGTTGCTTGATTAAAGATCAAATCTGTATAGTGTTCTTCTTGATCCGTCCTGATCTGATATGACAATTGTTGTATCCTTTTGTTCTTGTTCTCCTCCAATTGATTCTGGAATTCACTCTTTATAACTTATAAGTCTCCATGAACGCTTTGTTTTCACATGCAAACTTTTGTATTCTTCTCCTTTAATCCCTTACACACTCATATGAATTTTAGGGTTTCATCCTCCTTAAGAAGACTAGAAGACTTAGGGTTAGGTATGAATCTATGATTGAGATTGATCCTTTTTGCCACTTACTCCTTCCTATTTTTTGATTAGCTGCATGTAATTACATAGGCAATCTGCATATAGATTCATCCTTATCTTCAAAAGATTGTATTCTTTCCTTTAGTCGGCTTTAAAATGGTTTACATAGTTGTTTGTGCAATTCAAAAACAAGTATGTCCAATTTGTGTTACTCAGCACTTGAAGTTATTGATGCTCAGCACATACTATAATTCTGATTTTGACTTGGCACCTGAACTAGTTGACATCTAATGTTTACTTGGTACTTGAATCACTTGGCATGGTCTATCTGCTCAGCACTTGAGTGACTCGGCACTCATTGCAACTCAGCATGGTCTTGTATTTACATATTATACTCGACATTTATTACTAGTTCGACATGAACTTAGTAAATGACTTAAGTGTGTTGACACTCAATTATCAAAACCAATCTAAGATCAACAATCTCCCCCTTTGACATGAGTGTCAAAAAAACTTAACTGTACATAATTATCTAATCTTCTCAAGTATAATATATTCACAACTTGGCTTATATACAAAACTTCAAAATTACAAAATTTTGTAATAGACTATATACCTCAAAAAAAATTTAATTTCCCCTGAGTTAATATGCCTACTTCATATCCAAAATATGTCCTACTTTTTAAGTAGATTTGTCTCTTGCTAATACTCTTTGACTTCAAATGTGCTAATACTCTTTATCTGATATGCTCTATTTTTTTTGTTCTTTCTTTCTTTATTCTGTTAACTCCCCCTTTCATTATTTTGCTTATTCTCCCCTTTTCTTCTTATTTTCAAAATTGTTTTGCTCTCATATTTTCCCCCTTTGGTTTATCTCCCCCTTACTTTTTTTCTTTCTTTTTTTGTTTATCTCCCCCTTTTCATTCTTTCATTCTTTTATCTCCCCCTTTTTGACACTTATATCAAAGGGTTTATATACTTATGGTGTATTTGTCCAAAAAAGATTTATGGACTTCCATGATTATTTTTAGAGCAAAATCCCAATTGTCACATGCAACATCCAATGACTTTATTTGGATTGCTATCTCTGCTACAAGGTGAACTAGTCAATCTAATGTAGAAAGATTAGGATCTTTCTTCAACAAAGTTTATGCATATCCTAGTTCTTTATGGAGTATCTCCATATGGGGGTGAAAATGCTTCTCACTCTAAGTTGGGTTTTGAGGTAGTTGCATACCTGATACTTTTAAATTTCTCTCTAGACTCAAAATTCTATGGCTTGTTTCTTGAGTGAAGAGTGTGTGATTACACAATTTGGTGTATCATGAGAATATGTTCTCAAGTACCTTCTTCACTTTCTCAATTTTTGTAGCCAATTCAACTTGTATTAGTGCTATGTCACCAAATATCTTTTCATTTAATTTCCCTTGAAATTTCCTTTCAAACCATTCCAAAATTTTGGCATTAGTGTCCTAGTCTTCATTGTTCACCTGCACCACAATTTCTGATAACTATTCCAATAGTGGCTTTGATTCTCTAGGTGTTGGCAAGTTGAATGCATCTGAGAAGATGTCTTTGATTTCTTGTAATGATTGCCTCTGTCTATACTCATTTTTGAGTATTTCCTATTTTTTCTTCTTTTCCAAGGCTTGTTGCATTATGCCTATCCATTCTAATGTTATGGTTGCATAATCATACTTAGGTATCACTATTTCTTCATCTAGAGTTGCATCTCCATAGTGAATTACCTTAGCAACCTTGGAGGAACTTGAGCCTGGTGCTAAGATCTATAGTGGTACAGCTTCAATGCTCAGCTTTTGAAGGACTTTTGTAGAAGTGCCAGATGTTGGTAATGTTACCAATACTTGAATGGCCTCTTGTTCCTTCTTCTTTGGTATGCCCTTTATTTCTTTAGATCTACTATGATCAATTATAATGATCTTACTTGCACCTTTTATTTGTGCATTAGGTTGATCATTTGTTGTTTCTTTCTCTTCTATTATAGTCTATTGTTGTTCAACCAAATCAACTTTAACAGTTGTGTCAACCTTTGTCGATGTGTCTACTAATGTTTTTATTAAAGGTTGAGAACTAGTAGCTGAAGGGATGGCACAAGGAGGTTCTTGTGTGTTCACCTCATCCCTTGTAATGTTAGCTACTACCTTCTAAAGTTCATCAACACTGACCAATACTAGATTTTCACACAATTTGGCTTGTAGTGTGGATTGGTCAAGAATCTTCTTTAGGTCTTCTATAGTTAAAGGATTGATGTTATAAGTAGAGACATCAGAGATATCCTTAACAGTTATAGTTTCTATAGGCATGCTTGTGTAATGTGGAGGGCTAATACTAGGCATTTGTGTATCTTGCACACTTTGTTCTTCTTGCAACTTTTTAGTTGTAGCCATGCCATCTTTTTCCTTTTGTGTCTCCTTCACAATAGTATTATCTTTTTTAGTTTTTTTCCTCCTTGTCCTCATCTTCATCTCCATTGTTTCTTCCTTCAAACAAATCTTCTTCTCTTTCTTTAATAGTCGTCAACCCATAGATCAATTTTCACATTTGAGTGGATTTCTTGACAACATCTTCAATATTGTTCTAAAGGATACTAAATGCCCTATATTTTGGTGCAAACTATCCACCATATTCCTTATTTTCTTTGACAATTTGTCCTTTTGCCAATTCTGGCATCACTTGGGCTAATGTGGATTCTTTGATTTGTTTCTCCAGGTTTAAAAAATAATGCCACTTATTTTCAACAATAATATAAAAGTCCTTAGGCATTGTATTATCTAATTCAAGTGGAGTGTTCTTGAATTTAGACATCATTGCATATATTGATTCCTCAATCAAATTTTGTTCTTCTCTACCAAGTTTTCCAAAATTAATATTTTTCAAACCTGTCAAATCTGCATTATTCTTGACATTCTCATAGATATTTTCAAGATCAAATTTTGGTGTGTCACTTACCACTCTAAACTAGCTTGTATCTTCAGATTATGTCCTTTCATCATCAGTCTCTAGCTGTGCAATGTATTTTCTTTGTTGTATCTTCTATACTGGGCCCTTTTGTTCAATAGTCTTTATCTTTTCTTTGGCTTTCTATTTGGCTGTTTGTGTAGCGGCCCTTGTGCTTGCCCTGGTTGTTGGTGTTGTTGGCTTTGTTGGGCTAGGCTTAACAGTCTTCTTTGCCTTTGTATTTGCCACAAGCTATGTCTTGGCCTTTCTTTTCTTAGGTTCTATTTATATTGGTGCTTCTTTGGTTTGCTCTTCCTCGACACCTTCCTCTTCAATGTCCTCACCCATGCCTTGGGTCAAAGAAAGAGGTTCTTGGGCTTGTTCCTATTCTTCCTCTTCATCCTCTTCATCGTCTTCTTCTTCCTCTTCACTTGCACCTTCTCCAAATTTGGCCTTTAATTTTCTCACCAATTTGTCTTTCTTCTTCATTGTGGAGATTGTCTTTAACTCCATTTCAACTTTGGATTTCATAACATCATAATTACTAAATATCTTAGCACTTTTATCAATCTCCTCTGCTAGGAGTGCAGTGATGGTAGTTGAGGTTTCATCAACATTGATCTCATATCCTAAGGGTCTTAGCCATCTTTCCCTAGGTACAAAAGCTTGTATGTATGTGTAATCAATATCTACAAGAAAACATATGTCATTGTAGTATTGTTCAACTAAAGAGATAGGTATCCTCATTCTCTACTTCATAGACTTCTTGAAATCTTCAAAATAGTTGGTCATAATTATTTCAAAGTTCTCACCCATCTATTTAATGTATTCATTGATTTGTATAGCCACTAATCTGTTGCTCTTCCAACCTATTTTACCAAAAGATGGGAATTCATTCTGTACATAGAAAAATATGAGCACAAGTATTGATCCAAATTTACATTGTGCACTTTTTGTCTTCCTAACTGCTCCAATATTTTCCATTATCTACTATAATTGAAGCTTTGTAAGATCATAAGCATGATCTTTCTTGACAATTTTATAGCCAACATCAACAACAATGTAGGGTACACTATTTAACTTGCTTGACTGATAAAACTTATGAGAAATAACCCTAATTTAAAATTCAAGTAATGGATCTATGATGGTATCTATTGTCATTTTGCACTTATTCCATTTTGCACCTATGTTCTTTTGAATTACCTCTTTTGAGTCACTTCATAGGGTCTTTGGCTGATCTAGGGTTGGAAAACCAATCACCCTATGAACAATTCTTTTTCAAATCTTGATTGGTCCTCCTTCCAACCATAGAAATCCATTGTGTATCTTGCTTAACACTATCTTGATCCATTCCATTTTGAACATCGTGGGAAAATCTAGGGCATGGGTCAAACCCTTTCTCTCAACAATCTTAAATTCTTCTTTCAAAACATCATTTTCACACAACTTATCATAAGCTTGCCTTATTTCCATATCACCTATACCTCCTACACTGCAGTTGTAACATTTTCTTACATCTTGGACCATTATGACCTTAGGTGGAATCATGGATAACACACTTCACAGGTCTTGTTTATAAGCAATGTCTGGGATGGCTTTAAAATTTGATTGTTTGACCTCATTACTGACTAATTAGACATCAAAAACTTCTTTCTCCTTCACATTCTTTGAATTGGAAGCCATTTTGTCAAACTAGGGTTTAAAAAATTTTAAACTACGTAACTCAGCTTATAAAGAATACCTCAAAAATTCGATGAACTAGAGTTGGATTGTTGCTAGGATCTTTACAAATTCTTCGAACTAGATTTTGAATCGCATCTTCACTCTGTTTGCTCTTGCTTGAATTTGCAATGACAAAAAATAGGATAAAATCAACCATATACCCTTCAAAACTTCACATTTAATGCTTGGTGCTTGTACAACTATAAATTTGGCATCAACATGATTTATGTTCCACTTGGCATCTATAGAGATTTCCCTCACTTAGCAGCTACTACGGACTCGACTCTAACTACCTTTGACTAGTAGCTCAACACTCACTAGTGTCTTACTCGACATTCATTGAAATCTTTCCATGCTTAGAAATAACATGAAAACTTGAAGATTTAACCTTGAATCTACCACAACTTCTTGCATCTTTATTTATGCTAATGTAATCTTTTCAGTGCTATTTTATTTTTAAACTGATGTATGATATAGTCCTTAAATATTAGTCCCACTTACCTCTTGTTTGCTTAGTTTGATGAGGTGTGACCACTTGACCCTTTGGGTGAAGTGATCCCTTCTCCATTTGATGTACTACCACCATCTTTCTTCTTCCATGTCTTGTTCATCTCATTCTTGATGTGTTCTACATATGCCTTGCCTTTACCTTTATCAAATTCACGACTTGATGCCTTGGACCTAGTTGGATAATGTTTACTGATGTGACTGGTTTTTGAACAACTAAAACATGTAGTTTGACTCAACCACCTCTTGTAATTACCACTGAAGTGATTCCTAATGTAGTTTTTAGGTACATGTCCATATTCCTAGCAATATTAATAGCTATATCTTGTATTGTAATGCCAAATATAAGAGTTTTCATAGCTTCTTACCTTTGTTGGCTTGTTTGATGACCATGTGGCCTTGGATCTACATTCAAATGCTTTATGTCCATACTTCTGACAATTGTAGCAATATCCTTCAAATTTTGTTGCATGCATGGTTCAGGTTCTGCATTCATATGCTTGATGACCTTGTTTATTGCACTTATGACAATGATTCATGTTCTTAGGCTTAACATTCTAATTTTTATTCTTGCTTCTACACACATTAGCAGTATGTCCTTTCTTACCACAACTGTGACACGTTGGTTTGGAGTTCTTACCTTTATTATTCCTTTCCTCAACAACTTTGGATGATTCTCCTTCTTCATTGCTTATGTATCCTAATACTGCTACATCATTGTTGGATCTAGGAGATTTTAGTAATTATTCAAAGTACTTGATGGCTTCTTTTGGCTTGTTGAAATGTTTAACAATTTCTCTTTCTCTCTTTAGATCATTCTACAGTTGTTCATTCTACAACTTTAATGTAGTTATCTCAATGTCCTTGAAATTCAACTCATGATGAGCATTCATCATTTGACTTAAGGTATCCAATTGCATGTTTGAGATCCTAGATAACTCTATTTACTTTTCTTCCAATCTATTTTCCAAAATTCTTGTGTCTTCTTCAATCATGACCTTGTCTTCTATAGCTTTCTTCTTTTGTTCAATCACCTCAGACAATAGTATAGCTTGTGATTCTTGTTCCAACTTGAGATTTTTGATCTCTTTAGCTTGTGCTCTATTCTTTTCCATTAGATCTACAATTGATGCATCAAATTCACTAGAGTTACCATCTACAAATAGCTTTGTAGTGTCAATCTCTTTGTATTGTGTGCCATTTTTTGCTATAGCAATCTTTTTCCTTCTCTTCAAAGCATCTCTAGCTTCATTCAGTTGATGTAGTATAAGATGTATTTCAATCTCCTGGTTTTCAATGGTCTTTCCCAACTCATAGACTTCCATTTTAGGATCTTTCCTCTAAGTTGCAAAGCTTCTCCTTTTGAGAACTAGGCTTTGATACCAATTGTTGGAGTTACAAGTAAGAAAGGTAAACTTCTAAGAGGGGGGGAGTTGAATCAGAAATTAAAACATGAACCCATAAAACTTTTCACCACTCATCCATCTCATGCATTCAATAGATAAACTAAAATAACATGTAAAGTATATACATCTAAATCATGTAAATATATAAGCAATCACACATTTGAGACCAGATATGATTACCCAAAAACCCTTTGAAGAGAAGGTAAAACTGGGGTGGGGATGACACCCACAATTCTTCACTACTACAGTAATAAAGTGTAGCCAATTAAGGTTACAATGATTTGACCATGAATCATTATCTACCCTATGAAAGGCTTACCTTGTTAAAGGCTTACAAGGACTATTAAGTCCCACCTTGTTAGAGAATTTCAACACCCTATTAAAAGTGTGCCTGGTTAGATGACTTCTAGACATTCACTTGGAATGCCACCCTGTTAAAGGATTTACAATAGTCTATTAGGACTACTTCACCTAGGAGATTTAACTAAAATCACCTGTTAGGATGTTTCAACATAGATCTTGTGATTGGCTTTGGTTGCTTGATTAAAGATCAAATTTGTACAATGTTCTTCTTGATCCTTCCTGATCTGATGTGACAATTGTTGTATCCTTCTATTCTTGTTCTCCTCTGACTGATTTTGCAATTCACTCTCTATAACTTAGAAGTCTCCATGAATGCTCTGTTTTCACATGCAAACTTCTCTATTCTTCTCCTTCAATCCCTTACACACTCATATGATGTTTAGGATTTTGTCCTCCTTAAGAAGACTAGAAGACTTAGGGTTAGGTATGAATCTATGGCTGAGATTCATCCTTTTTGTCACTTAATCCTTCCTATTTTCTGATTGGTTTCATGTAATTGCATAGGGAATTTGCATACAGATTCATCCTTATCTTCAAAAGATCATATTCTTTCCTTTGGTCAGTGAAAAAATGGTTTATATAGTTGTTTGTGCAATTCACAAACAAGTATGTCCAATCTATGTTATTGGGCACTTGAAGTTACTGATGCTCGACACATACTATAATTCTGATTCTAACTTGGCACCAAAACTGCTCAACATCTACTATTTACTCGATACTTACATCACTTGGCATGGTCTATCTACTTGGCACTTGAGTGACTCAGCACATGAGTGACTTGGCACTCATTGCAACTTGGCATTATCTTGTATTTACATATTATACTCAGCATGTATTACTAGTTTGACATGAACTTAGTAAATGACTTAAGTGTGTTGACACTCAATTGTCAAAACCAATCTGAGATCAACATATGTATGTATATCAATTCACTATGTGAACTACTTTGCATGCACACATACACACTTACATAGTACTTGTGCTAAATTAAATTAATTATTCATGTCTTGAATTCACACAACCAATTATTTGTGCATTCAATCAAAACTATTCATACCAAACTAAGTATGCAAAAAACTGTTCATGTTCACATTCTTTAAATATCACATGTATATAAATGAATAAAGTAATCTTAGGATATGACTTATGCATTAATAAAAAAAAATGATTTACAAATCTAGAAAAAAAAGTGAAATAATGTTGATTTTTACACAGTGTTAGGAAATTGTATTTGGGAAAAAAAGAGTACATTCATATTTCAATCAAAAGTAAATCAAAAGGGGCAAAGAGGTAGAGCCAGATACATAGGATAAACTACAGAACCAAAATTAATGGCAGTATGCTTTAAAAATCCTTCACTATTATTATGCAAATGAAGTTTTTGTCTCTCAAAGAAGTGTGATTAAAAACTAACATTCTTTCTACAAACAATCTATTTCAATAAAAATCTAAAATACTCATATTTGGCACAAAATCAAAGAAAATCTTCAACTTAAGTTAAATATTGAAAATGCAATCATTACCTTTTTGAGAGGGATTGCCATATGCATGAATGATTTAAATTAAGAAAGAAATTACATAGCAAGCCTGGTCAAGATTTATGGTATGTGATTTCATTACCATGGCTGAATTTGTACTTCAAAATTTTGCTTCAACTATACAATAAAAAAAGTCAATTAGGTTGTTCAATCTTCATGCATTTATCCCCTCAATTACCATTGTGGATGTTCTTCAATTCCTTTCACACCCAACTACCTAGCTTGTAACCATCCATGAATATGTCACACTTAGTAATGGTGAATTCAATAAAGCTTCTTTAGTCTATTTGTCCCCCAAAAATATTATAGAATAAGAGTTGTATTGTAATAGATGTATTATTAATAAATATATTTCAACTATGATTCTTTTTTTCTGATAACAACTTTATTATGAAATATTTCAAATATTCAATATGATTGTTTGGATCACCTTTTTGGAATTAGGAACACAATAATAGCTTACAAAAATGATAAAAATGGCTACTTCTTGTTTCCATTACAAAATTAATTAAATCAAATTATGTTAATGTTCAATATTATTAATATGATTTATCTGTCATTTTAATATACATGACACTGAAATGACCATCAATTTTATTTTTTAAATGCTAAAATGTTTACATTGATGAATACTTCCACTGTAGAAAGCCTCTTTTCTTAATTATCTCTTGGTGATTGAGTAAAGATCAAATACAATTTTCCAAGGTAATAAAATTGCATATGCAGATGTATGTATATATGTATGTATGTTTGTATGTATGTATGTATGTATGTGTATATGTATATGTATATGTATGTATGTATATATGTATCTCTACATCTCTACATATCATTGGCGTGCCCTTTATGATCTATGTATATGCATGTATGTATATACATATGTATATGTATATATATATCAATATATACATACACACATACATAGACACACACACATGTGTGTGTATATATGTATATATACACATACATATACATAAAGAGAAGCTTCTCTAATCACTTGCTAGGGGAAATATAAAGAGATACATGTTTAGAAGGAAAAGAAGAACATTTACATAGGTACCTCTTCTCCCCTTGAAGAAAATTGCAAAGCAAGCACTACAACATTTGAGCCTAAATTACACCACAAATTGCAAAAAACAAACATGAAAATCACCATAAATTACACCGCCATCGCAAATTGTTGTTACAATTTGTCCTCAAATGTTGTAGTGCAAAGGGAACATAGATCACAAGGGCATGACATGAAAATGAAATTGCAGAGAGAGGGCATGGACATCACAAGGGCATGACAAAAAAATGTAGAGATCACAAGGGCACAACAATGAAATACAATTATTACAAGGGCATGACAATGATATTCTCGATCTCCACTAAGGACATGACAATGAAATGCAGAGATCATAAGGGCACAAAAAAAAAATGCAAAGATCACAAGGGCACGATAAATGAAATCTCCACCAAAATTTTGAGCTTAGACCTCTCCATCAACATTCAGAGCTCTCCACCCTTGTTCAAAGCTCTCCACCCTCTTTTGTGTGTAGCTCTTTACAATCAAAACAAATGGGGAATGATTCATGTCACGTTTTCTTTTCTTTTCTTTAGATCTAAAATCAAATTCACATTCCATTACAACTTTGGCATAGGTGTTTGATCGTAGATAGCTTTCATTTTAGCATTTCAACATTCAACTTTTCAAGTTTTCTCTTAATTATATGTTTGGTTTATCAATGATTTCCTCTAGTTTGATTACAGTGCATCTCAACTACCTACTCCAGTAATGCAATCACCCATCTATCTCTAGATTTTGCAAGCACTTTCGGTTTTAAGAATCTAGATAGATAATGAGAGTTCCAAATCTATAAACCTAAAGACCATCATGTGTACATCCCAACAATGGAAGCCAAGGATGTAACCATGCATTTATTGACATGCTCTCCCTGTGAGGATCCCAAGTATCTATTGTTGTTGTTAATTTGGGCATCACTATATGATCTAGTATTTTATGATGTACTGAAGTTAGTGGTAATTTCTCCCATGTCTCCAAAAAATGTAGCATAGGTTTAGGGTCCCATGGCTCCCAGGAATTTGTAGCATAGGTTTAGGGTAGTAACTCCTTACACTCAACTCTTCACTAAAGTTATACACTCAAACAGTTTTACATTTGAATAAAGGGTCCCCTTATATAATGAAGAATTTGTAGTTGTGGTTTATCTTAAAACATTTTAGTAGATGCAACCTAGTCTACCTAGCTTTTGAAAATAGAAGGCTAAACTCTGAGTTTCAACATTAACTTGACTGGTCTATTTGGAGCCATTGATTATTTTCACAATATTTTAAACATAGCTATATAAGGAGTGAGTTAGGATGTATATAGGTTAACGTTACATTAACTATGAACTTCAACACAAAGGTTGCACTAGGGTATTATAGTATTGTAATTATAGAAAACTGCCTGATTCGCTTGAGTGGGTGTATTATGGTGAAGAGTTGTATTAGGTGACTAAAGATCACCAATGGTTATAGGAAGATAGCTACATGAAAACAATTAGAAACCATAACTACATATTCGTTAGAGTAAGTAGTCAGCCTCGTAGGCAAAGTATGCCTCTAGTGTGTAGATGCCTTGTACATAGTTAGGTAGCACTTAACTATTATAAGAAATTATATGTTAACTCATGAGGGTCATTCCCTTATAGAAGCCTTTTCTACAATGAAATTTCCTCTAAACCATGCGAAGGACGTTGAAGTGGTTCTCAACCTTGAAACACTCTTATAAGAAATGACAAAGCAAATGTAGATGCAATACATACATTACTATTATTTATGTATATGTATGTATGTATATATGTATATATTTATGTATGTGTATACATTTATATACAAGCCATAACCTAGTTAAATGGGTATAGTTGTTGATTAGTTGGGTTGATTATGAATTCTTGTAGAACTATCATCAGATTAGGTACAATAAAATGAACAACCAGTTGTTCCTAGCTAGCAGGATCAAATGCAATTTTTCAAGGTGATGAAATTACATATGTAGATGCATTACTTGAATGTTATGCATGAAGCACATTCCCTAATTTATAATGAATGGTTTGATATAAAAGTTCCATATGCTGGCCCAACAATGGAAGCCAAGGTTGTAACCATGCATGTGTTGGCACGATCTCCCTACGAGGATCCAAAGTATCTACTACTATTATTAATTTGGGGATCACTATATGTTCCAGAATGTTATGAAAACTCCTCCCATGTCTCTAGAAAATGTAGCATAGGTTCAGGGTCCCTTGGCTCCTAGAAATTTGTAGCAACTATTCTCACTACTAGAAGAATAACTTCAGTGAAGAGTTGAGTGTAAGGAGTTGAAGAAGCAAGTTCCACTTCTGAGTAAATTCCATAATCACGAGGCTCATTCCCTTGCATAAGCCTCTTCCACAATGACATTGCCTCTACTATGTATGCAACTAAATCAATTTTTCTTTTGTGCTAAGATGTGATAAGCACCTTATAAAAGATCTCTTTGTATACATACATACATACATACATGTATACGTATGGATGTATATATGTATGTATGTATGTACTTGTGGAGATCTAGGATTTTGTTTTCATACCCTTGTAATCGCTACATTTTGTTGTTTTACCCTTGTGATCATTGCATCTCATTGTTGTGCCCTTATGATCTCTACATCTCATTCATTTTACTGTACCTAATCTAATAACAGTTCTATAGGAATTTTTAATCAACCTAGCTAATCAGCAACTAAACCCATTTAACTAGGTTATGTCTTGTTTCTTTCTTAAAATGTCTTCTATGATATGTTTTTGTAAAATTTCTTGCGAGCTCTGCCCATTTTTCCTAATCTCCATTATTTTTTTGGAGGATCTTGAGGTAAGTCACTTAGTACCTTAAAAAATATCTCTCTCTCTATATACATACATACATACATTACATGTATGTATATATGTATCTATGTATATATATGTCTATATGTATATATGTATGCATGTATGCACCCTTGTGATCTATGTATATGTATGTATATACATACATACATATATACATACATACATACATACATACACACACACACACACACACACACACACACACACACACACACACACATGTGTGTGTGTGTGTGTGTCTATGTATGTATGTATATAAACAAAGAGATCTTGGCACAATAAAATAATAATAAAACTCACTCAACACATAGCATGGCCAGAGATGCGATGGAAATGCCTATTGGTAAGTATATTCCTCTTTTTTCCTCTCATTTTTCATGTGTTTATCTCACTTGAACTATTATTTCTTAGGGGGAATTTTTTAATATTGGATTTATTTTATGTAGGAGGCAATGAGGACATTCCTAGATGTACCCATGTTAGATGTACGGGAATCGGTAAAGAATTGCGATGAATTTCTTGTGAGCAATGAAGATGGACTTACCCTGAGAGTAGCAAGAGGTAATGAGGACATTCTAAGTACTTTAAAGATTGGTCCTTTCTTGAATATTTTAGATGTTAATAGGGAATTTAGATGTTAGGGTGGGGGGTAATGGAGCCAAATGAGCTTCCACCTTCATGTGGTTGGCCCTGCTTAGTAGAGAATATTAAACTATTCTCGAAACCAAGTAAAGCTCAACATTAACCTTATATGATTGCATGACAACTAACTATGTGAATCTCTTGCTTTTAAGCAATGCAAAAGGAGGCCATAGTTCAATATGCAATCTCAATTCATATGCATACGACATCACGTGCAACTAAAAAATGCAACAAGTTTGCATTTTTTCTTAGAGGTCTTTAATTACATAGTTTAAGTCATGGACCATCACAAACATTCTCATGGCCATAGCAGCTAGAGTTCTAATGTTCATGATGATCTATAATTTTAAAAACTTAATAGACCTATTAAATAAATGTAATCATGCTACATTTTTTCAGCTGCGCCTATTGGCCATGCATATAGAACACAGCTTCATGTGCATTCTCAATTCAGAGTGGCAAATTCTTATTTTGGATGCGATGGAAAAATGACATGCAGGTCAAAAGATGGGAAAATGATGTCACTTTTGTAAGTTTGTAACATATTTTTGTATTTTACAGATTGATCATTTCTTAAATATTTTAGATGTTAATGGGAAATTTAGATGTTGGTAGGGGGAGGGGGCAAATGGGATTCCACCTTCACATGGTTGGCCATGATTAGTAGAGAATATTAAACTATTCTTGAAACCAAGTGAATCTCAACATTAACCTATGACTGTATAAATACTAATTGTGTGAATCTATTGGTTTCAGGCAATGTAGAAGGACATCATAGTTCAATATGCTATCTCAATTCATATGCATATGACATCAGGCAGATTTGAAAAAATCCAACAAGTTTGCATTTTTGTTAAATGTTTGCACAGACCTATTAAATAAATGTAAATGTGGTGGATTTTTGTCATCTCCTTCTATTTTCCATGCATATAGAACATAGTTGCACATGCACTCTCAATTTAGAGTGGTAGAAATCTTATTTTGGATGCAATGAAAAAATGGTATGCACCAGAAGATGGTTAAATGATGTCACTTTTGCAGGTTTGGAACCTTTTTTAATACTTTAAAGATTGATCCTTTCTTAAATATTTTAGATGTTAATGGGAAATTTAGATGTTAGGGGGGAGGGGGAATGGTGTCAAATCAGCTTCCACCTTCATGTGGTTGGCCCTGATTAGTAGAGAATATTAAACTATTCTTGAAACCAAGTGAAGTTCAATATTAACCTATGGTTGCCCAACCACATTTAAAAAGGGATCTTAACTCATGTAGCTAGGATTAATTTGCCACCATTTTTAAAAAAATAATTCAATAAGTTCTCAGAATTGTGACTGCTTGTTCCAATGGATAGCAGTCAGACTAAAAACATTGTTGTTAGACCCCCATCACAATTGTGAGGGACTATGCTGACATATAACTATTTCTTCCAGAGCACGCTTGTCACATAGTCATCACAATTGTAATGGATAGCTCTAATAGCTAGCGTTTGGTTGAATGATAGACTGAGAGCTTATACCTTTGCAATTACAATGGTCTACTATCGCAAGTGGGAGGGAAAGAAGATGAACTCTTTCCCTTGCATATTCCAAGGTACAACATCTTTATCTATTGTAGTTATGATAGATGCCCTTGCCATCACAAATTGTGACAATAAAAGTCAGATTCATGTCTAACAAGAGCCAATTCATGGTACTATCACTCAAGCGATGGGTGGTTGTCGCAATTGCAATGACATGTCATCACAATTCAAGCCCAAATATAGTAGTGTGTCACTTGCTTATCCAACTAATTACACCACCAAACATCATGAAAACATATCCACTAGTAGATCTTTTGTAGTCAACACCACCCACCCAATCTAATTCCACATATCTAGCAATGCAAATAATTTTTTTGAGATACAGTAGGATTACCATGAAAAAATAAGCAATACTCAACCCCTCAGATATCTAAACACTCTCTTAACTACATCCTAATGCACCCTTCCAAGATTAGGCATATACTGACTTAGGACTCCCACTACTTGGGAAATGTCTAGCCTCATATAAACTATAGCATACATCAAGATGCCAATAGAACTTGCAGTAGGTGCTCTAGGCATGTCCTCCATCTCAGTGGGATATTTTGGAGAATCATGCTTAGAAACTATAATTGGAACAATTTTTGTGTTGTCATTGATGTCAAACCTTATTGGTGAGAGTTTCTACTTGAGTAGAGTGTCATATCAAGATGATTAATGAAGAGGATTTGAGAAGAAGGGATAATAAGAAGACCTAGTTTAAATGTTGAGTTATGTGGAGCTATAATGGGAACTTAATCAGTTAGACCTTGGCAAGATAATATGTTGTTTAACTAGAACACTAAGTGGAGAGATAGTTAAGTTGAAGCCTAGAAGAGATGATCATTGAAGGACCAAATGCAAAGGCTAAAATGAGCTACAAAGAATAAGATTAAGGAACTTATAGTTGAAGCTCAGTTGTTGACTGAGTAAGATAGTAGAAGCCGAGTTGTGCTAGTGTCAACTGAGTAAATAGTAGACGCTGGAAAAATATAGTGTCGATCCATCACCAATAAAGACTAAGTATTAGAAAAGTTAGACCAAATGAAGGAAGTAGATCCCAAGAAAAATAGTTAGTGATGACTGAGTTAACTAGTGATGACCTAGGCCGAGGAACATAGTTTTGACTGAGTGTCAACACTTAATATTTTGTGAAGGAATTGAGATTCCCATCTAAGATCGTTGAATTTTTAGAGTGGTCAAAGTGCGTGAAGGATAAATAATAATTAACTAGAGCAACTAATGAAAGAGAAACTATGTTTAAGAATTTATAGGCATGGATTCAAAGAGAAGTTTTGAGACATTTTTAGGAGTAAGAAGAAATGAAATGACGGAAGGATTTGATGAATTTGACCTAACCCTAATATCAAAAATGGTGTTTAAGTGGAAAAAATATCAAAGATACCTATTTAAGGAGGCATAAGGATTAGCCAAGGTGATATTAGCAGTTGCTATTTTTTTTTATTGGCAAACTTGAGCAAAAGGTTGTGAAGAAGGAGAAGAGCTAAGGTGAAGAGTGATTGCTTGAGAGATTTTCTGAGAAGATCAAAGAAATTGATGGAGGCATGAATGGAGTTCAGTCAATGAGTTAGTAGATGAGCTACATTGTGATATGTATTTGCAAAGTGAGTTGTATTTATCAAATCAACCTGTTGTTACTTTCTAACCATTATATTACTTAAAATTCTTTAATCAATTTTGACCTAATAGTCATTTGTAAAGTATTTAGTCAAGGTGACATTCTAATGGAATTTTCTTAAGTCATTTAATAAGCTCACTCCTAACAATATACTTAAATCATTTAACAAGGTCACACCTAATAGTGTGTATAGTAACCTTTAACAAGGTTGGCTCCTAATAGAGCTCACTTCATAAGAGTGAAAAATTGGTAGCATGTTACTTGTGTTTTTTTTCCAATTTGGGTTTTGATAGTAAATCTTGATGTCTTACTTGTGTGGATATTATTTAATATATTTTACTATTTAATGTTTTGCATTTTGAAAGTTAGTTATTATTGGGATAGTGGACTACAAGTTTATGTTATTGATAAGTTACTATAGGGACCAAGTTACTTAATGAATAGATCTAAGTTGTTTGAAGAGTTAAAAAAAATTAATTGGTACATCTAGACCCAAGGATAATTGATTCACCACCCCCCCCCCCCCAATTAATCTAAAAGATTCTAAAAATTGGTATTAGAGCTTCTGGTGCTTGTGAAGATAAGTTTGAAGGGACTTAAAGCTAAAGATCAAGATGTATAAAGAGGAGGTACCCAAGTTGAACAAGGAAAACTTCCCTGCATGGAAAAGTTTAATGAAGTTGCACATTGTTGAAATTGAGGATTTAATTGTATACTACTTGGAAAATGAATACATAATAGTACATGCACCTATGACAACCTAGCATATAAAGAAGAAATAAGAGCATAATCATGAAATGTCAGAGATTGCATTTGCCCTAGGCAACTCAAAATTTGATCACATAAAATACTGCAACACTAAAAAGAAGATGTGGAAAAAGTTGGATAAGATCCATGGAGGAGATAAGAATGTACTAACAGCTAAATCAAAAATCTTGAGAGGTACTTTTTATGACATGAAGATGGTGGAAGGTGAGAATATTTCTCAATATATTGGAAGAATCAGAGAAGCTATGAATGTTATCAAAGGATCAAAAGGAAAGATCAGTAGTGAGAATGTGCTCAAAAAGATACACTGAGAACCTTACATCCTATTATGTTATTAGAGATTCTACAATACAAGAATTGAGATGTACTCTTGGTAATGATTTGAGCTTGGATATTTTGGTTAGTAGACTTACTACTTTTGAATTGTCAAATTTTGATAATTTTGCTACCCTTGTTATTGAATCTTCTTTCAAGTCATAAGTGGTTCTACATAATTCTAAAAAGAAGAAATGAAAGCATGAGGTTAGTGAGATAGAATCTTCTAATGATGATCTTGAGGATCTTGAAGCATTAATGGGTAGGAGACTAGGAAGAGGTGAAGGAAAATTCAAAGGTAAACTTCCTATATATTTTTTCCATTCAATAAAGTTGGTCATATTGCTGCTAGATGTCCTAATAGGGATGATAAGGATGAAAGGAAAGACAACAAGTTCAAAGGGAGAAGAGATGGAAAAGATAACAAAGGATACAAATACTACAAAGGAAAATGTAAGAAGTCTTGTTACATTCTTGAAGAAGAGGTCGATGATGATTCTAATAGTCATGATGAAGAAGTAGTTTATGTTGTGATGATAGATGATTCTCATGAAGATGATAAAACTACACTTATTTCATATGTGAGTAAAGGTGATAGATGGATAATTAATAGTGGTATTTCACATCATGTGACTAGTGATAAAAATAAGTTTAAAACTTTAGAATATTATAAAGGAGGTAGTGCCAATTTGGTAATGATGCACCATATCTTGTGAGAAGTAAAGGATCAATAAGACTAACTAATAAGATCAAATGTGATAATGATTATTGGATTGAAGGACTTAATTATAATTTTTTGAGTGTGGTACAGTTGAATAGTTTAGGCTACAAAGTGGAATTTCAACACTGACTAATAAGATCAAATGTGATGATGCCTATTGGACTAAAGGACTTAATTATAATTTGTTGAGTGTGGTACAATTGAATAGTTTAGGCTACAAAGTAGAATTTCAACACAAGAAAGCTAGGATCTACATTGGTTCTGATGAATTGATTGGAAGTGGAGACCAAACCAAAGGTAACTTGTTATATCTAGACCTATCTGATGATACATGATTTTTTGCACAATGTGATGCTATATAGTTATGACATAAGAGGCTATGTCATGTAAACTTTGACAATTTGGTACGCATTAGAAAGATTAATAATGTAAGGGAGTTACCAATATTGAAGAAACCTAATAATGTGATGTGTAAACAATGTCAATTGGGAAAAATGACAAAATCTAGTTTCAAGAGCAAGACCTATACTTCTAATGTTCTTTTAGAGTTTCTTCCTACTGACCTTTGTGGACCCGTTAGAGTGAAAAGCTACTTTGGTGACAAGTACTTTATTTTATTTGTTGATGAAAACTCTAGAATGATGAATGTGATGTCTCTTAAGAAAAATATGATACATTTCAAATGTTTAAGTGGTATTTGCCTAGAGTTGAAAGGGGGATAGGTAAAAGATTGAAGTTTCTAAGATTTGATAGAGGAGGTGAATTTGTATCAAAGGAATTCAATACATTCTACAATGATAGAGTAATCAAGAGATAGATGTGTGCACCGAGGACCCTTCCACGAAATGGTATAGCTGAAAGGAGAAATAGATCAATCATGGATTGTGCTAGGACATTGATGATGGAGAAGAATGTTGCACCAAAATACTAGAGATAATCTATAAGTACTACAATTTATACCTTGAACATAGTACAAGTCAAGAAAGGTAAAAATATAACACCTTTTGAGTTATGGTGTGGATATGCACCTAATGTGAGATATTTCAAAGTTTTTGGAAGAAAATGTTATATATTAAAGGATACCAAACATGGAAAACTTGATGCAAAAAATGATGAAGGCATATTTTTAGGATATTCTACTAAGAGAAAAAAATATAATTGTTTGAATTCTAACACTTAAAAGCTTGTCGAAAGTGCAAATGTGAAAGTTGATGAATATGTAGAAAAGAATGAAGTTGAATGTAAGAAGCAACCTGAAGATTATAGAAGTTTCTTATACATTGATGAAGGTGATCCCAATACTTTTCTTGAACCTAAGAAGAAATTTTTCAAGCAATAGCAGCCAATGAGTGTTAAGTTATAGTGTGTCGAGCATTAGGTAATTTGTGTCGAGCATCAAGAAGAGCATATCGAGCTTTAGCAAGTGATTATTGAACAACTAGAAGAATAAGTTGAGATATATAAAGTGTTACCTGAAGATAATTTACAAGATGAACCTAAAGAAAAAGTAAGAATACATGAGATACACTAGAAAAATATCTAAAAAGACACCATGCACTAGATCAAATCATTGGAGACAAAGATTTAGGATTTATAACAAGAAAAAGACTGAGGAGTGATACATGTTTATAACTATGTGAATTTGATCCTAATTTAGTTAAGGATGCTTTGGATAATAAACACTAGATTCAAGCAATGAATGAAGAGATTGAGTAGATAGAGAAGAAAAGAACTTGGACATTAGTACTTAGACCAAAAGACATGAATGTTATTGGTAAAAAGTGGGTATTTAGAAATAAGATGAATGAGAAAGGTGAAGTCACAAGAAAAAAAGAAAAACTAGTTTGAAATGGATGTGCACAAGAAGAAGGTGTTGACTATGGGGAGACATTTGCCCCGATTGCAAGATTGGAAGGATTGAGAACTTTACTTGCATATGTTTCTTATATAGGATTCAAAGTGTACCAAATGGATGTCAAGTTTGTATTTTTTAATGTAATACTAGAAAAAGATACCTATGTTGAACAACTTAAAGGATTTGATGACCCAAACAAAAGGGATATGGTGTGTAAGTGTCTCAAAGCACTATATGGGTTGAAACAACCCCCTAGAGCATGGTATGAAAGATTGAACACCTATTAGGTGAAGATTGGTTTTGCAAGGAAAAATGATAATGGAAATCTATACTTGGAGATTGAATCTAGAAAAGGGATATTGTTAGCTGATATATTGTGTATGATATCGTATTTGGAGGAAAAGATGCATTGTTTAAGTCATTTGCAAATGAAATGAGGCAAAAATTTGAGATGTCTATGTTTGGAGAATCAAATTCCTTGTTGGTTTTCAAGTCTATCAAATAAAGAAACATATCTACATTACATAATCAAAGTATATCAAGGAGATACTAAAAACTATTGGCATGAAAGACTCAAGGCCAGTTGGAACACCCATGGCTGCTAGACATAAACTTTCAAAAAATGATGATTCTACTGATGTGAATCAAACCTTATATAGGTAAATGATTGGAAAGTTGTAATATGTTTTTCATAGAAGACCAAATATTGTACTATTAGTTGGGATTATTGTTAGATTTTCTGCAGATCTTAAGGAGAATCACATGATGGTTGTGAAAAGAATACTGAGATATTTAAAAGGAATAGAGGAATATGTATTGTATTACAAGAAGAATGATAAGTTTGAATTGATAGTCTACTCTGATGTAGATTGGGATGGAAATGTTGATCACAAAAATATTACAAGTGGTGGAGCTTTCTTTCTAGGAAAGAGACTAGTTTCATGGACAAGCAAGAAATAGAATTGCATTTCTCAATCCATAGCTGAAGCTGAATATGTAGCAATGACAATTAATTGTTCTAATATAATGTGGATCAAGTAATTGTTTAAAGGAATGAAGGAAGAGACCACTGAACCTATTATTATATACTATGATAACACAAGTAATATAAAAATATCTAAAAATCATGTGATTCACACCAAGACCAAGCATATTGCTATCAAGTAGCATTACTTGAGAGAGTTGGTACAAGATAAAGAAGTAAGATTTGAGTATGTAATTACAAGGAATAGATAGCTGGTATATTCACAAAAGCTTTACCTAAGGATGCACATGAATATCTTAGAGGTAAATTGGGGGTGATTCCCCTAACTAAAGCTACTTAAGATAAGATGGTACTCTGTATCAAATACTTTGATTTGAATATCTTACAAATTGATGTAGAAGGTTACACTTTAGGACCTATGTGAAGTTGTGAAGAGATTAGCACAAGAAAGATGACAATAGAAGAACCTAGTTCATAGAACTGACACAAAGATATTTACATGTTGAAGATGTATGAGATAGAGTTAACTGAAGATGTTGAAGCATCTTTGGCATTTTTGTCAAAGAGGGAGAAATTATATAGTTGTCATGGAAACATGGTTAAAGAGGAAGAGATTGTCTATGCAGTTAAAGAAGGAGAGATAAGAGGAAGATTCATATAGTTACCATCAAAAGAAAGAGTAAATAAAGATATCAGTAAAGGTATTAACATCAAAGAGGGAGAAAACTTTAGAAGATATCTAAGAGATGTTTCCTATCAGACCTGGATAGATGAGAATCAGAATGAAACTACAAGATGAGTTCAAAGAGATTTTTGGACTCTAGGATGAGAATAAAAATGAAATTAATTATATTAATGAAGATTTGATACTAAACACAGAGGGAGTTGAGTGAAGTAAGTTAAGTTTTTTGGATTGTATGGTAACTAGAAGTGTTTCCATCAATACCAAAGAGGGGGATTGTTGGAAACTACAATTAGACCAATAGTTGTATTGTCATTGATGTCAAACCTTATTGTTGAGACATTTTCTACCTGAGTAGAGTGCCATATCAAGATGATTAATAAAAATGATTTGAGGAGAAGAGATAAGAAGAAGACCTAGTGGAAAGGTTGAGTTATGTGGAACTACAATGGGCACTTAATCAATTAGACCTTGACATGATAATGTGTTATCTAGTCATAACACTAAGTGGAGAGATAGTTGATTTGAACCCTAGAAGAGATGATCACTAAAGGACCATATGCAAAGGCTAAACTAAGCTACAAAGCAGAAGATTAATGAACTTATAGTTGAGGTTGATTTGTGCTATTGTTGACCGAGTAAATAGTAAAATTTGAGAAAATATAGTGTCGACTGAGTAATAATAAAGACTGAGTATTAAAAAAGATAGACTGAGTGAAGATAGTAGATGTTGAGCAAGATAGTTAATGATGACCGAGGTTGAGGAACACAATTTGGTCAAGTGTTAGCATTTTTTAATTTTGTGAAGGAATTGAGATTCCCAGCTGACATAGTTGAATTTTTCAATTGATCAAAGCACGTGAAGGATAAGTATTGATGAGCTAGAGTATTTAATACAAGAGAAACTATGTTTCAGAATTTCTAGGCATGGATTCAAAGAGAATTTTAAAGAATTTTCTAGAAGGAGAAGGAAGAAAAAAAATGATGGAATAATTTGATGAATCTTACCTAACCCTAAGATCAATGGTGGTGTTTAAGAGGAAAAAGATAAAAGTTTCCTATTTAAGGAGGCATAAGGATTAATCTAGGAGAGTTTAGCAGTTGTTAATTTTGTTGACTAACAAACTTGAGCAGAAGGTTACATGAAGAAGGAGAAGAGTTGAGGTGAAGAGTGATTGCTTGAGGGATTTTCCAAGAAGAATACAGATAGTGATGGAGACATGAATGGAGTTCAGTCAATGAGTTAGGAAATGATCTATATTGTGATACGTATTTGCAAAGTGAGTTGTATTTATCAAATCAACCTATTGTTACTTTATAACCATTGTGTTAGTTAAAATCCTTTAATCAAGGTTGATCTAATAGTCATTTCTAAATCCTTTAATCAAGGTGACATTCTAATGGAATTTTGTTAATCCCTCTAACAAGCCCACTCCTAATATCCCTCTAACAAGCCCACTCCTAATAGGGTGATTAAATCCTTTAATAGGGTCACACCTAACAGTGTGTATTGTAAACTTTAACAAGGTTGGCTCTTAATAGATCTCATTTTAGAAGAGTAAAAAATTTGTAGCATGTTACTAGTGGTTTTTACCAAATTGGGTTTCAACATTAAATCTTGGTGTCTTACTTGTGTGGATGTTATTTGAGATTTTTTATTGTTTAATATTTTACATTCTAGAAGTTAGTTATAATTAGGATAGTGGATTGCAAGTTCATGTTACTGATAAGTTACTATAGAGACTGAGCTACTTAATGAATAGATCTAAGTTATTTGAAAAGTTCAAAAGTTTAATTGGTACATATGGACCTAAGGAAAACTGATTCACCCCCTACTCTGAGTTATTCTAAATCATTATAACATCCCAATGCACCCTTCCAGGATTAGGCATATACTGACTAAGGACTCCCACTACTTGGGAAATGTTTGGCCTTATATAGACCATAACATACGTCTAGATGCCAATAGAGCTCACATAAGGTACTCTAGACATGTCCTCCATCTCAATGGAATATTTTGGAGAATCCTCCTTAGAAAGCTTCATTACATGTAACATTGGAACAACTAACTACCTGCAAGTTGTCATGCTGAATTTCTCCAACATGGAGTTAACATACTTCCTCTGGCTCATCCAAAGTTTTATGTTATCTCTATCTCTTATGACCTTAATCCCAAGACTATATCTAGTTGTATGTAGATATTTGATTTCAAATGTGTTGCTATCTGAGACTTCAAATATGAAATCATTCTTTTACCATTCCCAATAAGCAACATATCATCCACATATAGGACTATGATAAGAATGTGACCATTTTCAAATTTCTAATATATACTATGGTCATATTTAGATCTCAAAAGTCATAAGGACAAAAAGTAGGTGTCAAAATTTTGATACCGAATTCTAGTAGAGTGCTTCAAACCATATAGATATTTCTTCAACTTATAAACAAGATTTTCTTTACCTTTCTCAACAAAATGCTCTAGCTGTAGCATATAAATTTCCTTCTTCAAATAACCATGAATAAATGTTATCTTCACATCCATTTTCTTAACTTCAAAATTATAAGTTTTTGCAATTGATAGAAAGAATTGAATGGATGTCTTATTTTCCATAGGAGATAATATTTCACCATAATCAATTCCCTCCACCTATGAATACCCATTCACAACCCATTGTGCCTTATACTTCTCAACACTTCCATCTAGACCCAATTTTTTCTTGAATGCCCATTTACATCCAATAGGTTTACGTCCTTCAACTAAAGGTACCAAATCTCATGTATCATTCTTCTTCAATGCTTTCATCTCTTCATTCATGGCTTCCATACAAGAATATACATAATTCATACCCATAGTCTATCTAGCCATCCAAAGATCATCAGTTTTAGAAATCAAAGAAAATATACAACTAGAATCCAAAAATTCATATCCAAGACTCTCAAGTTAATGACTCTATCTATTAGGTTACTGCCTATCATGAATAGACCTCCTCAAGGTTTGAGGTTCAGTTTCTTTCTCTTCTTTAGAACTTTTAGAGTTTCTTAAGCTCTCCTCATTATCAATTCCACCAAGATCTCATATTTCTTCTTCCTTAAGGGTACAAGGAATATGAACTTCCTTTTTCTATGTATATTCCTTCTTTGGTTGCAAATAAACTATAGAAAGTTTCATCTCATGAAATATCACACTTTTACTATAGAGAACCTTCTCTACAAATGGATGACAAATCTTGTAACCTTTCTCACTAACACCATAGCTAATGAAGATACACTTAAATAAAACATTCTCTAATCTTGATATTTCTCACTTGGAACATGAGCATTTTCCTCACAACGAAAGACTCTGCGATGTCTCAATGAGGAATTGCTATCAAACAACATCTCCATGGGTGTCTTCTCAACAAGTTTTGAAGTAGAATATTTGTTAATTGAATAACATGTAGTAGCTACAACTTCAACCCAAAATTTTTGTTCGAGACCAACACCACTAAACATACCCCTAGCCCTCTCCATCAACATTATATTCATCCTCTTTGCACCTCCATTTTGATGTGGGGTGTATGGAGTTTTCTTATGTCTCTAAATTTCATGATCCTTACAGAACCTATCAAATTATTGCTAAACAAAAATCATTGCCAATATGAATACTCAAATACTTAATTTTTCTACTAGTCTAATTTTTGCCAAGGATTTAAATTTCTTAAACCAAATAAAAACTTCATAATTACTTCTGAGGAAATACACAAATGTTTTCCTACTATAATCATCTTTGAATGAGACAAAATATAAAGATCTATATGTTAAAGGAACATTAACTAGATCAAACACATTTGAATGAATATAATCAAAAACCATAGAATGCTAGGGAGAATTAGAATAAAAGGAACCATAAATACAATTTTCACATAAGTCAAACTCCATATTACAATCATGAAGGCCTTCAACAAGGCTCTTATTTTTTAGGGCTCTAAGATCATTCTCACCTATGTGACCAAGTCTTTGGTGTCATCACATTGTCTTCTCATTAGGGAGCTTCATCTCTAAATTATTTGCACCCTTAGATACCCATAAAGCATGACCATCAAATGTAGAAACAACAATCTTTTTCTTTCCTTGATCTGCTAGTCAGGATGAAGAATCTAAAGCCTTTTTCTTGGACTTCATAGAATCTTTGTTGCACTAAATTGTGTGTGCATTTAACCTATACAAGGTTTACATCTTAACACCCTTAGAAAGCACCATAAAGCCTCTTGTCATCTTGCATACGTCACTCAAGAAAATAACCTGCACACCCACATTATCAAGCTTATTGACCGAAAGTAGGTTTCATGCCAAACCAAGGATATGTAGTACACCATTAATTCTCTTCACTCTACGATCAAAAAATTTGATCTTGACTCTACTATAGCCAGCAATATTTGGGTGAGAATTATCACCCAAATACATCTTTCGACAATAAAACTCTTCATACTTTAAAAACCAAACTCTATGAGATTTCATGTGGAAAGAAGCACATGAATCTGTCAACCACACATCTTTTGATGCATGTGTTTCCAAGGCTATGACAAAAGAATCTACATCAACTTGAAAAAAGGAAACCTTTTTAGATTTCTATTTATTCTCATCTTTGCACTCTTTAGAAAGATGACAAGGTTTATCACATGTCCAACATTATTCCTTGGATGTTTTACTAGGAGACTTTGATTTTCCCTTCTTTCCTTTTTCCATTATTCTTCCATCAGAAACTTGCGCCTCCTTAGCCATCTCAAAAGATTTTCTTTGCATCTCCTTATATAATAGCAAACCAACCACATCCACAAATTTGAAAATAGTTGTTGTGCTTCCAATATCCATAAAAAGGTGATCCCATGAGTTCAATAAAGAATATAACATAATCATGCATTTATCTTGATCATCAATCTTATCACTGATAGAATTCAACTTAGAAATTAGAATATTAAATGAATTCAAATGGTTAGCAATAGAACCTCCTTCCTCCATTCTTCAAGAATACAACTTCTTTCTCAAGAAAACTTATTTACCAAGGATTTCCTTTGATAAATATCATCAATCTCCTTTTGAATGTTAACTGTAGTCCTCTCTTCATGGATATTAAGGAGCACTAAACCAAGCAAATTCAATCTTATCAAACTCTTGGTTTTCCAATTCATCTTCTCCCATGCTTCCTACAATATAGTTTGGTGTTTCATTAAATAAATTGCAGCCCATAGATCTCTATCTACAACCATGTCCTCTATTTTGAGTTTCCACAACTCAAAATTATTATCATTAAACTCCATCTCTACTCTTTTGGGTGCGCTTACCATAGAACCTACAATGAGATTACAAAAATTCCTCTGTAAAGCTCCCACTAAAACTAGATCAGCACAAAGAATCCATCTACCCAACAATTATAATAAAGTTGATAATGCTTTGATAACAATTTAAATGAAGCCAAAGTGTAGAAATATTTCCAAATGTTAAATCTAATAGGAGAGATGATATTGAGTTTTATCACAAACTCCTAAGCTTTTACAAAATAAATAAACACATGCAAAAAAAAGATGAAACACATAACATCATATATATTTGGGAAAACCTTTTCAAGAAAAAACACACCACTCTAAATCCAAACCCATTTGTATTATCAGCAAAAAAAGCTACAATACAATCTCTAGAGCAAAAGCTCTCCAAGAGTAATCATTTGTGATATCTAAATCAAGAATAGTTCTAGAAACATAACAATTCTCTTCACACACTTCTCTCTATCACATAATTCTCTACAAAAATACCTTGTATTTATAGAGATTTTGTGTAAAAGAAACCATTTCTAAAGTGTCTACATTTAACACATTTACAACTTATTTTAGAAACTTTTGTTATTCATAGCTCTTTCCTTAAAAACAAAGCAAATAAAAATAAATCAACAAAAGAGGGAAACTTTGATTTTCTACTCCAAGCCTATCCTTTTGGAAGATTTTGTCTTCATTTAGCATCTCTCCAAAAATGCATAAATAAAACTAATTAAACATGATAAGGTTGAGTCACCTTATCCCAACAACAAGAAAGGAATAAATCAAGGAAAAAGATGGTAGTACACCATAAAGGAAGAAGTGGAACCAATGTTAGAGGAATAAATCAAGAACGTAGCCAAAACATTAAACAACCAACATAAAATCATAAAATAAAATAATTTTCAACCTTATTTTGCAACATAGAAATTAAATCCTACCAAATGTAAATGATATGCCAAAAAGGATGGAAGAAAATGTTGAAATGAGATGTATCAAGGAACATGGAAAGAAAGGCAAGGAGGGTGTTCAAGACATGGTCATAACCAACATATAAGGACAAAGATTTGGGGCCAAAGGAAGAAAAGAAATAAGAAGGAGAGTTTATTCTCTAAAAGAGAAAAATATTTGCAATGGGAGAAGATTAGCACCAAACATAGGAACATAATAAAAGCAACACAAAGGAAGGTCACATGAGAATAACCACATTGTAGCCACTGAAAAAAAATGCTACAATAGAGTTAGATTATAAAATGAACAGATAAAGTTAACTATTGAAGAACAAGTCCAAATCCACCATATAATTAAATGAAACATAAGGTACTAGCTTCCATTTAGCAAGATTCAAACTAGAAAATAAGGTATTTCCTTGTAACAAATGCCACAAAACATACTAGTTGTGAAAAGAAAATGTACTTACATACTAATCCAAGAAGTATTTGTGCTAAGAAATAGTACACCTCGTAGAAAAAAAATTACAAAGGATGGCTATATATGTATGCATGCATGCTAATATAAATTATTATTTGAGTTTAATTATTATTTTGGTTTGATTTTATAATAGCTGAAAAATGGCTCTGCACTTGATTTTAATCACATGCAAAAACCAAGGCAAACGACTCCTCTACAAATATGAAATATGCATATGTAGGAACAAGATAAATTCTAGGAAACAACATAAGACCCTCCAAACCTTTACCCTTTTCTGGAAAAACTAAATATGCTCAACCGCAAAAAAAAATTGAACTCCTTCATATGATTCCAAAATGAGACTACCTATGTCAAATTTATACACTCCAAAATAGGGGCAAAGAATAGATCAACTTCTCTCAACCAAAGGAAAAAGAACTTATCAAACAACAAGCAATTTCTTCACCAAAACCAAATATGCAAAGAAGACAAGGGATAAACTAATGACCCAAAATGTGGCAAAACCCCATCAGGAAATAAAGAAGAAAAGGAACCAATAGACTCCTCACCATCAAAAAAAGTTAGTCCCAACTCCAAACCCTAATTTATTTGATCACAAAATCATTCAAGAAGAAGGTGTGTGGATAACTGTTAACAAAACATGCAAGCACCCCAAAAACCCTAATCCATCTAGAAGTTTTAACCTTTCACACGCCACACTCACACCCCATCTCAAAACCCCAAAAAAAATTGTTATGAGGATTTGGTAATAATAACCATAAGATTAGAGAGCTTGGATCAATATCCTTGTACCCTAATCAATTTTAAATAGCCAAACCCCTAAATAGGAACCCCTTCACGAATGCCTACATCCTACCACATACAATTGCACTCAATTCTCTTGCAAGACAACATGTGGAAACCAATAAGCCCTAGAGTACAATTCTTGGTCCCCTTAGTAGTAACCAAGAAGAACATTATAAAGCTTACCCAATGTCAAACCAAAAATTAGTGGAAAGGACTATGAATCAGAAAGCCTTCAGAAAGGTAAACCCCACTAGGAATCAAACAAACAACAACTCAAAAAGTACTTTGATCATCAGTGAAAAATTTAGTGTAACATAATGGGAAGAATTCCAAGATTGGGGAATATATGCCTACTAGAAAAAACAAATTTAAAAAACCATTAGGTTGCTAGATTGGTTAAAGGATCAAGAATTATCTCTATCACATCAATTTGATTATTATACATTCATTGGAAAGATTATAATATCATAGAATATTTTATTTATGTGTCTCATTATTTTTTTAAAGTATTTTTGTTCAAATTTATAAAATGGCAACCAAATTTTGATGAGACTATGGCTATGAAACATCAGGCACCAATCTAGATAGTTTACAATTCTATCCCATTTGAACTTATTCACTTAGAAATTCTTAAATGTGTAGGACATGAACTAGGTGATTTCATAGGTTTAGAAGCCAACTTCAACAAATCTATTCATATCAAATTTTTAATAAACACGGAAATATGACATAACAATTTGAAACCCTTAAAAGTAATAACTAATAGATCTTTATATAAATCAACATTTTTAAAATGTGAGGGGAATATTGAAAAAACCATCAAAATAGATACAAACCAAATAGCCACTCATAAATATATGAAGAGAAATTCAAGCCTTAGATAGAAATTCTACCCGTGGTACATATAAGAAATAAGAAGACAACTAAACTGAATTCAGAAATAATAATGAAGCCTCTAGAAATAAAAGAATTGGAAGGAGAAAGAGAGAGAGAATTAAAAAAACAATATTAAATGAAAATGAAGAGATAAAACCCTTAAAGAAGAAGAGATAGAGGAAGGTGAGATTTGTGAAGAAGGGGTCTTGTGCTCGCCACACACTACCTAGAAACAACATCAAAAAGAGAACATAAACCAATTTCTTGATTGAAGAAACCAACCAAAAGAGACTGGCCTTTCTCAAGAGGAAAACTCATTATAGAAGAAAACACCAAAAAAACACAACAATGTGAGCATTGTCTACAGGAAAAATTTTTCATACAAGACATAAGGAGGAATCTTAGCACTCGTGATAAACTTTATCATGATCTTTTTCTTACCCAAAATGACATCAAGGACCAATGAATAATATGGGACAAAACTCATCAAGGAAAAATCCATTACCTCTCCCACCTTGATACCTCTACAAATATAGAAGATTGGAGAATATTAAAAAGTATAATGAGGTCCTTATTAAGAAAGAGATAATGAACAATATTTAAAGATAATCCCAATAGATGAATATGATATAAGAGGTATTTCTGGGATAGAGGTACAAAACAAGGATAGAAATCTAGAAACTAGAGAACATGGCAGAGAGAAAGAGATGGTTCTAATAGGAAACCAACACAGTAACTTCTTAAGACATGAAAAATCTAGAGTAGAAATGGATTATGTGGAATTAAGCAAAGAAAGACCTAAAAATCAAACAATAGGAGAAGATTGTGGTAGAAGGGACAGTTGAAATTCTGACCCAAAAGAAAATACAAAACAAATAGAAATTAAATCAGAGTATGACTCGGTAGAAATCAACTCAACTCTACAACCTTCTTCAATATAATGAAAAACACAACGAAAAGGAAAAGATCAAAATAAATCAGAAGAAAATCTCAAAATTATGGGAAACCCTCTTAGATGGAAAGGATCCTTTTGACAAGAGTCCTCTATTTAGATAAGGCAACTCAATCATGGGAGGATTTTGGAATACTAGGAATGACTATTGGAGACAAAGAATACATTAAGCTAAAAATGAATGGAAGGCAATTTTTTCAAGGGGAATATGTAGACAACAACAAGATTGATATAAGTGAACAAACCATACAAGAATTATGAATAGAAGGGGAGAATTTAGAAAAGGAACCAACCATAGATAGTTACCATAATACTATTGAAATTCTAGATAAATTTGGTATAAATAATAACTAGGATGGCATAACAAAGCCAAGATGTGGAAAACTAAACAAGAAAAGGGGAAGGAAATCACTAGTTGAGCTCAAAATAGAAATAGGAAAAGTAGAAAATCTGAGAAAGATCCAAGACATACCAAATGTAGAGAAGGAGAAGTTACTTCTCACAACACAATGAGGTTAACCACATGGAATGTTAGGGGACTAAATGTCCCTAACAAAAAGTACTTGTTTAAGCCCAGTCTATCTCTATTTTAGTCAAAACTAATATTAATTCAAGAAACCAAACTTAATAAAGTAGAATGAGTCACATTAAGTGAGAGACTTAGATTTTGGAAATCTAAAATGGTAGAATCCAATGGGGCTTTAGGGGACATTAGGATAATATGAGATCCTAGAAAGATAGAATTCAATAAGATGGTCACAAAGAATGGATGGATGGGAGGAAGAGTCAAATGTTTCAAAAGTGATATTCAATTCATATGCATTAATGCAAATGCATGGACCCCCCAATAGAAAAAAGAAGAGTATGAGAATAAATCAATGCATTTATGGGAAACTACCATACGGAGTACTTCTATATAGGAGGGGACTTCAATGCCCTATTGAATCTAGAAGAAAATCATGGAGATTTGTAAGCAATTACACAAGTAATGGTAGACTTTATAGACTGGTATGAGAAAAAAAATCTAATAGACATACCTGCAACCAATTGGATGTACACCTAGAACAAAAAAAGAACAAGAGTATGCCATATAGTAGAGAGACTGGACATATTCATATTCAAAGGTTACATTAGCACCTTCAATGTCACAATACATTCTACAATCTTACCCTATGTAGGTTCGGATCATTTCCAAGTTAGATTGGAAGTTATCAAGTGACATAAACCACCTAGGAACCCCTTCAAGTGCGAGAAAATATGGCTCATGGATGGCAACTTCATGGAAAACATTAAACAATGGTGGCAAGATGGAACATGTAAAGGCTTGAAGATGTTTTTCTTTACTTCTAAGTTAAAGTTATTAAAATAAAACATTCTAAAATGGAACAAAAACCACTTTAACAATATATTTAAAGAGAAATTAAATAGTGAAGAAGAAATTAGGAAACTCAATGAAGAAATAATTAAAAAGGGAATGGATAATGATAAATACATTAAAGAAAAAGAATTACTTGCAAAATAGGAAAACTTATTAGAAAAAGAAGAAATATTTTGGAAACAAAAATCACAAGAAACCTGGTTAGAAAAAGGAGATCACAATACAAAAAAAATCACAATACTATTAATTATAGAAACATTAATAGAATAACAAAAATCAAGAACAAAAAAGGATTCAAGATCGGAGAACCATCATAGACAACAAAAGTATTCATAAACTATTACACTTATATCCTAAACAACTTTGAAATCTCAAACCATATTGCCCAAAACACAATGACAAGCACAACCCCTAAAATCATTAAAAAAAAAGAAGATGATAAATTTTTAAACAAACCCTTCTTAGTAGAAGAAATCAAAACAGCCCTATTTATTATGAACCTAGAAAAATCTCTAGAAAAAAATGGTTTCCAAGCTTTCTTCTTCCAAAAATATTGGGAGATTTTAGGATACAAGCTATGGCAAGCTATCAAAGCAACCAGAAATGTAGGATCTCTACTATCATAGATTAGCAATACCTTTGTTGCATTAATCCCCGAGAAAGTCATCCATGAAGACATAGGAGACTTTCATCCAGTAGTGTTGTGCAACACAATTTACAAAATATTATCAAAAGCAATAGCCAATAGGCTAAAAAAAATTCTCCAAAAGTTAGTACTAGAAGAAAAAATAGGGTTTTTTCTGGGAAGATCAATACTTGATGGGATTATAATCACATAAGAACTTATACACTCATCCCAAGTCAACAAAGAATCTTACATGTTGATTAAATTAGACATCCAAAAAGCATACGACAAAGTGGACTAAGGATTCCTTTGTAAATCTCTTAAAGCATTGTGATTCTCTTGACAATGGATAAATTTAAACTTCAACTATATAACAACTCCCAATATCTCTTTACTTATTAATGGATCCCCTTAAGGTTTTTTCAATATATCAAGAGGAAGTAGACAAGGTAACCCTCTCTCTCATTTTATATTCATTATAATGTTAGAAGCTTTTGGAGAAAAATTAAAAAGGCACAAGTTGAGTCAAAAATAAATGGAGACACTTGTGGAAGGTGTTCCCAATATTACACACCAACAATTCTTAGATGATATTATCCATCCAAGGAATATCTCACTAGTCAAAGCACGCAATTACAAACAAATTATAAAAAATCACATGGAAGCATATGGGCAAAAGGTCAACGTTGAAAAATTAGAGATATTTTTCTTAAACACTCATCTAGAGATGGAAGGGAAAAAATGTAATATGATGGGATAAAATAGACGCTCCTTTCCTTATAAATACCTTGGAATACAACTAGAAAAAAGTGTCAAAGATAGAAAGTATTGGAACCCCATCATGGAAAAGGTGAATAAAAAGATAGAATGTTGGAAAGGCAAGTGGTTAACTAAGGCTAGATGCACAACAAAGATAAAATCAATCTTATCAGCCATCCTCACCGATAAAATATCTTTCTCACCATTTCCTAAAGGTGTTAAAAATAAATTAAATAGTAATCTCAATAATTTCTTATGGCAAGGGATATATGATAAGAAAAATAAATCTTTGATCAAATGGGATAGCATCTATAGACCCAAAGATTAAGGAGGTCTAGGAATCAAAAACATAACTTGGCATTAAAAAGCCCTAGGTGAAAAACTAGGATGGAGAATGTACCACGATAGCGATAATAAATGGGAAAAAAATCTCTACCATAAATATCTTAATAGCTTTGACCCCTTATCCTTGTTCTGACCCAAGAATCCACCTAAGGGGTCAAGAATTTGGAACTTCATAATGAAATTTTGTCCCCTCATTAGAAATTTTTCAACTTGGGATATTGACCTTAGAAAAGAAGCTCTATTCTAGGAAGACTAGCGAGATGCCCCCTCAAGACAACTTTCACTTTCCCCATTCTATCAAGAGTAAACTAACCAACTCCTTAGGAAAACTAGTTAGTAACTATATACTAGTAACCAATGAGGATGATAAAAAAAGGGGACTGGAAACTTACTAAGGAAACAAACTTAATAGATCAAGAAAAAATTTGAGAAATTCATTAATAATAAATAACCAACCGAATCACAAAGTTAGAAAGGATAAACTAATCTAGGGAGCCTCCGAAAATGGAAAATATTTCATCAAGAAAGGGTATGAACAAATAATGAACTCTCAAAGGTGGACAAGTATATACTTACCCTTGTAATTATGTTGGGGCCCAGCTTGCCTACCCAAAGAACAAAATTTCCTATGGGATACTCTTCAAAAGAGGATCCTCACCATAGATAGATTCTGAAAAATGGGATTTGAAGGACCATCAAGGTACCTTTTGTTGGAAATATAAGGTAGGATAGGTTACTGAGAGGGGAGGGGTGAATCATGAACCAATAAAACTTTAACTCACTTCACCAATTAATCCTTCATATATTATTTTGATCTAATGCATGCATGAAACAATAAAAGAAATAAAACATTCGTAACACTTTGACATAAGTTATGGTGACCCAGAAACCTTCCAAATAGAAAGTAAAACTAGGGTGGGGATGATACCCACAAGCTTTAGTACTATAGTATAAAGTTGTCTTATTAAGGCTTATAGTTGACCACTTTTGGTGATCTACACTTTTAGGAGCAATAAGGACTATTAGGTCCACCTTGTTAAAGGATTTTCAAACATACAATGAAGTATGCACTCTGTTAGGAGATTTAGCAAAAGACTATTAAGTCCACCTAGTTAAAGGATTTGACTGATGCACCTATTAGGATGAATCAGTGGCTGATCTATAATCTAAAACTTTGATTTTCTAAATAATATTCCTTAAACTTCAATGATCACCTGACTATGATAGATAAGTCTCTATTGTACAATATACTACTTGTAGCCTTCTTCAACTCACACTCATTTGCTTCTTACTCATTCTCATATATTTATATTCATGTTTGGATATGATATAATATACTACATATATATCAATCCAATTAATTACTTACTGGAGTCGGCTACAATACCAAATTTATCATAATTCAAAAATTTGGCCCATTGTTATAACTCAGGTTTAGAAGACAAACTTGATGATGTTCTAATACTTGGAAAACACTATCAACACTCAACATACTCTAGCACTTAGTAAAAGTTGAATCTTTTTCCATACTGATCACTTCAAGTAGCATGAACTTGGTCATCACTGTATGACTTGGTGAACATTGAGAAACTCAATAGATATTGAATCACTTGGTTGACACTTCATGACTTGGTCAATACTGGATTATCTTTGTTAACACTGTGAGCTTGGTAGACACTGGTATACTTGGTTAACGCTATAGAGCTTGGTTAACACTAAGATCTTCATTACTTTTTTGAATAGTTTGGTAGACTTTTCTATGCTTGGGTGATATTGTAATCTATCTCAGATTGTCATTGGATACTATAAAGCTTGACATGAACTGTAATTTGACTACTTAGCTCGGTAGCAACTGAAACACTTTATTAACACTACTAGATGAATGATAAGCTCAGTAGCAACTCTAGAGCTCCATAGCAATGTAACCAACTAAGTGTTAAGTCACTAATAGATAAGTTGACCTTAATGTCAACAATCTCCACCTTTGGCCTTAGTAAAAAAAATACTTATTATACCAAAAATCTAAATTCTCAAAATTACAAGTCAAAAAACTTTCTTTATCAACATTCTGTGTCTTCAACTCAGTTTTGACTTACTGTTGTTGTAGCTTGGTAAATTACTTTGTTTTTTATTTTTATTTTAAATTGCTTTTGTATACACATTTCCTACTTATCTGTACATGAGCTTCATATTACAACTCCCACATACATATATCTCTCCTATACATATATCTGGAGTATGATAATATTCTCCCCCTTATATAAACAATCTTCTCCCCCTTTATCAATAATATATCTTCTCCCCCTTTTTTGACATAAATACCAAAGGTGCAAAATATTTACAAGTTAATACCAAAATGTGACAGGAAATTAGTATGTACCTTCAAAATTATTGTCATGATCTTGTCCCAATTTTCTTGCAATACCTTACTTGAATGCAAGGCTATCTATACCTCTGCTGATAGTTTCATCATGTGGTCAACTATGGAGAAGTTATTGTCATGGATGAGTTTCTTTGCATGTGTAATATTCTTTTTTGGTGCATCAATGTTTGGAAGAATCATGCCCTAAATTTCTACAAGTGTGACCCTAATTTTGGCTTCTTCTCTTAATAATTCTACTTGTAGATCTGTTAAGTATCTGATCTTTGTAAAGTGTGCAGAGCTACAAATAGGATCAAATGATAACTAATGTGCACTTTCCTTCATATCCTCGTGTATCTTGGATAATTTATCCTTAATCTCCTTAGTAAAGATAGAAATTATTTTGAAGGGTATTGAAAGATCTATTTTGGAAGTGACTAATTCCAGCTTGAAAATGATTAAGTTTAATCTAATTGTGACTCATTGGGACTCCCAAGTTGTGCAAGAATGGAAACTATTATTTATTTCTAATGGGTGGAAAATAAGTCCATCACCAGCTCATATTTTACTCAGGAAGAACACTTGGAGACCCCAATCATTTGGTTTTTGGAAGCTGAATTTTGATGGTGCATCTAGAGGAAATCTAGGTCCTTTGGGTTTTGGGGTATGTATTAGAAATTCTTTTGGAGAGGTAGTAGCAATCATAGTATCTCCTTTTCCTATTGGCACAAATAACATTGATGAGGCTCATGCATTGTTGGTTGGACTTTTATTAGCTAAACAAGGCTATTTTAATAGGCTACATATATAAGGGGATTCATCAGTTATTATTGATGCTTGTTTTCATAGGCGCATCATTTCTTGGAAACTTAAATATGTTCTTAATCAAATTTGGAGACTGCTTGATGAATGTTTGGATGTTTGCTTTTCACATATTTATTGAGAAGGGAATAAAGTTTAGACTATTTATCAAATTTGGGTTGTGATGGGGTTAATGTTTCTACTTTTCACTCTTTGCCTTTTATTGAGCAACATAAGGTTTTAAAAACTCTTATTTATGATGACATGGAAGCATCTAATAGTTTTCATGTTTGAGGTGAGAAAATTAAGCTAAGATGTTGAGTAAATATGCTTCAAGTACCGAGTTGTTTAGGTTTCAATTGCCGAGTTTCTCAATGTTATCTTTCAGGTGCCAAGCTAGTGTTTAGTAGGTAAATTTCAAGTGTCGAGTTGAAACAGTTGTTAAGATGCCGAATAAAATTGTCTTGATGCTAAGTTTTTCAGGCTGACTTTTTCAGGCAATAGATGCCGAGCTGAGCCAGCCATAAGTGCTGAGCTATTCAGGTTTCAACTGTTGATTTTCCCAGTGTTATCCTTCAGGTGCCAAGCTAGTGTTTAGTAGGCTGAGTTCTTCAAGAAACATATGTTGAGTTGAGCCATCAAGCAATAGGTGATGAGCTTAGCCTATTGTTAGTGCCAAGCTGTTTAGGTTTCAACTGATGAGCCTTTCTGTGTTCTCCTTCAGGTGTCAAGCTAGTGTTTAGTAGGATGAGTTCTTCAGGAAACAGATGCTGAGTTTTGGTGCCGAATTTCTCAAAATGTTGTTTCCAAGTTTTGCTAGCAATAGGTGCCGAGTTTTTCAGAACTGACAAGTGAATAGGAATTTTTCAGGTGCTGAGTCACCATAAAGGTAATTGATGCCGAGTTACTCTGTTTTCTACTAAGTGCCGAATAAGTGAGTCTTAGATGTCGAGTTATTAGTTAGATGGGTCAAGTGCCGAGTTATGTAGAGGAGGCTATTAGGTGCCGAGTTATCCTATATTTATAGTTGGTGTCATATGAAAGTGTATTTAATGTTGCATGTTTTTCTTCAGAGCATTTATAATGACTCGATTTCTAAAGTAAAATTAGCATGATCCAATTCTTTTTTATTCCCTGGCATTACCCAACTTTGATGTCATGTTGCTAGATTCCCTCATACGAACAAATCTAAGCCATTAAGGAGTTATGTTGTTAGTCCCTTTTCTAGGCTAGATAAGGATGAAATTGGTGAGTTTCTACATGGCAGATGACATGTTGTGTTATGATTATTTATTTAAATTCCTTGAAAATTTTAGCAAACATCCTACAAATGCTTAATTAGGAAAAATGAGTCTAAGGAGCTGTGATTGTGTCTTGAGATGAATTCTAGGTGGGATATAGATTTGGCTTGCGAAATGTGTCATCAACAACATCGTCTTGTTATGGAAAAACACTTTTGTATTTTGTTGATGCCGGTGTTAGATGAAGTTGTGTTACCTAGGAACATTATGAATGAGGTGATAAACCAAATATTTATAATACATTCTCACTCAGTCAGAACAGCTATTCGACACATCATTAGTGAAGAGCTTCTCTATCCTTCGGCACTTATTTTTCTTTATCCCTCTCAGGTCATTTCTATTTTCCTATCCAATGCCATGGATCTTTTGCAATCTTTGAATATGCTTCAAGTTTTAGCCCATAAGGTTATTCTGCCACATTTCCTCATGGGCAATAAATTGGATATGACTATGAAGAAGTATGATCTATGGAATGCTATGGCTTTAGTAGGGGGTCTGTTCTCACATTTTCAACTTTTGCAAAAACATGAATATTATGCTATTTTTGAGGCTATGAAGAAAGCCATAGATACTTGCAGTATCATTTATCTAAAACATGCTCTACCTCCTAATCCATGCTTAATGGGTGTGAATATGGTGGATAGAATTATGTCAGTAGGCCTGGCCATGATTGAGTTGAAAAAGAATCCTAATATTTCAAATTTTTTATAGTTGAATACACCAACAGTAAATTTGCAACCAATTGAACAGAGTTTTTGGGATTCAATTGGCGTGGTCAACTCTAACCTAGATTGGCTTGTAGACAGTTCAGCAGTGTAACTTGGCTACGAAATTCCTCTCGTTGATTTTAGTTTTGGATCCTCTGTTTGTGCACGTATTTTTGTCTAAGCAGAACTAAAAGGTTGTGTTCCTTTTTTTTTTGCAGCTCAATGTCTAGGTACTTTATGCCAAAAAATTTGTATCTGTATTTTGCAGAAGTTTAGAGTGGGTTATCATCATATTTTGGCATTCTGATGGGTAATAACCTTATGTAATTATTTGCTCAAAATATACAAATTTATGTAATCATTAGGGACGATGTTGGGTTTTCTTCACTGATTCTTTCCTAGTTGACCTTGTTGAATTAGATTAATAAATATTATAGTGGCTTGCCACTTTTGCCTTAAAAAAAAAAAGATAGATGTGTCACTTCACTTGAAAAATGAAGAAACAACATTGTTGACAGATGTTTCCAGTGTAGCAAGAATAGTAGACAATTCTACTTGATCAATTGTAATCTTTTGTGCTACTTGCCCCAAATTTTATTTTCAAATTTTCTCTCTACTCTCTGCAACAATTTTTCTTGTCCATTTAGTTCTTCATTGTTCTTGTGGACAATTTCAACTAACTAATCTAGAATAGGTTGTTTCTCATCAACCTCAATATTCACATCATCAAAAAATATGCTCACATCTTCAACAAATATGCTTTTTATATCTTCAAGGACTTGATTTTTTTTCTTCCTCTCTTCTCTAAGATTTTGTTGCTTAGCTCTCTTCTTCCAAAGTTCTCCTAGGGTATCCATTTGATCAAGGGTGAGGTTAGAGGTGTCTCAATTTGGAATAACAATGTCCTCATTTGGATCAATTTCCTCTTCTTTACCCTTTTCTATTAGAATAGTAGAATAAATAATTTATTTTCCCTTATGCAAAACTTTAATGCTTGGTTGAGATTGAGTCACAACTGTCATTGCACTAGCCATGGTGGAAATAATAGTTGAAAATTTAGGAATGGCACCAAATGTACTAACAACATAAATAAGATTGACAACAAGAATACCTTGTTGGTTCTCAGTCAAGTATGATGGTGGAAAGACTTTCTACTTAGTAGATGAAGTGTTAGAAACTTCAATCATTGAAACACTTGGTAGAGTAATTCTAGAGATTGGTTGGGTGTAAGGTGATCCAGTTGTAACCACAACCAACTTGGTAGAAACCTTCTCTAAGCCTAATTACACTAAGGCTTTTCTCAGAGAATGAGGAAAGGAAGTCATAACTTTTGCTGCAATCTTTTCTGCATTAGATTCCTCAATACTCTAGATTTTTGGAAGTCTTCCTCTATTGTCTTCTTGTTCTTCTTCCTCATTGTCAAGATCTACATTGTCTATTTCATCATCTTTAATTTCTACTTCTTCTTCTGCATCATCTTCTTCAACATCTTTGTCATCTAGTTTCAAAACAAATTCCCTAGGTTTGTGTAGCCCATAGATATTTTTCCATGTGGTAGTATTAGACTTCACCACAGATTCAATGTCCTTTAGCAATATTAGACATGTATTGAATTTAGGTGTAAGCTTCTTCTCATTCATTTTCAAAGATTCCTTCACCTCTTTGTCACTGAGACTCATAATAAGTTGTCTCAAGGTTTGTTCACATATGTCTTTAGAAAATTTCAATGCACTATCCCATTGAGGTTTGACTACTTTCAAAAGTACATCAGGAACTTGCTAAGCTAATTCATCAGGTGAGTACTTCCACTTACCCAACTTTTCCACAAGGGCATCCTAAATTTTATTTTTCTCCTCTTGGTTCCTAGTCTCATACTTAAGAGTTTTAAGACATGTCATACATGTTCCATTATTTTCAATTTTTCTTGAAGGGTAGGGGTAAACCTTTGAAATATAATCTTTTCATCTTCATCTTCATCAACCAACTTTAGTTTCCTCTTGGATTTGGTAGATCTTCTAGTGAATACAATAGAGGAAGACTTGGTAGGTTTTGTTATTATGACCTTCCCTTTATTCTTGGGAGGCTCCTCTTCCTCTATTTTTTCTTCCTCTATATTCTCCTCTTCATCTTCATCTACTATATCATATCCTTTACCCTTAGTAAGCGTGAGAGGAGAGCTTGATTTTTTAGTGTTCTTCATTATTTTCTCTATCATTTTTCTTCCTTTGTTCACAGCTTGGGGTAACTTGATCTCAAGCTCAATTATGGCCTTAGCCTCTTCATATGTGCCAAAATATGTTACCTTAGGATCCACAAGTTCATTTAGTAGAACCTCAATGATCTCCTTGGTGTCATCTATGTTAACCTCATATTCCAGAGGTTTAACCCATGCCACTCTAGGCCTGACATCTTGAATGTAGACCTTATCATAGTCATCCATAAAATAGATATCCTGCTCATAATCTTCTACTAGTTTATTAGTATCCTAAATATGCTTTGAATTTTCTCCTTGAATGTCTCAAAGTAATTATCCATAATATTGTCAAAATTTTCTCCAATTTATGCTATAAATTCATTGATTTGATACAATACTGGGGTATCTTTCTTCCATACTACAGATTCTTTTGAAGGGAAAACCTTCTTAACATAGAAAAATAAACATGTTAAGAGAGAAAAAAACTTACACAAATTGTTCTTTGATACTAGGATGTTGTCCTTGTTCTTTCTCAATTGATTTAGCAATAGCTCGGCAAGGTCAAAGGATAAATTGTTCTTTACCACCTTGTACACCAGGTCAACTACTTCACATGATACATTGTTCAATTGGCTTGAGCAATAGATTTTTGTGAGCTATCACATGGATTCAAAACTTCAATTCCATGTCAGTTACATGACTTAGTTTCATGCATCTTCCATCCCATTCTGCAATAGTCCTTTTTGCCAATTCAACCCGACCTAGTGTTTTTGTTTTCTTTACTTCGTTCAACATGGGTAATCCACTAATCCTGTGTATCATCTTCTTGGTTATTAAAATAGGTTGATCCAACCATAACTTCATGTTATGAACATAGCTTAAGATAAATTTGATCCACTTCATTTGAAATTCCCTCAACATATGTAAAATGTGTCAAACCCTTTGTCTCCAAATGTTTGTGCTCGGGTTTTAAAGAACCTTCCACACAAAGTTCATTGAATGCCTCATTCATCTCTAGGATTGCAATATCCTAAATAGAATAATGATAAAATGATTAGATTTCATGAACAAGAAGTACCTTAGGTGGAATTTTGGATTGCACTCTAGCAGGGTTGAGTGCCTTTGCAACTGTTGGTGCCAATTTGAACACAGGAGCCTTGCAATCAACTCCACAAACCAACATCTCAAAACCTTTCTTAACCTTTATGCTAGAAGATTTCATCGCTCAGTAGTGTTTCAAACATGGGAAAAATATTAACCAGTAACTATTTAAATCACACGGGAGCTTTGAATTTTCTCTTCTCTCTATGCTCCAAAAGTTCGCAGTGAAACAATAAATTTGATTTCCTCATTTTAATAAATTTCAGTCTTTATGATCACCATTAATGCTTTATATGCATATTCTCTCAGTGATAGGTTGTCCTCCACTTAGTTTTTCTATTAATATTCAGAAGACACCTTCATCTCAGTAATGTCTCCTGACTGGATAGGAACAACCAAATTGACATCTACATCTTGAAAAAAAAGGATATGTAACCCGTCCTTTCTCAATAAGGTCTTGAACTTCCATCATCACACAGTGGTCCTTGTGCATATTAAATGTTGATATGGATCTTTCTACTTGCTAACTAGAACTAATGTTAGATGACTTCTTCTGAATCATAGTTCTTGTGATCTCCATACCGAACTAAGTTGAAATGGTTGAGTCACCCAACTCATTGACTTGGGTGTTAACAATTTCATGACTTTGGCTTGCATTCTCTGCAAATTTCTACACCCATTGCTGCCTCATTTATTTCCTGATATTGTTATCTTTGGTTTTCTTTTCATCTTCTATTATGCCTCTATTCATATAGTTATTGGAAATATGTCCAAGTTCTATTCAAACAAAACATCTCTTTTTAGTGTCTCTCTTTCTCATGTGATTTTTTATAGAATTTTCTCCAATTTTCCCAAACTCACCATAGTAGTGACATCTACACCATGTTTTGTAATCCCATCCAAATATTTATTTCACAATTTTCTCTGTTGGGTTTCATTTCTTGGTTTTGCACTCTGAACATTTGTGTCTTTGTTTGTTGTAATTGTGACACTTTACTTCAAACTTAGGTTTCTCTATGCATTCACTTTCTCTATGACAATGCTTATTATAGTTGTAACACTTTCAATTGATTTTTTTGTTACCATTTCTTTGACACTTATTTGATGTAAGACCTATCTTACCACAATGAGTGCAAGTAGGTTTTTCTTTTGAGCTCCTTGTTGAGATGATTCACCTTCTTCTGTATATCCTAATCCAGCTTTGCCTTTATGTTTGTATTGAGTTTTCTCATTCAAATGATTCATGATTTCTTGAGATTTCATCATTCTCTCATTGGTTATTTTTTCCATTCTGAGATCATTTTGTAATCTTCCATTATATTTCCTCAGATTGATAAGTTCTTGATTTTCATCATTGAGTTGATAAAGAAAGTTTGTTTACTAAAGGGATAGTTGTTGAATTTCATTGTCCTTTTCTTCTATCTCTTCCATGGATTTGTCCTTTTGTTCCATGACTTTACATAATCTGAATGATTGGATTTATTTCTCTCTTTTCAAATTTCTGACTTCTTGAAGAATGAGATTTTTCTCAAGTAGGTCTTTGATTGCTGCATTAGCTTCATCTGAATTTCTTTCTAGGCATAAGTCTTCAATTTCTTCAATGTAGACATTTTAATCTATCTGTACTACAAGATCCTTCCTTCTTTGAAATTATTGAGAGATTTTCTCCTTTGCTTTTTTGAGTTGTCCAATAGCTAATTCTCGATCCAACTTCTCATTCTCAATAGCCTTTTCTAGCATGTATACCTCCATTCCCTTTGATCTTATCTCAAGTTGCTAAACGTTTGATGTGAGAACCAAAAGATTTGATAACATTTTTTAGTAATATAAGGTAGGCTAGGTTATTGAGAGGGGAGGGGTGAATTAGGAACCAAATTTTTTTTAACTCATTTCACTAATTAATCCTTCATTTATTATTATGATCTAATTGCATTCATGAAAGAATGAAAGCAATAAAACATTCATAACACTTTGACACAAGATATGGTGACCCAAAAACCTTGTAAAAAGAAAGTAAAATTGGGGATGGATGATATCCACAAGCTTTAGTACTATAGTATAAAGTTGGTAGGTTAAGGCATACAATTGACCACTTTGAGTGATCTTCCCTATTAGGAGAAATAAGGATTGTTAGGTCCACCTTGTTAAAGGATTTACAAACATATAGTGAAGTATGCACTCTGTTAGGAGATTTACCAAAAGACTATTAAGTCCATCCAGTTAAAGGATTTGATAGATGCACCTATTAGGATGAATCAATGGTTGATCTCTAATTTGCAACTTCAATTTTTTGAATGAGATTCCTTGAATTACAATGATCACCTAACTGTGATAGATAACTCTCTATTATACCATATATTTCTTGTAGCTTTCTCCAACTTGCACTCATTTGCTTCTTACTCATTCTCATACAATCATATTCATGTTTGGATATGATAAAATACATTACATAATTATCAATCCAATTAATTACTTACTAGAGTCGGCTACAATACTAAATTCATCATAATTCAAAAAGTTGGACTATTGTTGTAACTTGGGTGTAGAAAACAAACTCGATGATGTTATGACACTTGGCAAACATTGTCAACACTCGGCATACTTTGGCACTTGGTTGAAGTTGAAGCTCGGTCCATACTGATCACTTTGAGTAGCAAAAACTCAGTCATCGCTATATAACTCATTGAACACTAAGAAACTTGATAGATAATGAATTACTCAGTTGACACTACATTACTTGGTCAACGCTGGATTTTATTTGTTACCATTGCAAGCTTGATAGACACTGATATACTTGGTTAACACTACAAGTATTGGTTAACACTAAGATCTTCATTACTTCTTCTTAATAGCTTGGTAGACTTTGCTACACTCGGGCGATGTTGTAAACTATCTCATATGCTCAATAGACACTATGAAGCTCATTATGAACTGCAATCTGACTACTTAGCTTGATGGCAACTGAAACACTTGGTTAACACTGCTAGATGAATGATAATCTTGGTAACAACTGTAGAGATTGGTAGCAATGTAACCAACTAAGTGTTAAGTCACTAATAGACAAATTGACCTTAATTTCAACACCTTCTTTATAAAAATGAGTTAGAAATGGCTAAACACTCATTATTTAAATGCTCTTTTTCTAGACATAGCTAGAAATAGTTATATTAGAAGCTCAATTGGGCCTCAACCTTTCCTAAAAACCTAAGGAGCCACTTTAATAGTTGGCCTAAGAAAAAATTCTCAAGAATTTATGCCATTATCTATTAAAAAATTCTTGTTATTCTCCTATGGGAAATTTGGAAGGAAAGAGATAGAAGAATTTTTGAAAATAAGGAAATGGTATATCATTATTCTTTAACAAGGTAGAACCTAGTATAACAGAGGTAATCAACAATAATCTTAGGAACTCGGTCAAAGAAGAAGGGACATTCATATTCAAATTATGAATTTCATACAAAATGGAGTAACCTCCTCAACCCTCCCTTTGATCTACCCTAAATCTAATAAAAAAGAAAGAGAAAAATGTAGATGGGAACCCCCACTAGAGGGATGGGAAAAAATAAACTATGATGACACATCCAAAGGAAACCCTAGAAAATTTGAACTTGGTTGTATAATCTTTCGAGAAAAAGGTTTATGGGTCATCAAATGAGCCAAATTCTTAGGGGTCACCTCTAATAATATAGCAGAGTTAGAAGCTACACTAAAAGAATTTAAATTGAACTTGGAATTAGGAATCAAAAAACTAGTTAGAGAAGGTGGTTCTTAGATTATTTTAAATGCTATCAAGAAGATAAAAACTCCCAATCGAAAAATCCATCTAAACTCAAATACGTCATTGCATTACTCAACCAAGTGGAGGAAACAAGAATTCAACATATCTAATGGGAAGGAAATATAGAGTTTGATTGATTAGCCAACCAAGGTGCAAAGGGAGAGGACCTAATAATTAGAAATGGGTAATAGGATCATTCCTCAATTTTTCCTTTCTAGTGTTTGTCTCCCTTCTACTCATGTCTTGCTTTCTTTCTATGTGTTTTGGCTCTAGTCTCTTTGTCATCCTTAACAAAGAAATATTTTTGGGTATGTAATGTTCTCTATACAGTGTTAATGAATTATCATGTACATTCTCTAGTGAATATTAATATTTTGTATAGATTGCTACAAATATAAGGACATTTTATTATATTTCAAAGATGTTTCTTATTAAACTTTTAAGATAACTAAATTTATCATGTAAGACACTACCAAGCTATTCTAAATCTCTTAGGAGCAAGAACATTAAACATAGGTCAAGTTTTAGATCAGTCCCTAGCATCAAATTAGTTATAAATGGCTAGTAATCTATTATATTTAATATAGACAAGGATGATCATTAACCTCTGCAACATTACTCATTACCATCTAGTGACCAAAGAGACCACATAGTAGATAAACTCTCTCTAGACATTACTCTTAAGGTATCTACAAATCTATATTAACAAAATCTCCATATGTCATCACTCAAAGGCAATATCCTAAGCTATATACAAATCTATATTAACATTAACCCTATACACAGAGGCAAGAAGGAACGATAATTGAAATAGGGATCTGACACCAGAATCTTATTATAAAGAGTAGTTTAATTCCTAAACACCAGTACAAAGATCTTGGACTGTGAAGCTAGCTCGCAAGAAAACTTCCAACATACAACTAATCCAAAGCAACATAGTTTGCTTCACCCATCTAATTTTTAACTACAGTCTTATCCCAAACTACTAAGTCTTCCTCATTCATAAGCATTCAGTTGAACCAAACCAGATGTAAAATAACAAGGATATCAAAGTTTAGAAAATGCTCAAACTAAAACTAAAGCACATTGTTGGAAATCTGATTGAAAAGCTCATTGTTGAAGATCAAAGAGGGAGATTGTTGCAAAGAATGAAGATTGTTGTTTTCAATCATTTTTTTTTCATTGATGTCAAACCTGCTATTTGTAGGAATGATATTTTCTTATAAGATCCAAGTACTATCACTTAGTTTATTGATGAAGAGGATTTGATCAACAAGATGTAGAATGAGTACCTAACGGAAAGGTTGAGTTATGATGTTGTAATGAAGTGCAAGGATCAATTAAGACAATGGTTAAATGATGTATTGATTGTATTGATAACTTACTCTACAGAGGATGGTCACACATAGAAACATTGGAGGAACAAGTTGTAACAAGGTTGACTACAAAGCTTAAACTAAGATCATTAGTGGGTGTCAAGCAAGTTAGTTGAAGCCGAGAAAATTCTCAATTAGCGCCAAGTAATAAGAAAATTCTAGTATGCGCTGAGTGATCTTTAGGGGCCGAGTGAAGTTCAAGTGTCAAGCATTAGAAAATCTTAGTTGATGATGAGTGATCTTCAAGTGCCGAACATCAGGAAAAACATAGTTGATGCCAAGTAACACAGTATGTGTCGAGCACCAATATTTCAATAGTGCCGAGCTGGTACATTATTTCAAGTGATGAAGATTCACCAAATCTGAGCTGACAAAGTGGTTATCTTGAATTTTGTGAACTAGTTGGAAGATAAGGATGATGAGCTGATGGCACAGAATTCTATGTAAACCATCTTTGAGAAAATTTAAGAGGATTATTTAAGAAGTTTCTAGAGGAAATAAAATATGGGTTAGATGCAATGAATCCTACCTAATCCATATGAATTAAAATTAAAGAATGGAAGAATCGAATGGGAAAAGGATCTCCAAGACTTATATTTAAGGATTCATAGACCAAGAAGCAAATGCTATTGATATTGTTGTTGCTAAAGTGCCAAACTACGAAGTGGTCAAAAGGGTGTAAAGGAGAAGACATCTAGGAGAAGGAAGAGCATAGAGTCTCTACTTCTATAAGTGGTCATGAAGAGATGATTGCACTAGTACATTGAGCATGAAGACTCAAGGAGACTAAGCTTGAAAGGAGGGCAAGCTGTCATAGTTGTAGAGATTGAAAGCTAGGCAATGATATGAGCTGAGAAGTGATCTAAAATCTACAAGATAAGTTGTATGTTGTAGTCAGGTCAAAGATTTTCTAATAATCTTTAGAAATTGTATTAGATATGAAAATGCTACGAACTTAGGTTGGTTTAATAGCCATTTTTTAATCTTTTAACAAGGTGTCATTCCAAGTGAATGTTCTAAAGTCCTCTAACCAGGCCCACTTCTAGTAGGGTGGTTAAATCTTCTAACAAGGTCACATTTCATAGTGTGTTGTAAGCCTTTAATAGGGTAGGCCTTTCATAGAGCATCACTTTAGAAGAGTGAAAATTGAGTAGCATGTTATTGGTGATTTTTCCCGAATTGGGTTTCCATGTAAATCACTATGTTATGTGTTGATTTCTTATGTGTTATGTTTGCATGTTGATTTATAGTAACCTGCTAGTTAGAAAAGTTAAAGCTTGGATGAATGAATGGTTGAATGGTCTCACTATACTTAGTGAAAATTTTGAATAGGACATTTGGACCTTGAATAACTGATTCACCCCCACTCTTAGTTATTCTAAAGAATTTCTAATAGTTGGTATCAGAGCCATCTACTGATTTAGTTTCAAAGTACTAGAAGCAGGAAGATCAAGATGTCCAAAAGAGAAGTTCCCAAGCTCAACAAAGATAACTTTTTTGTATGGCAGAGTCTAATGAAATTGCACCTTGGATCAACAGGCGACTATGCACAAACCTTAATTAGAATAGAACATGTGAATCTAGCAGGACCTCTTACTATAGATGATTTGAACAAAAAGAAGGAGCACAATCAAGCAATGTTGGAGATTGCCTCAACACTTAGTTATGCAGAATATGATGCAATCAAAGATTGTGACACTACATTTAAGATGTGGAAAGCCTTATTAGATATCTATGGAGGAGATTAGAAATGTCTAGAGAGTAAAGAGAGAGGAAAGTTTGAGCAAAGAGAGAGCAAAGAGAAAGCCTAAGAGGAAAGTTTGATGACATGAAAATGGAGGAAGGTGAAAATGCTACTCAATATGCTACAAGAATGAGAGAAGTGGTAAATGCAATAAGAAGTCTAGGTGGTCAATTGGAAGACGAAACTATCATTAGAAAATACTTAAGAACTCTGCTCCCTATCTATGCTATTAGAGTTTTAGCCATTCAAGAGCTAAGGTGTGTACAAGAGAACACACTAACCTTTGAAGGAATAGTGGGAAGACTTACTGAATTTGAATTATCCAATTTTGATAACTACAGACCTAAGAACCTTGAATCTTCTTTCAAGTTCAAGATGAAAATAAAAGACATTGAGGAGGAGACATCAAGCAAGAAGAGAAGAAAAGGAAAACATGCATCCAGTGATAGCAGGGCAGATGAGGAAGATGTGGAACAGTTAGAAGCACTACTCGCTAGGAGATTCCATAGAGACAAAGGTAAATTCAAAGGTAAGCTCCCTATCATATGTTTCAATTGCAATGAAGTAGGTCATATTTCTACAAGATGTACATAGAAAAAGAATTACAAAGAAGGAAACAAGTATAGGAACAAAAGAGAAGATGATAGAAAAGACTACAAGGAAAAAGAAAAAAGATGCTACATTGTTGAAGAAGATTCTGATGAAAATGATAATGAAGTAGTCTATGTGGCCATGAAGGATGAATCAAATAAAGATGAAGATGAAGCAACAACATTGGTTACCCATGTGAACAAGAATGACAAGTGGATCATAGATAGTGGGTGCTCACATCACATGATAGGAGATAAAAGTAAGTTCATTACCTTTACTCAATATGATGGAAATAGTGTTAGATTTGGTAATGATGCTCCATGTCAAATCAAAGGAAAAGGCTCTATTAAACTCATAGAGAAAGTTTCACATGATAATGCATACTATGTTGAAGGATTGAACTACAACTTGTTGAGTGTATCACGGTTAGGCAATGTAGGTTGCAAAGTTGAATTTGGAAGCAAAACTACCAAGATCTATGACACTGATGGAAATTTGATAGAAAAAGGTGAACAAACTAGGAGTAATCTATTTTACCTAGATATGGAAGATGCAACATGTCTTATTATTAGAATTGATGATGTGTGGTTGTGGCATAAAAGGTTGTGTCATGTTAACTTTGATAATTTGATCAGCATCAACAAGAAGAAGAAGGTCAGAGGGTTGCCTAAATTAAAGAAACCTAAAAACATAATGTGCAAACAATGTCAACTAGGGAAGACGACTAAGTCTAGTTTCAAAAGAAAAACATACACTTCCATGGAAGTTCTAGAGTTAGTCCACACAAACTTATGTGATCCAATATAATTGCAAAGCTACCTAGGAGACAGATACATAATGCTACTTGTAGATGATTATTCCAGGATGATGATTGCTATATTTTTAAAGCAAAAATCTGACGCATTTCAAATGTTTAAGTGGTATTTGGATAGAGTTGAAAAGGAAATAGGAAAGAACCTGAAATGCCTAAGGTCAGACAAAGGAGGTGAGTTCACATCAAAAGAATTTGAAATATTCTGCAATAACAAAGGTATCAAAAGAAAAACATCAACACCAAGAGCTCCACCATAGAATGGTATTGCTAAAAGAAGGAATAGGTCAGTGATTTTGATTGTGCCAGAACCCTGATGATGGAGAAAAATGTTGCACTAATGTACTAGAGAGAAGTTGTAAGTACTACAGTCTACACACTGAATAGAGTTTGAGTCAAGAAAGGTACAAATGCAACACCTTTTGAATTGTGGTATGGTCACTCACCTAATGTAAAATATTTCAAAGTATTTGGTGGTAAATTCTATATTCTTAAAGATGTTAGAAATAGCAAGTTTGATGCAAAAAGTGATGAAGACATATTTCTTGGATATTCCACTAGAAGCAAAGCATATAAGTGTTTGGACACTAACACTAACAAGATTCTAGAGAGTGCAAATATAAATTTTGATGAGAATGTAGAAGTCCAAGTTGATGAGTGCAAGAAATTAGAGGATTATAGATCCTTTGTGTACTTCTATGAAGGAATGATCATTGAAGATAATGCTACAAATCAAGTTGGGAATTAGCAACAAATTTCAATATCTGCCAAATCACAGCCAGTGAATGTTGAGCTACATTCAGATGCCAAGCTATAGAATGTAGAAAATGTACATTCTAATTTTGAAAATAGTACACATGAGAGAAATGATGAATTTCCAAATGAAGAAGATCAAAATGACTCTAAAGCTGAAGGATCAAACATGGAAAGAAGGACTGAACCAAGGTTAGCCAAGTATGTGAGAAGACATCACCCTACAGATCAAATCATTGGTTACAAGCATGCTAAACTAATGAAAAGGAATAGGCTCAGGAATGAATCATGTCTTCTGAGCAAGGTTGAACCCAAAACAATCAAGGATGCATTGCAAGATGATGATTGGTATAAAGCCATGGAAGAGGAGATAGATTAGATTCAAAAGAACAAAACATGGACCTTAGTTGCTAGACTAGCTGATAAGAATGTGATTGGTACCAAATGGGTGTTTAGAAATAAACTTGATTAGAATGGTGAAATTACAAGAAACAAAGCTAGACTAGTTTGTAAAGGCTATGCACAAGAAGAAGGACTAGATTATGGGAAAACATTTGCCCCTGTTGCAAGAATGCAAGGAGTAAGAACATTACTTGCATATGCTAGATACAAAAGTTTCAAAGTGTACCAAATGGATGTGAAGTCTGCTTTTCTAAATGGTATATTAGAAGAGGAAGTCTACATAGAAAAACCAGAGGGATTTGTAGATAACAAGAACAAGGACATGGTTTGCAAACTACACAAGGCACTTTATGGATTGAAGCAAGCACCTAGAGCATGGTATGAGAGATTGCATAAATATCTTGTGAAGATAGGATTTGAGAGAACAGATGACAATAGCAATTTGTACATCAAATCTAAAAAAGGTAAAGACATTTTGATATCAGAAATCTTTGTTGATGATATAATATTTGGAGGAAAAGATGTTCTATGCAAAGATTTTGCTGATCAAATGAAGCATGAGTTTGAGATGTCAATGTTTGGAGAAATCAAATTCTTTGTTGGTTTACAAGTACATCAATTAAAGCATGGAATATTTGTGACCCAATCTAAATACATCAAGGAGATACTCAAAATATTTGGGTTAGAAGAGTCAAAACCAGTTAGCACACCAATGGCAATAGGACATAAGCTATCCAAAAATGATGAATCAGCTGAAGTAAATCAGACATTGTATAGATCAATGATTGGAAAGCTACAATATGTTGTACATAGTAGACTAGACATTGCATTAGTTGTTGGAATAGTAGCAAAATTTTTTGCAAATCTAAGAGAAAATCACTTAATGGCAGTAAAGAGAATATTGAGGTACCTGAAAGGAATTGATGACTTTGGTTTGTACTACAAGAGGAGTGAAAAAATTGAACTAAAAGCCTACACTAATGTAGATTGGGGAGGTAACATTGATGATAGAAAAAGAACTAGTGGAGGAACACTTTTCTTGGGAAAAAGGTTGATTACATAGACCAGCAAAAAGAAAAGTTGTACCTCACAGTCCACTATTGAAGCTGAATATATTGCAACTGCTATAAATTGCACCAATATTGTATGGAACAAACATTTGTTGCAGGGTATGAAAGAAGAGGTAACTGAGCCTGTGATACTTTATTGTGATAATAAAAGTGCTATCAACGTTTCAAAGAACCCTGTAATGCATGCTAAAACCAAGCACATTGCAATCAAGTATCACTATGTAAGAGAGTTGGTGGAAGACAAACAAGTGAAGATGGAATATGTTAGCTCAAAGGAATAGATTTCTGACATCTTCACAAAAGCTCTACCTAAACATACTTTTGAGTATCTTAGAGGTAAGTTAGGGGTGATACCCCTAGCCAAGGCTACTTGAAGAAAAAGTAAGAATTCCCTACATCAAATAAGTTGATTGTTAAAAGATATTACACATTGATGCAGAGGATATTTACTTTAGGATTCATGCCTAAAGTAGTTGAAGTGCTGAAATTCCAAATTACTCACAAGCAAGGTGACATAGGGAGAAATTGAATGAACTTGCATAAGCTACACCTACATGGTAAGATGCTAGTATGTCTTTGGCATTGTTGTCAAAGAGGGAGAAGTTGTGAGAAACTGATCAAATTCTGATGATCTGGTGATCAAAAGTATGAGGAAGAAGTTGACAAAAATAATTAGAAGTTGATTAAAATAGAAAAGGATGAGCAATAAAAAAACAAAGAACAAGGATATAGCAACAAAGAGGGAGAAGCATAAACGAAGATATCGAGATGGTAGAGGGAGATGTGAAAACTGATGTTTGGTTTGCCATCAATTCCAAAAAGGGAGATTGTTGAAAATCTAATTGAAAAGCTCATTGTTGAAGATCAAAGAGGGAGATTTTTGCAAAGAATGAAGATTGTTGTTTTCAATCATTGTTTTGTCATTGATGTCAAACCTACTATTTGTAGGAATGATATTTTCTTATAAGATCAAAGTACTATCACTTAGTTGATTGATGAAGAGGATTTGATCAACAAGATGTAACAAGAGCACCTAAGGTAAAGGTTGAGTTATGATGTTGTAATGAAGTGCAAGGATTAGTTAAGACAATGGTTAAATGATGTATTGATTGTATTGATAACTTACTCAAAAATATAGAGGATGGTCACACTTAGAAACATTGGAGGAACACGTTGTAACAAGGTTGACTACAAAGCTTAAACTAAGATCATTAGTGGGTGTTGAGCAAGTTAGTTGAAGCTGAGCAAATTCTCAGTTGGAGCTGAGTAACAAGAAATTCTAGTATGTGTTGAGTGATCTTTAGGTGGTGAGTGAAGTTCAAGTGTCAAGCATCAGAAAATCTTAGTTGGTACCGAGTGATCTTTAGGCGTCAAGCATTAGGAAAAACATAGTTGATGTCGAGTAACACAATATGTGCTGAGCACCAGTATTTCAATAGTGTGGAGTTGTTGCATTATTTCAAATGAGGAAGATTCACCAAATCTGAGCCAACAAAGTGGTTATCTTAAATTTTGTGAACTAGTTGGAAGATAAGGACGATGAGCTAGTGGAAAAAAATTCTATGTAAACCATTTTTGAGTGAATTCAAGATGATTATTCAAGAAGTTTCTAAAGGAAACACAATATGGGTTAGATGCAATGAATCCTACCTAATCCATATGAATTGAAATTAAAGAATGGAAGAATTGAGCAAGAAAAGGATCTCCAAGACTTCTATTTAAGGAGTCATAGACCAAGAAGCAAATGTTGCTAATATTGTTGTTATTGAAGTGCCAAACTGAGAAGTGGTCAGAAAGGTGTCAAGGAGAAGACATCTAGGAGAAGGAAAAGCATAGAAGCTCTACTTCTATAAGTGGTCATGAAGAGATGATTGTACTAGTACATTGAGCATGAAGACTCAAGGAGACTAAGCTTGAAAGGAGGGCAAGTTGTCAGAGTTGTAGAGATTGAAGGCCAGGCAATGGTATGAGCTGAGAAGTGATCTGAAATCTGCAAGATAAGTTGTATGTTGTAGTCAGGTCAAAGATTTTCTAATACTCTCTAGCAATTTTATTAGATATGGAAATGCTATGGACTTAGGTTGGTTTAACAACACTTTGTAAATCCTTTAACAAGGTGGCATTTTAAGTGAATGTTCTAAAGTCCTCTAACCAGGCCCACTTCTAACAAGGTAGTTAAATCCTCTAACAAGGTCACATTTAGCAGTGTGTTGTAAGCCTTTAACAAGGCAGGCCTTTCATAGGGCATCACTTCAGAAGAGTGAAAATTGAGTAGCATGTTACTAGTGGTTTTTCCCAAATTGGGTTTCCACGTAAATCACTGTGTTATGTGTTGATTTCTTATGTGTTATGTTTGCATGTTGACTTATAGTAACCTACTGGTTAGAAAAGTTAAAGCTTGGCTGAATGAATGGTTGAATGGTCTCACTATACTCAGTGCAAAGTTTGAATAGGACATTTGGACCTTGAATAACTAATTCACCCCCCACCCCCCCCCCCCCCCCCCCCCCCTCTCAGTTATTCTAAAGCATTTCTAACATATATATCACTTGGCTAAATTATGATATAATTGAAAATAAAAATTTATCTTAAAAAATTTAAGAGTTGTTTTCACTAATTCAGTTCTAAATAGTTATAAAACTTAATACAAATAACTCAAATGTTCAAATGTTCAATGCTTTTATTCATTGGATTAAAATTAAAGAAAACAACTAACTCCTTAATTGTATTAACGTACATATAAAGGGAAAGTTGAATTTTAGTTATCTTTCATAATAAATTTTATTAATCTCCTAATTCAAGGAATAGACCTAGGAATTTTATCAAATCTCAAGCTTAAGACAAATGGTTTATAGGAATACCAATCAAATCTTAGAACCTTAAAATTGCACAAGAATGTGAATTCAATATGAAATTCATTTTTTTGATGATGTGGATGCTCAAAATCTAAAGGTAGACTTGTATAATAAAGATAAAACAATGCTCTAAACCACATCTTTAAGAAATAAGCTAATAATGGAACCCTAAAGAAAGAAATTAAAGTATTCTTAAGAAGCTAGGTAGGATAAATGTCTATACTCTTGAAAGATTATTGATTCTTAATATAAATGTTTCATGTAAATGTGAAGTTTTTTTTAAGATGCAGAGAATAACGAAGGAACCTAGAAACTAACTTCTATTTAAATTTGCAATCTCATTTGGGAAGAGGATGTAAAAATCATGGGGACAAATCAAACACTCAATTGACTATTTGGCAAACCTATAATAAAGGATCTTTTGACAACTCAGACAAGATGTAAAGGAAGGAAATCATTCCTAAAACCCCCAGGTAACAGGGGTACTTGTATACAAAATTAATATAGTCATAGGAAATTATGATGTAAAGATGCAAATAATGGAACAATTTCTAAAGAAGATATGACCTTCATTAAGGCTTGCAAACTGGGGAATGCCAATTTTAACATTGTATTAATGTATAGGACTCATGTCTTGTAAAAGATTGGAGGTTTTTTTCTTTGTTCTTTCCTACCAATACATTTTTGAATGGAGAAAGTTTATGTGGTTTCAATTAAATTTATAGTTTATAAATATAGAATCATAATTATATTGGAATATTTACCCTAAAATCTAAAGTAACAATTTCAATTAGATTAGTTATTTATCCTAATCATATAGATTTATTTGATTAATATTGACCTTAATATTAAATCAGATAGTTATTTTTTGTTTTGTATATGTATTTATAGAAATTGGGAATGTTTAGTGATAGATGTTTGTTTCAATGTGTATGTAGATTATGAGCTTTGTATCAGTATTTGTTTCAAACTTGTTATATTTGGTTCTATAGAGCCTTGTCATGGTTACTCCAATATTTAATAAGTTTCAAGTTTATTTTAATATATATAGGCTTTTGTCTTTAGTTTAAAAAAATTAGTGACCTTAATTTAGATGAATTATGTATATAACCATGTATAAATATGGGCATACATATGCAAATTTATTTAAATCAATATTGAATTTGATATTATTTCAAAATTTTGGCATCAGCTAATATAAAATTGCCCAACATTTTAATATAAATATCAATTGAAATGATACAAAAAAAAAAAGTCTAGGGTTCAACCATTATTATTATTGCATTAAGGATTGAACCAACACCAAATTGGAGACTAAATTTGTAACTATTTAAAGCTATTTTTCTTATGTGAATCTTTTGATAAAATCACTTTAAATCTCATTTATAAAGAGGGTAATAAAAGAGCAGATGAATTAGCAAATATGGGGGTTGATAAAGGTAACACTAGTAATATATCTTATAATTGTTCAGTGGCGCAAAGATCGAACAAAGGTTTGTTTTAATTATTTTATCCCACAAAACTTTAATGCAAGACAACTTAAAACTTTTAGGGTATATGGCTTAGTAATAATTCATTTTAGAGCCCCCAAATGACATGTAATATGAGTAGAATTTTACTTTCTATGTTTAAAGATATTAATGAAGGTGTGTTTGAATGAGCTCAATACTCATGGACATCAATTAATATGAATATTGTTATGACTCATCAAATTTATTAAGTAGTTTACTTCATACCTATAGATGTGATTTCATATGATAAATGACTTCTTGACCAAAAGTTTCAAGTAATCTTTTGATAGGCCTTATTATGGTGTTTCTCAATGATTTTAAACTCTCTTTGATACATAAACCATTTTAAGTTGTATAGTAATTAACTTAAATTATTGGGCTCTAATGATAATTGTTTTCTTCACCAAATTTAGTTGTTATATTACATTACTTTTGACCAAGGTAGTTTTTTTATAGATCTCAAGGACCTTAAGAAAGAATTTTCTTTGAGTCTTGGCCAACAGAGGTTTTGAAGAAGTGATTTTGTGCTAGCTACTTTTCTAGCACAAAACTTGGTCCATATCCTAGATTCAATGTATTGAGAATTCATTTGTTAAATTTTTCTTTTGCTAACTATGACAACCAATGGTGTATTATTGATCAAAAATGAAAACAAAAACAAAATTAATATAGCATTCAATTTAGATACTTATTATGAATTTTGGTATTTGTTAGGTATAATTTAGTTAGTCACATAAACCTTAAGTCCTTCACATTAAAATTTGTAATTTGACTTATGTATAAATCATATATCTAAAAATATTAAACTATCAAACCCTAAACTCTAAACAAATTAAACAAGTGTTATAAGGAAGCTAAGTTCCTACCCAAGATTGAAAAAATCATTGCTTTCTGAATAATAATATGAATAACAATAATGATAATTTGGTGATGCATCAAAGACACAAAATTCTGTTTCCTATCATGGAACTTAAGCTATTTTGGGATGCAACCACTTGAAAAGTGAAGCTACTAACCTAAATCATTTTATTTTTGCTTCAAATATTACTTGAAGAGACCAAGATGAAGGTAGTTCTTCTCTAATTACATGTTTCAATTTCTAGAATTCTGAACTAATTTCTATTACAAGTTTTCTTCAAAGATTCTTAATGAGCATCCACTTATGGTTTGTCAAAAGTAAAGTGTTATTTCAATTCACATAAGATTGTGAAACATGTTCCATCTTCTGATTCTTGTACAATGAAGAGGGTTTTAATTCACATAAGAGAGATAAACATGTTTTATCAAGAAAAAGAAACATTGAGATAGTTTCATCACCTAATCTTAAAATAGCAATAAGAAAATTAACCTTGTATTGAGGGCCAGCTAGGTACATTGCCAAAATCTTCACAACCTTGAGGTGTCATTGTTGATTCATTAATGTCATTAATCACAAGTTTCATAGTCAAGCCACACAAAATTCTAAAATTTGTGCACATTGTCTTTCAAAAAAAAAATTAATTAAATAAATGGAAACCTAGCTCATACAAACCTAATTTACAGAAACATGAAACAAAAAGATCATACATATTTAGAAGGAATACCTAGTAGGTGTGGAGGCCAATGAAATATCTGTAAGTGAAAATTAGAGGGATAAAATTATTATCATTATCAAAGAATAAATTCTCTTGGAAACTAAAATAACTTTATCAACAAAATAAAATAAAAACATTCATTATTATCACCATATTTAACATTGTAATAGAATACAACAAGCACTTAGGATTCAAAACATTTGAAAACACTTGAGATGAGGGTGAGTAACTTTCTCCTTTGCAATAAGAAGTAATTTGGTTAATGTTGGCATCTATAAATTTCTTAATTTTTACAGCATCTAAAATGATTTCACCAAACAAAGAGAGAACAAGAGATGACTAGAATTATCATCATAACCAAAACTTTAATCTCATGAAAATGAAAATAATTGTAAAAAAAAACATTTATATAATCTCACCCAAAATGTTCATGTACTTCTTGTGGAATTGGAAACTTGAATGTTCACTAAAGTTTGGATTGCATTTCCAAAACTTTGACCTTATGTTAATATTCTTATGTTTAAACTTTCAAAAATCATGAGAAATAATTAATGGTATCAAAATAATTCATTGGCTTTCATTTTAGTGACCAAAAGAAGATCTTACAAATTAAAATAAGGAGATGTCACAAAAAGATACTAGTGGCAAATTACACAAAGTTCTCTACTCTATGAAATTCAAAAAATAAAAAGTTCCATGTGTACCTATTGTTGGAAACTACAATTGAAAAAATTGTCATTGATGTCAAATCTATTGATGAGATATGTTTCTATCTGATATAAATGGCATATCTATTTGACTGATGATCAGGATTTAAGAAATTACCCATTACATAAGCACTAAGAGGAAAGCTTGAGTAATGAAAAGAAAGTTGCAATGGACATTTGATTAGTTAGATTGTGGCAAGATAATTTGATATTTTCTATTATGAAGGCATGTGAAGAAACTGACAGATTGCATAAGATTGACCAAGAAACTGAGAAAAATATTAAGGATTTTTGAAGTCTATGGCAAGTGATGCTAGTTTCAACCAAGCTACTATAAGATCCAAGAAAATTTAGTGTTGACCAAGAATCAGTTTCAACCAAGTGACAATATTAATGTCAAGCTAGAAGCTCTATAGAGACTGAACAATTCAGTGATGACAGAATGTCAGAACTTAGTATTGGTTAAGGAACAACATTATAATTGATTGTGATAAATCATGATTTCCAACTGACTCAGTTGATTTCCTGGGATACGAAAAGTGTGTTGAAGATAAGGATTGGTGTGTTGGATCATTTAATTCAAGGAGAGTATTAGGTAAGATACCTAAAGAATGGATTGTGTGAGAAGTTTCTAGAAAAGAGATGGAGATGAATAGATACAATGAATCTATTGGATCAAATCATAAACCCTAAGATCTATGGTGATTGTGGAAAACATCAAAGGACTAGAATTATCTATTTAAGGAGGCACAAAGGAAAACTGAACAGTGTGCGGAGAGTGAGATGTGAAGAAGAGAAGAGAGAAAAAAATTTGAGCGTGTTCAAAATATTTCTAGTAATATGGAATAAATTTTTTGAGGTTGATAAGAAAATCTAAGTAGAAGGCTTAATTTTTTTGTGAAGACAAGGATGAACATTTGAAAGGGTTGCCAAGAAAATCGAGGGTTTAGATGACAAGGAAGGCTTATTAGGGATTCAACACATGAACTTGTATCATCTTAAAATGGAAGCACTTCTATGTTAATAGTATTTATCCCTCCAAGTAAGTGGTTTGGGGTCATGTCAAGTGCATTGAATGGGTCTTTGCATGGATCTAGCTATTTTCCCTTGTTATGCTTCTCTCTCTCCATTTCTAGCCTATTTCTAACAACCTGCTCTATGAAACTAAAAACTTTGACTTCTAGGTCAAGGTTAACCTCAACCCTAACCTATGGAAGGGTCAACCTCATCCCTAACCCCAAGCTCATTTTTAAATTTATGGGATTTTTGGGACATCAAGCTTTGGAATGTTTCTTTTCCTGCTTCCGAGTTAGCTTTTTTGGGTTTCATAATGGTAGACTCTTAAATTACATATAATCTAGATCTATTCCTAGTGGTTAAGGTTAAATGGGATTTAATGCTCCTATGTCAGCCTTCTTTAATAGTTAGTACCCTAGATCACTATATAAGAAAGCCTTCTCCTCTCATTTTTCTTTAAGAAGCATTAGGAGGTTAGACAAACTATTACCTTTCTACATCCATTATTCTATGAAGTGAAGTTCTACTGTCATTCAAGAATTCAAGAATTCAAGTGTTCAAGCATCCAATTCATCAAGGAGATCCATTGTTAGCCATTGAAGAATTCAATCTCTATGGAGCCCTCTTCTTGAAGATTTCTCCATCCACATTCACTCAAGCATTTTCCTATGAAAAGATACATTCAAGATTGGTGTTGAAGATCTAATATTACTGATTTGAGACATCCTACATACATTTTGAGCATCCGTACTTGTGGATTCAGGGATTTGAATCCTCCACAAGGATTTCAATATAAGCAAGGTGAATTGTTTCATTTTCTTTGTTTACATCTATTGCAATTTCAAGGTTGATTCCAAACTAGGGTTTGACAAAGGAAAACCCCCTATCCAAACAAACAAAACCATTTTTCTTGTAGATACATGTGTGGAACAGTGAATTGAAAGTTAGATTCAGATACACTTTTTGTTCAACTTGCGAGATCCGCAAACTAAAATTTTGTCAAAGCAGTGTAGGTCAAGGTCAACTTTTTAAGGTACAATTGTGCCCCAGGATAGGATTGTGCCCCACTATCAAGGTCAAGGTTGACCTCCCTTTAAAAAGACAAAAGATTTTTGGGTTTTCTCTATCTCGACATTCCTAGTCCAAAATGGATTACAGATTTTCCAAAAACTCCATATAGACATTAGAAAATAGCACTTTCCAAATTCAAGGTACTTAGTATTTGTCTTTTATATATTTCATGATTGAAGCACATACTCCCCCATTATAGAAAGATTATATAACCTCCTCTCTCCCTATTTTCCATCATATGATCCATTTCTACATTAATCACTTTCATGTGCTTAATCAATTTGGATCATATCATTGAAAATTAGGGTTAAGAATGGAAATCTTATTTTCTTCCTATTCTTTTTGGTGAACCTAACATGCTTACCCTCTTTTCTTTTGTGGAATTAGATTCTCTATTTTGATTTGTGGTGTTATATTTTATTTCATATTTGTTAGCTCTTTTCTTGCATTAGGATTAGGTTTAGTTTATGCTCTTGCATTTTAAAATTAAAAAATACAAAAAAATTACAAATTTTCTTTCAAAATACAAAAATATTTATGCTTTATGTTTTCTTAGTTTAGTTTATTTACATTGCATTGTTTTATGAGCTTTATTACTTCTAGTTCTACTTCTAATGTTAGGGTTTGTACTGAGTCTTCTTCTCCTTTCCCTAGGGTTTTAGATGAAACTTTGATTCTTCCTGATTCTAATCCTATTATGGAGAAAATCTCTTCTCACTCATCTCATTATGAAGATGATGCTTTAAGAGTTCCTCTTGAACAAGTCCAAAAACTTTCAAACAAACTTGATAAAATGGGTAATTGGCTTCTTCAAGAAAACCATAATCAAGATTCTACTCCAGCTATTGAGGCTCTTAAGAAAGTTCTTCATGATATTGACCAAGGTGTTAATCTCTTGCATGATATTACTCACCTTGTGCATTCCAATGTTAAACCTTTAGCTCAAGAAGCTCAAGATTTAGGATTGTTTCCTCTTGTCACTAGTCTAGAACCTTCTTATGTTCCTCTTCCTAGTGTTCCTATTTATACTCCTTCTTTGGTGACTGCAATGGTTGCCTCTATCCCCATAAGTGTTCCTATTGTGTCCCTTCCTATATCACAACCTTCTTATCATATTATTCCTTTTTCTTATTCTACTGCTTTGCCAACTGTAGCTCCTAGTGTTCCTCCAATTGTGTCTTCCATTACTATAGCTTCTTACACTTTACCTAGTGTATCTAATGTTGCTATTCCTCCTATTTCTTCTCATCATTCTAAAATTATTAGTTTGGTTCAAATTGTATCATCTTTACAACAATAACTTGCCTCTTTAACTCAAAACAATTTTAGTATCCCTACTTGTGACATGGGAAGTCCATTGTCTCAGGATATTATTCATACTCCCATTCCTCAGCAAGCCAATATGCCTCATCTTAAGAATTATAATGGTAAATGAATCCATGTTCATTATGTTAAAACCTTTCAAATCCTTTTTAGTGATTATTCTCATGATCATAGGATTTTAGCTAAGTTATTGGCTCAAACTTTTTGTGACAAGGCCTTACAATGGGTTTGTTCTTTGATTCCTTATTCTATTCATTCATTTCCTCGACTTGCTAATGCTTTTATTCAACAATTTCAAAACAACATTGGCCCACAAGTGTCTTTGATTGATTTGATGCATTGTAAACAAAACTTTAAACAAAATTTGACTAAATTTATTAGTAGATTTAAGCATTTGCATGCTCAGATTTCCTATCTTGTTCCTAATATTGATATTCAACATATGTTTATTTCAAATTTGCAAAAGGATATTAGAGATAAGATATTTCTTACTGAATTTACTTATTTTCAACAACTTTGTGCAACACTTCATCATTATCAATTACAAGTGACTCAATTTGAGAGCACCACTCCAATGGCTCTTGTTCCTATTGATAAAAGTGATTTTTCTCCTAATCCAAATAAAGTTCAAAAATTCAACAACTATGTCAAGATTAATAAACAAGAAAATACAGTTATATATCAAGTTGTGGTTGCATCGTGCAATGCTACTCCTACATCCACTTCTTTTCAATTGAATCATGTGTTTACTCCTCTTTTTGAATCTTTACATTCTATTATGAATAGGTTGTTAACTACTAATATGATTAGTATACCTCCTATTTGACCTCTTTTACTTGCTACAATAATGGCTAAATCTTTTGATCCAAATTTTTTTTGTCAATATCATCACCAAAATGGTCATGATACTAAGAAATGTTATTCTTTAAAACATAAGGTTCAGGAATTATTGATTATAATGCTTTATATGTTGATAATTTTGATGGTAGTGGGAATAAATTTGTTTCTCCTTCTAATCAAAATTTACAAATCTATACGAATCCTTTACCTACACATGATACTAATTATATTGCTTGGCCATCTTCTTTGGATATTGTGTATGATTCAAAGATGGATTGTCTTAATCATGTGGTTAATCAAGTGGAGCATGTGGTTTAATCTGTGTCTCCACCTTAGTCTTAACCTCCACTTTAATCTCAAGTTTTAGCTCCACCTCAACTAAAACCTAAGCCTAAATTGAAGCCTCAACCTAAACCTTGACAACAACCTAATAAAAAATGACCTCAGGAACTTTTGATTACCTTTGATGATTCTAAGACTATTAAAGCTCCTGATGGTCCCCTTTATATTTATGCTAAGATTGCTGAGATACCCACTTGTGGTTGTCTTGTTGATCCTATCTCCTTAGTTAATGTTATTATAGAAGAAAAAAAAATTATGAAAAGTTTGCAACGTGATTTTTATGATAAATTGGATGTATGGATTCAAAATTGTAATGGTTTTCTTTATCCATCATTTGGTTCTTTCGATTTACTAGTTCAACTTTGTGGAAAGATTTTGAACACCACCTTTGTTGTTGTTCCTACTTTTGATCAATTTCAAGTTAAGCCTTGTTTACCATAGTTAAATGCAATGCATGTTGTTGCTTCACCTATTCATAAATTTCTTAAGTTTATTCATGATAATTAAGTGAAGATAGTTAATCATAGTTTATATCATACTTCTAGGCCCAGGGATTCTACTTCCATGACTTCTTTTGGCCTTCTTTGCCTAATTCATGTCCTTTTCGACTTGATCTTCTTTTCCATTCATATCAAGTCTATAAGCATCATAAGATTCTCAATTAAGTTTACCTCCTTAGGATCTTAACCATGGTCTTTTGCCTACACCTTCCACACCTCCTTTATCCATGGCTTCTACAATTGTTAATCAAGTTCCTCTTGTTGCTTGTTAGTCTGCTAGTAATCTTATTAATCCTCCTATAGAACCTATGAAAGACCCTATAATTGTTCGTCATAGTTCTTAACAAATTTCAAGTAAGGAAAAACATAATCAATTTGCTAATGAATGTCGTAAAAAGCATCATGCTCAAGCTAAAGCTTGTAATTCTATTCTTCAAAAATCTTTACCTTCTTTGGATACAACTATCATGTTGTGTTAGAAGAATTTGTTGCTGATTATAAGTTGCATGATTCTAATGAGTCTATTAGTATCTTAGATCCTATTTTGATTAATTTATATGAATAAGATAATTTTGATGATGTTGATGATGTTAATGATGAATATGAAATTATTGATATTGTCATTGATTTACCTAATATTCCTTCCTCACAATTGACACTTACACCTAGTATTGAACATTGTTATTCTCAAGAGTATCCTTGTTTGGAACTAACTATTATTCCTACTATGTTGGATATAGTCCCTCTTGCAAGTTATCCACCTTCCCTAAATGATAAAAAATGAGATGGGGAGAGTAGGCGTCATGCTTGATTGGCTAGTTCTTCATGGTAGCCTTTTGTGTGTTTGTCTATTGTATTGTGCTTCTCCTGTAATATGTTTTCTAAATGTTGTTAGACTCTTTTATATAATCTTTGTTTCTCTATTGGTGCAAGGTGATCAAAGGATCGCACTTGTTGTATTATTCTTCTATACGTATCTCTATTCTTACATATGTTGTTCCATGTTATGTTGTACCTTTGTTACTGTTCGTACATGTTTCTTTGTGTAAATTTTCTTGGATTCACAACTTGGTAGCACTGATTCTTTTTGGTCTCTAGGTCATGGTCTAAAAAGATTCTTCTTCGTATCTCTTGTGTGATCTTTTCTCCTTTGTCATTTTAGTTCTACTTTCTTTGGGGAATGATTTCAATTCATTTGCAATAATATCATATGCATATCATCTTATGATCATACTGACCCCACAGTAGGTAGATCCCTTATGTGTTCTCTGTATGTTTATGTACTATTTCCCTTGATTTGTCTTCATTTGAGGGTGTCTCATAGTGGAAACTCAATCAGTGGAATTTTTTATGCTTCCATCAAAGCCATTTCTCCTGTTAAAGTGTTGGCAATGAATTTAACATGGGGGCATATGCTTTGCTCACTTATTGCACATGCTTTGCTCACTTTTCAATACATATATATTATTTTTTCAAGATACTTTTTTCTCTCTTTCTAGATTAGTGACTAATCCTTAAAGCATGGATTTATATTTTAGGATATCTTGATCTCTCTAGTTTCAAATATATTTTGATCCCTTAAAGTTGAAGGTGTCCTTAAGATTGGATCTCTTTTTACTTTTTGGTTTTACTCTTATAGAATAGAATATTCTTAAGAGTGAATCCTTGATGGGTTGACTAGTTAGTAGCCACATTCACTAGGTGGTTCAATTCCATCTTTTTAGTTGTGCAGTTTCCTTGTGTGGTTCACAATGGGACATAAGTTCTCATTGGGCAAGATAATCACACTCTTTTTCTTTTTCTCTTTTTCTAGAAATGTCTCTCTTATTATGATCTTAGAGTTGAAAAATACTTAATTCTCTAGGGGCTTGAGGATCTCTGTCTCTTTTATTTTAATTAGATTATCTTTTCATTTAGATATCCTTTACCAAGAGTTTGCAATGAGTCCATACTCTTGCTAAAGTGGGGGCTAAATGTATCATCTTAAAATGGAAGAACTTCTATGTTAAGAGTGTTTAACCCTCTGAGTAAGTGGTCTGGGGTCATGTCAAATGCCTTGAATGGGTCTTTGCATAGATTTGGCTATTTTCCCCCTATTTTGCTTCTCTCTCCATTTCTAGCCTATTTCTAACAACCTGCTCTATGAAACTAATAAATTTGACTTCTGGGTCAAGGTCAACCTCAACCCTAACCTAGGTTGGGGTCAACCTCATCCCTGACCCTAGGTTCATTTTTTAATTTCTAGGAGTTTCAGGATATCAAGCTTTGGAAAGTTTTGTTTCCCACTTCTGGGTCAATTATTTTAGGTTTCAGAATGGTAGACTCTTAAATTACATTTGGTCTAGGACTATTCCTATGGGTTAAGGTTAGATGAGGTTTACTTCTCCTATTCCAACCTTCTCTAGGAGTTGGTGCCCTAGATCACTATATAAGGAAGCCTTCTCCTCTCATTTCTCTCTACGATGCATTAGGAGATCGGACAAACTATTACCTTTCTACATCTATTATTCTATAAAGTGAAGTTCTACTATCATTCAAGCCTTTTCCTATGCAAAGATGTATTCAAGATTGGTGTTGAAGACCTAATACCATTGATTTGAGACATCCTACATACATTTCTCATACATTTGGAGCATCTGTACATGTGGATTCAAGGATTTGAATCCTCCACAAGGATTTCAATATAAACAAGGTGAATTGTTTCATTTACTTTGTTTACATATATTGGAATTTTAATTCAATTTCAAGGTTGATTCCAAATTGGGGTTTGACCAAGGAAAACCCCCCATCTAAACAAAAAAAACCATTTTTCTTGTAGATATAGGTGTGGAACAGTGAATTGAAGAGTAGATTTGGATATCCTTTTTGTCGAACTTGCAAGATCCATAAACATAAATTTTGTCAGAGTAGTGCAGGTCAAGGTCAACTTTTTGGGGTACAATTGTGTCTTGAGGTTGGATTGTGCCCCACTATCAGGGTCAAGGTCAACCTCCCTTTAAAAAGACAAAATATTTATAGGTTTTCTCCATCTTGACATTTCCATTTCAAAACAAGTTGGAAACTTTCCAGAAACTACATATAGACATCAAAAAATAGCACTTTCTAGAGTCAAGGTTAGTATTTGTCTTTTATATATTTTAGGATTTAAGAATATACTCCCCCATAATAGAAAGATTATATAACCTCCTCTCTCCCTATTTTCCATCACATGATTCATTTCTACATTGATCACTCTCTTGTGCTTAATCAATTTGGATCATCACATTAAAAATTAGGGTTAAGAAAGGAAACCTTATTTTTTTCTTGTTTAGAACTGAATAGAGATCTAAAAATACAAAGTGAGTTGTAATCATACAAATCAAACCCTACCATTTCTTTCTAATCATTGTAAATAGTTTGTATTGAAATTCTTTTAATCAAAGATTGACCTAACAATCATTAAGGACTTAATAGTCTATGTAAATCCTTTAACTAGATGATATTCTAATGGAATGTTCTAAAGTACTCTAACAAGGCCACTCTTAATAGGGTGATTGAATCATTTAACCAGGTCACATTCAATAGTTTGTATTGTAATATTTAATAAGGTTGGCTCCCAATAGGGCTCACTTCAAAAGAGTGAAAAAGTGGTGACATGTTACTGGTGTTTTTTCCCAAATTGGGTTTCCATGTTAAATCCTAGTGTTAAACTTGTGTTGATTTTTTTATGGTTTTTTATATTTCAAATGGTTACATTCAGCAAGTCATTTATATTAGGATAGTAAACTGCAAGATAATATTGTTATTCAGATTACAATAGAGGCTAAGTTGCAAGATAATGTTGAACAGAAAATGTTTAAGTGTTTTATTGTTCAATTGGTACTGATGGACCTTGAGTAACTGACCTCTCAATTTTTCTAAACATTCTAACAATTGGTATCAGAGCCTAGTTGCTTGAAAAAGAATTTTTAAGGTACTCAAAGATAAAGATCATAACTCACAAAAGGGAGGTACCAAAGTTGAACAAGGAGAACTTTCATGCATGCCAAATGTTGATGAGGCTACACATATCTAGTATTAGCGATGTTTTAATAAAATTTGTGGACAATGAAGATGTGAAGATAACAATTGTTCCTTTTTTTTTTCAACAACTAAAAGAAAAGAAAGAACATAGTCAAGCAATGTTGAAGATTGCTTCAACCTAAGCTATGTCGTGTTCGATGACATAAAAGACTATGACAATGCAAAAAAAATGTGGGACAAATTGAAGACCATATCTGGAGGAGATGACAATGTTTTGAGAGCCAAATCAAGAAGCCTAAGAGGTAAATTTGATGACATGAGAATGACAGAAGGTGAGAACATAATACAATATTGTACAAAAATCAAGGAAGTTGTCAATGCTATTCAAGGTGAAAATGGAAAGATTAAATATGAAATAGAAATAAGCAAGGTATTGAGAACTCTTCTTCCTATTTATGCCATTAGGTTTTCTACAATACAAGAGCTAAGATGCATTCCAGTTAACAAATTGACTTTGGAAGGTGTAATTGGTAGGCTTACTACATTTGAGATGTCTAATTTTGATAATTACACACCAAGTACCATTCAATCTACTTTTAAGTCACAACTAAATCTTAGCAAAAGAAAAGGAAAACATGTGAAGAGTGATAGTGACACTTATGGTGATGAACTTGATGAACTTGAAGTAGTTATAAAAAAAAGATATGGAAGAGGCAGAGGTAAATACAAAGGTAAACTACCTATAATTTATTTTTCATGCAACAAGAAGGAGAGATGACTGAGACTATAAGAAGAAAAAGGATGACAAAGGTAAGAAATCATGTTACATTGTTGAAGAAGAAACTAACACTGAATCTAAAAGTAATGATGATGAAGTTTTCTATGTTGCTATGAAAGAAGATTTTGATGAAGATGATAAAACTTCTTTAATTTCTTGTGTGAAAAAAAGTGATAAATGGATAATTGAGAGTGGTTTCTCTAATCATAGGACTGGTGATAGAAACAAATTTGAGGATATTGGACCATAAAAGGGTGGTTGTGTTAAATTTAGTAATGATATTCCATATATTGTGAAAGGTAAAGGGACTATTCAATTGACTGACAAAATCAAGTGTGACAATGTTTACAGGGTGGAAGGATTTAACTATAATTTGTTGAGTGTTTCATAGCTAAACAAATTAGGATACAGAGTTGAATTCCATCACAGAATGGCCAAGATATATGATGTTGATCGCAAGCTGATTAGAAGTGGTGATTAGACAAGAGGTTACTTGTTCTATCTAGATTTATCTAATAAGACAAGTTTGTTTGCACAACAAGAAGATGTTTGGTTATGGAAAAAAATATTATGTGATGTAAATTTTGAAAATTTTGTAAACATTAGTAAAATGAAGATTGTAAGAGGGTTTCCAAAACTAAAGAAGCCTAATAATGTTATGTGTAAAAAATGTCAATTGGGAAAATGACAAATTCTAGTTTTAAGAGAAAAATATACACATCTAGTGATATTTTGGAATTAGTTCATACTAACTTATGTGGACCTACTAATATACAGAGCTATTCTGGAGATAATTATTTTATTATGTTTGTTGATGGTTACTCTAGGATGATGACTGTGATGTTTCTCAAAGATAAATGTGATGTTTTTTCAATTATTTAAGTGGTACTTAGCCATAGTTGAAAAATAAATAGGGAAGAGTTTGAAGTGTCTGAGATTGATAGAGGTGGTGAATTCATTTCCAATGAGTTCAATAGATTCTACAACGACAAAGGAATCAAGAGACAGATGTCAGCACCAAGGACCCCTCCTTAAAATGGGATAGTTGAAAGGCAAAATAGGTCAATCATGGACTATGCTAGAACATTGATGATGGAGAAGAATGTATCACAAAAATATTGGAGATAATTTGTTAGTATTGTTGTCTATACCTTGAACAGAGTACAAGTCAAGAAAGTTACAAATGCTACACCTTTTGGACTATGGTATGGATATGCTCCTAATGTGAAATATTTCAAAATCTTTGGAAGAAAATGCTACATATTTAAAGATAATAGGAATAGAAAACTTTATGCCAAGAGTGATAAACGTATATTCCTAGGATACTCCACCAAGAGTAAAGATTATAAGTGTTTAAATTCTAACATTGAAAAAGTTGTGGAAAATGCAAATGTGAAAGTTCATGAATTTATAGAAAAATATGATGTTGAATGTAAGAAGGAATCTAAAGTTTATAGTGCATTCATATATGTGGATGATGATGCTTCAAGCACTCCTACTGAGCAAGAAAACAAAGTTGTAGTATTTCAATATATGGGGAATGTTGAGGCACAAAAATTGATTGTCAAGCAACAGACAGTGGATGTCGAGCAACAAGAAGAAAATGTTGAGTCACAGACAGACAATGTCAACCATCAGGTAGAAAATTTTGAGCGTGCAAAACCAGAATTAGAACCTGAACAAGAAATAGATAAAAAGCCTAAGATTATTTTTCAAGATGAAGTTATTAAAGAACAGACTATTGGAAATGTTGTTGGATACAATTGTTAATTGTGTATTGTCTTTGATGTTACACAAATGTCATCATACAGAGTCTACCGAGCTCAGATGATCAACAAAGTAATTTACAGTGTTAACCGAGCTCCCATGATTAACGAACAAAAGTTAATATTTACCGAGCTCACTCGGGCATGAAAGGATTTTGTAGCAAAAAGTTAGTGTTAACCGAGCTCCCAAGGTTAACGAAGAAAATTTAATGTTTACTGAGCTCACTCGAGCATCAAAGGATTTTGTAGCAAAAAGTTAGTGTCAACCTAGCTCCCAAGGTTAACAAAGAAAAGTTAATGTCTATCGAGATCACTCAGTTATCAAAGGAAATGTGGCAGAGAGTTAACTTCTACTAAGCTCACAAGGTCAGCAAAGGAAGGTCAGTGCTAACCGAGTTCACCCGATCTCCAAAGGATTTTTGCAGGGTTTGCAGTGTTTATCAAGCCTCACTTGGTTAGCACTAGAAAACCATTCTGGAGAAGTGATCACCAAGCTGGGTCGGCCAGCAAAGGATTTTATTATTTTGATATTAAGTTCAATTGTTTCATGCAGCCAACTGATGTAATGTTTTTTTTTTGTTGTTGTAACTTATATTTGAGCCGACTTGATAATCTGAAAGGTATATATTTAGATGTTCAAGTTGTGAATTAAGGTGTGTGTGTGAGTATATGGATGAGGATGGAATAAGCAAATATTGAGCAAATTTTGATGAAAGATTAGATATATTGGAGGAGCTACAAAGTTGTATTCGATCAGTAAGGATCTAGTAAAGAAGACTAAATATCTGTAATCAACAAAAGATAAGTTGCATATCTTTTAGGTCACCTCATTGTTGCTTTCTAATCATTGTAACAATGAATCTAGAATCTCTTAATAGAGTTGGTTTAACAACCATTTTGTAAATCCTCTAACAAGGTGACAATTTAGTTGAATTGTTCTAAAGACCTCTAACCAAGCCACTCCTAACAGCGTAATTAAATCCTCTAACAAGGTCACACCTAACAGTGTGCATTGTAACCTTTAACAAGGTTGGCTCCTAACAGGGCTCACTTCAGAAGAGTGAAAATTGGTGACTAGTTACTTGGTGGTTTTTCTCATATTGGGTTTCCATGTTAAATCTGGTGTCTCTTGTGTTCATTTATTTGAACCTTTGCAAGCATAATAATAACTATGAATGCTAGATGATCAGTAATTAGTTAACCTACCGAGTTACAGTATTCCTGCACTATTTATCGAGTATCAACAGTAAGTAAATATTATAGACATCTAAGGGATTTTTGGAATTGTTTTTTTGGTAACTGATTCACCCCTCCCCTCTTAGTTACTTCATCTCTATTTCCAACAAATATATGGTGAGCAAGGTGATTGAGAGGGGGGCTGAATCAGGAACCAATAAAAATTTAACTTTAATTTACCAATTAATCCTTCGTAAACTATTCTAATCTAATTAAATGCATGAAAGATTGAAATTAATTAAAACATTCACAAAATTTGACACAATATTTGGTAACCCATAAACCTTCCAAATAGAAAGTAAAACTGGGGTGGGGATGATACCAACAAGTTTTAGAACTATATTATAAAGTTGGCTTGTTAAGGCTTACAAATAATCACTTCTGATGATCTACCCTATTAGGAGCAATAAGGACTATTAGGTCCACCTTGTGAAAGGATTTATACAATACAATGAAGTATGTACTCTGTTAGGAGATTCTACATAAGATTGTTAAGTCAACCTTGTTAGAGGATTTGACTAATGAACCAGTGGCTAATCTCTACACTGCAACTCAGTTTGTTGAATGAGAATCCTTTGATGTAGAAAGATCACCTTAATGTGATGGATGAGACTCTGGTTTTCCTTATACGGCTTGTATCCTTCAAACTTGCATACTCTTCATATTTCATACATTCTCATACTTATTTGGATATAACAAAGATATCTCGCATATATACCATTCAGAAGTCCACTCGGGTGGTATATCAACACTCAAAAATATAGTGAACTCGGTAAGCTCTTCCACTTAGTTGACACTGGTACTCAGTCCACATTGATCACTCAGAAGTAGGCTCGAATTCAGTTAACACTAATGACTCAAAAAGCACTATAGAGCTTAGTTGACATTGTAGAGCTTGAATGATACTACATCTTAGTCAACACTACTTTCCTTCTACTTGGTTAACATAGATAGCTTGGTTGACATTGTCTTTCTACTCTACTCGATTTATACTGTAACAAATTGGTTTACACTCTGAAGCTTCACAACAATACAATAGCTTAGTTTACACTGTGAAGCTTGGTAACAATGTAACCATTCACATGATCAAGTGTTTTGGCACTATTTGACAAATTTTTTGACCATAATGTCAACAATCTCCCCCTTTGGCATTAGTGGAAAAAACATTTATCGTACCAAAAAATTTGAATACTCAAAAATGATAATTCAAAACTTCCCCTGTCAATATACTTGGGTCTGAAGCTCCATTTTAATTGTTGTGTTGATATTTGACTCATGCTGACTATGTTTTTGAAATTTTCAAAATGGATTTTGTAGCTCTATTGTACATAACTATATTTCCCCCTTTATGTATTTCCTTTTTTTTTGGATGATGTATTCTTCCTTATATACACATGCATATGCTATATTCTTCATTCCCTCTCATAGATATATTCCCCCTTTTTTGACACAGATGCCAAAAAAAGTGCATATTTACAAGGTAACACCAAAATGTGAAAGGAAATCACTATGTACCTTCAAAATTAGAGACATTGTTTTGTCCCAATTATCTTGCAAAACTTTTGAAGTACGCAAAGCTATCTGTACTTTAGTTGATAATTCCATCACATGACCAAAAATAGAAAATTTTTTGTCATGGATTAATGTCTTTTCATGATAAATGTGTTTCTAAATTGCATCCATGTTAGGAATTATCAAACTATGAATTTCTGCTAGTGTAGCCCTAATTCTTGCTTCTTCTCTCAAAAATTTTACCAACAAGTCTATTAGATACCTAATCTTTACAAAATGTGTTGAGCTAGTGCTAGGGTCAAGTGACATGCAATGCCCCACTAGGAGATCGTTGGAACAAGGATAAAGATAAGACAAGATAATAATAATAAATTGAAACTAGTATGGATGCAGATGACATACAACATACGAGGATCACAAAGATCACAATAAAAGACTAATCTTGTATCATCCCTTGTATCATAGCTTGTATATCCAAATCTTGTCCAAATCTTGTACCATATTCCAGCTTGTAAATAATCTTATATCCTAGTTTGTATCTTATCACATGCATAAAAAGAATCCCATTTTTCTTAAACTTTTCACAAAACCATCAAATTATCCAACTATCCATCCAACACACTCTAAAACATTTCCATCTCACAAAACCCAAACATGAACAACCTTGTACATTTGTAACATATCTTGGTCTATCAGCTTGTACATCCTCTTTAGCTTAGTACCATTATATCTATCCAGCTTTCATGTTAGTTCATCCTTGATCAGCATCTTGCACACATCGTATCCTTGATCCTAGGGATCTCCGAAACCCATCTCTCGCCAATCTAGCTCTTTGACATCTTGTTGCATCAGCTTTATCATCCCATAATCCATCTCCCTATCCTGGATTCTTTTTTATAGTGCTCTGCTCCTTCATCCTCCCCCAATCTTGAAATTCTTAAGCTTATTTACTCTTGTGCCGCTGATTTTCCCCTTTATCATTCTCCTATAGTGAGAGTTTGAGCTAACTAAACCTCTTCTCTTAAGCCACTCTTCATCCTCCCACCCGCCAAGATTCTTGTACTTTTCAAGAAATCGTCGAGACTCACTTTCTCTCCCTGCTACCTTCTTGATGGGGCATCTCACAGTCCATTCTCTCCTCTTCTGCTCTAGCCTCGAGCATCTTATTTTCTTATCTTTGATGCCATGCCACTTGCGGCATCACATAAAGAACTATCTTTGTACATTGGTCCATAGGAGTGGTGAAGGTAGCTATGCCTCCCAACCACATGGAGCCTATAGGTCCACTCTTGTCGTGCCAATTGAGATAATAATCCAACCATAAACACACATAAAGAAAACGTCCATGGCTAACACTCATGCTAGACAGTATGATGACTGAAACCAAGATCATAGACAATGCATAAACTATAGGTCTTGGTTAGACACTCAATGGGCTACTATGTAGGGCCTGACATCATGGAGAGTTGCTTGGCATTGACAAGCCCAAGGCATTTCAACTCCTCAACGGAGGGCCCCCTACATATGTTTTATTATCTTAAGTTTTATTACCACCCAATATTTTCTTTAGTTATCACTTAATTAAAACTTCCTCTATCAACCCTCTGGAAAATGGTCACTAGGCTACAAGATAGAAGCTTGCTCCATATGCTACCCTACCCTACCTACAGACACCTAAAAATCCTTTAAAAAATAAAATATTTTTATTTTTTGAAAAAATTCCTTGATGACATCATCATTAATTAATTAATTAATTAATTAATTAATTTTGTATGCAATTAAATCTATTTATCTTAATTTAAAATATTTAATTAAGGAATTCCTTCCAAAAATGTTTAAATCTTATTTAAACATTATTTCCTTATTTATTAATTATTTAATTAATAAATTGACCAAAAATCTCAAAATAAATCAATAATTTATTTTTTGCCCAAAACTTGGCCAATTTCCTTAAGACCACTAACCTCTTCAAAAATCTTCTAATCCTTCTTTAATTTCAATTAAAGGCTAATCCCATCATTTCCTATCCCTAATCCCAACTCAAAATATTTAATTAAGATTAAATATTAATCCTCGTGTTTATTAAAAATGTTTTAATAAATATCTCCTCAACCCAAACCCTTGAAATAAATAAAACTTTATTTATTTTTTGAAAAACTTTTTTTATCCTCATCCTAGGAAGTTCTAGACTCTTCTAGAAAGTCTTCATCCTCATCCAAAGCCTAGACTCTTCTAGAAGATGTCAAGCCTTATCTTTAATCCTAATCCTAATCCCCTCCTAACCTTGTCACATTCCCTAAACATGGGTTAAGACTTGCTAACCCTAGCCAAAGTTAACAAATATCTCCTCCTTCACCCACCCTCATTTATTGCCATCTACTTGCCTATCCCTAAGCTAATCCTAAACCATCCTAATCCATCCTCTAATCATTTGTGCAATCCTAAGAAAACTTAAAACCTTCCTAATCCAACCCAAGTCAAAATTTCTCACCCTCCAACATAAATGTCCCTCAAATATCTCTTACACTCTCCTTCAATGCTCTTACAAAGCACTTATGAAAGGTCTTTATGAAGATATTATCCCTTGAGCCTCCTTTGTTGACTCATCCTTGACCTTTCCTCCATCCTCTCACCCTGTGACATGTCTCACTCCCTGATTGGTTGTAAGGAAGCACAATCCATGTGCTCTCCTCTCATTCAATCTGAGCCCTCCATAAGCTTTCTCCTTTCCTTCCATCTTAGCCCTCCATCCCTCAAGCCTCTTGCCTATAAATTGGATCCTTCTCCTTTGCAAAGTCGAACACAATCTAGAAAGTAAAGCCATAATGCCATTTTGAGAAGCCATTTTTTACATCAAATCCATTCACCAAAATCTATCAAAAATCCTCCATTGAATCCCATTTGAGCATTTGAGCATACATACATAATCAAGCCATCTTAGCTATTAGACACACCTCTACATCAAGTGATCATCCTCATTGAGAGAGCCTATCCATGGCTCATATTCTCATTTGAGGGCTTCACTTTGTCTCTCATGAAGTTATGTTAAATTAGTATGCAAATACTTTTATTATTATTTTAATTTAGTATTTCTAACATACTAAAGTAGCATATACATTTTGGCATGCTCGATGGGACCCCGCATGGGTCATCTTCATTACCTTTTTTAGTCAAGTTTTGTATGTCATTTGCTAATTTTGGCTAATTTTGCTCATTTTTGTGATTGGTAGGATTGTATAAATTGGTTTTGTAGGTCCACATGAGCATGAAGAAGACAAAGGAACTCATAGTCTATCTCATAGTGTTTGTAGATTTTTCAAGCTTATAGGTGGATGAAGCACTTGGAATTCTTCGCCCTCTTCTTGTCTATATTCTTCTTCTATTCCATCTACTTCTTCTTCTTCTTCTTGAGGGATCTTGGCCTATTTTTTTAAGGAAGAAAATTCATACACACTTTTTTTTAAGTGCTTAAAATGAACCCCCAAATCATACTTAAATCCATTAAAAACTAAAAAAATTGCAAAAAAAAAAATCTTTTAACAAGTGAAACTAAACCAATCCAATCATTTGCATCCTTGCAACATCAAGGTTTTAGATGCATTCATGCAAAGTTAGGAACACTTCATTTTTTGAAATTTAAAAAGAACTTCAAGTTTCCATTTCAAAAGGTTCAAAATCAACACTAAGTGGACACTAAAATCTAAATCAAACTCAAAGTATCAATCAAGGATAAAATGAACCTCATTTGCAAATATTTTAAAGTTCTTTTAAAAATCTCATGAAAACTAAGAGTCCTAAATGGTTGCCAAAATTGTCTTAAAAGCTTTGTTATTTGTTCCAAAAAAATGTCTTGTTGCAAAAGCTTGAATGCTCCTTAGATTTTTCATGCATCAAAACAATCTAGAAATATCATTTTTTTAGGCTTAAAACATGCAAACTAGAACACAAAATCTTGAATGAAAACCAAAGTCCAAAGAGTCATTTTTACTTTTGAGTCCAAAACAATCTTGAATGATCTAAGGTTAAAACAAAGCACTTCAAAGTTCTTAAAACAACACACAAAATCTCAATCTTGAATGCTCAAAGGAAAAAACTTGAATGTTTAATCACTTGTCTTTGAATGCATGTTGCTAAAATCACTCTTGAGTGCCATGGATTAAAATCAAGTTTGTTTTTTTTTATGAATGCATGATTAAAACAAAAAATCCAATCTTGAATGCCATAGATCAAATAATCATCTTTTGGGGCATAAAAATAATCCACATTTTAGAAACTTTCTAAGTTATAAAAACAAATAAAGACACTTTGAGTGAATTTGTTGTTGGACTCACCCTCTTTAATCACCTATCATTCTAACCATTGGTTGCAATATTAGCGCCATATATGGGGATGGATCTACCTAAGAAGGTGTTAAGTGCTCCACAAAAATCAAATTCCACTCACTTGAGTTTTTATTGGTTTTTCTAAGATAGAAATTTTTTTGAATGCACATTAGTCTCGCTAACACTTCATTTGGGCATAAAAATTGAACAAATCTTGACGTGGAGGGCCTTCGAGTGCGCACTTGAAATTGAGCTTTACACCCATATTTGTTTTGGGCTTAAAACAAACTCACACTCAATCTTGAATGCCTTAAAGAAAATCAATCGATACTTGATGTGGAGGGCCTCCGGGCGCGCGAGTTTACTTTTTGTTGACCCTAAATCTTCTTGGTGTATTCATTCTTCGAACACTTCTCTTTTTTTGGCGCATTTCAAATTGGAATTGAACCTTTGCATATTAAATCATGTGTGTTTTCAAAAGGTCTAGATCAAAAAACTTAAAGTGTCAGTTGGAAAAGAACTCTATCTTTTAGCCCAAGATCATCCAAGTCTTCTCTCCCCTTGTTGTCTTTCAAGGCCATCTTGGGTACATAAGATTAGGATCCAAAATCTTGTCTTAGCTTTTAGGAGGCCTGCTTGGGGATTTCATCACCCTTTGGGATGACCTCAACTCCAGCGTTCCAACGGAGTATAAAGATCGGGAGGTGAATCCAAAGACACCTCTCTTGGGATCAAAATTTTGTCAATCGAACTAAGCCTCAAGGAACTTTATACCCTTGAGAAGCTAAAGAGGAGAAGTGGGTTACTGCTCCTCTCAGCTGTGTGACATTATTTTGGTTTCATCTATGAATTTGGGCCTCACTTGCCTTGGGTATATCGAGGACTCCCTAGCTAAACCAACTATCAGCCTTGTAGACAACCATCTAGGATGTTAATGTGTTTGAAGTGACTGATCGAAATATTTGTAGAATATACACACTCCATAGTGTAGTTAATGTCTTCTGAGAATCAAAACTTCTATTTGGTTGTTCCTATCTATTGCTTGATCTTTTACTTGCTGAATGAATATTTGCCAAATTCATTCAATCCTAGCTTAGGGCACACTTAGCATAGTCACTACCTATTTCAGAAGTTGAACAAAGTTTAAGCAAAACAACCACGATCTCTCAAAGCCAAATAGATTCAGGAATTTATGTCAGAACAACCCAAACCAAAATAGAAGTTTCACAAAACCAAACTCAAGCCATCTCAGGTATACCAAGAAATTTTTGCCAAGAGAAAGGAAGTAACACCAAGCCCTCAAATTACCAAACTCCACAAAGCAAAAGACAAAGCTGTCGATGAAGCCCTTCAAGACACTTGGTTAGATCGCACTATCAAATTTAGCAAACATCCAGGAGTTAACCCTGCTTATGTCTTACCAACTAGGCATGATTTCTATAATTAGGCCCCCTTGTTTCTCCACATCTTCTTTCATAAGTTTCACTTTAGAGTCATCTTTGTAGGAAAGCCAGCCATTCTAGGCTATCCCTTTAAGCATTTTAGCTCATCCATCTCATCTAGTTCCTTGCCTTAGAACCAAACCATCTAGCCAGCAATCAAAAATTTCACATCCAAGCCTTCAAAATTATTGTCACATTGCCAGAACTTGTTTTTCCTATCATCTTGCAAATCCACTAGTCTCACCAAGGTTATCCCTCTGACAGAGATTTGTCTAGGGTAATCTAGCCTTGTCACTTGTCATTCCTCATCACCTTGAGCTAAAGGTTGGGATCCACAAGTGGTCAATCTCATGTTTTTCCTAAGGGATCATCAGTCTATCCTTAAGTTGACACAATCACCACCAAGCTCGTACATAGGAAAGCAGACCTTTCGTGCTTTGGCAACATATCTTTGAAGTCAGAATCCCCAACCTAATCTTCCTTAGGTTTTTCATATAGCTTTGCCTCAGCCTAGAAAATAATTTGCATAGAAAAGCCTCCCCCCTTTTGCATCCATCAACATTGTTGTAGCTCATCCCTAGGAAAATTTTCATGCCACCCATCACTCGCTTAGCCAAGAAGAAGAAGGAAACAATAGAGCCCTATCATGTGGATCAGACAGTATCGCTCCCCTTGAGCACTCAACCATCCTTCAGCCCAGAGAATGCTATACCATCACCTATTGACATTGAAGCTTTCATGAACCAACCAAAAAATGCAGTATTTGTGAACACCATTATAGACAAGAACAAAAAAAAAATCATGGCAAAATTTCAGAGGGACAATGTAGGAGCCTTCAATTTTGGAAGACCTCCTCCCTTATTAGATCCTTCTCACCCTCTGTTTGGGCAGCTGCCACCACCCATAGGCTCTTACGATTCAAATCATCCTTTGTATATACCAAAAGAAGAGCCTCAACCCACCTCATATGATCCAATAGACCCAAACATACCAGCCTCCACTCAAGTTGAAATCATATTCCCAACCCAACCCTAATGATAATAAATTTTGGCAAGTCCATGGAAGATCTAGCCTAACAAGTCACCCAACAAATGTACATACATGTACTTGTGTGTGGCACACCACCATTACATAGATCATAACACAAGGACAAGATGAGAACACATGCAAAATATCACTTAACTGAAAACAACCTCAGGAGGATAGATTCTACATGAATATGAAGAACAATAACCATACATCATGAACTCACTCAACCAGCCTCAATCTGGGAGTATGGATTCTACACAAATCCCAATGATGTAACAAGACCAAACATCATGAACTCACTCAGTCAGCCTCAATCTGGGAGTATGGATTCTAGATGAAACCTAGTGTCCATGAAACAATAACAAAGGTCCAAAAGAAATAATAACACCAGGTATAAAACCACTCAATCGAACACAAAGTTGGGAGTACATATGCAGTACACAACCCAATGCAAACATAAAAATGTAGAAATGATCTGACTGACATCCTACATATAATACAAGTCCACAACCAACATCATGCCAAGAAAACCTAAGAAAACTAGGCAACACACAAATCGAGGTAAAAACTTCAAAACTCAAAAACTACAAAATTAAAACCCTTTTGATCTTAGGAAAAAAAGCCACAAATATCAAATAAAATATGATTTTGGAGTCTGTATGCAAAAATGGCCAGCAAAACGATGCAAAACCCCAAACCCTCATCCCAAAAAATAGGGAAATGCTCATACCCAAACCGAGTAGAGCTAGCATACAAAAATAGAGGGGAACATTAGTTTTCAGCCTCCTAACAAATGACTACCATAAAAAATAGTAGAAATGAAGCTAAAATGATAAAATGGGAGAGCCCTAGCTCACAACTAAAAGGGCAAAATAGGAATCTAAACCATAAAATAAAAATCCCGCAGAAGTGGCCAAAAATTGCAGCAATTTAAGGTCTCCCTGAGCTAGATCCAACGAGATCAATCTTGCAACAACTCCATACCTGTAGCTCCCACAATGAACAAAATAGTGATTCCTCATGAAGAGGATTTTGAGTTTTACTCTCACACTTTCTAATTCAAAAGTGAGAAGTGAGGAATTAAATTCCTTTTTCAAATACTTATTCATTTTTCAAGTGAATAATCAATTAGGGAAAACAACCAGCCAAGTGACCCAAATGAAAACATGTTATTCCAAGTAATTTGAATTCATCTTTGGTAAAGCTACCAAAAATTAAAAATCAATTAAATAAAGCCCAAATACCCAAAAACACATAAATTTCCTTAACAACTTTCACAACAATGTGAAACTCTAAATGCATAGATGTGCTTACTAGTCTAATCACATAATGCAAATGAGTCCATATTTATCAAATCACTAGAAGGTTTAATTTAAACATTTAAATAAGATACATTAACCATATAGGGATGACATTAATAAATATGAACAGTTGAATCACTAACTCCATGTGCCACTGTCAGGGATATAAATCCTGCACACTAAAATACACAATCAAGTGCAATTGCATATAATAAATTAGCCAAAGCAATAAATGTATTAAATAAACTAATATAACCATTTATTTAATTATACTAAAATAATCTACTTACATCACTCACATTGGCATATAGCATAATAAAGCAAGAATGAAGTAAATAACCATAGCATTAAATCCATCACATAACATAATCAAAGATATGTCCAAATACTAGATAACGAGATATCATCATAAAACATATTATCATCTCAAAATGGCATCATCATGCAAATATGATCAACTAAACAACATAGTATTCTAACATCTATGATACTAAAATCAAAGTATAACAGCTAACCCTCAAATCATCTCAAATGTAAAACATAACGTGAGTAACAAGTATCTCTCAATCAAAACATAACAAGGTAAATATCTGCAACATATAACGACTAAATCCAATATGGACAATCCATCTCTAATTATTTAAGCATTTAATAATGGTTGTTTAAACAACAACAAAAGGCACTTAAAACACATAAGTGAACACAGTTATAAACATGACTAATCACTGCTATAGGAACCTAGTCAAGTGTAGCAAGATAATTGTATACAATGCAATCTCTACACATATCTTAGGGTAATCGTGGCACCACATTGATCCTGGTAACCACTGGCACAAACCTCAGTGAAATATAAATCACATCATAATCTTGTAAATCATCCATAGGCATAAAAAAAAACTAATATAGTAACATTAATCAAATCACCTCCAAGGTGTAAACCACTCATGGTCCCAAACATGATCCCTTTTCAAGGAGACATCAACAAGGCTGCATCCATCGGGATGAGTTACAGAAGTGAAATGGGAGAGGTACTACATGACAACTAGTTTACACTTACCTTTAGATCATTATCTATCTTTAACAACTTTTCCTTGATTTCCTTGGTAAAATTTGTAGTATCACTTAACTTTATAAACAAGGAAACAACATTATTAATAGTACTCTCAAAAGTAACAAGAATAGTGGACAGTTCCACTTGATCTATGGAAATCTTCTATTTTGCATTCTTTAAAACCTTATTCTCAAATTTTCTTTCTACCCTCTGTAGTAGTTTTTCTTGACCATTTGAATCTTCATTAAACTTGTGCACTATGTCAACAAGTTGGTCCAAGATAGGTTTCTTTTCATCAATTTCTATACCAAGTGCATCAACAAATATACCCTTGATATATTCTAGCACTTGATTTCTTTTCTTCTTCTCTGCCACTAGTTTTTGTTGTTTTTCCCTTTTCTTCCAAAGTTCTCCAAGAGTGTCCATCTAATCAAGAGTAAGATTGGAGAGATCCCAATTTGGAATTACTATGTCTTCCTCTAGATCAACTTCATTAGTGGAAACTTCAGACTCTTTCTCTTTTGCCTTTGGAAGAGGTGAAGGAATCATTTCCTTACCTTTACTTAAATCATCGATGCTTAGTTGAGGCTCCACCTTAACTATCATTGCACTTATTGTGGAATCACTTGCAATTGAAACAATGTTACTGATTTGAGAAACAACAACAATGGAAGAATTACTTGCATTACCTTGTTGTGACTCAGTCTAAGTTGGTGGTGAGAAGAGTGGAGCATGTTTTTTGATAGATGGAGTAGTGGTAAAAGTACTCATTACTGAACTAAGAAAGATAGCTCCAACAGTCAATTGAGTGCTCAGTTGAACAATGTTTAACTCAATTATTTGTGACTCGATTATAGCCTTCTCTAAACTTTATGTCACTAAAGTTTTTCTTAGAGAGTTAGGGATGGAGGCCATTACCTCTGCTATAATATTTTCAGGATCTTAGTCTTGAATATATCAAATCTTAGGTAGATCCTCACTTATTGTTTGATCATCCCCATCATCTTCATCATCATTCTCATCATCCACTTGCACTACTTCCTTTGTGGGCTTTATATCATGCAATCCATAAATATTCTTCCATTAATTTGTATTGGATTGTACAACATATTAAATATCATTTGAAAAAATTAGGAATGCATTGAACTTAGGAGTTAATTTATGTTCATGTTTTGTCAATGCTTCCTTCACTTCCTTGTCTAAAATATATGGCATAAACTTCCTCAAGGTTTGTTCTCAGATATCCTTGGAAACCATTACAACATTATCCCAATAATGTGCTACTTCCTTAAGTATAATATCTAGAACTTGACTAGTTAATTCACTCAGAGAGTATTTCCATTTAGCCAACCACTAAGGCTTGTTCTATCTATTTTTTATCTTCCTTGCTTCTTCTTTCATACTATCTACGATTTGAAATATGTCATACCCCACCTTCAATGAGTCTTCTCAATATTTATTCAAAGGTAGGAGTAGACTTTTTTAATTTTACCTATTTCTCTTCTTCTTCATCTTAAAGTTTGAGCTTCTTTCTTGATCTAGTAGGTCTCTTGGTGAAAAAGGTAGGTGAGGATTTTGTAGCTTTCTTAATTACAACTTTACCCTTCTTCTTTGGAGGTTCCTCTTCTTATTCTTCTTCTTCTTTATGTTCCTCTTCTTCTCCTTCATCTTCAATATCATCATCCTTACCTTCTATGAGTAGAAGAGGGGAATCGGATTCTACACACACCTTTTTGATCTTTTCCTTCTTCCTGCCTCTTTTCAGGGCTTGAGGAATCTTGATTTCAAGTGAAATCCTAGTTTTTGCCTCTTCATATGTTCCAAAATATGGTGCTTTAGGATCCATAGGCTCATTGAGAAGAGCCTCTATGATATCCTTAGCAATATTAATGTTTACCTTATAACTAAGAGGTCTTACCCATGCAACTCTAGGCCTGACTACTTGAATGTATACCTTATCATAGTTCACAAGGAAACATATGTCTTGTTCATATTCATCAACTAGTTGATTTAGAATTTTGAGCCTACTTTGCATCCTTTCGTTGAAGGTTTCGAAATATGCATTCATGATGCCCACAAAATTGTCTCCCATTTCAGCTATAAATTCATTGATTTGATATATAATAGGTCTATCTTTCTTCCATACTATAATACCTTTTGAAGGGAAAAAATTATGAATATAAAAGAATAAACATACTAAGAGTGATCCAAAATTACATGGATTGGCCTTTGATGCTCAGACGATTTCCCTATTCTTTCTCAACTGATTCAATTGCAACTCAACGAGGTCAAAAGAAAGATTATTCTTTACTACCTTGAAGTCCAAGTCCACATCTTTACATGCAAGACTGTTTGGTCAACTAGAGCTATATATCTTGTGTGCAATCACATGAATACCAAACTTTATCTCCATGTCCATAACACCATTCAACTTCATTCATCTTCCATACCACTCGATGAGAGTCTTCTTTGCCAGCTCAACCCGACCTAGGGTTTTGGTTGTCTTAGCTTTATCAATCATGGGAAACCCAATAACCCTATGAATCATTTTCTTTGTGATTTTGATGGGTTGTCGAGCTATAATTACATATCATGAACACGGATTAGGATAAACCTAATCTGCTTAGTTCAAAAATTCCTCAACATATGTAGAATGTGGGTCAAATCTTTCACTTCTAGGTTTTTATGCTAGGGTTTTAGGTTTCCATCCACAAATAATGCTTCATATGGTTCATTATCTCTAAATTTCTCAATTCCTAAATTGAATAGTGATAATAGGATCTAATATCATGTAATAATAGTACCTTTTGGTGGAATATGTGAGTGTGCATTGACTAGGTCCAATTCCTCCACAATTGCAGGACTGAGCTTGAACTTTGGGTCTGTAGGTGCAACATTCCTAACTAACATCTTGGATCCCTTCTTGACTATGTTTCTTGATGAGGATGCCATATTGCTTGATGATGGAGAAATAAACTTTCAAAAATTTCCTCTAAATTTCTCTAAATCACTCTAAAATGCTCTGGGGACTCAAGATCATTGTTATATCCCCACTAATAGGTTCAGTTAGGGAAAAATAATACCTACAAAATAAATGTTAGAATCAAAATAGTAATAAAACTAACTATATTACTCTACCCTCTAATTTAACCCCAATCTTAAGGACATCTCCAAGTCGAGCTTCTTAGCTCATAGCTACCTTGTCGTCTTCTCGAGAGTGCACCCCTTAAGATTCTTCTTGGATGGGCATCCTCTATCCAAGGCTACTCACATATGCATACGTTGAGAACTTTAGAATATTCTGTTAGGTCAATTATCAGCCATGGCGAACAATGAAGATCTTAAATACCTCACATGCTCCATGCTATGATATTGACACTTGGCCATGGAAGACAATGGAGATATTAAATATCTCGCATGCTCCATGCTATGAGTAAGATTGATTCTCAGCCATGGTAGACAATGAAGATCTTAAATATCTCGCATGCTTGATGCTACAAGTAACATTAATTCTCGGCCATGGCGGACAATGGAGATCTTAAATATCTCACATGCTCCATGCTTCAAGTCTCATTAATATCCATGGTATTAACCCCATTAGCTAACATAATATTATCCAAAAGTATGGTTCATAAATAAATTTATAAACATAATTAAACAAATATAATTTATAAACATATCTTTCTTACCTTCTTCTTTTTCAAGAGTCGTACCCTTTCATAATACAAATCCTTTAAAAAGTCACAACACTTCCTAGTTATAATCCTTTCAAAAAGTCACAACCCTTCATAACTAAAATCCTTTGGAAAAATCTCAATACTTTATAATCACAATATTTTTGAAGAATCGCAACTATTCATAATTATGACCCTTTCAAAAGGTATGCATCCTTTAAATATCATTGATACCTTTTCAGAAAGTCACTTCCTTATTTTCTTCATATTACTTTCCTCTTCCATTTTCCCTTTTTGAACTCCTCTCCTCTTCTCTTCCTTTTTTTTCCTCCTCTCTAAAATAAACTCTCCTCTCCTTTATATCTTAATTTTAAGGAGTCATGTCTATTTGTTAAACATCTCTTGACTTTTTATTAGATTTAGTTAATTTATATAATTCTACGTTATATTATTTATTTACTTACTTATTTGTGTTTATTTTATTTATTATTAAATTCTGTTTAGAAAGTTAACATACTTTCCATAATATTGTCTCTTGTATTTTATTTAATTTATTTCTTTACTCGTTGAAATTTTATTATTTTTTAATTATTTAAAATATCATACTAAATATTATTTTATTAATAATATAAATTAAATAAATATTATTTTCTTATTTTATATTTTAGTATTAGTTTTAGTATAACTTTATTATTTATTTAATAACATTGTATTATCGAATAATTATTCAAATTCTATCTTAAAATGGGGATATGACAGTCCGCCCTTCCTCAAATTGCTTGTCCTCAAGCAATTAGTTAATTTCTTCTATTGAATTGAAATATATATATTTCTTTTAGTCAAAATTCTTAGGTTGTTATCATGGATATGTTTGAATCATTTCTAATATTCATTAACTTTCTACATTAGTCTTTCATATAAATTATTTTTCTAGATCCTCTTTAACCCTACAGGATGGCAAGATCATGCTCTGATACAATTGTAATGTCCCCACTAATAGGGTTAGTTAGGGGCAAGTAATACTTACAAAATAAATGTTAGAATCACAATAATAGTAAAACTAACTATATTACTCTACCCTCTAATTTAACCTCAATCTTAAGGACATCTCCAAGTAGGGCTTCCTAGCTCATAGCTACCTTGTTGTCTTCTCGGGAGTGCACCCCTTAAGATTCTTCTTGGACAGGAATCCTCTATCCAAGGCTACTCACATATGTATATGTTGACAACTTTAGAATATTCTGGTAGGTTGATTATCAGCCATGGCGGACAATGGAGATCTTAAATATCTCACATGCTCCATGCTACAATATAGACACTCAACCATGGCAAACAATGGAGATCTTAAATATCTCATATGCCCCATGCTATGAGTAACATTGATTCTCGACCATAGCAGATAATCAAGATCTTAAATATCTCGCATGCTCAATGCTACGAGTAACATGAATTCTCGGCCATGAAAAATAATGGAGATCTTAAATATCTCACATGCTCCATGCTTCGAGTCTCATTAATATCCATGGTGTTAACCCCATGAGCTAAGACAATATTATCCACAAGTATGGTTCATAAATAAATTCATAAACATAGTTAGACAAATATAATTTATAAACATACCTTTCTTACCTTCTTCTTTTTCAAAAGTTGCACCCTTTCATAATACAAATCCTTTGAAAAGTCACAACACTTCCTAGTTATAATCCTTCTGAAAAAATCACAACCCTTCATAACTAAAATCCTTTGGAAAAATCTCAATATTTTATAATCACAATATTTTTGAAGAGTCACAACTGTTCATAATTATGACCCTTTCAAAAGGTATGCATCCTTTCAATATCATTGATACCTTTTCAGAAAGTCACTTCCTTATTTTCTTCATATTACTTTCCTCTTCTATTTTTCCTTTTTGAACTCCTCTCCTCTTCTCTTCTCTTCCTTTCTTTTTTCCTCTCTAAAATAAACTCTCCTCTCTTTTGTATCTTAATTTTAAGGAGTCATGTCTATTTGTTAAACATCTCTTGACTCTTTATTAGATTTAGTTAATTTATATTATTCTATGTTATATTATTTATTTACTTACTTATTTGTGTTTATTTTTTATGAAATTGTATTTAGAAAGTTAACATACTTTCTACAATATTGTCTCTTGTATTTAATTTTATTTATTTCTTTACTCATTGAAATTTTATTATTTTTAAATTATTTAAAATATCATACTAAGTATCATTTTATTAATAATATAGATTAAATATTATTTTCTTATTTTATATTTTAGTATTAATTTTAACATAACTTTATTATTTATTTAATAACATTGTATTATCTAATAATTATTGGAATTCTATCTTAAAATGGGGATATGACAATCACTCTTCTTTTTTCAATCTAAAATTCACACTACAAATTGAAACCTTTCAATTCTTTCTTTTAATCAAAATATTTTCATTAAGTTTCCATAAATGAATCATACTATAGATATCTTGGTGACAACTTGTTAACTCTTGAGAATCTCGTTTATTACCTTTGTCTTCAATTCGAGTCTTCAACTTGGATCTTCAACTCGCTAGACTTCATTTACATCCACTCTTGGTTAGGTCTCCAAACTTGGTGAAGCTCAGCTAGAACTAACTTCACTTGACTTCGCTCGGTAAGCTCATGCAACTTGACTTTTCTCAGTTAGGTCTTACAACCTGACTTTGCTCAATTAGGTTTAAGATATGGATTCAAACAAGATGATCCCAATGTGTCTAAAATTTTGATTTGGATCTTCTTCCTCACTGACTAGAACTGATGTAAGATGTTTCTTTTAATCACAATTCCAGTGATCTCCATGGATAATCAGTTTGAAATAGTTGAATCACCCAATTCATTGACTTGGGTGTCAACACTCTCATGATTTTGACTTGCATTCTCTGGAGATTTCCTTACCCATTGCTACCTCATTTCATTTTTTATATTGTTAGCCTTTTCTTTTTTATCATCTTCAACTGTATCTTAGTTCATACAATTCTTTGCAAGATGACCAAGCTCTTTGCATACAAAATATCTCTTTGTAGGGTCTCTTTTCCTCATATGAGTTCTTATGCAATTTTCTCCAATGTGTACATGCTCACCACATAAGTAACATTTGCACACCGTGTGTTATAATCCCAACCAAAGATAGGTTTCATAATTTTTTCAGTTGGGTTCCATTTCTTAGTTTTGCATTCTAAAGATTTGTGCCCTTGTTTGTTGTAATTGAAACATTATCCTTCAAACTTAGTTTTCTCTATGTGTTCACTTGATCTATGACCTTGTTTGTTACAACTATAACATTCCACTAAATTTTGATTTCCCATTGCTCCAACACTTGTTTGATGTATGCCATGTCTTTCCACAATGATTACAAGTAGGTCATTTGTTCTTCTAAGATCCTTGTTGAGATGATTCACCTTCATTTGTATAGCCTAATCCAACTTTGCCTTTGTGAATAATTTGAGTTTTCTTATCCAATTGATTCATGCTTTCTTGATATCTCATCATCATTTCACTGGTTTTCCTTCCTATACTAAGATCATTTTGTGATCTTGCATTTCATGTTCTCAAGTTGATAAGTTCTTGATTTGCACAATTGAGTTGACTTATCGAATCTGCTTGCTAAAGAGATAGGTGTTGAATTTCATTGTCTTTTTCTTCTATCCTTTTAGTTAGAAATATTTTCTCTTCTTTTTCTTTTTCCTTTTGTTCCATGTCTTCACACATTCTGATTTACTGCATTTCTTGTTCTCTATTAGTTTTCTAACTTCTTCATGAATAGTGACATTCTTTTCAAGTAGATCTTTAATTGTTGCATCAACTTCATCTAAACTTTTTTCTTGGAAAATTTCTTCAATGTAGATATTTTCATTCATTTGTTTTGCTAGATATTTCCTTATTTTCAAGGATTGAGAGAGTTTCTCTTTCATTTTCTCGAATTGTACCATGCCCATTTGTAGATTGAACTTTTCATTTTCAATAGTTTTCTCTAGTCTATACAATTCCATTCCTTTTGATCTTTTCTCAAGTTGCTAAACTTCTAATGTGAGAACCAAATGCTCTAATACCAATTGTTGAAAATGTATGGTGGGAAAGGTGACTAAGAGGGGGGGTGAATCAAGAACCAATAAAATTTTAACTTTAATTCACCAATTAATCCTTCATAAGCTATTATGATTTAATTGCATGCATGAAAAAGTGAAAGCAATTAAAACATTCATAACACTTGACACAATATTTGGTAAGCCAAAAACCTTCCAAATAGAAAATAAAACTAGGGTGGGGATGATACCCACAAGCTTTAGTACTTCAGTATAAAGTTTTCCTATTAAGGCTTACAAATGATCACTTCTAATGATTTTCCCTGTTAGGAGCAATAAGGATTGTTAGGTCCACCTTATGAAATTATTTATACAATACAATCAATTATGTCCTCGGTTAGGAGATTCTACATAAGACTATTAAGTCCACCTTATTAGAGGATTTGACTAATGTGCCTATTAGGATGAATGGATTGTTGATCTCTGCTCCACAACTAGGTTTGTTGAATGAGATTCCTTTGATGTAGAAAGATCACCTTAATGTGATGGATGAGAGTTTTCTTTTCCTTATATTTCTTGTAGCCTTCAAACTTAGATACTCTTCATCTTTCATACATTCTCATACTTATTTGGATATAACAAGATATCTCTCATATATAACAATCCAAATAATTACCTTCTAAAGTTGGCTATAATATTGTATTAGACAATCTTCACTAAGTCGGCTTAATATTGATACTCAGGTTCAGAAGTCCACTTTGGTGATATACTTACACTTGAAAACATAGTGAACTTGGCAAGCTCTGGCACTCAGTTGACTCTAGTGCTCGGTCCACATTAATCACTTGGGAGTAGGTTCAAACTCAATTAACATTGATGACTCAGAAAACACTATAGAGATCAGTTGACATTGTAAAACTCAGATGACACTACAACTTGGTCAACACCACTTTTCTTCTACTTGGTTAATGCGGCTAGCTTGGTTAACACTTTTTGTCTACTCTATTTGATTTACACTATAATAGCTCGGCTTACACTATGAAGCTTGGTAATAATGTAATAGCTTGGTTTACATTGTGAAGCTTGGTAACAATGTAACCAATCACATGATCAAGTGTTTTGGTACTATTTGACAAATGTTTTGACCATAAGGTCAACATAGACAAGGAAACCACCAGTGCTAGTGTAGTATGTAAGAAGACATCATAAACTTGAAAAAATTGTTGGAGATTCACAATCTAGTGTTATGAAAAAGAAGAGAATTAGAAGTGATACATGGTTAATTTGTAAATTTGAGCCCAAGTCAATGAAAGATATACTTTATAATGAAGATTGGATACAAGAAATGAATAAAGAAAATTGAATAAATTAATAAGAAAAACACTTGGATCCTAGTACCTAGACCAAAGAGAGAGAGAAAATTGAACAAAGTGAGCTTTTAAGAATAAGCTAAATGAAAAGGGTAAAGTCACAAGGAAAAAGGGAAGATTGGTATGCAAAGGATATGCTCATGAAAAAGGAGTTGACTATGGAGAAACTATTTCTCCTATGGAAAGATTGGAAGGAGTCAAAACTCTGGTTGCATATTCAACCTACAAAAACTTTAAGGTATATCAGATGGGTGTCAAATTTGAATTTTTGAATAGTATACTTGAGGAAGAAGTATACATAGAACAATACATTAAAAAAAAATTGTTGTTTTTGGCCTCCAGGCATCTGGAAAAAAAATTTAGCCCCGAAGGAGGCCGTACGGAAAAAAATTTTGGGAAATTTTTTTTAAAAAGGGGCACCACCACTACAACACCCAGATGCCACCATGCGGCCACCTGCAGTTCGCTCAACCTACGACAGCACTCACTTCCTACCCTAGCACCTCTGCGGACGCCGCTCTCCCAACCAACCACCTCTGCTCTGCCAGGGAGCAACCACCACTCCGCTTGCTCCAAAGGCATCGTTGGGTTCTCCTCTCGGTGCCACCGCCACTAGCAGTCCTCGCTCAATCACCACCACCATCGTGCTGACATAATTTTTAGACTGTGTGATGTCATTTTTAGGCAAACCATGTCATTTCTATGATGTTGACATCACTTCTCAGGGTACAATCTAATTTTTTTGGTAGCTGAAATCATTGTACTGGCAATCCTGCTCACATCATCTTCCCAGCATTTGACATCACTTTTCGACGACATGATCAAATTTTCTAACTACTGACATCATCTTTATGGTGACTAGATATTTTTTTGACGATGGCCTGGTGACTGTCATATGGGCGTCAAATTTAAGCCTCTCTCTATAATTTTCCAGAGAGCTCTTTTTCTAGACTTGCAGTCAGTTTTTTGCTCATAACTTGAGCATACATATGTATTTTTGTAATCCAAAAGAAGTGCCAAAAAGCTAACTCAGAGATAAAGACAATAGTGCTAGTTTCATTTGATTCTGAGTTTTTTTGAGCTTCCAAATTTGGTATTGAAGTAGAGGCTTTTATTTTCCTCTTCTTTGCATCTGAATTCCAGGTTCTTTTCTCAGTTTTTTTGTTTTTCTATAGTTGTTGCTTTTTTTTTGGGGGATATTTTTATTCATTGTGGGGGGAGCATTTTCTATTCTATAATTTGCTTTAGAATTAGGCCCTTCTTCTTCCATCTTTTCTTTCTCTCAATGTCGGATCCTTCTGTGATCCAGCTCATGCCGCACAACTATCACATTTGGAAGACATAGATGACTAGGCTTCTCATGTCTAGAGGCTTATGGTCATGCCTAGATGTGAACCAACCTATTCTGTAGCACCCTTTTGAGGTTCTTTATCATAGAAACAAAATGGATGAAGCCATGGGATTGATTGCGCTAAACATATTAGACAGTCTACTATTTCACTTGGATGGTTTGACTACTCCTCAAGCTTATTGGCTCAAATTTCAAACTTTTTTTGGCCAAGTGAATAAGTTTTGGGCACTTTAGCTTGATGTAGAGTTGACTTCTTTGACACCTGATAGCTTTCCCACCATTGAGGACTTCTTGATGAAGTTCAAATCTCTGTGCACAGTCTTGCAAGGATGTGATAGAAGCAAAATAGATGATGAGTGTATTTTTTTGATACTCTCAAAGTTGTGAGGACAGTATCAAATATTTTCTTCCACTTTCTACTCTACTATGGTTTCCTTGGGTAATAGACATTAGATGCCCTCTTTTGAGATATTTTGTGATAGGTTAACTCATGAGCAGTCCAAGCTCACTCAAATGGATTCACTTATAGGTTCACCATCATAGGCATTACTTGCCAAGGATACACAAGAGCAGAAGCCAAAGAAAATATCTAATCCATCCTCTACTTCTAAGAAGAAGGAGAAAAAGAAGACTAAGACTCCTTCCTATTCCTATTGTTAAAAAGGAGCTCATGATGAGGCACATTATTTTCAAAAGAGATTTGATGGCTATGAGAAATAGATTGCAGATTTGCAAGCTCTTCTTCAAAAGAGCTCTATTTCATCCCCATCCTCTTCTACCTCACAAGGGTCTGCCTTTCATTCTTCATCCACCTCTTCAACATCTTCACCAAATTTTGGATAGGGACATGCATTATGAGCTTCCATTGCATCCCCTTCCCAGGTCCCTTGGATACTGGATTCAGGTGCTTCTCACTATATGGCATCTTCTCAAGGGGTCTTCTCCTCTATTGAGGCTTCTTTGATTCCTCATTTTCTCATGGGGAATAACAATGCTCTAATAGTTTGTGGGAAAGGTTTAGTTCACATTCAGGATGGCACATTCAATGATGTATTGTATGTTCCATCTCTCTCTGCAAACCCTCTCTCGATGTATCAAATTACACACAGTGGATCAGGGAAGTTAGTTGGGTTCACTGCAGATTCAATCTACATTCGGGATAGTGCAACATGAGGCCTTATTGCTATAGGGATAGTTGATCATACCACCCATATCTACACCTTCTCACACTTTGGTCCACCATCTCCATCATCAAAGCATTCTTCTTCTCTTTTGTGAGAGCATCATGTGGTGCAGTCAGGATACGTGAACCTTTGTCTTGTTCCTAAGATCACTACACCACATCACATTGAAGTATTTTCTTCTTCAGCTTTGTCAGACCCTCCAGCTCCACTCATCAAGCCTTCAAGAGCACTTGGTGCAGATTCTATAGAGGACATTCATTTCCTCTTTCATGACAGTGTCAGCGCACCTGCATTGGGGCTTCCTTTTTAGAATCCTCATGTCTACTCCTTTGAGCATCAATTAGGCCTTCCTATCATTTAGTGGTTTCCTTATTTTTTACCCTTTTTTTTTTCACATCGGAGTTCCATTGGTTCATTCATTTCTACAAGGGCTTCCTCATTCTGGGGGGACTTTGATGTCTCATCTCTCTCTCATGGGGGGGTTGTTTATGGTTTTGAGAGAGTCTCTTGAGCCATTTTCTTTCTATTTTTTTTTAATCTCTTTTTGGAGAGGGGTTTTTCCCACTAGGTTTTCTCCTTTATCTCTAGTTTATAGAGATTTCCTTGTATGGGGTACCTGATCAGGCTTTGTTGCCAGGACCCATTTTCCTACTTTCATAGCTTTGCTAGGTTTACTTCCTCCTAAGCTTTGCTTAAGGGGGGGTGTTAGAGTAATTTATTTATTACTCTAGTTGCTTTAGCTCTCTTAGGTGCATATAATTAATATTTTATATTAATTATAATGCACAAACCTAGTTTTCTTTCCTTTAGGGTTTCGTTCACCTTAAAAGGTTGAACTCTTGTATTTTGTTTTCATAACTTAGAATAATTTTTTTCTCTCACACTCTAGAGAAATTCTAAGCTCTACTTTTTCCATTTTTTGGCTTCTCGTTATTGCAGGATATTTGCATGCAGGTGTTCTTGAGGATTTGTAAAGTTGGTTTTCTCAACTTCTACATACAGGACATAATTGATCTAAAAATGATGAATCTGTTGATGGCAATGAAACACTATACAAATCAATGATTGGAAAATGGCAATATGTTTTTCATAGTAGACCTGATACTACATTAGCTATTGGGATAGTTGCTAGATTTTTAGAAAATCCTAAGGAGAACCATATGATGACAGTGAAAAAGATATTGAGATATCTGAAAGGTACAAAAGACTATGGATTGTATTAGAAGAGGAGTGATAGATTTGAACTAAAGGTATTAACTGACTCCGATTGGGCAGGAAATATTGATGACAAAAAAAGCACCAATGAAGGTGCATTCACTCTAGGAAATAGATTGGTGTCATGGACAAGAAAGAAATAGAATTGTATTTCCCAATAAATAATTGAAGCTGAGTATGTGGTAGCTACAATGAACTATTCAAACATTATGTGGATCAAGAAATTATTGAAAGGAATGAAAGAATAAATTATAAATCCAGTGGTTATCTATTGTGATAACACAAGTGCTATCAACATAGAAAAGAATCATGTGATGCACACAAAAACCAAGCACATTTCTATCAAGTACCACTACTTGAGAGAACTAGTTCAAGACAAAGAAGTGAAGTTAGAATATGTATACACCAAAAATAAATTGCTGGCATGTTCACTAAAGCCTTACCTAAATATGTTCATGAATATCTTAGAGGTAAATTAGGGGTGATTCCCCTAAGTAAAGCTACTTAAGGAAAGATGGTGATATGCATCAAATGTGCTAATTAGAATATCTTACACATTGATGTAGATAGTTTTGCTTTGGGATATGCCTAAGGTAGTCAAGTAAAGTAAAGAACTAGAAGAACACCATAAAAGATCAATCATATACAGATGAAAGAATTCAGTCTTGACATGTACTTATCTACATAATTAGGATGTATGAAGAAAATGAAGCCAAGAGAGATAGTGTCTTTGGTAGTGATGTCAAAGAGGGAGAGAAGTACTAAAGAGGGAGAGTATGTAAGGGAAAGATTGCATCCAAGATGTAAAAGGGAGAATTTACATAAACAGACTGGTAGAAATAACTATGATAGAGGGAGTTTGAACTCATAACTTAGAGGGGGTTTATTACATTTTATGGATGAGAATCATAATGAAACTAAGGATATTGGTTACTCATGAAAGTGAACTCTTCTCGATTGTATGGTAACAAAGAGGGAGATTGTATTCATAAAGTAATATATTTGAGGTGTTACCATCAATTCAAAAGAGGAAGATTGTTGGAAACTACAATTGAAACAAGTTGTGTTGTCATTAATGTCAAATCTAATGATGAGACATGTTTCTATCTGATCTAAATGTCATATCTATTTGATTGATGAAGAGGATTTGAAAAATTGCTCATAACAAAAGCACTTAGAAGAAAGGTTGAGTTATGAAAAGAAAGTTGCAATGGAAATTTGATTATTTAGACTATGACAAGATAATTTGATTATTTATATTATGAATACATGTGAAGAAACTGATAGATTTCATAATCTTTACCAAGGAACTAAGAAAACAATTAAGGAGTTTTGAAGTCTATGCCGAGTGATGCTAGCATCAACTAAGCTACTATAAGTGTCAAGAAAATTTAGTGTTGAATGAGCATCAATATCAACTGAGTAACAATATTGATGTCAAGCTAGAAGATCTATAGTGACCCATCAATTCATTGATGACCAAGTGTCAGAACTTAGTGTTGGTCGAGGAATAACATTTTAATTAATTGCGAGAAATCATGATTTCCATCTAACTAAGTTGATTTCTTGGGATATGGAAAGTGTGTTGAAGATAAGGATTGACATATTGGATGATTTAATTCAAGGAGAGGATTAGGTAAAATACTAAAGAATGGATTATCTGAGAAGTTTCTACAAAAGAGATGGAGATGAATGGATACAATGAATCTATTGGATCATATTGTAAACTGGTATAGGAGTACCCACAATAAATCAATATCAAACCTCATATCCAAATATAAAACCTTGGATCTCAATATAAAAACTTAGAAAGATTAATCAAATAGGCATCTATACCAAAATTGTATGACCTAGTTCCAAGATTGGCACTATTATAAGCCCTTGGTCAACTATGGTCAAAGATGGTCAGAGGGCCTCTTGGAATTACAAGGGGAAAGAGTAAACTTCTGGGGGGGAGGGGGTGAATTAGTAATTTAAACTTGGACCCATAAAACTTTCACCACACATCCATCTTATACATTCAATAAATAAATTAAAATAACATGTAAAGCACATACATCTAAATCATGTAAACATGTAAGCAATCACACATAACACCATATATGATCACCTAGAAACCCTCCAAGTGAGAAGGTAAAATTGAGGTGGGGATGACACCCACAAATATTCACTATTGCAATGATAAAGTGTATCTAATGAAGGTTACAGTGTTTTGACCATGAAACATGATCTAGCCTGTGATAGATTTTCCCTATTAAAGGCTTACAAAGATTGTTAGGTATCACCTTGTTAGAGGATTTCAACACCCTATTAGAAGTGTGCCTTGTTAGAGGACTTCAACTTACAATTGAATAAGAACCCTATTAAAGGATTTCATACAATCTGTTAGGACTACTCTGCTAAGAGATTTAACTGGAATCACTTGTTAGAATGTCCCAGCATAAATCATGTGATTGGAACTCACTTTCCTGATAATAGATCACCTCTAAGTAATGTCTTCTTGATCCTTCATGATCAGATGTCTCGATGTTGTATCATTTTCTCTATCCTCTATTCTTCTCTAACTAATTCTGCAATTCACTCTCAATTCTAAGTCACCGTGAATGCTCTACATGCGAACTATCTTGTTCGCTCCTTCACTCCATAATCTCTCCATTGTCCATCTGTTAAGAGTTTAGGCCTTCATCTTCATTAAGAAGACTCTGGTGGCTTAGGGTTAGGTATGAATCTATGGCTGAGATTCTTCTATTTTGTCATTTAATCCTTCCCATTTTCTGATTGGTTGCATGTATTTGTATAGGGAATCCAAATAGATATTCATCCTTATCTCCAAATTATCAAAATCTAATCTTAAGTCAGCTCAAAAATAGTTTACATTGTTTTTTGTGCCATTACAAACAAATATGTCAAAATTGTGTCACTCATCATATGAAGTCTCTGATACTCGACATGCACTATATTTTTGTTGTGACTCAGCACCTGCGCTGCTCAGCATCCACTATTTACTCGGCTCCTAAATCACTCAACATGGTCTATCTACTTGACATCTAAGTGACTTTTCACATGAGTGACTTAGCACTCATTGCAACTCTGCATGGTCTAATATTTACATGTTGTGCTCGGCATGTATTACTAGTTTTGCATGAACTAAGTAAATGGCTTAAGTGCATTGACACTCACTTGTCAAAACCAAAATGAGATCAACAATATCCCCCTTTGACATGAGTGTAAAAAACACTTAAATATAGAATATTATCCTTAATTTCTCAAGCATAACATATCCATGACTCTGTCTATATACAAAATTTAAAAATTTAAAAATTTTGCACTAACTTGTATACCTCAAAATTTGATAGCTCCCCTTGAGTTAATATGTTTATATTGTATCCAAAATCTTGTGCTCCCTTTGAGTGAATGTGTCTCTACTGATACACTTTGACTTCAATGCACTATATTACTGATACTCTTTCATATGATATGCTCTCCCTTAGCTGATATATGTCCTTGATTGCTTAGTTTCTCTCAAAAATATATCTACTGCTATACTCCCGCTTTCTTATTTATTTTTCTTTTGTTCATACTCCCCTATATTATGTTTCTCCTCCATTTTTCCTCGATGGTATATTTCTCCCCCTTTGGTATATTTCACCCACTTTTTGACACTTATGTCAAATGGGCTATACACCTATGGTGTGTTTGTCCAAAAAGGATTTGTAGACATCCATTATTATCCTTAGTGATGCATCCCAGTTATCACATGCAACATCCAATGACTTAATTTGGATTGAAAGCTTGGTAGCAATGTGTACTAGACCATCTAGAGTAGAAATATTGGGGTCTTTCTTCAATAGTGTTTCAGTATAGCCTAGCTCCTTGTGCATTATCTCCATATGTCGGGTGAGGGTAGCTTGAATACTTGTCAATTTGGCTCTAATATTAGCCTCATCTATTGTTAAGATAGCTAACTAACTCTATGTCTAAAGTAATGTTCTAAAATGCTTCTCACTCTGAGCTAGATTTGATGGTACTCTTGTACCTAATGTAGATATTTGACTTTCTAGACTCAAAATGTGACTTTTGGTCTGTTGGGTGAAGAGTGCAGGATTGTATAGTTTTTTGCACAGTGAGAATATATTCTCAAGTACCTTCTTCACATCCTCAACCTTTGTTACTAATGCAACTTGTTGTAGTACTATCTCACTAGATATTTTCTCATTCACCTTATTTTGAAAATTCTTTTCTAACCATTCTAAGAGTTTTGCATTTGTATCAAGGTCTTCATTAGTGAACTTTTTGACTATATATGTCAGTTGTTCTATTAGTGGCTTGGTCTCTTCAGGAGTCAGCAGACTAAATGCATCTAGAAAGATGTCCTTTATATCTTGAAATGCTTGCTTCTTCTTGTGTTCTCTCCTAAGCATTTCTTGTTGTTTCTTCCTTTTTAAGGCATGTTGCAAAATGTCTATTTTTTGCAATGTCATACTATCATAATCATACTTTGGAATCACAATGTCTTCATCAAGGCTTATGTCTTCATAATGTATTACCTTTTCCACCTTTGATGAGCATGGGCTTGGCATTGAGATCTTTAATGAGGTAGCATATGTGCTCGGCCTTTGAAGAGTTTGAGTAGGAGTTGCAGATGCAAGCAAAGCTACCAGTGCTTGCATGGCCACTTGTTCCTTCACCTTTGGTTCTATCTCTTTAGGCTTGCCCTTGTCTATAACTATGACTTGGCTAGCACCTTGTTCCTATGTTGTAGGTACAGATGTATCTATCTATCATGTTTCTTGTTGTCCTTTAGTTTTCTCTTCTACTTTCTTCTCATCAGTATCAATTTTAACACTTGTACCGACCTTGGTGGATGTATCTACTATTTTATGAATCAAAGGTTGTACATGAGTAACTAAAGGGATGATTGAAGGTGTTTCTTATGGATCCACCTTTTCCCTTGTGACATCAGTCACTACCTTCTACAATTCTTCTACACTGAGCAATACTAGATTTCCACATAGTTTGTCTTGGAGTGTAGACTGATCTAGTATTTTCTTCAAATCTTCTATAGTAAGTGGATTGATGTTCTAAGTTGATGCATCAAAAACATCCTTTATATTTATGGTTTCATGTGTCTTAGTTGTGTCATGAGGAGGACAGACACTTGGCATTTGTGTGTCCTACACACTCTGTTCATCTTGTTGTTTCCTTGTCACCATCTTTCTTTTTTGTCATCTTCCTTATCATCATCTTTACCCTTTGAAGGATCAACTTCTCCTTCCTTGATAGTGGTCAATCCATAAATGAGTTTCCATATTTGATTTGATTTCTTGAAAACATCTTCAATATTATTTTGGAGAATGTTGAAGGCTATGTATTTAGGTGTGAACCTAACTGCATAATTCTTGACAGCCTTAGCAATTTGTCCTTTTGTCAACTCTAGCATTACTTGTGCTAATGCAGTTTTCCTGATTTTCCTTTATACATTCAGACAATAATGTCATTTTTTCTCAACAATATCATATAGGCTTTTAGGTATTTAGTTGGCAAATTCTAGTGGAGTGTTCTTAAACTTTGACATCATGGCATATAAAGCCTCTTCCACTTGATTCTTCTCTTCCCTACCCAATTTATCAAAATTAACATTACTCTTAATATTTTTCAATAAGTTCTCAAGATTAGAGAGAGTCCACTTTGAATTGGCTGATATCATCTGATTTTGTCCTCTCTTCATCCAAATTTGGTTGTGCCACATATTTTCTTCTCTATCTTTTCTATTCTTTTCCTCCTTTATTTGTTTGCTTGGTCTTTTCTTTGACCTTTTGGGTAGTTGCACATGTGTTGGCTCTGGTGATAGGTGCAATGGACTTGGCTTGGCTAGGCTTGTAATGCCCTGCCCGAAGATCCTTGGAACAAGGATGAAATACAAGCCAAGATATTTATTTATTTTTAAGTGTAAGTGCACAAGACAACAACATACATGGATCACAAAAATTGCAACAGAAGTCTTAACCACCATCTCAGTAACCAATAGATCTCCTAATGCCACTACTCGAACTGACACAAAACAAAATAGGAAATTGAAGCCAAAAAAAAAACATAAAACCTAATCTAAAATCTTTCATAACACGGTAATTTGAGGCATCCCAAAGGGTACTAGAAACTCTGAAAATTTATCCCTGAAAATTGAGGGAAATACCCCCTATTTTCCATGTGAGGCTAATAGTCTAACAGATTCTCACGTGAGGAAGTGTACCACTATGCGCGAGGAAGTGCACTCTCACATGAGGAAATGCACCACTGTACATGAGGATGCACTTGCCTTAGCCCCCAATACTGGTGTGGGATCTCAAGCAAGGAAGTGCCCCATGCCACCCGAGAAACCCTAGAACACAACATGAGGATCTTACTTTCTTGCACGAGAAGGTACGATTTCATGTGAGGAAACACAATTTCATGCAAAGATTTACATCAGCAAGCCTAAAACAAAAAGGATGAAGACTAAGAAAAATAAATCCTCCACACTAGCGAGTACTAGATCCACACTTCGAGGTGTAATGCTCGAATATAATACAGAAAGATAGAAAGATGGAAATAACATCTAAACATCTAATCAAATAACAAAGGGAAAGAACAAAAGGGAAACATTGCAGAGTACTAAAAGCAACATCACAGTAAATGGTAAAGCAAACTAAATGCCTGGTTCCTCCCAACCATCAATATTATCATAAGACCATGATGGGTCCTATCCATCCTCCATGCATAACATCCAAGGCCACCAATCAGATCATCAAAACTATCATAATAGGGACATCACTGCTAAAACATGCTACAATCATAAGCATAAGGAAATCTAACATGCTAATAGAAAGCATAAGATAATCCTACAAAGTAGATAACATCACCTATCACATGATAATCATCAAAGTAAGGAAATGCATCAATAAATAACATCATCTAACTTGATATACAAGCATTCCAATGATAGCATAAAAACCACGAGAAAGCATACTCTAGAACTCAAAGTACCAAGTGTCAACATCCAACAATGGTCACGTTAGAACAAAAGACCATCTCTGTATACCAATCCCTAGGAGTGGTGAAGGTAGCTATGCCTCCCAACCATGTGGCATCCATAGGTCCAAACTTGTCATGCTGATGGAGATAATGATCCAACCACAAACACATGCGGAATAACATCCATGGCTAACACACACACCAAGTAGTATGATGACTAAATCCAAGACAAATACAATGCATAAACTACAGGTCCTGGTCAGACATCTCAATGAGCTGCTAAGTAGGGGTTGACATCATGGAGAGTCACTTGGCATCAGAGATGCTCCAAGATCAAATCATTTGGATACAACTCCCTCAACAGTAAGGCTTTCACACATGCATTTTATTATCTTTAGTTTTATTACCACCCAGTGTTTTATTTAGTTATCACTTATATAAAACTCCCTCTACCAACCTCTGGCACCATGAACATTGAGCCACGAGATAGAAGCCCCCTCCATATGCTACCCTACCCTACCCATGCTCATCCAATAAAGAGTCCCATAGGCATGCAAATTCCCAACCCAACCCCAATGATCATAACTTCCAGAAGTACCATAGAAGGTTGAGACTCACAAGTCCTCTAACAATCGTATGCATACATACTTGTGTAAGGCACACCACCATCATGAAGATCATAACACAAGGACTAGGTGAAAACACAAATTAGAAAGTCCCTCAACTGAGAAAAAATCAAGAGGACAAATGCAACATGCATCCCAATGCAACATAAAAGTGCAACAGTGGTCTAACTGACATCCAAACAGATCGTCCAAGTCCATGAACCACATTGTGCCAAGAAAACTCAAGAAAATAGGGTGGCAAGAAAAATGAGGTAAAACCCCCAAAATCTAGAAAAATCCCAAAATTAAAACTCAATTGTTCTTTAGGTGCAAAAACCCCAAAAATCCAATGGTAAATGAGTTTGGAAACCGTATGCAAAAATAGCCAACATAACGGCTTGAAACCCCAAACCCCCATCCCAAAAATAGGGAAAATGTTGATTCCTAACCAATTGGGCAAAACCAGCAAACAGAAATGGAGGGGAACACTAGTTCTCAACCTCCTATCAAACAACTACCAAAAATAAAAGCTAAAACAGAGAAAATACCATAAAACGGAAAGGCCCTACCTGACAGTAAAAGGGGTAGATTCTGAAAATAGCCTAATAAAATAATGAACTCATTAAAGTTGCCAAAAGTGGTAGCAAAGCAAGGTCTCCTCGAGCCAAATCCAATGAGACTAATCTCGCAAAAAACCCATGCTCACAACTCCCAAAATGAATAGAATTTGAATCCTTTAGAAGAGGATTTCCAAAAAGCTCTCGAAAATTTGAAAATCCAAAATAGAAAAAGTGAGGAATTAAATTCCTCTTTCAACACTTATTCACTTTTTGACTGAATAATCAATTAGGGTAAATAGCTAGTTAGACTAGCTAGACTCCAAATCAACCCAAACAAAAATAGATTATTCCTCATAATAGGATTTCACCTAAGGCAAAGCTTCCAGAAATTAAATTTGAAAAGATTTAAAGCCCAAAAACTAAAAAAAACAGAAAATCACTTAACTCTTTTGTGACAGAGTGAACCTCTAAATGCATAGACATGCCCACTAGTCTAATCACATAATGCAGATGAGTTTAGATTTACTAATCACCGAAAGGTTTTAATTTAAACAATTAAAATAAGGATATGTTGACCATACAAGGACAAAATTGGTAAAATATGAATAATTAAATCACTAAATCCATAAGCCACTACCAGGGATATAAATCTTGCACACTAAAACACACAATCAATTGGAATTGCATATAATATAATAGCTGAAGTAATTAATGCATTGAATAACTAATTAATCCATTTACACCACTCATGTTCACAGAAAGCATAAAGATACATGAATGAAGTAAATCACCATAGCATAAAATCCATCACATAACATAATCAACAAATATGTCCAATAAACGATAAAACTAGATATCATCATAGATCTACTGTCATCTCAAAATAGCATCAACATGCAAATATGATAAATTGAATAGCATAGTAGTATAGCATCTATGGTACCAAATCAAAGTATAACCTCTAACTCTTAGGTCATCTCAAAGTACGTATAATAAGAGTATCAAGTATCTCTCGAATCAAAATAGACAAGGTATAGACTGCAAACACAAGAAGCACTACATCCTCCACCACTAGTACAAGATTACTCATGTAAGCCAACAAAAAGGTAGGGGTACAATCCCCTCAATCATGTAGCATCTTCCCAAGTTGTAGAGGTCTCATTGGTTGGGTCCCATTGGACCCTTACCTGCTCAATGTCCTGACCTCCTAAGGTTAGCCTCCACTACTGTAGGATATGAATGGGCTCCAAAGTAAGCTTCCCATCCACTACCTGAAAAGCATCCTAATCAAGAACATGGGTCACATCCGAAATATGCTACCTCAAAATAGAAACATGAAAAACATCGTGGATGTGTGACAGGCTAGGTGGCAACACTAGTCGATAAGAAATAGGGCCAATCCTCTCGAGGATCTCAAAAGGTTTGACAAAACATGGCTCCAACTTAGAGCCTTATCCATAATAGATGGGGCTCTTCCTTGGATGCACTCTCAAAAACACTCTATCACCAACAAAAAAGTGATGATCCAAACTATGGGCATCTGCATACTTCTTCTACCTATCCTGAGCAGTAACCAAATGCTCCCTAATGTGAACAACCTGCTACTCCATATCTTGAAGCATCTTTGGACCCAAAAGAACTTAGTCCTCTAAATGATCCCAACTCAAAAGAGTATGGCATGGTCTACTGTACAAGGCCTAAAAAGGTGACATGCCAAGGGAACTATGATACCCGTTGTTGTATGCAAACTCAACAAGGTACAAATAGTCCTCCCACTTCACTTGCCTATCCATAAGATACATGCAAAGAATATCCTCTAGAACCTAATTCACTCTCTCAATCTAACCATCGGTCTCTGGGTGATAAGCCGAACTAAAATTGAGTTGCATGCCTAAAGCATGCTGGAGATACGTCTATAGTGTAGAAGTAAACACTAGATCTCTATCCAAAATAATCCAATGAGGAATCCCATGCAAATGAACAATATTTGCCAAGAAAGAATGTGCTATAGAAAAAGCTATGTAGGATGCTCTCATGGGTGAAAAATGTGCCACCTTGGACAATTTTTCCACTGTCACCATGATACAATCATGTCTTTGTAATGACATAGGCAACCCTATGATAAAATCAATAAATATTGTGTCCCAATTCCACTTTGGAATGGTATGCAGTTGCAAAAGACCTGCCAGATGTTGATGCTTTTCCTTCACTCTCTAGTACTCAAGAACTCTAGCAACAAAATTAGCAACGTCGCGCCTCATCCCTGCACAAAAGTATAGCTGTTTCAGATCAGCATGCATCTTCTTGACATCATGATGTGCAGAATATAGTGCCCGATGCACTTCCAACAAAACCAAGGTACGAAGGTCAATTGACACAGGTACATAGATACACCCCATGTGACACAGTAGTCCATCAAACTCAAACATATAAGTTGAAAATCTCCCCTCAAGGGTACATCTAGACTCAATCTCCACCCCTACCTCCTAATACCAAGTGTCACTAAGCAAAGCCTCCAAGATATAGCCTCACAAATCCACTCCCAATGACATCACTAGTACCTCATGTCACCTGCTACTCAAAGCATTTGTGATGACGTTCTCCTTCCCTTTAATGTAATGAACATCAAAGTCATACTCGCATAAGAAATTCATCCAACGACACTATCATGTATTCAGGTTTGGTTGACTAAAGATGTACTACAAGCTCCTATGATTGCTATGCAACTCAAACCTATTTCCCAAAAGAAAATGCCTCCAATGGACAAGGGCATGCACTACAGCCATTAGTTCCAAATCATGAGTGGGTTAGTTAAACTCATGGTCCTGGAATTTCCTAGACTCATATGCAATTACGCGACCATCCTGCATCAACAGTGTGTCCATGCCTTCCAATGAAGCATCTTTGCAAACCATGAAATCACCTACAAGATTAGGCACTACAAGGACTAGTACACTAGTCAAACACTCCTTAAGAGTATTAAATGTTGCCTCACACTGGTCTAACCAAACAAACTTCTTCCCTTTCCTCTAAAGAGAAGTGATGGGATGAGCTACTTGTGAGAAATCCTTCATGAAGCGACAGTAGTAGCTTGCCAATCCCATAAAACTATGAACTTATGAGACATTAGTGGGTACCGACCAATCCATGATAGCATGAATCTTCTCTAAATCCACTGCAATTCCATCACTAGTGATGATGTGTCCCAAATACTTCACCTCTGACTAGAAGAACCCACATTTTGTCAAGTTTCCATATAACTGATGGTCTCTCAAGCACTGCAATACCTAACGTAAGTGGACTTCATGCTCCTCCACAATCTTTGAATAGATCAATATGTCATCAAAGAATACAATGACACACTAATTAAGGTAAGTTTTAAATACACCATTGATCAAACTCATAAACACTGATGGCACATTGGTTAACCCAAAGGGTACAACCATGAACTCATAATGCCCATACCGTATATGAAAAGTTGTTTGATGAATATCAGCCTCCTGGAAATGAAGCTAATGGTATCCTAGCTTAAAATAAATCTTCAAGAACACTCATGCTCCCTTCATTTGATCTAACAAGTCATCTATCCTTGGCAAAGGATAACAGTTCTTCACCATCACCTTATTCAACTGTCGATTGTCAATGCACAAATGCCAAAATCCATTCTTCTTCTTCATGAAGATGACTGGTGCACCCCATGGGGATACACTGGGATAAATATGGCCCTTGGCCAATAATTCCTTCAACTAAAATCTAAGCTCACTCAACTCCTGAGTAGTCATGTAGTAAGGAGCTCATGAAATTGGCTCTACTCCTGGTACAAGATCAATCCAAAAATCAATGTCATGTTGTGGTGGCATACCCAGAATCTCATCAAGAAACACATCAACATACTCACAAAGGAGTGGGTGATCATCAAGTGTCACTGTACAGCTCTTGGATTCCTTGAGATCAGTAAGAGACATAAGAAACAACTGGTAAACTTTCTGCACACTCTGCTTTAGTTGATTAGCTGAGATCATATGAAGTGAGACTAGTCTCGGGACTCCCAAAAGTTCAACCTGCCCACTTGTGTCATCAACACACTATACCTTCTTATGATGACAATCAATATTTTCTTGATGGGTGGCTAACCAATCCATGTCCAACACAATTTTATATGATCCTAGAGTAGAATGTGTAGATCCACTATGGTGGTGAAGGTTCCCAAATTCAAAACACAACTGCTAACCAGCAAGTCTACAGCCACTTTGGAACATGTGGCTAACTCAACCTACCACCTATCAACTCGATGCATTTCCACTAGCCCACATTACTAAACAAGAGATGGTGAAATGAAAGAATTGGAAGCACCAGAGTCAAACAAAACTGAAGTTGAAATACTATGCAATGTAACTATAGCCTCGACTATCATACTCTAATGATCTACTTGATGGTTGTCAACTGCCACAAAGACTCTATCATTCTAACCCACATCTCCCATAGTAGGCTCAAATCTCGTTGTGCCCTTACCAGGTCTTGAAGATGGTTTAATCAAACAATCATAAGATTTGTGGCTATGTTGGCTACAAGAGTAACAGTTTCTGGTAAATTTGGGACCTGTCCCACGACCACCTTCGGTAGCACTAGAATAAGGTGCACTACCCCTACTAGAATTTTTCTGAAAACTCTAAGGGGGTCGATCCTACTAAGACTTCTATCCTCAGTTCTAGTTATCTCCCTTCTTTCTAGAGGTACCCAAAGACTATCCCTCCTTATGCCAAAACTTTTTCTTACCCTTACTATGATATCCACCCTGTGAGGGTTCTGATTGGACTTGACCCTTTCTCGAAGACTGGGTAAACTATGCATCCTACCCTAAATTCCTTGCACTTTCATTCTGAGAACCCAATCTACTATTGAAACCTCTAGCCAGATTCTCCTCTACAATATGTGCTTTCTCTACAGTGAGAAAGAGAGTCTTGGGCTGGTGCATAAGGACTTCCCTAATGAGGGCATCCTTAAGGCCTCGAATGAAGTAATGATCTAGGAGTAAGTCATCATGGTTGTAATAAGAATACTATCTAAGATCAAAGAATCAAATTTCTTATTGATCCACTATCATGTTTCCTTGTCAGATTAAGTGAAACCAATCAGCATAGGCCTCTCTGAACTAAGGTGATAGGAATCTCTCTCAAAACTTCTCCTTAAAGATCTCCTAGGTGAGGTCTACAACAATAACCTAAATCTTCTGACTCTCAATATTCCACCATATGGATGCATGGTCCTCTCAACTACATGATTATGCAATGGGCTCTCATTTAGTTTCATAAGGGTACATGGTGAAGCAGCACTCCATGTCCAAAAACCAAGTCTTAGCCTTGAGGCTACTTCCCTTGCCATCATACAATGGTGGTTTGGATTGCTGAAGGGACTTCATGATATCCAATCTGATGGAATCTTCACTGTTGCAATCTCTACCACCCCAATGGTGCCCTCCTCCACCTAGTGGAGAATGGGAATGTTCACATTCATGTTCCTCCTCTCTATGCTCTGAATAATGGGAATCTCCATGATGAGATCCCTCTTCTCGATCATGATCATGTTGGCGCTCCTCAACATGAGGGCCCAACCGAGCAAGAATATCCTAGAGCACTGGCATCAATGGCCCCACACCATTCTGATTAGCATTATTAGCATGTTCTCCCTCTCCTTCCTAATGTCCCCCTTCATGATGTTCTTCTACACGGTTACTACTATGATACCACCAGGTCTATGTGTAGGAGGCATCACTATGGGAGCAACAAGATAATGTCAACACACTTTGATCACAAGCATAAGATTCAAAAACATGACCTAACAAGATATCAAAATAATCAAACATTAAGTACAATACACAATGGAAAACAAAACCATAGTGGAAGCATAACACAAAGATCCCAATGTTTCAACATGGTCTCTGATATCGAATGTAATGCCCCACCTGAGATCCTTGGAATAAGGATGAAATACAAGCCAAGATATTTTTTTTTAAGTGTAAGTGCACAAGAAAACAACATACATGGATCACAAAGATCACAATGGAAGTCTTAACCACCACCCCAGTAACCAACAGATATCCTGATGCCACTACTTGAACTGACACAACATAAAATAGGAAACGGAAGCCAAAATGACAACATAACACATAATCTAAAATCTATCATAGCATGGTAATTTAAGGCATCCCAAAGGGTACTAGAAACTCCAAAAATTGATCCCCAAAAATTGAGGGAAATACCCCCTATTTTTCGTGTGAGGCCAATAGTCTGATAAATTCTTGCATGAGGAAGTAGATTCTCATGCAAGGAAGTGTACTACTACATAGGAGGAAGTACACTCTTGCATGAGGAAATGCACCACTATGCGTGAGGATGCACTTGCCTCAGCCCCCACTACTAGTGTGGGATCTCATGTGAGGAAGCACCCCACACTACGTGAGAAACCCCAATACATTGCACGAGGATCTTACTTTCTCACGCGAGAAGGTACAATTTTGCACAAGGAAACACAATTTTGTGGGAGAATTTACATCAACAAGCCTAAAACAAAAATGACAAAGACTTAGAAAAAGAAATCCTCCACATTGGGGAGTACCAGATCCACACTTTGAGGTGTAATGCTCAAATATAATACAAAAAGATGGAAAGATGGAAACAACATCTAAACATCTAATCAAATAATGAAGGGAAAGAATAAAAGGGAAACATCGTAGAGTACTGAAAGCAACATCACAATAAACAGTAAAGAAAACTAAATGCATGATTCCTCCCAACTATCAATAGCATCATAAGACCATCATGGGTCCTAGCCATCCCCCATGCATAACATCCCAAGCAACTGATCAGATCATTGGTACTATCATAATAGGGACATCACTACTAAAACATGCTACAATCATAAGCATAAGGAAATCTAACATGCTAATAGAAAGCATAAGATAATCCTACAAAGTAGATAACATCACCTATCACATGCTAATCATCAAAGTAAGGAAATGTGTCAATAAATAACATCATCTAACATGATATAAAATCATTCCAATGACAGCATAAAAACCAAAAGAATGAATTTTCTGGAACTCGAAGTACAAAGTGTTGACATCCAGCAATGGTTACGCTAGAAAAAAAGACAATCTCTATATAGCAGTCCCTAATAGTGGTGAAGGTAGCTATGCCTCCCAACCACATGGCATTGTAGGTCCACACCAATCAGGCTGATGGAGATAATGATCCAACCACAAACACATGCAGAACAACATCCATGGCTAACACCCATTCCAAGTAGTATGATGACTGAATCTAAGACAAAGAGAATGCATAAACTACAAGTAATAGTGATACATCTCAATGGGCTACTAAGTAGGGGCTGACATCATGGAGAGTCACTTGGCATCAGAGATTCTCCAAGCTCAGATCATGCGGATGCAACTCCCTCAATGGTAAGGCTCTCACGCATGTATTTTATTATCTTTAGTTTTATTACCACCTAGTGTTTTATTTAGTTATCACTTTTATAAATCTCCCTCTACCAACCTCTGATGCCATGAACACTGAGCTACGAGATAGAAGCCCCCTCCATATGCTACCCTACCCTACCCATTCTCATCCAATAATGAGTGCCCATAGGCATGCAAATTCCCAACCCAACCCCAATGATCATAACTTTCAGAAGTACCACAAAAGGTCAAGATCCGCAAGTCCTCTGACAATCGTATGTGCACATACTCATGTGTGGTGCACCACCATCATGAAGATCATAACACGAGGACAAGATGAGAACACAAGATATAAAGTTCCTCAACTAAAAATAAAATTGAGAGGATGGATGTAATACGCATCCCAATGCAACATAAAAGTGCAACAATGGTCTAATTGACATCCAAACGGATCGTCCAGGTCCATGAACCACATTGTGCTAAGAAAACCTAAGAAAATAGGGTGGCACACAAAATGAGGTAAAAACTCCAAAATCTAGAAAAAAAATTTAATTAAAATCCAATTGGTCTTTGGGTGCAAAAACCTCGAAAATCCAATAATAAATGAGTTTGGACACCGTATGCAAAAACGGGCAACATAACGGCTCAAAACCCCAAACCCCCATCCCAAAAATAGGGAAAATGTTCATACCTGACCAACCAAGAAAAACCAAAAAATAGAAATAGAGGGGAACACTAGTTCTTAGCCTCCTATCAAACAACTACCAAAAATAGAAGCTGAAACAGAGCAAAGACCATAAAATGGAAACTCCCTACCTAACAGAAAAAGGGGAAAATTCCAAAAGTAGCCTAATAAAATAATGAATCTATTGAAGCTATGGAAAGTGGTGGCAAAGCAAGGTCTCCCTAAGCTAGATCCAACAAGACTGATCTCATGAAAAACCCACGCTCACAGCTCCCAAAATGAATAGAATTTGAATCCTTCAAAAGGGGATTTCCAAAAAGCCCTCCAAATTTTGGAAATCCAAAATAGAAAAAGTGAGGAATTAAATTCCTCTTTCAACACTTATTCACTTTTTGAGTGAATAGTCGATTAGGGTAAATAGCCAATTAGACTAGCTAGACTCTAAATCAACCCAGACAGAAACAGGTTATTCCTTGTAACAAGAATTCACCTAAGGCAAAGCTGCCAAAAATTAAATCTGAAAATATTTAAAGCCTGAAAATCCAAAAACACAAAAAATCACTTAACGCTTTTGTGACATAGCGAACCTCTAAATGCAAAGACATTCCCATTGGTCTAATCACATAATGCAGATGAGTTCAGATTTACTAATCACTAAAAGGTTTTAATTTAAATAGTTAAAATAAGGATAAGTTGACCATACAGGGACAACATTGGTAAAATATGAATAGCTTAATCACTAACTTCATAAGCCACTACCAAGGATATAAATCCAACACACTAAAACACATGATCAAGTGAAATTGCATATAATATAATAGTTGAAGCAATTAATGCATTAAATAACTAATTAATCCATTTACACCACTCACGTTTGCAAAAAGTGTAAAGATACATGAATGAAGTAAATCACCATAGCATAAAATCCATCACATAGCATAATAAAAAAATATGTCCAATAAACCATAAACCATATATCATCATAGATATATTGTCATCTCAAAATAGCATCAACATGCAAATATGATAAACTAAACAGCATAGCGGTATAGCATCTATGGTACTGAATCAAAGTATAACCTTTGACCCTTGGGTCATCTCAAAGTACATATAATAAGAGTATCAAGTATCTCTTGAATCAAAATAGACAAGGTACAGACTACAAACACGAGAGGCACTACAAGGCTTGACAATCTTCTTTGCCATTGCCACTAGTTGTGCCTTTTCCTTCCTTTTCTTTGACTCAGTAGGAGTAGGGTGCTTCCTCCATTTCTTCTCCCTCAGCACCTTCAATCTATTCCTCCTCTTTGTCTTCTCCCATTCCTTGAGTTAAAGTTAGAGGTTCTTTTTGTGTTTTTTCATCTTCCTCTTCATCCTTTTCTTCTTCTTCATCTTCCTCCTCGGTATCCTCTCCAAGTTTTGCTTTCAATTTCTTTACCAACTTGTCTTTTTTCTTGATTGTGGAGGCAGTTTTAATTCCATGGAAATCTTTGATTTTACCATCTCATAATTTTTGAAGACTTTAGTAGTCTTATCTACTTCTTCTGCAAGTAGAGCTTTTATTGTTGCAAAGGCTTCATCTACATTGACCTCATAACCTAAGGGTCTCAACCATCTTACCCTTGGTATGGTAGCTTGTATGAATGTGTAGTCAGAATCAACAAGAAAACATACATCATTGTAATGTTTCTCTACTAAAGAAATTGGTATCCTCATCCTTTCCTTCATTGACTTCTTGAAATCTTCAAAGTAACTTGTCATCAATGACTCAAAGTTTTCTCCTAGTTGCTCAATGTACTCCCCAATTTGTACTGCAACTAATCTGTTAGTTTTCCATCCTACTATTCCAAATGAGGGAAATGTGTTCTATACATAAAATAATATACAAACTAGTATAGAACCAAACTTGCATTGTGCACTCTTGATTTTCCTTATTGCTCCAAGATTCTCCATAAGTTGTTGTAGTTGAAGTTCTGCTAGATCATATGTATGATCTTTCTTGACAATCTTATAACCAACATCCATAGCTATGTAGGGTACACTATTCAATCTACTAGATTGATAAAATTTATGTGAGATTACCCTTACTACAAAGTTTAGCAATGGATCAGTGATGGTATCTATAGTCATACCTCTTTTATTCTAGAATGCTCCAATGTTCTTTTCAATGACTTCCTTAGAATCACTCCTAAGTGTCTTTGGTCGATCTAGGGTTGGGTAGCCAGTAACCCTATGGATTATTCTCTTAGTAATCTTGATTGTTCCTCCTTCCAGCCACAAGGAACCATCATAAATTTGGCTTAGCACAATATGTATCCACTCAGTTTTAAATACATTAGGAAAATCTAGGGCTATGTTAAACCCTTTTTCTCAAAAATTTTGAATTCTTCCTTCAAAACACCATTTTTACACAATCTATTATATGCACCTCTTATTTCCATGTCTCCTATGCTTCCTATCTTGCAATTGTAGCATTTCCTTACATCTTGCATCATTATCACATTTGACAGGATCATAGACAATGCACCAGATGGGTCTTATTTGTAAGTGATGTCAAGAATGGATTTAAATTTAGGTTGCTTATCTTCATTAATAACAAGATGAACATTTAAATCTTCCTTCCCTTCAACATTTTTCAAGCTAGATGCCATCTTTTCAAACTAGGGCTTATGAAAATTAAAACTACATAGCTTGGCTCTTGATAAATACCTTGTGATATCTAATGAACTAGCATGAAATGACTAATAGGATCTTTGCAAATTCTTTGAAAAGGTTTCTAAATCATCTTCTACTCTACTCGCTCTTTCTCAAATTTAAAATGATGAAGAATGAGCAAAAATTGATCATAGACCCTTCAAAAGCCTTGCATTTAATGCTAAGTGCTTACACGATTGCAAGCTCAAAATTAACCAATTTTGGGTTCACTTGGCATCCATTGATATTTCCATCTCTCAGTAGCTACTACGAGCTCAACAACAACTAGCTAGACTGCTAGCTTAGCATCTTCTTACATTCCACTCGGCATACGTAGGAAAGGATTCATACTCAACAACAACATGAAAAACTTAAAGATTTTTCTTGAATTTCTAACATCTTGAATCTTTATCCATGCTAATTTATTCTTTTTAGTACTATATCCTTTTGGAACTGATGCATGATATAGCCTTTAAATATCAGTCCCACTTACCTCTTGTTTGCCTAGTTCGATGAGGTATGAACACCTAACCATTGGGTGAAGTGACCTCTTCTCCATTTGATGTGCTACAAACATCTTTCTTTTTCCATGTCTTGTTCATATCATCTCTGATGTGTTCAACATCTTCCTTGCTTTTGCCTTTATCAAATTCACAACTTGGTGCCTTTGACCTAGTTGGACAATATTTACTAATATGACTAGTCTTCAAACAACTAAAGCAAGTGGTTTGGCTCAACCACCTTTTGTAGTTACCACTAAAGTGTGTCCTAATACAATTCTCAGGAACATGTCCATATTCTTGACAATAATGACAACTATATCTTGTATTATAATCCCAATTATAAGAGTAGCCATTGTTCCTTACCTTCATTTTCTTGTTTGATGACCACATGGATTTGGATCTGCATTCAAAGGCTGTGTGTCCATACTTCTAAAAATTGTAGCAATATCCTTCAAATCTTTTTGTATTCATGGTCTTGGTTCCGCATTCATGTGCCTGATGACCTTGCTTGTTGCACTTATGACAATGAATCTTTTTTTTTGAGGGGTAAACACTTTGACCTGGAGCTATGAACTAGTGAGGCCACAAACAGGGGACCTCATCCCCATTAGATTTGAACCTTGCTGGCAAGGCTAACAACTCAACAACTTAACCATCACAATATGCCACCATTGGCAATGAGTCATGTTCTTAGGCTTGACATTTTGATTTGTATTTTTTCTCCTACACATATTAGCAATATGTCCTTTCTTACCACAATTATGACAAGTAGGTTTGAAATTCTTGCCTTTGATGTTCCTTTCTTCTACAACTTTCGACAATTCTCCTTCTTCAGTGCTTGTGTAGCCTAGTCCTGATGTGTCATTGTTGGATTTAGGGGATCCCAATAATTGCTCAAAGTATTTGATGGCTTCATTTGGTTTGTTGAAACTTTTAGCAAATTCATTTTCTCTCTTTAGGTCACTCTGCAATTGTTCATTCTACAACTTCAATGTAGTTATCTCAATGTCTTTGACATTCAATTCATAGTTGGCATTCATCATTTGATTTAGGGTATCCAATTACATGTTGCAAATCTTGGTTAGCTCTATTGACTTCTCTTCCAATCTATTGGCCAGAATTATTTTGTCTTCTTCAATCATGGCTTTGTCTTCTATAGCTTTCTTCTTTTGTTCAGTCACCTCACATAGTAGTATAGCTTGTGATTCTTGTTCTAGCTTGAGATTTCTAATTTCCTCAACTTGGACTATATTCTTTTCCATTAGATCTATGACTGCTACATCAAATTCATTGGAATCGCCATCTCCAAATAGCTTGGTAGTGTGTATCTCTTTGTATTGAGTTCATTCTCTACAATAACAATCTCTTTCCTTCTCTTCAAAGATTTCTTTAGTTCCTCTCTTTCCTCATTCAGTTGATGTAGTATGGGATGTATTTCAATATCCTATTTTCAATAGTCTTTCCCAACTTGTAGACTTCCATTTTAAGATCTTTCCTCGAAGCCGCAAAGCTTCTCTTTCACAGAACAAGGTTCTAATACCAATTTTTGGAATTACAAGGGGAAAGAGTAAACTTCTAAGGGGGGGTGAATCAGTAGTTTAAGCTTGGACCCATAAAACTTTCACCACACATCCATCTTATGCATTTAATAGATAAACTAAAATAACATGTAAAGCACATACATCTAGATCATGTAAATATGTAAGCAATCACACATAACACCAGATATGATCACCCAAAAACCCTCCAAGTGAGAAGGTAAAACTGGGGTGGGGATGACACCCATAAGTCTTCAATACTATAGTATCCAATGAAGGCTACAATGTTTTGACCATGAAACATGATCTAGCCTATGAAAGGTTTGCCCTGTTAGAGGCTCACAAAGACTGTTAGGTCTCACCTTGTTAGAGGATTTCAACACCCTATTAGAAGTGTGCCTTGTTAGAGGACTTCAAATTAAAACTAAGTAAGCACCCTGTTAAAGGATTTCATACAGCATGTTAGGACTACTCTATTAAGAGATTTAACTGAAATCACCTGTTGGAATGTCTCAGCATAGATCCTATGATTGGCACATGCTTTCCTGATAACATATTACCTCTAATAAATGTCTTCTTGATCCTTCATGATCAGATGTCTTGATGTTGTATCCTTTTCTCTATCCTTTGTTCTTCTCTAATTGATTCTACAATTCACTCTCAATTCTAGGTCACCATGAATGCTCTGCATGCAAACTATCTTGTCCGCTCCTTCATTCCATAATCTCTTCATTGTCCATCCATTAAGAGTTTAGGGATTCATCCTCCTTAAGAAGACTCTAGTGGCTTAGGGTTAGGTATGAATATATGGCTGAGATTCATCCATTTTGCCACTTAATCCTTCCCATTTTCTAATTGGTTGCATGTAATTGCATAGGGAATCCAAATAGAGATTTGTCCTTATCTCCAAAATATTGAAATCTAATCTTAAGTTGACTCAAAAATGGTTTACGTAATTTTTTGTTCCATTACAAAAAAATATGTCAAAACTGTGTCACTCGACATATGAAGTCTATGATGCTCAGCATGCACTATATTGTTATTGTGACTCGGCACTTGCACTGCTTGACATCCATTGTTTACTTGGCTTCTGAGTCACTCAACATGGTTTATCTACTTGACACCTAAGTGACATGGCACATGAGTGACTCAGCACTCATTGCAACTTGGCATGGTCCAATATATACATGTTGTTCTTGACATGTATTACTAGTTCGGCATGAACTAAGTAAATGGCTTAAATGTGTTGAACCTCACTTGTCAAAACCAATCTGAGATCAATAGGGCCTAGAATCTTAGGATTTTAGATTATTTCATGTTTTATAATTTTTAGGACCTATTTGGGTCATTATATTTAAGTTTTTATAACTTTTTCTTATAAAGTGCAAAAAGTGCAAAAAAATGCAAAATTGCTTGAAAAGTTGTCAAGCAACTTTTAAATAACTTTTTGCAAATCAAAGAAAAAGCTTCCCCGATGGCCATAACAAGTTTGAAATATCATTATGACCATTGAAAGACCTATAATAAGCCCTTTTAGTTGGGTGATAGGCAACAAAAGAGAGATAATGTAATTTCAATTTTCAAATCAATAAAATACCCAATTTTTACTGCAAACAGCCTACTATCTTGTGTCGTACGGATTCATATAGATTCTTTCTAATTGTAAGACCTAAATTTTTTGATAGGTGGATGAAGAAATTTTTTAATTCTTCTAGTTTTAAGTCTCCATCTATCCCCTAACTCAAGAAATTCACATTTGGTCTAAGTAGGTCCAGATTTCTTGCTAACCTAGGGTTTTGAAGCATTTTCAAGCATAGAGGGGGATCTGACCATGGGAATTTAATGGACTCTAGTGAAATCCTAGTATTGGATATTTATTTTAAGATTAAATTGGTTTTAAGTTTGCATTTGGAGGGATCATTGATAAATTTGATGCCCTAGGCATGCATTTCCCATGTGTGTGCTAGGAAAAGGATGCAACATCTTTCACAACTCCAACCAAACTTGGCATCAAGGTTTGAAATCAATTTTGTAACTTGTCTATGGTTTTCCTCACATTTTTCCATCATTCTTTTTCAGGATGGATTGTTGTAACATGTACTTTCTTTGGAAATGGAGGCCTAATTACCCTCATTGCCTAAGCGAGAAAGTGAACAAAAGTCCATTTGTTTGTGTCATCAAACCTTGGTGCTTTTGTATGTTGTGAAAGTCCCAAATTGGTATCCAAAACTGAATTTTTTTCCCTAGGTTGTGTGGGGATATTTCCTTTAAAATCTAATTTTCATCAAAAAGGGCTACTAGCCTTTTTGGATGGTTTAACAAAGCAACTATGTGGAAAACTTACATAGTTTGGTTTTAACCATTATTTCATGTCATTGGTGACCTAAATAGACTATTCCCATCTATTGGAGTCTTCCATGGTCACTTTAGGAAGTTTAAGATTATTTTCCCAAAATTGGTCAATTCATGCATTATAAGAAACTTTTGATAAGTTTTATTGTTCATAGGACTCCCTAGTGATTAGGGTTTTCCTTGTTTGGGTGTAGGGTTGTGATAACCTAGTATCATCTTTGTAGCACTTGTGATTATTTCTTGCACATTTTATTATCTTTACCAAGAGATTTGGTTGAAGGACTTCAATAAAGAGGGGTTTTGGACTAGTTGATCACCTTGTCCAACTAGGCTCCATTGCATCAAGTGGTATTAGAGACATGGCTCTTACTATAGAAGAGGAAGAAATACCTACCAGGGTAACAAATGTTGAACTAGAAAAAATTGTAAGGGAGCAAAGAGCAACCAATGTTTCTCTTGTAAAGAGGTTGAAGGAAGTCAAAGGAAAGTTAGACAAAGAAAGAGACACACTATCTCAAGAAGATTAGAATACAGAGGTTGAATATCTTGATGAAGATGATGAAGTGCCTACTAAACAAAGGCTTCTCTTGAATGCTCTCAAATCCATGGATAAAAGAACCATGGAGGGGAAGTTGGCATTGCCAACTTTCAATGGCCAAAATAATTTTGATGTGGCATTAGATTGGATAGATGCCCTAACTAGTTTCTTTGAGTGTAAAGAAATCCTAGAGAAGAAAAGGGTAAAGATGGAAAAGTCCAAGTTGAAGGGAGCAACCCTGACTTGGTGGAGCTTCATCTAGATAGAGAGAGTGAAGGAAGGAAGAAACATGATGTCTTCTTGGGACAGAATGGTGGCACTAGTCAGGGAAACATATGTGCCCAAAGACTATGGTGTACAAATCCATAGGAGTGAACAAAGTCTAAATCAAAAGGAATTAGATGTTAGTTCCTATATAGAGGAGTTCTTAAAATTGTGTATGAAGATGAACACAATAGAGGATAAAGAAGAAAAATTTGCAAGGTACATGGATGGCCTTAAGTTACCCATCCAAGAAGAACTTGGCCTTCACACCCCAATTTTGTGAACAAGTGCTATCAATTATCACTCAAGGTGGAAGAAAAATAGAAGAGGAGGTAGGATCAAAATAAAGGAAAGGAGAATAATAAAACCTTCAAGCCCAAGAATAATTCTTGGAACAAGGGATAGAATAGTGGAAACAAACCTACTGATTAGAATAAAGATAAGGGAGGACAAAGTTCTAAGGGAAACTATAGAGGAGGAAAGTCTTTCAAAGGAAGAGGAAGAGGTAATGGACCTCTCACATGTTACAATTGTAAGTAGGACACCATGTAGGAAAGTTCCCTAAAAAGAAAAACAATAATCAAGGGGAAAGAAGAGCACAAATTGTGGAGGAAGAGCAATTTGATTTCAAAGAACTTGAACCTGAGGAAGGAGCATGTCTAATGATGAGGCACACAATTTTTTGATTGATTTAGGTTCTACTAAAAATCTATTTTCCTCTAAAATGGTAGAAAAACTTAAACTACCTAAGAAACCTCACCCCTTTTCATATCATTTCTCTTGGCTAACAAAGGGCCAACAAACCTTAGTGACAGAACAAGCATGGGTAGAATTTTCTCTAGTAGACTTCAAGGATAAGGTACTTTGTGATGTTGTAGAAATGGATGCATCTCATATAGTTCTAGGAAGACCCTAGCAATATGATGTTGATGTCATCCACCGTTGCAAGAAGAATACTTATTCTATAACTAGGAATGGTGTAACCTTCACCATGAAGCCCATGCCTGATCCTAAAGCAAAACCTACTATTGTAACCATAGGGGAGAAAGAAATGATTAAAGCCTTGAAGGAACTTGATGCCCAAGGTTTTATTTTGGTCTCTAAGCCAAAAGAAAAGATAGCTTCTAAGGATAAGGATCCCATCCCTAAAGAAATAAAAGATTTGTTGCAAAAGTATAGTCAGGTTATTATTACTGATCTGCTCACAAGCCTCCCTCAAATTAGAAATATTAGTCACCAAACTGACTTGATACCTGGCTCTTCCTTACCTAACAAGGCACCCTATAAAATGACACCAACTCAATATGCTAAAATTGCCAAGTAGGTGAATGATTTGTTGGAAAAGGGTCTAATACAAAGCAGTTTAAGTCCTTGTGATGTTATGTTTGTCCTTGCTCCTAAAAAGGATGGAAAATGGAAGTTGTGTACTAATAGCAAGGCTATCAAAAAGATTGCCAAAAAGTATAGATTCCCCATGCCTAGAATTGAGGATCTATTAAATGAACTAGGATGAGCTTATTATTTCACCAAAATAGACTTGAAGTCTAGCTACCATCAAATCAGAATAAAACCAGGTGATGAATGTAAGATAGCATTCAAAACTACTAAAGATTCTTTTGAATGGTTAGTAATGCCCTTTGGGTTAAGCAATGCCCCTAGCACTTGCAGCTTATGAATGAGATATTCATATATTTTATTAGAAAATTTGTTTTTTTTTACCTTGATGACATACTAATATTCAATCATAGCAAGGAGGAACATCTTGATCATGTGGAGCAGGTACTGAGGAGGCTTCATCAACACAAGTTGGTGATCAAATTGGAAAAGTGCATGTTTATGAAGAAGGAACTTGTGTTCCTAGGATTTGTGATCTTGCAAGATACCCTCAAGATGGACCCTGAGAAGGTTGAAGCGATCATCAACTAGACCCCACCAAACAACCAAGGTGATGTAAGAAGCTTCCATTGTTTTTCCACCTTCTATAGGAAGTTTATAAAAAACTTCAGCCATGTGTGTATGCCCATGCTTAACACCATCAAAGGAGGAAAGAAGACTAAATTTTCTTGGACAAAGGAAGCCAATGATGCATTTCAATACTTGAAGAATAGAATCTCTTAATACCAAATCTTGGTTCTACTTGATTTCAATAAGGTTTTCACTATGGAAACTTATGCGAGTAATTTTTCCTTAGGTGCAATTCTAAGCCAAGAAGGTAATGCAGTAGCTTTCTTTTCTAAGAAACTAGATGATGCTAAGAAAAAGTTTTCAACTTATGACTTGGAGCTTTATGCCATGGTACAAGCTCTCAAGAAATGGAGGCACTATCTAATTCCAAAGGATTTTGTAGTATACATTAACAACCATGCATTGAGTTTCTTCAATTCTCGGGAAAAACTATGTGTCAGACATCTGAAATGGATGGAGTAGTTATAGGCTTATACTTTCCACATCAAACATAAGAAAGGTGTTACAAACACAGTTTTTGATACCCTTAGTAGAAGGTTTGGTCTAGTTGAAAAAGTGCAACTACAAAATGTGGGATTTGATTCCCTCAAGCACTTATATGCTAATGATCTTAATTTTGTAGAGATTTTTTTAAGTTTGCACAAAGATGGTTGGAATATGCCATAAAAATTTCTCTGAATATCTAATTTAGAATGGACTCCTACTCAAAGAAGCTTAGTTATGCATTCCCAAATTCTCAATGAGGAAAAATATCATTAGGGAGAAACACTATGGTGGTCTAGGAGGACATCTTTGCATTGACAAGATAGCAGACATGGTAAAAGGAAGTTATTATTGGCCAAAGATGAACAATGAGGTAAAGAAGTTCATTAAGACTTGTACCATATATTAGCAAGCCAAAGGTGTTTCAACAAATCAGGGGTTATATCAACCCTTACCAATCCCCACAAGACCTTGGGAATCAATCGCAATGGATCTTGTCATGGGGCTACCTAGAACTAAGCAAGGTTTTGATAGTGTTTTTGTGGTAGTGGATAGATTTAGTAAAATGGTCCACTTTTTACCATGTAAAAGCACAAATTATGCTTCTCATATTGCATATATTTTCTTTAAGGAAGTAGTTAAGATCCATGGTTTACCAAAAACTATTGTTTCTGACAGGGATGTAAAATTTCAAGGTCATTTTTGGAGAACACTTTTTAAAAAACTTAGTACTAACCTAGCCTACAATTTTGCCTACCATCCACAAATTGATGGGAAAACTAAGGTGGTAAATAGATCTTTAGGAAATCTCCTAAGATGTCTCACAAAGAAGTATGCTCAAAGTTGGGATCTACTCTTTCCCCAAGTAGAGTTTTCATTTAATGACTCCATGAATAGATCAACAGGAAAGACTCATTTCCAAGCAGTGTATGGCCTTCATCCCAAGGGACCATTGGATCTAGTAAAACTACCATTTGATTTCAAAATTAGTGCTCAAGGAGAAGAGTTATCGAAACTCATTACAAAGGTGCAACGTGAGGTCAAGGAAGAATTACAGAGATCAACATTAAAATACAAGGAACGTGTTGATAAAAAAAAGAAGGTAAATCCACTTCAAAGTTGGAGACAAGGTTTGGGCATATTTGAGAAAAGAGAGACTACCTAAAGGTAGATATTCCAAACTTTAGATGAAGAAAGTTGGACCATGTAGTATACTTATAAGATGGGTGAAAATACATATGAGATATCTCTTCCCCCTACCTTGCAAATTTCTCCAGTCTTCAATGTTGCACGCCTCACCCCATACAAAGGCATAGTAGATTTAGCAAGTGAACAAGGTGAGAAAGAATATATCCATAGTGAAGACTATGTAACTAATCTCCCTCAAAGAAAACTAGTGGAGTTAGAAGAAATTTTGGACACCAAGTTGCTAAAACAAACTAGAAGCAAGAAGTACATGCAGCACTTAGTCAAGTGGAAAAGGCTCCCCAATATTGATACAACTTGGATGATAGAAGACTAGATCAAACAACATAGTACTTCTATGGAGAAAATGCCCTCAAGTAGGAACTTGAGTTTTCAAACACAGGGGGAGTATGGTGTAGGAGCTATTAGAAGCATGAATGTTGATGATACTTCTATGGGGGAGTAATTTTCAAAATCATAAATTTTGATGATACTTCTATGGGAGAGTATTGTAGAAACATGATTAGATCATTATCATGATGATATGTTACATTCATAACTATGTTTGTCATTGATGTCAACATAGCATTTTTCTATGGTATCTGACAGAAGAACAATAGTAAAGATCAAGTTGGTATAGATAGATCATTGAGCATTTTCACTAACAAAGGTTAAAGGGAGATACTACTAAGTGTCTAGTATATATAGCTGATCTCATAAGCATAAGATATTAAGTGTGTAAGAAGTTATGCAAGTTTTGATGAAGACTATTCTAAGATAGATTTTACAAAAGCATGTTATGTTAAACTTGTTATATCTCTTAGTAGAGTTGCTATTTTGAGAAGCAAGGTTAAAGGCATGTAGAAGACATGTTGGAGATGATGTGGCTAAGCTCGCTCATCATAATATCACACATATGAATTAATGTTATCGCTAAGCATAACATATTCTTAATGAGGTCCTATAATAATTAATTAAGAAGGTGTAATAGCCAACTCAAGGAATTGTTTTATGGATTCAGTATAAAGGAAGGATATTTTCCTTTTTTATGTAGGAATGAATGAATGATTTCAAGAAGCACAAAGAGTGGAATAGAAGGGAAACAAGTTGATATGCAAAGATAAGCAGAACAGAGAAAAGTTGGAGAGAACTTCATTGCCAAGGTTTTTGACCTAGTCTACAAGGTCTGACAGTGATTGGTCTAGTTGAGAGGATAGAGGAAAGAGGTTAAAACATAGTATGAACAAGTATTCTACAAGGAAAAGTTGAGAGATCAGTTGGGCAGTGAAGTTCAGTGGTCTTGCCCCATAAGCTGTTTGGACAGTGGGTCCTTCTACCTTCTATAACTCCTAACAGGGTTGACACAACTCCTAATAGGGTTGGAATCTCCTAACAAGGATTCAAAGTCTCTAATAGGGACTCTTATGTATTGAATGTGTTTATAGACTCCTAACAAGGTCCATCCTCTAACAAGGAACATCCATTCATCCTCCCACCACCATCCTACAACCCTTGCTTTGAGAGCCCATATAATTTGTGACGTTGACTACCTTAATCTGGAACTTAACCATCTCTATCAAGTTTTCAAATGCAATAGCTATTCTCCCAAAAAAAATTCAGCTGCCCTAAAGCAAGCTGAGCCTTCCATTTGTCCATATATAATCCCAAACCTTCCCTCCCACCTCATGTTGTGAATGCCTCCCTCCCTTTTGTGGAAAGAATCTCCCAAAAAATCTCCAAGATCCTTTCCAAGAAAGGTTTGAGTGTAGCTTTCAAACCTCTCTCCAGGATCAAGAATGGGGTCCCTCCTATCAAGGACTCTAGAGATATTTATTCTAGATCAAGAGTTTACAAAGTGCCCTATTCTTGTGGCACACCTTATATTGGTGAAATGGGTTGCTCTTTCCACACTCAGATCAAAGAGCACATTGTCAACATTAGACACGATAGGCTCTACAAGTCAGCCTTAGCTGAGCATTCCTTTTCTACCAAACATCACATTTTCTTGGAAAACACACAAATCCTTGCCAAAGAGGACAACTATTTTAAAAGAAAGCTCAAGGATGTCATTGAAATCAACAACCACCCCATCAACCTTAATCATGATGATGGTTGGACCCTTGACCCTGCATGGTAGCCTATGCTTGCCTCTTAAGATCGACTTGAGGGTTAATCTTCCCCCTCTCTTTTCCTCTTGCTTTCACGCCTCTTCTCCTTCATTTAGTTCCCATATCTTTCTCTTCCCCACCCATCAGCCTTTGCTTGGGTGGTTTGTGTTCCTTCCTCTAAGGCAATGTCTCTTTTGTGTCTAGTGGGTTCTTCTTGTTCCTTTCTGGTTGCTCGTGTGCTTTGTGGTTTGTGTTTCTCTTCTAGGTGTTGTGCCTTTCGTTTAGGGTCTAGGTCCTAGACTCTATTGTGGTTTTCCATTAGTTTCTTCTCTTGCTCCCCTCCTTTCTTAATTTTTTGTTGTTTTTTGAGTGTTGGTATTTTCTTTCATGTTCTTTCCTTTTTTTTATAATTTTTTTTCTTTTTTTCTTATTTATTTATTATTATTATTTATTTATAGTTATTTATTTATTTATTATTATTATTATATTTTATTTTCTATTTATTTTTATTTTTTATTTTTTTTATTTTTTATTTTTTAAATTCCCTAGGTTTTGTTGGGTTTATAAATGCATATATACTTATAGGCATGTATATATATAATTCACTATATTTATATTTATATATTTATGTGTGCATGTATATATAATATACATATATAAATATATATAATATACATATATATATAGATATATTTATATTCATTGACATGCTTTTATGCTTATTTTCTTGCATATATATACATATGTACATACACACACACATATATATATTAATATATATATATATATATATATATATGTATATATATATATATATATATATATATGTACTTATGCATTTATATATAGAAGTGTTTATACATTTATGTATGTATGAAAGTGCATATATATATACATATATATATATATATATATATATATATATATATATGTATGTATATATATATACACACACACATATATATATATATGTATATATATACATATATACATATGTGTGTGTGTGTGTGTACATACATATGTACATATATACTTATATGTGCATATATATACATAGATATATACATATATATATATGTACATATATGTACATATATATATATATATGTACATATATGGACATATACGTATATGTACATATATGTACATATACGTATATGTACATATATGTACATATACGTATATGTACATATATGTACATATATGTATATGTACATATTGTAGACACCTAAAAATCCTTTAAAAAATAAAGTATTTTTATTTTTTGAAAAAATACCTGATGACATCATCATTTATTAATTAATTATTTAATTAATTAATTAATTAATTTTTATGCCATTAAATCCCTTTATCTTAATTAAAAATATTTAATTAAGGAATCCCTCCCAAAAATGTTTAAATCTTATTTAAACATTATTTCCTTATTTATTAATTATTTAATTAATAAATTGACCAAAAAACTCAAAATAAATAAAAAAATTATTTTTTGCCCAAAACTTGGCCAATTTCCTTAAGACCACTAACCTCTTCCAAAATCTTCTAATCCTTCTTTAATTTCGATTAAAGGCTAATCCCATCATTTCCTACCCCTAATTCCAACTCAAAATATTTAATTAAGATTAAATATTAATCTTCATGTTTATTAAAAAAGTTTTAATAAATATCTCCTCAACCCAAACCCTTAAAATAAATAAAACTTTATTTATTTCCTAAAAATCTAATTTATCCTCATCCTAAGAAGTTCTAGACTCTTCTAGGAAGTCTTCATCCTCATCCTAGGAAATTCTAGACTCTTCTAGAAAGTCTTCATCCTCATCCAAAGCCTAGACTCTTCTAGAAGATGTCTTTAACCCTAATCCTAATCCCCTTCTAACCTTGTCACATTCCCTAAACATGGGTTAAAGAATTACTAACCCAAGCCAAAGTTAACAAATATCTCCTCCTTCACCCACCCTCATTAAATGCCATCCACTTGCCTATCCCTAAGCTAATCCTAAACCATCCTAATCCATCCTCTAATCATTTTCACAAGCCTAAACAAGCTTAAAACCTTCCTAATCAAGTCCAAGTCGAAATTGCTCTCATCACCCTCAAAATATCTCAACCATAAAACTTTATGAAGTCCACTAGGTCATAAATGACTCTTACAAGCCCTTTTATTGCTCTTACAAGTCATTATGAGGGTCTTTATGAAGATTTTATCCCTTGAGCCTCCTTTGTTGACTCATCCTTCCCCTTTCCTCCATCCTCTCACCATGTGACATGTGTCACTCCTTGATTGGCTATAAAGAAGCACAATCCATGTGCTCTCCTCTCATGCAATCTGAGCCCTCCATGAGCTTTTTCCCATCCTTGCATCTTAGCCCTCAATCCCTCAAGCCTCTTGCCTATAAATTGGATCCTTCCCCTTTGCAAAATAACACAATCTATGAAGTAAAGTTATAATTCTATTTTGAGAGCCAAATCCATACTAAAGCCATCTATCCACACCAAAAATCCACAATCATCCATTGAAGCCTTTGGAAGCATATTGAGCATACATCCTATCCATTTAGATAAAGCCACTCAACAAGAGAGCTTCTCATTGAGAGAGCCCATTAATGGCTCATATTTTCAATTGAGAGCTCATCTTAGTCTATCTTGAAGTTTATGAATTTTGTTTAATTTGTAGAAGCTTTATTTAAATTTGGTTTCTATTAGCATACTAACATTGCTCATATACACATATATGTACATATATGTACATATGTACATATGTATATGTACATATATGTACATATATTTACATTGTATATATATGTACATATATAATATATATGTACACATATGTACATATATGTACATATGTACATATATGTACATATGTACTTATATGTACATGTATGTACGTATATATATGTACATGTATGTACGTATATATATGTACATGTATGTATGTATAGATAGATAGATGTGTGTGTGTGTGTATAAGATCTCGGGCTCCATGTTATGTGTGGTTTACATGGTTTTCTTCATGGTCTTTTGTCTTTATTTATTATTTTTCTTTTTCTTTTATTTTATTTTTATAAGTTTCATATTGTTGTTTATTTTCTTTTTATTTGTTTACATTTATAGTTTAAGTTCTTTAGGGTTTCCTCCCTTGGTTTGTGTGCTTTATCTCTCCCTGTTGTCCCCTATATCTTTGGAGTTAGTCCCAATATGTAGCTCACTCTATTTTTTGTAGCTCTTGCTCTCTCATTCTGATGATGAATCATGTAGTATGATTTGAAACGTTGATGGTAAAAATATCAACACAATCTAATCCAAAAGCGATTACAAACAAGGAATAAATATTAGTATATCTTTGTGTGCATCATTCCCATTGGGGTTTTCCCTTTGATCAAGGGTTTCCCTAGTTAACAAATACGGTGTAATTGTGTATGTGCATCTTGTTATGGTTGTAGTTTACTTTGATTGATGGTTAAGATTAATTAAGATTGATAAATGTTTTAATTGGATAACTGATTCACCCCCCCCCACCCCCCCCACCTCTTAGTTATCTTGGTGGACTATTATTTCTAACAATTGGTATCAAAGCATCAAGTCCTTAAAGGATAAGCTTAACAACTTTGGGAGATTAGTGGTGAGTTATTTCAAAAAAGATAGTCTTGAGTATGCTGGAGGAAATTTTGACACCCAAAAGATGGAGCTTCTTAGTGAGGGGTCAAAATTGTGTACCGAATTGAGCATTGAGTTTCTGGATAGATGCACAAGATCCACATCCAAAGAAGACATGGATATCAAAGAAGGTATTGATCTACTTGTGAAAAAAAGAAAAAGAAGGTATGGAAAAATTTTCTTGTTGGACATGTAAAGAGTTTGGTCATTTTTCATCTACATACCCTAAGAGAGTAAGAAAGACTAGAAAGAGTTCACTTTCTAATGAAGATGAAGAATTTAAAGCTAGTATGGAAAGATTCTTGAATGATTGTGATGTTAAGGATAATAAGCTTAAAGTGGTTATGAAAAAGGAAGTATTAGAAAAGATAACCTTGGTAACTATTGTTGATGATTGTGAAGAAGAGGATGATTCTAGAATTGTTATATAGAATGATTAAGTATTCTTTAATAGTAATAATGATTTGCAGAATGAAGGAGGGCTGAGGCAGGAACAAAGTTTGGAACCTAGAATAGAGCTAAGAGTTGAGATAGCAACTCCTACTTATGGTAAGAATATGACAAAGAATCATCCACCAGAGTAGATCATCAACAATAGAGATAAAGGTGTGATGATAAGAAGTAGAATCAATGAAGAACTATGTCTGATATCTCAAGTAGAACCAAAGAATGTAGATGAGGCATGTGAAGATGACTATTGGAAGCAAGCTATGAAAGAAGAATTAGATTAGATAGTGAAGAATGAGAGATGGGAATTAGTCCCTAGACCAATAGACAAGAATGTGATAGGAACAAAATGAGTATTCAAGAACAAGATGAATGAACAAGGTGAACTTGTAAGAAACAAAGCAAGATTGGTGTGTAAAGGTTACTCACAACAAGAAGGAATAAGCTATGACAAAACCTATGCTCCTATGGCAAGAATTGAAGTAGTAAGGTTATTCTTAGTCTATGCAGTACATAAGAAATTCAAAGTGTATTAAATGGATGTCAAGTCAGCATTTCTAAATGGAGAACTTGAAGAAGAGGTATACATAGAACAACCTTAAGGTTTTCCTTTAACAGATGACAAGGACATGGTATGGAAATTGAAGAAAGCATTGTATGGCTTAAAATAAGCACCCAAAACTTAGTATGAAAGGTTGGAAAAGCATTTGACAAAACATTGATTTAGAAAAGGTATGGCAGACAGTAATCTATATTGGAAAGAAATAGATGATGGATTGATGATTTTGGTAATATTTGTTGATGATATCATATTTGGAGCAGATGATGATGAAAGTGACAAGTTTGTAGAAGAAATGATGAAGGAATTTGAAATGAGAATGATAGGAGAGATTAAATACTTCTTAGGATTACAAATTGTGTAGGGTAAAGAAGGAATATTTATTTCTCAGACTAAGCATTTGAAATATCTATTGAAAAATTTTGGTTTGGAAACATGTAAACTAGTTGGAACACCTATGATAAATAAACACAAGTTATCTACAAAGGATGAGACACCTACTATTGAGTAGAAGAAGTACAAATCTATGATTGGAGGATTGCAATATCTAACTTACACAAGGCCAGATATAGAAAATGTAGTTGGAATTGTTGCAAGATTTCAAGATGATCCCAAAGAAGCACATTATGTAGCAATCAAAAGGATATTTAGATATCTGAAGGGAACACCAAAGTTTAGATTGTGGTATGACAGATCTAATGGTTTCACTTTATATGCTTATACTGATGTTGATTGGGCAGGCAGTATGGATGAAAAAAAGAGCACCAGTGGTGGAGCTTTCTTTCTTGGAGGAAGATTAGTTTCTTGGTTAAGAAAGAAGTAGGATTGTACCTCATAGAGTACAGCAGAGGTGGAATATGTTGCAATAGAAAATAATTGTAATCAAGTTGTTTGGATGAAGTAGATGCTAAAGGATATAAGGATATAATTCAGTGAACTTGTTGTCATACATTATGATAACACAAGCACAGTAAATATGTCTAATAATCTAATGTTGCATTATAAGACTAAACACATTTCTATCAAATATCACATGTTGAAAGAGAAATTTGTAGAAAAGGAAATCATATTGGAGTATGTAAGCACCAAAGAGAAATTGTAGATATTTTCACCAAGCCTCTTTTGAAAGAAACTTTTAAGTATTTGTGAGGTATGCTAGGGGTTATGCCCCTTCCTACATCAAAGTAGATGATGCAAGAGTGCATCAATCTAGTAATACAGAGCACTATTATTTGTCTGCACTAAATTTTGATGCTTCTTGTATGGGGGATTATCTGTGATGGATAGAGTCATCTAGGACTCTTGATGAATGTTGTTTTGAACAGTGTCTTTGGACACTTGAGCAAGTTAGAGACAGTTGTTGCATAGATAGATAGTTGATGAAACCTTTGATATTGATGTTAATGGGGGAGAGATTACAGCATGAAAAATAGTTTGATATAGAGTACATTGAGGTATATCAATGGGGGAGAATGATTAATGAAGAGGATTTGAAAAAAAAAAGGATAACAGGCTTTAACTATTGGTATTCTTGGAACTAGATGTTTTTCATCTATGTTGCCATCAATGCCAAAGAGGGAGATTGTAGAAATATGATTAGATAAATATCATGATGATATGTTACATTCGTGACTATGTTTGTTATTGATGTCGACATAGTAGTTTTATGTGGTATCTGATAGAAGAATAGTGGTAAAGATCAAGTTGGTATGGATAGATTGTTGAGCATTTTCACTAAGCAAGGTTAAAGGGAGATACTACTAAGTATCTAGTATATGGAGCTAACCTCGAAAGCATAAGATATTAAGTTTGGATGAAGTTATGCAAGTTTTGGTGAAGACTGTTCTAAGATAGAGTTTACAGAAGCATGTTCTAGTAAACTTTTTATATCTCTTAGTAGAGCTGCTATTTTGAGAACAAATATTAAAGGCATATAGAAGACATGTTGGAGATGATGTGGCTAATCTCACTTATCATAATATCACATGTATGGAAATTTATTCAATCTATAAGGTGACATATTAATGTTATCACTAAGTATAATGTGTTCTTAATGAGGTCCTATAATAATTAATTGAGAAGGTGTAATAGCCAACTTAGGGAATTGTTTTATGGATTCAGTATAAAGGAAGGAAATTTTCCTTTTTTATGTAGGAATAAATGAATGATTACAAGAAGCATGAAGAATGGAATAGAAGAGAAACAAGATGATATGCGAGAATAAGCAGAACAGAGTGAAGTTGGAGAGAACTTCATTGCCGAGGTTTTGATCTAAGGTTTGTGACCTGGTCTACAAGGTCTAGCAATGATTGGTCTATTTCACAAGATAGAGGAAAGAGGTTAAAGCACAATACGAACAATTATTCTACAAGGAATAGTTGAGAGATCAATTAGACAGTGAAGTTCACTGGTCTTTCCCTAGAAGTTGTTTGGACAATGGCTCCTTCTACCTTCTCTAGCTCCTAATAGGGTTGGAATCTCCTAACAAGGATTCAAAGTCTCCTAACAAGGACTCTTATGTATTAAATGTGTTTATAGACTCCTAACAGGGTCCATCCTCTAACAAGGAATATATATCAATATATCTTTGTGAGCATCATTCCCACTAGGGTTTTCCCTTTGATCAAGGGTTTCCCTAATTAACAAATCTAGTGTAATTGTGTATATGAATCTTGTTATTGTTGTTGTTTACTATTATTGGATGGTTAAGATTATTTAAAGTTGATAAATGTTTTAATTGGATAATTGATTCACCCCTACCCCCTCTCAGTTATCTTGGTGGACTATTATATCTAACATGAGCACCCACAATAAATCAATATCAAACCTTGGATCCAAATATAAAACCTTAAATCTCAATATAAAACCTCATAAAGATTAATCAAATAGGCATCTAGACCAAAATTGTATGACTTAGTTTCAAGATTGGCACTATTATAAGACCTTGGTCAATTATGGTCAAAGATGGTCAAAGGGCCTAGAATCTTAGGATTTTGGATTATTTCATGTTTTATCATGTTTAGGACCTATTTGGGTGATTAGATTTAATTTTCCATAACTTTTTCTTATAAAGCGCAAAAATTGCAAAAAAATGCAAAATTACTTGAAAAGTTGTCAATTAACTTTTAAGCAACTTTTTGCAAATCAAAGCAAAAAAATTTCCAACAGCCATAAAAAGTTTGAAAATATTTTATCACCATTGGAATTCCTATATTAAGCCCTTTTAGGTGGGTGATAGGCAACAAATGAGAGATAATGTAATTTCAATTTTTAAATCAATAAAATACCCTATTTTTACTACAAACAGCCTATTGTCCTATGTTGTACAAATTTGTATATATTCTTCTAGAGTGTAAGACCTACATTTTTGGATATGTGGATAAATTAATTTTCCAATGTATCTAGTTTGAAGTCTCCATCTATCCCCTAACTCAAGATATTCACATTTTGTTTAAGTAGGTCCAGATTTCTTGCTAACCTAGGGTTTTGAAGCATTTTCAAGAATAGAGGAGGATTTTACCATGGGAATTTAATAGCCTCTAGTGAAATTATAGGATTGGATATGTATTTTTAAGATGTAAGTGGTTTTATGTTTGTACTTACAGGGATCATTGAGAAATTTGATGCCCTAGGCATGCATTTCCCATGTGCATGTGAGGACAAGGATGCAGCATCTTCCACAACTACAACCAAACTTGGCATCAAGGTTTGAAATAAAGTTTGTAACTTGTCTAGGATTTTCCTCACATTTTCCCATCATTTTTTTTTAGGATGGATTCCTAGAACATGCACTTCCTTTGTAAATGGAGGCCTAATTGCCTTAATTGTCTACACAAGAAAGTGAATGAAGCCAATTTGTTTATGTCATCAAACCTTGGTGCTTTTGTATGTTGTTTAAATCCCAAAAGGGTGTCCAAAACTGATTTTTTTTCCCTAGGTTGTGTGAAGATATTTCCTTTAAAATTTGAGTTTCATCAAAAAGGGCTAATAGCCTTTTTGGATGGTTTAACAAAGCAACTATGTGGAAAACTTACATAGTTTGGTGTTAACCATTGTTTCATGTCATTGGTGACCTAAAAATACTATTCCCCATGTGTCAGAGTCTTCCTTGGTCATTTGAAGAAGTTTAAGGTAGTTTTCCCAAAATTGCTCAATTCACACATTATAAGTAACTTGTGATAAGTTACCGTGTTCATAGGGTTCCCTAGTAATTAGGGTTTCCCTTTTTTTGTGTAGGTTTGTGATAACCTAGTATCATCCTTGTAGCACTTGTGATTGGTGCTTTCATATTTGATCATCTTTACCAAGAGATTTGGTTTGAGGATTTCAGTGAAGAGGGTTTTTGGACTAGTTGATCACCTTGTGATTAGTTCCACTAGGCTCCATTGCATAATAAACCCTAATATATATGGTTAGTGTGGAAAATACAAAAGGACCAAAATTATCTATTTAAGGAGGCACAAAGAAAAATTAAAGAGTGTGTGGAGAGTGAGACACAAAGAATATAAGAGAGTGGAGAAGCTAATTGTGTTCGAAACATTTCCAATGAGATGGAACAAAGCTACTGAGGTTGATAAGAAAATCTAAGCAAAAGGCTTAAGTTTTTTGTGAAGAGACAGATGAATGCTTGAAAGGGTTTCCAAGAAAAATGAGGACAAAGATGACAAGGAAGGCTTATCAGGGATTCAACACATGAACTAAATAGAGATATGAAACTACAAAGTGATTTGTCATCATACAGATCAAGCCCTACTATTTCTTTCTAATCATTGTAAAAAAATTGTATTGAAATCCTATTAATCAAAGGTTGACCTAATAGTCATCAAGAACATAACAAGCTATGTAAATCCTTTAACTTGGTGATATTCTAATGGAATATTTTAAAGTCCTTTGGCAAGGCCACTCCTAAAAGGGTGATTAAATCCTTTAACTAGATCACATTTAACAGTGTGCATTATAATTGTTTACAAGGTTGGCTCCTAACAAGGCTCACTTTAGAAGAGTTAAAAAGTGGTGACATGTTGCTAGTGGTTTTTCCCAAATTGGGTTTCCATGTTAAATCCTAGTGTCAAATTTCTATTGAATGTTTTATGATGTTTTACATTTCAAATGTTTACATTCAGCAAGTCTGTTATATTAAGATAGTAAACTGCAAGTTAATAGTGTTATTTAGATTATAGTAGAGATCGAGCTGTAGGATAATGTTGAACATAAAATGTTTAAGTGTTTGATATTTTAATTGGTACTAATGAACCTTGATTAACTGATTCCCCCCCCCCCCCTAGTTATTCTAAACATTCTAACACCTTTATCATGCACCCGTACTAAAAATATCAATGTATATATGTATCAATGTACCCCATACATCAAGTTAATATAATAAACTAGTGACAAATCCTAATTCCTCTAAGTCCATTCCATAATCTGGTATGAATTTATCAAGTTCATGATCAATAATAGGAATGTTAATAGAATTCATTTTACTACAAGTGATGGAGGCAAGACATGGAGATATGCAATCAGTTGATGTTGTCTCTTCAGAACCTAGTCTGACCATATTAAATGTTGAAGTTGAAATGAAACCATCAAAGTCCTGGAACCCAATTTTGATGTGACCCCTTCTCCATTGCTTCCATGGGTTTACCTTTCTCAGAGTATGGTCTTTACCAGAGATTTCATCTTCTGTAAGGGCATTTGGATTTGAAGAATAGCTAGAGGAATTCAAGATTTCAAAGAATCTATAGTCAAAAAATTCAATCTCTTGATTTTCTTTGTCCTCACCATAGACATCATTATTGCATTTGAACAATGAGTCAAGGTTATAAGCAGAAGAAACTAGAGTTTTGTTGTAATTGATGACAAGTGGCTTCTATTGATGTTGCAAAGTTGTTGGGTTGATTGTGTAATGGTTATAGTGGGGCATGAGATGTATAAAATTAACCTCAAATCCTACATTGTTTTAAATGAAATATCAACCAAAAAGGTAACCACTACAAAAAATTTAATTAAGAGCATCAACTCTTAATTAACTAAATAAATACTTGCAGATACCACTACTCAATTTTATACTAGATCTAATTACATTACACTTAAGAGCAAAACAAAAATGAAAAAGACCAAAAACACATAGAAAGAATGACAAAAAATGCAATTGCTAACATCTTAATCAATCTTATCCCACGCTAATCAATCTTAGTTCGAAGGGAGGGGAAGTAACTAGGAGAAAGGATAGAAACTAGAATAGGCATGGATGACTATACAGCTAGGGAAAATAACAACACCATATGCCTTGTGTAGCCAGCTACATCATAGAAGACTATTTAACCAAGTTTTAAAGAGGTTTAACATGTTGTGGGCACATGTAGTTTCCATGCAACATGGAGGCTTCATCTAAAATCAAGTTTTTATTTTAGATCTTACCATAAGAGTGAGACATCCAAGACATTGGAATTCATGCCAAAAACAACTTCCCATGTCTGTAAAAACTTAACCCCAAGATCCTTACTTTGAATTTTGCATCTTCTCTTGCATCGATTTTGTGAAAATGTTGTCTTCATAATCTGCAAATAAATTTCTATCATCTTCATCAATTGAAAAAATGAGAAATATTAAAAGTAAAAATTAGTGAAGGGAAATGAAACATTTTGATTTTATATAAAACAAAATATTAATCACTTGTTAAGTTAATGGCAAGGAAACTATTATCTACTACAGAGGAACTACAAATGTGAAAATTTGTGTAAATTTAATTCAATATTATATCAATGTCAACATACATAATTTTATCTCAATTGATGTTATATTAATGAACCAATTTATAATTATGAATATTTCATCAATATTAATTGTATCATAAATGAAAACTTATGGGCTACAACCTAGTATTGATTCAAATTATTTATATCATTAGAAAAATATTGTTAACCAACCCACACTTCATGACTTAATATTCATCATTGAGAATAATTAATTTTATCTAAACCCTTCTAATAATTATAAAATGGAGAATAAAAATGTTCTATTGTAGACATGTGGACAAAAGTAATATAGTACTTGCCAAGTTAAAGACCTTACACTAGATAGTGAATCTAAAACTGAATTACCAACTTTAATGCTTTTTAGCTTTTTCATATTCACTTTCATAGGATAATTAGGACTAGATGAACTATGGTCTTCCTCCTCCAATGGAAGCTCAATTATAGGAGCCTTATTGTTTAAATCACTAGCTATCATCAAGTCCTCCAATTTGTTTATTGCATATGCCTCACCTGACTATACCAAATCATCTTCACTTGAATAAGATTTTAGCCAAACCAACTTGCTATCTTGGGCTAGATCAAGAAATTGTTTCAAGAAATGAAAACTCATTTCCATTACATTTCTTCTCTTAGGGAGAAGAGACATGCCAAAATTAAATAATAATAAAAATTTATCCACATCCCAACCCCTATTTCTAATGACATAATAAAATATTTGGAATGGAACACCTACTCCCCACACCACACTCTCAAGGGCATTCTACAATTCTCCAAGGAAATAACCCTAGATTATATTTATGTATAATTTTCCAATAATGTCCTTTAAATTCCTAGCATCCAACACTATGGCAAGAAAAATAGCCAAGACAATTGAGTTTACACTATACGTATATCCAAAGAGAAAAATTTCCTCACCTAAAACCATCTTCATTAGATGAAAAATCAGATCATGGATTGAAATAATAAACATTTCAATTGATCATAAGAATCAACCCTCAATAAGGTCATTTGAAACTATATGGAGGTAACCCTTAGTGCAATGGTCTATAGTAGATTATCCTAGTAGAGAATTTGTACCAAGACTAGGAATTTAATTCCCCACAATGTCATTGCTCATCTACTTAATAAGGCTTAACATTCACATATCTCTTGGAAAACCCAATTCTCATTCATTTCCCATAACTCCTATCACCTCATTTGGTCTACCCTTAAAGAGAAAAAATTATGTTTCATTTGTTAAATAGAGAGGTCAAAGAAACCCTGCATCACAATGTTGATAAAGTAATTACATTTAACCCAACTATTGAATTGGCCAAGTCATCAATCGTATTGATTCTCTTTAGAATAAAGATGCATTATTTTAAAGTATTCAAACTTTCCTTTTAATTCACATATAGTTTTAAAACCCATTTATTTAATTTACAATTTTGGGTCTTTTTGCCTAATTTGATGATAGTAATAAGGGAATCACCTTCAAGATGTAATCCTCTAGCATTGATCTATAAAACATATTTTAGTCTAGACAGGGCCACTTAGTATTCTACATCATTGTTTGTCACAACTCCCAATAACTATGTTTTCTTATTTAATATTGCACCATTATGATCTCTTGTCACACACCCAACTTTTCTATCTCTAGGATTGACTTTTGAGGCTCCATTAATAATAATTTTTACTAACCCTTCTTCTAGTGCCTCCCATGCTACTCATGCCCTATGATCCAAGGGAAGTTCAAATTTTCTAACATAATTATAGGGGGATTATATCAATTGATATAAGTATTTTTTTCTATTAGGTTATATTTAATTTATTTATTTTTGTTATAAGGTTATATGCATAAAATTTTACATGCACCTATAATAAAATTGTACATATAAAACAATGTTACATAAAAATGCATCACAAATGTTTAGTTTTATATATACTCATTTAAGTAAATGTGTATAAATGTAATTTTACATGAATAATTTTGATATTATAGATGTACATCACTAACAATTTTATACACATATTTAATTAAATAATGTATCAATTTAATTTAAGTTATTTATTTACATGTATCCAATTAATTTAAGGATCTGCCTATAAGCAATTTTATAAGAATTTCAATTGTATAAAATTTATAAATTTGACTAATTTTTTTTTAAATGAGGGGTAAAATTTTATTAAATTTTAAAAAAATAAAAAATAAAAAATCAACAATCTAACAAAAGAAGTCAATCCCCAACCCCTAATAGGGACCTTAAATAGTCCAAATAGTAGGACATTTACAAAACACGTTGAGAAATAAACCCACAACAATGCTAAACATTATAACTAATTAAACAAGAAAACTCTTAATAGTCAAATCATCTGATCTCTGAGAACAATTCGGGGGAAGTTGATCCTAGTCATCATTCCAATTCACTATGTGCTCTGAAGCCCACCTAGAAAAATAAATTTACATAGTATTCCACTCTCTTGAGAGGTGAACAAAGGAAGAAAAATACACTTATTTTCTTAGACAAAAAAAGTGTTGAAATGTTGAAAACAACTCCGGATTAAAACCATCGAGGTTCTACTTTTTCAACATATTAATCAAAGTGTGATAATTGGATCACAAATAACCTACTACCCATGCACCCCCTTTCTAGAGTAATATGAATAACAAGAACATTCATAATATAATTAGTTTGATGTCCTTTGTAGATAAAAAGGAAGAAGAGGAAAATGGTAATAACATTTCTCCCAACTCCTCAAAATCAAACATGTGTAAGATTTCCTCTGAATGATCCATTTGTATTATTGTTGAAGACGCTAATTGAAGGTGTAGACCATCTTCCTTGCTTCTATAACTTTTTTTTAGGATGAAATGTCCCCCATAATGAGGTTCAAGATATTAAACCATTCTCAAATAAGCTCTATACATGCACCATCTCAACCTCATCAAGCTCCAAGGGGATAGACACACCTCATATTTATATTCAAAAGTGTTTTAAATCATTAGGTATGATCCTTTTTCATAATTATAGGATCACGAAATTCCTTGAAATATTTTAAGGTTGCTTTCTAGTCAAATCTACCAAAGGATAGATTAGTATTGGATATTTTGGTCCACTTGAAGAAAAATGATTTATATAGAGGCCTATTCTGATCATCAAAAGGTTAATTAAATAAGATAAATTAGCTCATGTCTAATTCAAAAATCCCCACCATAAGTGACAAATGTATTCACAAAATGAGCACTAAAAATTAAAAGTGAGGAAAATTCCTCACTATCAAGACATAAATAGAAAACCACTAAAAGCCATATTTCTATAGTTTATCCTAGGTGAGACATTTATTATGGAAAACTACAAAAAAGAAGTTGAACTTATTCCAATAAAAATTTATTCTACATATTATATCACAAATGGGATTCATCCTCATGTATTTCGATTAGTCCACACCCTAATACCTAGACACCATCTATTGTACCCCTTATGATTGAGGCTCTAAACCAAGATATCACCCCTCATTAAGGAATTTTAAGCTCTTAACGCTAAAATCTAACTCAACTACAAGATCTTAATGTTCAAATATAAGTTAACTCTTCTTGATCTATAACAGAATCCCTCAATAACCACTAGGAGATTCCTTCCACTTAAAATCCTCTACCTATCAAAAAAACTTAACAATATTTAAGCACTCGACACAAGGTCACCTACCTTCCAAGGAGCTATGAAATAGAGACTACAAGTGAAAATACATTTTTTTAAATATATTAGGGGGAATTCCCAAGACATACTAGAGTAGAGTCGTAGAACCCCTATTACAAACATATAAAAAGTATTTTTAAACTAAGTTGGCCCCTCTTTTAAGAGTATCTAAAATTTGAATTCCCTTAATTAACAAGTAGATCCTATATACATCTTCACTACTCACTCCCATCAAATACTTGGAAGAAATGATAGTGGTCCCATCTTGATCTTGCTAATACAATTTCACTAGTAAATATTAGCAGCCAAGGTAAGACTAGTGAGGTTATCATGCCATAGACCAAGACCAACCTCCTACTTTAGTCTACATATATTCTCTCACTTAATTGAACACTAGTTTGATGACACCAAACTGCCAACCCATAAAAAAATTTGAAAGGGACCATCTAGTTCCTTTATGAAAGCTAAGGGAACCACTTGCACTAAATACTTGTAAATGGGAAGATATTTTACCATTAATTTCAATAAAAACACTCTTCCAATACAAGAAATCCACCTAAAAATCCAATAGTTATCTCTCATGTGAAATTTATCTAATAGCTTTTTCCAAGTACCCCTAGGGAAGTGAAAACAGAGATTGGAATGCCCATGCACAAGAAATAAAGAGCTCAAATCTAAAATATGTGAATATGGTAATTATAGACTAAATAAGAGGGGTATTGAAGAATAAGATGCAAATATTTTCTTCATTATGCCTTTGTTTTCAAGTTGCAAAATAGATATCTAGATTCTATTTGATGTGAGTCGCTTCTTTTACTTTGGTATCTCCCATCAAAATATTTTCATCCAAACCTCATATGTAAGAATGAAAAAATATATATCACCCCAACTCAACTACTCTTGAATAATACCTTGAATAACATCAAGTTTTAAGATTCTTCCAAACCCCTTGACCTTTACCTTAAGAAAATAGGTTGATAAATGGTCACCCTATTGAAGGCCCCACAAGGCATAAAAGACATAAAATTAGTATAGAAAATGAAATAGACCTAACACAAGTCATTGCACAATTAACCTAGTCAAAGCCTTAGTCAAAAGAAAGGAGCACTTTATGAAAAGATGTCATGCTAACCTGATCATAATATTTGTCCATATTCAAGTTGATTAACATATCCTCCTCCTTATAATTCTCCATGGAGTGTATCAACCCTACTATAATGACTTCTTCATTTTTAACTTTCTATATGTCTACTTCAATCTTCAAAAATAACAACATTATAACATTAAAAATTGTCACCCCTCATCATTTCTCATTGTTTTTATCATTGATTTTGTCTAATATGATTGATCAAGATTATAATGCCCTATCTAGAGATCCTTGGAACAAGGATTCAGTACAAGCCAGGATTTTTTTAAAAAAAATTAACAAGTATGGATGTACACAACACTCAACATATGAGGATCACAAAGATCACAATGGAAGACTAACAAATACCCAAACACCAACGGACCTCAAAATTCCACTACTGACCATAGAAGAATACAATCGAAATCAAATCTGAAACATTCAAAATAAAAAATCCAATTCCAAAGGATTCAATAATACTGAAGAGGGTAGCCAAAACATCTCTTGAAAACTCTTAGCCAAACTGAAAAGTGCCCGTTGTTCACCTAGACAGGTTTTTCCAAGACCTAGGTGATACTTTAATTCAATACTATGTGATACTTTCCAGTATTGTATGACCTTTCTAAAGGAGTGCAATACTTACAGGGTCTAAGCGACACTTCTCCTAAAGCCATGCGATACTTCATAATATCATACAAACTTTCTCCAATGGGTGTGTGATACTTCAAAGTATTGCACAATAGAGTTTCCATGGGCATGTGATACTTTCCAGTATCACATGATTCTTCTTCTTTGGGTGTGTGGTACTTTAAAGTGTCACCCAATGTTGATGCATGGTCACCTAGGAAAAGCAAGAAATGCACCAAGGCAAACAAGGAGACAAAACAAGAAGTTAGAACCTCCACACTAGGGAGTAGCAAATGCATAGTCGAGGCATAGACACTCAAAAAAATAGCTATAAGATGGAAACTACATCTAACCATCTAACATAGCAGTTAAGGGAAAGAACTAAAAGCAACATCACAATGTACTGAAATAACAAGCTAAGTGTGTGGTTCCTCTCAACCATAATAGCATCATGAAACCTCGAAGGTCCTAGCCATCCCCCATGCGTAACATCCCAAACTACCAACTAGATAGTTAGAGTTGTCTTATAAGGACATCACTACTAAAGCATAAAAACATCATAAGAATAGGAAATCTAACACGCTAAACCAAAAGTAATAGATACTTCAACTAAGAAGATAACATCATCACATCATATGCTAAACATCATAATAAGGAAAGGTGTCAATACTAACATCATCTAAACATGATATACAAGCATTTAAATGAAACCCTAAATCACAAGAAAGCATACTCCAAAACCCAAAGTACCAAGTGAAGACATCCAACAATGATCGCACTAAGAAAATAGACCATCTCTATATACTGGTCCCTAGTAGTGGTATAGGTAGCTATGCCTCCCAAAAATGTGAAACCCATAGGTCCACTAATGAGGTACTAATGGAGATAATGATCCAACTACAAACACACATAAAGAAAATGTCCATGGCTAACACTCATGCCAAATAGTAATGATGACCGAAACCAAGATTAGAGACAATGCATAAACTATAGGTCCTTGTCAGACACTCAATGGCCTACTATGTAGGGGTTGACATCATGGAGAGTTTCTTGGCATCAAAAAGCCCAAGCTTGGAACTGGGCAGACTCAACTCCCCAATGGAAGTCTCTCACACTGTGTCCTCAAACTAAATCAGCTACTCACACATTTTATTATCTTTAAGTTTTATTACCACCCAGTGTTTTATTTAGTTATCACTTACTTATAAACTTTCTCTACCAACCCACTGGAAAATGGTCACCAAGCTACGAGATAGAAGCCCCCTCCATATGCTACCCTACCCTACCCATGCTCATCCAATAATGAGTGCCCGTAGGCATGCATATTCCCAACCCCACCCCAATTGATCATAACTCCACTAAAGTACAAATGGGAGATCAGGCCTTGTAAGCCACCCAAAAATGTATGCACACATACTCGTGTGTAGTGCACCACCATCATGAAGATCATAACATAAGGACTAGATCTAAACACAAGAAAAATATCACTCAACCAAAAACAAACTCAGGAGAACAGATGTAGCATGCAACCCAATGCAACATAAAAGTGCACCAATAGTCTAACTAACATCCAAATAGATGATCTAGGTCTACAACCAACATCATGCTAAGAAAACTTGAGAAAATAGCATGACAAAAAAAATGAGGTAAAAACACCAAAACTGGAAACCTTCCAAATAAAAACCCATTTGGTCTTTGGGCACAAAAGTCTCAAAAATCCAAATAAATTTGGGTGTGAACACCGTATGCAAAAATGGCCAGCATAATAGTGCGAAATCCCAAACCCTCATCCCAAAAACTAGCAAAATATTCATACTCGACCAATTGGGCAAAACTACCAAACAAAAATAAAGAAGAACACTAGTTCTCAACCGCCAAATAAACAACTGATAGAAATAGATATAGAAAATGAGCTAAAAAAAGAAAACACAAGAGCCCTACCTAACAGCCAAAAGGACTAAAATGGAAAACAACCAGGTAAAATAAATAACCTAAAAATACAGTAAAAAATGGAAACAAAGCAAGGTCTCTCTAAGCTAGATCCAACGAGTCCATCCTCACAAAGATCCCACACCTGTAGCTCCCACAACAAACAAAAAACCAATCCTTTTGAAAAGGATTTTACAAAAAGCTCTCAATTTTCCAAATTACAAAAGTGATAAGTGAGGAATTAAATTCCTCTTTCAATACTTATTCACTTTTCAAGTAAATAATCAATTAGGGAAAATAACTAGTCAACCTAGTTAAACCCCAAATCGACCCAAATAAAATTAAGTTATTCCTAGTAATAGGAATTCATCTATGGCAAAGCTGCTAGAAATTAAATTCAATAAAATTTAAAGCCCAAAAACCCTAAATCATAGAAATTTCCTTAACAACTTTTGCGGCAATGCAAAACTCTAAATGCACAAACATGCTCACTGGTCTAATCTCATAATGCAAATGAGTCCAAATTTAACATCACCGGAAGGTTTAATTAAACATTTAAATAGGATACATCGACCATACAGGGATAACATTGGTAAAATATGAACAGTTGAATCACTAAATCCATGTGCCACTACTAGGGATATATATCCTACACACTAAACACATGATCAAGTGCAATTGCATATAATAACATAGCCAAAGCAATAAATGCATTAAATATCTAATTTAACCATTTACTCAATTATATTGATATAATCCATTTATATCACTCATGTTCACATAAAGCATAATGAAACAAGAATGAAGTAAATCACCATAGCATAAATCCATATATAACCAAATTAGAGATATGTCCAAAATACCAGATAACTAGATATCATCATAGACCTACTATCATCTCAAAATGGCATCAACATGAAAATATGATAAATTAAATAGGATAGTAGTGAAATGTCTATGATACTAAAATCAAGGTATAACATCTAACCCTTAGTTCATCTCAAATATAAAACATAACATGAGTACAAGTATCTCATGGATCAAAATATAACAAGGTTCATACTACAAACATGAGAGGCACTACATCCTCCCTTTTTAGCATAGGTTTACTCCTAGAAGTCGGAAAAAATATAAGGGTACACTCCTCTCAATCATGTAGCATCTTCCCAAGTAGCAGAGGTCTCATCACTCGGGTCCTACTGGACCCTTACCTACTTTATGTCCCAACCTCTCAAAGTCAACCTTCAATGTTGAAGGATACAAATGGGCTCCAAAGTAAGTTGCATGTCCTCCACTTGCAAAGCATCCCAATCAAGAACATGGGTCACATCAAGAATATACTATGTCAAAACATAAACATGAAAAACATCATGGATGTGTGATAGGCTAGGTGGAAATGCTAGTTGATAAGCAATAGGACCAATCCTCTTGAGGATATCAAATGGTCTGACAAAATGTGGTGTCAACTTAGAGCCTTTCTCATAATGGATGGGGCTCTTTCTTGGTTGCACTCTCAAAAACACTCTGTCACCAACAGAAAATTGACGGTCCAGCCTATGGGCATCTACATACTTCTTCTACCTATCCTAAGCAAAAAATAAATACTCTCTAATACAAACAACTTACTGCTCCATATCTTGAAGCATCTCCAAACCTAGAAGAACTTGTTCCTCTAAATGATCCCAACTTAAAGGGATATGGCACAATCTACCATACAAGGCCTGAAAAGGTGGCATGCTAAGTGAACTATGATACCTAGTGTTGTATGAAAACTCAACTAGGTATAAATAATCCTCCCACTTTGCCTTCCTATCCATCACATGCATGTGAGGCATATCTTCCAAAACTTATTTCACTCTCTTAGTCTAACCATCAGTCTTTGAATGATAAGATAAACTTTAAATTGAGTTGCACACCCAAAGTATTTTGGAGAGATGTCTATAGTGCAGAAGTAAACACTGGGCCTCTATCCAAAATAATCCAATGAGGGATCCCATGCAAACAAACAATATCCTCCAAGAAAACATGTGCTAAAGAAGAAGCTATGTAGGATGCTCTAATGGGTGAAAATGTGTTACCTTAGACAACTTGTCCACTATCACCATAATACAATCATGATGTCATGATGACATAGGTAATCCTATGATGAAATCAATAGATATTGTATCCCACTTCCACTCTAGAATGGTATGCGACTACAAAAGACCAATCAGATGTTGATGCTCCTTTTTCACTCTCTAGTACTTGAGACATCAAGCAAAAAAATTAGCAACATTGTGCCTCATCCCTATCCAAAAGTACAATTGTTTAAGATCAGCATGCATCCTTTTGATGCCAGGATGTGCGAAGTATGGTGCATGATGTGCTTCAAACAAAACCAAGGTATGAAGATCACCAGACACAGGTACATAGATATGCCCCAAGTGTCATAGTGGTCCATCAAACTCAATCAAATAACATAAAAATCTTCCCTCAAGGGTATGTCTAGACCTGATCTCCACCCTCATCTCCTAATACCAAGTGTCACTAGGAAAGGCCTCAAAGATACAGCCTCGTAAATCCACTCCTAATGACAACACTAATACCTCATGTCACCTCCTACACAAGGCATCCCTGATGACATTATCCTTCCCTTTAATATAGTGAAAATCAAAGTCATATTCACACAAGAATTCCATCCAGCGACATTATCGTGCATTCAAGTTTGATTGGGTAAAGATATACTGCAAGATCCTATGATCGCTATGCAACTCAAACATGTGTCCCAAAAGGAAATGCCTCCAATGAACTAGAGCATGCACTATAGCCACAAGTTCCAAATCATGAGTGGGGTAGTTAAGCTCGTGGTCCTTGAGTTTCCTAGACTCATACACAATCACACAACCATCTTGAATCAACACTGCACCCACATCTTCCAATGAAGCATCTATGAAAACCATGAAATCACCTATAGGATTAGGCACTACAAGGATTGGTGCACTGGTCAAACACTCCTTAAGAGCATTAAATGCTACCTTGCACTGGTTTGACCAAACATACTTCTTCCCTTTCCACTAAAGAGAAGTGATGGGATGAGCCACTCGTGAGAAATCCTTCATGATGTGATGGTAGTAACCCGCCAATCCCATGAAACTATGAACCTCTAAAACATTAGTAGTACTAGCCAACCCGTGATAGCTCGTATTTTCTCTGGATCTACCACAATACTATCACAAGTGATGATATGCCCCAAATACTTCACCTCTAACTGGAAAAATCCACATTTACTCAAGTTGCCATACAACTAATGGTTTCTCAAGCACTGCAATACCTTACTTAAATGGACCTCATGTTCCTCAAAATTCTTTGAATAGATCAATATGTCATCTAAGAATACAATGACACACTGATCGAGCTATGTGCAAAATACTCCATTCATCAAACTCATGAACATTGATGGCACATTGGTCAACCCAAAGGGTACAACCGTGAACTCATAATGCCCATACCTTGTACAAAAAGTTGTCTGATCAATGTTAGCCTCCTAGATACAAAGCTGATGGTTTCCTAACTTAAGATTAATCTTTGAGAACACTCGTTCTCCCTTCATTTGATCAAACAAGTCATCTATTCTCAGCAAAGGATATCGGTTCTTCACTGTCACTATATTCAACTATTGCTAGTCAATGCATAAATGCAAGGAACCACCTTTCTTCTTCACAAAGATAACTGGTGCACCCCATGGGGATACACTAGGATGAATATGGCCCTTGGCCAATAATTCATCCAACTACAATCTAATCCCACTCAGCTTCTGAGTAGTCATGCAGTAAAGAGCTCGTGAAATCAACTCCACTCCTGGTACAAGATCAATCTAAAAACCAATATTACACTATAGTGGCATACTAGCTATCTCATTAGGAAACACATTTGCATACTCATGAAGGAGTGGGTGATCATCCAGTATCACTATATTTCTCTAGGCTTCCTTGAGATGACTAATAGAAACAAGAAACATCTGACAACCTTTTCGCACACTCTACTTTAGCTAATTAGCTGAGATCATTCAAAGTGAGACTAGTCTCTGAACTCCCAAAAGTTCTACCTACCCACCTGTGTCATCAACACGCTAGCTGACTTACGATAAAAATATATTTTTTCTTGATGGGTGGCTAACCAATCCATTCCCAACACAATGTTGTATGATCCTAGACGTAGGATACAAAGACCCACTATGGTGGTGAAGGTACCCAAATCCAAACTACAACCTCTGACCAAGGAGTCTATAGTCATCTTGGAACTCATGGCTAACTTAACCTACCACCTACCAACTTGATGTACTGCCACTAGCCCACATTGATGAACAAGAGATGGTGAAATAAAAGAGTTGGCAACACCTGAGTCAAATAAAATTAAAGATGAAATACCATGCAACATACATGTAGCCTTGACTAATATACCTTGGTGTTGAACTTGACAGTTATCAACCACCACAAAGACTCGATGACTCCTTCCTGCAACTCCCATAGTAGACTCCGATCTAGTTGCACCTCTACAAGATCCTAAAGGTGGTTTAATAGGACATCCCAAAGCTTTATGACCAGGCTAGCCACAAGAAAAGAATTTTTCCACAAAGCTAGATCTAGTCCCATGACCACCCTAAGTAGTACTAGAATAAGGTGCACTACTCCTGCTAGAGTTTTGTTGACCACTTTGAGGAGGGTGATCCTACTAATATTTTTTTACATGGCTCTGGTCATCTCCCTTCTTTCCTAAGTTACCTAAAGGTTGTCCACCCTTGGTCCAGAATCCTTTCTGGAGATTCCTACAATGATGTCCACCCTTAGAGGGTGTTGACTGGGTCTAGCCCTTTCCAGAGAACTAAGAATACTATGCATCCTACCTCAAAGGTCATGCACTTTGGTTATGAGAACCAAATTTTCTATTGAACCACTTGGTCTCATTACTTTCCAAAATTCTTGCCTTCTCCATGGCATGTGCAAGTGTCCTCAGTTGATGAACATGGACATCCCCAATGATAGACTCCTAAAGGCCCCTAACAAAATATTGCGTGAGGATTTCCTCATCATGTCAATAGCTCGAGTACAATCTCAACCCAAGTAAACACTTCTCATATTGATCCACTATCATGTTTCCCTACTTGAGTTCATGAAACGTGTTAGTATGAGCCTCACAGTACTGTGGAGAAAGAAATTTCTCCCTGAATCTCTCCTCGAAGATCTCCCAAGTGAGATCTACCACATCAATATGAAGCTTCTTGCACTCCATATCTCACCAAATGGAAACATGTCCCCTCAACTGCATGATAGCACAATGGGTCTTCACATTGCTCCCATAAGGTAGTAGGGACAAACAACACCCCATATCTAGTAACCAAGTCTCAGCCTTGAGTCTTGTCCCCTGGCCATCAAATAATGGTGGTTTGGATCTCTGAAGTTCCCACATCATTTCAATTTGAGTGAAATCATCATCATCCTTACCATGGCCCCTCCATTAGTTCCTTCTTCTATCGAGTGGTGTACGAGAATGTTTACACTTGTGGTTAAGTTCCTCTTCCCTATGCTCAGACCTGTGGGAATCTCCATGATGAGATTCATCTTCCTGACCATCATCGCATTGGTTTTCCTTAGTACGAGACCTCAACCGAGCTAGGATCTCTTGTATCACCGGCATCAATTCCACCCCATTCATTATTACCTTGTTCTCCCTATCCACCCTAATGTTCCTCTTCTTGGTGTTCTTCTTCATAGTTATTCATTTAGTTACCACCTCAACCACCAACTCTTTGTGTAGGAGGCATCACGATGGAGTCACAAAATAAGGGTTAGAACACAAGCATAGAGTCATAAGCATGAACTGCAAAGAGATATCAAGATAAGAAAACACAAGATAACAATACACAATATAAAACACAATCATAGTGGAAGCATAACATAGAGATCCCAATGTTGCAACATGGGCTCTAGTACTAGATGTAATGCCCTACCTAGAGATCCTTGGAACAAGGATTCAATACAATCCAAGATAACTTTTTTTTAACAATTATGGATGTACATGACACTCAACATATGAGGATCACAAAGATCGCAATAGAAGACTAACAAACACTTAAACACCAATGGATCTCCAAATGCCACTACTAACCAAAAATGATCAACCATGGAAGAACACAATCAAATTCAAATTTGGGACATTCTGAATAAAAAATCCAATCCCAAGGGATTCAAGAACATTGAAGAGGGTAGCCAAAAAACCTCACAACAACTCTCAATCAAACTGAAAAGTGCCCACTATCCACCCGAACTAGTTTTTCTAAGACTTGCATGATACTTTAATTCAGCATTGTGTGATACTTTCTAGTATCATATGACCTTTCTAAAGAAGGAGTGTGATACTTTTAGAGTTTGGGTGACACTTCTAAAGTTGTGTGATACTTCATAAGTATCATACAAACTTTCTCCAATGGGCATGTGATACTTCAAAGTATCGCACGATAGAGTTTCTATGGGCATGCAATACTTTCTAGTATTGCACAATTCTTCTTCTTTGGATGTGCGATATTTTAAAGTATCTCCCAGTGCTGATGCATGGTTTCCTAGGTGTGGAGAATATTGGATCCATATTCAAGGCATAGACACTTGAAAAAAAAACTAGAAGATGGAAACTACATCTAACCATCTAACATAGCGGTGAAGGGAAAGAAATGAAAGCAACATCGCAATGTACTCAAATAAAAACCTAAGTGTGTGGTTCCTCCCAACTATAATTGCATCATGAAACCTCAAAGGTCCTAGCCATCCCCTGTGCATAACATCCCAAACTGCCAACTAGATAGTCAAAGTTGTCTTATAAGGATGTCACTACTAAAGTGAAATAACATCATAAGAACAAGGAATCTAACATGCTAAACCAAAAGTAATAGATACTCCAACTAAGAAGATAACATCATCACATCATATGCTAAACATCATAATAAGGAAATGCATTAATACTATCATCATCTAAACATGATATAAAAGCATTTCAATGAAAGAATAAATCACAAGAAAGCATACTCTAGAACTCAAAGTACCAAGTGAAGACATCCAAAAATAGTCACATTAGGACAATAGATTGTCTCTGTACACCAGTCCCTAGCTATGATATAGGTAGCTATGCCTACCAACCACACAAAACCTATAGGTCCACTCCCATCATGCTGATGGAGATAATGATCCAACCACAAACACACATAAAACAAACATCCATGGCAAACACTCATGTCAAATAGTAAAGATGACGGAAACCAAGATCAGAGACAATGCATAAACTATAGGTCCTTTTTAGCCACTCAATGGGCTACTATGCAGGGGTTGACATCATGGAGAGTCATTTGGTATCAAAAAGCCCAAGCATGGAACTATAGAAAGTCAACTCCCTAACAGAAGGCTCTCACACTGTGTCCTCAAACTAAATTGGGTGCTCACACATTTTATTATCTTTAATTTTTATTACAACCTAGTTTTTTATTTAGTTATCACTTACTTAAAAACTTCCTCTGCCAACCCACTGGGAAATGGTCACTAGGCTGGGAGATAGAAGCCCCCTCTATATGCTACCCTACTGAGATAACCCTGACAGGTTATTGCTTACTTTTTACACCCAAAATTTAACACTTCAAAGGTTTGACATTTCGTCAAACAGTTAGTCAACAAGCTCTATCCTTACTGAATTGAAAACACTAAGTAATTATACTGGAGAATGATTACTCAAAGTACTTGACATGAATAAGATCAATCCTTATGCAATAGTTAATAACAGAATTCGGGAAGTGATTGAACAATGACTGTCAAAAGAATTCTCGAAATAAAAGTATACTGAAGCAAGAGATGAAACCATCGTAATTATCCATTCTCCTTGACGCACCTTAATGCAATTTCAATGACTTCATCGGCGCCAATATAATTAGCTTCACAAATAGATCTTTGTGAAATAAAGTGAAACTTGACTTCACTGCTTTGTGAGGCTCAACAATATAAACTTATGCATGCAGGTTATGTAAGCCATGCATTTTATAAGTATATCTCTCCATATAGGGGTGCTCGGGTATCACCGCGTATGTATATTTTGATCATGGATTTCCAATTACCAGCTGGCCAACACTATGCATAAGTGGGGTAGTCTTTGCCGTGGGTACCTTGAGCCTTCATGAACACGGGAATCTGTGTCAAGTGATTCACATACCTTTGGACGTTCTAACATATTGAGTTCAACTGAATTCGACCAACTCCATCGCAATGATCCTCGACCTCCCTCATCGCAGACTTGGATATCATAACCAAACATATGCGACTCAATACCATTTGTTACGGTGGTGATGCCGGCTTTACCACAGATGAGATATCCCGTACTATAAAATGATCTTTGCAATTTGCCTTCGCTCATCTTCAAAAAGGATCTCCAATATTTCCGAATTAACAAGTGGGCTTGTGAGATTGTGAATATTCGTGATAGCCTTCGGCTCTAGACTTTGACTTTAATAATTTATGGGATACTGGCTGATAAGAGCCAGAAGAACCATGTCAGAGAGGACGCCGTCGTATCTCTGCCTGCCAACACGAAACTCAGCACAATGTCTCGCAAAGACTCCTCGTCAAATCCTCCTTCACTCAGTTGGAGGAATCTGGACAGCAAGTCCGGTTTGAGATCTCCTTCCTCACAGCTTCTCCTTCAAATTATGTCTCTGGCGAATTCGTGAACAACATGGACTGCCTGGGCCAGAGTCTTCTCAGATCCCACGTTGAAAGCACGCTTGAGTTTCCACTGCAGGTTGATCACAGATCGCGCTCTCTTGGAGCTCAGATAAGTCGCGACGTCCACAAACCTTCAATCCTATGATATCTGCTAGACCTCAAGCGACGAAAGTATCTTGAGAAAAAAAAATGCCCATCTCAGGGGACCGAAACTTGCTTGCTGGAAATAAATCGTTGCTTGTAATTTCCTTTGAAATTCGAACCCTTCTTGACCTGTTGATCTGAATCGGATCCTTGTCTCTTTAAACTCTCTTCCCGACTTCCTTCCGAATTTCCTCTAATACTGTAATTAGTTAATTCCTTTCTAACTAAAGCTCCAATGATCAATGAATCGCAAGATTTGGCCTTAGGCCACAGATTTGTCCCTGATGAAATGACTGCAGCGTCACCTCCAATCTGCAATAATTCGGATGATATTTCACACCCTCAAAATCGCGTACCAATTGAGAGTTATCGTTCTCAATGGCCAACTGTGACAATTGCCGAAAACCCTATGTTTCCACAATGCACCCGTGACTGAATCACAATCTGAAAACAAAGAGAGAGATAATCAACTGCCTCCCTCGAATGGAGCCCCGGGGTGCCTATTTATTCTTTTCCCTCCATCCTCTCCAGAGACTTCTAGAACCTTTTTGATCTTATCCCTCAAGTGACTTTATTAAATATTTTCCAAGTCACTTTATTAAATACTAAAGTCACTTTATTAAATACAAGGTCATCTTTTAATATTTATTTATTTAATTAAAATAACTAATTAGTCGTCCTTGGACAACCATTAATTAAATTAATTAAATTGAACTGTCACCAGAAAATTGGGGACATGACAGTCCGCCCTTCCTGAAATTGCTTGTCCCCAAGCAATGGCTGAACCATGAACCAATCAGTATGCCTGGGTCCCAAATGTAAATCTGTGTATCATCCCAATCCTCATCATACTCCCGTGGAGAAATCATCAATACCAGTAACTGAGAAACTGTACTCAACATCCAAACAACTGACACTTCTGATGAGATCATCTGAAAACCAACTGTAGATGTCAGTAGAAGAAAACATTCTGCGAAACTCAAGCCAACTGAAACATCAACTCTATCAAAACTCAAGCCCCTGTCAAAAAGACACCTGCACCCAACTGCATTGTAGATATGACAACAGCCATAGGTACCTGAATTATTGCCATCAAATCCAATCCCTGACAAACTACTCCAGGTGTGTCGATGCTACAGGCTGAGTAACTCGCTACTACCAATTTTATTTTCAAAGGATGGTGCCAATCTATCCCCTAATGGATGATAAGAAACTGGAGCCAATCTACATCTGTGTGAAATAAAATCTTCTATCTCTGTGTCAAAAGAAAAATGATGAGCGTACCCTACCATATAATGTCGGTAAGAACCTCCAAACTCTGCTGCTGGCTCATCATCATTGAACTGGGAATCAACAGATGGCTCCATTTTTTGACTCCAAGTGACTGTAGGCTGGCTAGGATCCCGTGCATTCTGCTCAACAAACCCCTCCTCAAGATCCCTGTGAGGTAGCATAGTAGAAAGGACCCCTATAATCTTCTCAACCAATCTGCAAATAACACTAGTATCTTGGATGAGAACACCCTATGTCACCTTATGCGAGTCCAAATGAACACATGCACTATCCAACAAATACTCCATGAACGGTTTAGTGCAGTAAAAATTATACGAGGAAGCATCAATATACTTCCCTGCACACCACAACTAATCCTCCTGTGAAGGTGGCATACCCCACTGTACCACACTATCAACTAACTGAGAAGAATCAATCTGGAAACTTGACTCTACCGGTATCCCGAACTCATTAAGACCAACTTTTTCCAAACCCTGAACATATGTGTCAGTCTCAACAATAAGCTCCTCAAAAGCAACTGTAGGAGTTTACTTACCGTCATCTACCTCATTAGACAAATGAACTGGGTCTGGGGCTGGTTTTGACCGCAAATGCTCCAACTCCACGGTCACCTCCTTCAACTGAAACTGCGACTTCTGTAGATCTCGTTGTGTGTCCTCTAATGCCTCAGTAGTCGCTATGAGCTCTTGGGAAAGCTCACTCACCTCCTCTTCACGATCCAAGAGTGCCTCATAGGCTATGCTTCCCCACTCAACCAAGTGATCACGGTCGGCTACCAATCGTAAATAATCCTGCTTTAAAATCCGAACAGCTTCACGCAAGGCATGAATCTCTGCCAAAGAAAAGTAACCACCGCTGGACTCATCTGTCATAGAAGAACCCCAACCAGTAACAGCCAACAACTGACGAGCAGTATCAAAATGCTCGCAAGCGATAGCGATGTCTCGCTCACTAACTTTCAACTGGCTAACCACATGATGGCTCTGGCTAGATTGTCTTCTATAAACTCCCTCTGACACATTGTCTGGAGGAATGTCTTCAAAGATACTGGTCTCTAGATTATTACCATCTATATTTTTCGAATCAACTTCGAAACTCATATCCACATCCAGAGTGTCAAAATCTGTAGTCCTGCTATCAAGCTCTTCTGTACCTAAAGAAACTGTCAAGGAAGCCGAATCTTCAAAACTGTTCACTTCATTCTCCCGGATGTCATCAAGGTCAAAACAATCCTGGGACTCATCTGTACATGCTTCCAAATATGAAAACCCTTCAACACCTTTCAGCAAGGATGGTCGACTGGAAATATGAACCAAACCCAACAACGGTGCATAAAAACTAATACCAACATCGGATGTTCTGCTGGCACAAGGAAAGATAACACCGTATATTCTGCTAATCAAATCCATGATAGTACTCAAATAATCATGGCTACCATAAAGTGCTTTCCAGTCAACTAAATCCCAAATACCCCTGAAACATTCTCGAGTCCATATCCGTAAACAAGGAACAGCTGGTAACTCAAGCAAACTCCTTACCTGAGTAATGTGACCAATACCAACTAACTTCACATACCTGTCTGCCATTGTCCTTGTATCCTGGATGTGAATGCAAGATGAACTCGTAACATTATCAGCTACCATATATGATCCGTCTGCTGCAGGGAGCTGAATGTCAGGCATGTAAGATGAAACTAAGCCTAGCTCCACGCCATGCTCATTTCTATGCCTCTCCCAGTCCTGTAATGCCAAAGTTGCTCGAGTGTCCTCAAGCTCGCAAGAAAGCTTGACAACTTCCTCCTCCTTCCTCCTCATGGCATCTGAATAGTCTTTGGCAAGGCTTAGAAGATGGTCACGATCTGATAGAAGATGTAAATAGCTCAGCTTCATCGTCCCCATTCCTTCACCAATTGCATGTAAGTCACAGCAGGAAGAATTTGCCTGAACTCCCTTATGTCTTCCTTGTAACTGAATCATCTGGATGTGCTCTTCTAACATCTCCCGCATCCTATCATGATGAGATAAAGAAGCCACAATACTATCTTTGCTTACCTTCAGCTAGCTGGACAAATCATGTGAAATACCGCCAATTTCATCCTCATGTGACGAAGCATCTAACTGAGCCTGGTACTCTCTGTCAGCAAAATAAATGCTTGATGTCTGCTCATTTTCACCAGGTATCTCATCATCATGCACAATGACATCTTCATCATCATCTGAACTCACTTTACTGAAATCATTGCTTGTCGGAAGAGTACATGAGACATCCCCCTTGGAAAGCTCGTATTCAACTGTCTCAACTTGAGTGTCAAGTTGACAGTTACTATCCATCAGCATAATGTCCTTCACCGCTTCTTCCTGTGACCGAACTGAAGCCTTTGACTGGTTGCACACTTGTATCTCGAACTCCTCATTAAGGTTCCTAGTAGCATCTCTCATTGTATCTGTCAACGCTTCGTGAGAAGATTTGCCAAAATGAAATCCAGTTGATTTACTCACCTTAGCTGGGACGGACAGCCTGTTAAGCATACGGTGGTGTTTAACCAACAGTTCAGACATGTTATGTTTAATCTTTCTGAGCTCATCCTGAATGCCTGAATAGTCCTCCTTTCCACAATTCTGACTCTGAATACTGCGTCTATTACTTGTCCGAGATTGTGTCCTTGGAGACTTTGTGCTGTACCTGTCCATCTTGGTTGAAGTCGAGTGCTGATCACTCATGTAATTCGGTTCTTACCCCACAGGATGGCAAGAAAACCGCTCTGATACCACTGAGATAACCCTGACAGGTTATTGCTTACTTTTTACACCCAAAATTTAACACTTCAAAGGTTTGACATTTCGTCAAATAGTTAGTCAACAAGCTCTGTCCTTACTGAACTGAAAACACTAAGTAATTATACTGGAGAATGATTACTCAAAGTACTTGACATGAATAAGATCAATCCTTATGCAATAGTTAATAACAGAATTCGGGAATTGATTGAACAATGACTGTCAAAAGAATTCTTGAAATAAAAGTATACTGAAGCAAGAGATGAAACCATCGTAATTATCCATTCTCCTTGACGCACCTTAATGCAATTTCAATGACTTCATCGGCGCCAATATAATTAGCTTCACAAACAGATCTTTGTGAAATAAAGTGAAACTTGACTTCACTTCTTTGTGAGGCTCAACAATATAAACTTATGCATGCAGGTTATGTAAGCCATGCATTTTATAAGTATATCTCTCCATATAGGGGTGCTCGGGTATCACCGCGTATGTATATTTTGATCATGGATTTCCAATTACCAGCTGGCCAACACTATGCATAAGTGGGGTAGTCTTCGCCGTGGGTACCTTAAGCCTTCATGAACACGGGAATCTGTGTCAAGTGATTCACATACCTTTGGACATTCTAACATATTGAGTTCAACTGAATTCGACCAACTCCATCGCAATGATCCTCGACCTCCCTCATCGCAGACTTGGATATCATAACCAAACATATGCGACTCAATACCATTTGTTACGGTGGTGATGCCGGCTTTACCACAGATGAGATATCCCGTACTATAAAATGATCTTTGCAATTTGCCTTCGCTCGTCTTCAAAAAGGATCTCCAATATTTTTGAATTAACAAGTGGGCTTGTGAGATTGCGAATATTCGTGATAGCCTTCGGCTCTAGACTTTGACTTTAATAATTTACGGGATACTGGCTGATAAGAGCCAGAAGAACCATGTCAGAGAGGACGACGTCGTATCTCTGCCTGCCAACACGAAACTCAGCACAATTTCTCGCAAAGACTCCTCGTCAAATCCTCCTTCACTCAGTTGGAGGAATCTGGACAGCAAGTCTGGTTTGAGATCTCCTTCCTCACAGCTTCTCCTTCGAATTATGTCTCTGGCGAATTCGTGAACAACACGGACTGCCTGGGCCAGAGTCTTCTCAGATCCCACGTTGAAAGCACGCTTGAGTTTCCACTGCAGGCTGATCACAGATCGCGCTCTCTTGGAGCTCAGATAAGTTGCGACGTCCACAAACCTTCAATCCTATGATATCTGCTAGACCTCAAGCGACGAAAGTATCTTGAGAAAAAAAAATGCCCATCTCAGGGGACCGAAACTTGCTTGCTGGAAATAAATCGTTGCTTGTAATTTCCTTTGAAATTCGAACCCTTCTTGACCTGTTGATCTGAATCGGATCCTTGTCTCTTTAAACTCTCTTCCCGACTTCCTTCTGAATTTCCTCTAATACTACAATTAGTTAATTCCTTTCTAACTAAACCTCCAATGATCAATGAATCGCAAGATTTGGCCTTAGGCCACAGATTTGTCCCTGATGAAATGACTGCAGCGTCACCTCCAATCTGCAATAATTCGGATGATATTTCACACCCTCAAAATCGTGTACCAATTGAGAGTTATCGTTCTCAATGGCCAACTGTGACAATTGCCGAAAACCCTAGGTTTCCACAATGCACCCGTGACCGAATCACAATCTGAAAACAAAGAGAGAGATAATCAACTGCCTCCCTCGAATGGAGCCCCGAGGTGCCTATTTATTCTTTTCCCTCCATCCTCTCCAGAGACTTCTAGAACCTTTTTGATCTTATCCCTCAAGTGACTTTATTAAATATTTTCCAAGTCACTTTATTAAATACTAAAGTCACTTTATTAAATACAAGGTCATCTTTTAATATTTATTTATTTAATTAAAATAACTAATTAGTCATCCTTGGACAACCATTAATTAAATTAATTAAATCGAACTGTCACCAAAAAATTGGGGACATGACACCTACCCTACCCATGCTCATCCAACAATGAGTTCTCATAGACCTGCATATGCCCAACCCAACCACAAATGATCATAACTCCACTAAAGTATAGACGGGAGATTGAGCCTTGTAAGTCACCTAATAATGTATGTGCATGTACTCATGTGTCGTGCACCACCATCATGAAGATCATAACATAAGGACTGGATGAGAACACAAGCAAAATATCACTCAACCAAAAAAAAACTCGGGAGGATGGATGTGGCACACATCTCAATGCAACATAAAAGTGTAATAATGGTCTAATTGACATCCAAATGGATGATCTAGGTCCATGACCAACATCATGCCAAGAAAACTCAAGAAAATAGGGTAGCATGCGATACGAGGTAAAAACCCCAAAAATAGTAAACTTCAAAATAAGAACCCATTTGGTCTTTGGGCACAAAAGCCTCAAAAATCCAATAAAATTTGGGTTCAAAAAATGTATGCAAAAAAAGCCAGCATAACAATGCGAAACCCCAAACCCTCATCCCAAAAACTGGAAAAATGTTCATACCTGACCAACTAGGCAAAACCAACAAATAAAAACGGAGGGGAACACTAGTTCTCAGCCTCCAAACAAATAGGTACCAGAAATAGATATAGAAACTAAGCTAAAACAATAAAATGGGAGAGCCCTACCTAACAGCTAAAAGGGCTAAAATGGAAAACAACCAAGAAAAATAAATAACCTATAGATACAACCAAAAATGATGGAAAAGCAAGGTCTCCCCGAGCTGGATCTAACGAGTCCATCCTTGCAAAGATCCAATGCCTATAGCTCCCACAATGACTAGAAAACCAATCCTTCAGAAAAGGATTTTATAAAAACTCTCAATTTTCCAAATTACAAAAGTGAGAAGTGAGGAATTAAATTCCTCTTTCAATACTTATTCACTTTTTCAATGAATAATCGATTACAACAAATAACTAGCCAACCTAGTTAAACCCCAAATCGATCCAAAAAAAAATAAGCTATTCCTAGTAATAGGAATATATCAATGGAAAAGCTGCTAGAAATTAAATTCAATAAAATTTGAAGCTTGAAGACCCAAAATCACAGAAATTTTGTTAACAACTTTTGCGACAATGTGAAACTCTAAATGCATAGACACACTCACCGGTCTAATCACACGATGCAAATGAGTTTAGATTTAACAAGTCACTGGAAGGTTTAATAAAACATTTAAATAGGATACATCAACCATACAGGTTTGCCATTGGTAAAATATGAACAATTGAATCACTAACTCCATGTGCCACTATCAAGGATATAAATCCTACACACTAAACAAATGATCAAGTGCAATTGCATATAATAACATAGCCAAAGAAATCAATGTAATAAATACCTAATTTAAACAATTAATCAGTTATACTAAAATAGTCCATTTACATCACTCACATTTGCATAAAGCATAATGAAATAAGAATGAAGTAAATGACAATAGCATAAATCCACATATAACCAAATTAGAATTATGTCCAAAATACTAGATAACTAGATATCATCATAGACCAACTATCATCTCAAAATGGCATCAACATGAAAATATGATAAATTGAACAACATAGTAGTGAAACATCTATGACACTGAAATCAAGGTATAACATCCAACCCTTAGGTCATCTCAAATATAAAACATAACATGAGTACAAGTATCTCACGGATCAAAATATAACAAGGTTCAGACTACAAACTCAAGAGGCACTACAAAGATCAAATATGCTAATTTTGGGACCTAATCAGCAACATAAGTCACATCTTATGGTTACTATCCCTTTGAACTACCAAATGGGGCAATTCTCTAGCACCTAATAGTAACATCCTCCCAACTTTGCTCCAAGTTCAATTTCCTATATTTTACATTTGGGCCCTTAATAAAAATAACCTTGTTGTCAACCTTTTTCCGATGATCATTTGTGAAAGGATATTTAGTTGAATATAAAATAAACTCTATTTCTCACTTGCAACTCTCCCGCATTGCATAAGACATGCAAATCAACCTCCATCTCAAGCATTATAACAACAAGATCAATTAAGATAAGGAGTCTAAGGACATTATCTAGCATACTTTTATTTGCAATCAATGAATTTTTATTTTTATTGTTATGAACATGTACTAGAATTATGAAAGACTATATGAGGGAAATTTATCATCACTTTACATGAGTTTCAAGAAAGGGTTTCATGCCTAATATAATCATTATCATTTATGTAATTATTTTGCTTCTACTCACTTGAGATCACATGATTATTGTTACCACCATCATTGTTTTTGTGGAGATGGTAACATCAACATCAATTTTGGAAGAAGGAAGTAATTATAGAACACAATATTTTTCCCTAGTGTGTTGGTGCATGTCTAGAGAATTCACCTTGCGATAGTGATTTTAATAGAGAAAACAAATAATGATTAATAAATTTAGATGTAAAAAAAGTTAGAACTTTAGAAATAAAGATCTTGGAATTGTGTCCTCCATTTTTTACCCTAGTTTATAAGGAAAACTACCTAAATTTTTACTTGAGTAACTTCCAACATTAGCTAATGCTTATATTGTGTTAGGACATGAGTTCCCAACAAATTTATTATGCCTAGTTAGATCTAGATTATCATCACCATATATGTACCTCATTTCTAGATCTACCTTTTTCCATTATTCTTATGTTTTGTAATTCATTGATTTTATTAAACTTGTTCCATTTGGTCATTACTAGCCTAGTTCTATTATTCTTATGTTGTGTAATGCATTCATTATGTTAAACTTGTTCCATTTGGTCATCACTAGCCTAGTTCATTGTAAATACTCAAATTTAATCCCTATCACATACACTAAATAAAAGATGTGAATTCATGTATCTTGGCTCTCCCTTGAGGTTTGTAGTAAATCCAATTCACACCATTTTATTATCATGTCAAATAAGAATTGACATAAGGTAATGCACATGTTATTCTATGACCACTTTTAGCACACATCGCCTATTAAGAAAAAAATTAAGTATCTGAACCATTAAGTTGAGATAATCTTATATACCACATTACATAGAGTAATAGACCTAAAAATATGGATTGATTCTCTTTTGGGGATAAGAATAATAAACATAAAATTCATTTCTCTAAACATTTATTACTTCCTTTATGATTCTTGCACTACATCTAAGAAGCCATATTAGATATCGACCAATAAGTAGTTAAAAGTAAATGTTTAAAAAAATGACTTTCCACGTTGATTCAAGCTCAAGTTTTACTTTGGTGCATGCATCTTCATGATAGTTCACATACTGATAAAAGTTAATAAAAAATGAAATGGAGAAAGTTTTACACTTGTGCCTTTTTCCCTTTTCCCTTATGTTTTTGGTCTACTCCTACCTAGAGTATACTTTATGATTAACAAGTCTAGAAGTGACATCCTTGCATGAAAATGATCTCATGAACCTATTCTAGCTTAGCTACTTCATCCCTCATCCCCATGAATCAATTTTTCTCCCTAAATCTCCCATTTTGCACTCCATTCCATATTTATGGAGGTAAAATTTACCTCAATTAGTTTTTCACATATAGATATGAACCTTTAACTTTTAAATCTCAAAAAAAAATTGAACCTTGAAAACCTCTTCCTACTAGTTTTTTGATGTAGGAGCATCCTAAGTGTTAGAAAAGTCTTGCATCACCCAAAAATATTTTTTTCGATCTTTTCTATTTTAATAAGGACTAGTAGATAGAGTGGTTACTATTTATGGGAACTTGTTATTTTTAGTAAGTTTTTCATATGAGCTCAAAATGTTCTCATTTTCTACATGAAGTATCATTTTGGAATTATAAGCCTACCATAAAAATCTCATTGCTCTAGCTTAAGTATTGGAGAAGTTATTGTGGATTTTCGGTGGAAAAATTTGTAGAAAAATCTTCAAGCTCACCATCAAAGGCCTTAGAGTTCCTGGATGAGGTCCGAAAACTAAATATAAGGGTGCTTGCATTGTTCTAAAGCTATAGATTAGGAGCTAGCATTTCTGAAAAGTGGTTATAATAGCCAATTGGAGCAACGATTCAAGAGTTATGGCCTTTCGAAGTTGAGCTACCAAAATTTCTAAAATAATTTGTCAAAGATGTATTTAGCTGACTCTAGATGTATTGTTAGGGTTTTTTGGCCCTAGGTATTAAGTTTGAGCATCTAGAACCTTCTCGAGCGGCATGAAATTGCCTATTTAAGAAAGGATCGAACATTGTCTAGGATAGCTCTGGGTGATAGTTCGCAGTTTGTCTTGCAGATTACTATAATGAAAGCATCCACGTGGGTTAGCATATTTTACTTGTGAATTCTTTAATTTTGCATTTGCGTCACAAATAAAAAGTCCATATTTTCTTCTCATGTTTGTTGTTGTTTCTTGATTTCTATTATGTGTTTATGGTATTAAGGGGAACACCCTTCATCATTTTTTTGAGCCAACCTAGCACACATGTGTGTATTATGTTGGTGTATTTTTGGACATAACCTAATTTCTATGAAATCATTTAGGATTAACAAATTTTATCAAGAATTCATCTTATGAGATCATCATAGTGTAACTGTAAAGCATCCTAGTCTCATCATTTCCTTACGTCACTATCCAAGGCACATTATGTTCACTTTTGTTCTTAAATCCAAATTCATAACTATTAAATTACTCATAATTATTTGAAGAATTTGTGAACAATACCTCTTGCCACCATTTAAATTTAAACATAGAATAACTCAAGGTGCATCTATAACTTGACCACAATTATCTACTAGTTCAAACCTACAAATTAGGTCTACTTCTACACACCAACTTAGTTCCACTTCTATACACCAACTTCATATTCAAGATGTAGAAACTAGATGAAAAAATTAAGCCAAAAGAAATAATATATAAATGTTAGAAATAGGAAATATTGAGAGGGAAGGGGGCAATTGGGAGGTGAATCAGTATTCCACAAACTTTTTCCCAATTATGGATATCATTAACAATCTTATAACTTGCATAAATGAATAAATTGATTAAGTTGAGAAATAAACACAACCAAAAATTAATGCAACACATAACACCATATTTTATTAACTAGGTAAATCCTAGCCAAGGGAAAACCTTGGTGGGGATGGTAACCACAAAATGATCCATTAATCAAAAGTATCTTGTGAAAGATATTGACCCTGTTAGGAGTCTATTAATTTGTATAGTGTCTCGGTCCTTGTTAGAGGACTAGGCCTTGTTAGAAGCCCCAACAATATTAGGAGTTGTTATTACAATTATAGAATGTATGCAAGTTGATTCCACTACCCAAAATGCAATATACAATGATATACATTATACAAAAGAGTTTTTTTTTAAAAAACTCTTTACAATTGTTGATATCTTCAATATTTGATATGACTTTTGTAGCTCATTGTATCAACTTCACATGCTCTGCCTTTTGCTATTTTACCATCAAAGTTTACATTACAAAATAATCACATATTTTTCACAATAAACAACACACAACTTTGCATTACAAAAACTTTCCTTAATACCAGATTACTTGTCCAATTGGGCTTTTTTCCTTTACATGTTTACCAAAATACAAAACTATACCTTGCCCACTTAGGGTTAACATCTAGGATGTCATTTTTAATTAGTCAAGTAATTATTATTTTATTTAAATAATTCTTTAACATAAAATATTTGTTTCCTTAATTTTTCATGTTCAGTCAGCTCATTACTGCAATTGGAAAACTACAATAACTTCATTTGTATTGTTTGTACTACCTTGCATTGCAATATCCTCATAGTCTGTACTCTTTGTACCTAAGTGCATACATGCAAAAAATAACTCTATGAACTGTGTTTAACCAAAACTCTAACTGTGTTTCCAAATACACTAGATGATACTTCACTACTACATTTGGGCCCAAATTATGACAACTAGATATCGCAATTGTGATGACCACCCATCGCCCAAGTGACACCAATAGGATTTGGCTCCTATCAGATAGACATTAGAATTTTTTCATCACAAATTATGATGACAAGGGTTTATGTCTCAATTGCAATGCCAAAAGTTGTCGCGAATTAAAGTCAGACAGGGCCATATACTTGTTAGAAATGTTTTAGAATAACTAAGAGGGGGGGTGAATTAGTTATTCAAGGTCCAAGTGTCCAATTCAAAATTTTCATCAAGTAAACTAGACCTATTAAACTGTTCATTCATCCAATCTTAAACATTCCTATTCAGCAAGTTACTGTAAATCAGCATGCAAGCATAACACATGAAGAATCAACACATAACACAGTTTATGTAGGAACCCAATTTGGGAAAAACCACCAGTAACATGCTACTCAATTCTCACTCTTCTGAAGTGATGCCCTATGAAAGGCCTACCTTGTTAAAGGCTACAACACAATGTTAAGTGTGACCTAGTTAAAGGATTTAACCACACTATTAGAAGTGGGCCTGGTTAGAGGATTTTAGAACATTCACTTGGAATGCCACCCTATTAAAGGATTTACAAATGGCTATTAAAACAACCTAAGTCTATAGGATTTAACCCTAACTAATACAATTGCTAGAGAGTAACAATAAGGGGTTTTGACCTGATTACAATTCACAACTTATCTTGCAGATCTAATATCACTCTTTAGCTCATAACATTTTGCCTGGCTTTCAATCTCTGCAACTCTGACAGCTTGTCCTCCTCTCAAGCTTTGTCTCCTTGAGTCTTCATGCTCAATGTACCAGTGAAATCATCTCTCTCTGACCACTTATTGAAGCAGAGTCTATGTTCTCTATTCTTCCTTCTCCTAGATGTCTTCTCCTTGACACCCTTCAACCACTTCACAATTTGGCACACCAGCGAGTACTTCTTACTTCTTGGTTTGTGACTCCTTAAATAGAAGTTTGGAATTATTTTTCTCACTTGATTCTTCCATCCTTTAATTTTAGCTCAAATGGATTAGGTAGGATTCATTGAATCTAACCCACATCTTATTTCTTCTAGAAACATCTTGAAGAATCCTCTTGAATTTGCTCAAAAATGGTTTACATAGAATTATGTACCACCAGCTCGTCATCCTTATCTTCCAACTATTTCACAAAATTCAATGTAACAAATCTGTCGGCTCAAATTTGGCAAATCTTTGACCTTTCAAATAATGTAGCAGCTCGGCAATTGAAATTCTGGTGCTCAGCTCATATTGTGTTACTCAGCATCAACTACATTTTACTGATGCTTGGCACCTACTGTGTACTCACTTAGCACTTGAACTTCCCTCAGCACCTGAAGTTCACTTGGCACACACTAGATTTTGCATTTACTCAGCTCCAACTAAAATAATTCTTGGCTTGAACTAGCTTGCTCTCCACTTACTAATGAACTCAATTTAAGCTTTACAATCAACCTTGTTCCAACTTAATTTTCCAATGTTTCTAAGTGTGACCAACCTCTATATCCTCAAGTATGTTATCAATACATCATTTAACCATTGTCTTAACTAATCCTTGTACTTATTACAAAATCATAACTCAACCTTTCCCTTAGGTACTCTTATTACATCTTGTTGATTAAATCCTCTTCATCAATCAACTAAGTGATAGTCCTTGGATCTTATAAGCAATTTTCATTCCTACAAATAGTAGGTTTGGCATCAATGACAAAAAAATGATTAAAAACATTCATTTACAATAATCTCCCTCTTTGATCTTCAACAATGATCTTTTCAATTAGATTTCCAACAATCTCCCTCTTTGGCATTGATGGAAACCAAACTGATCCACCATCAGACCAAACTATTCAAAAAAGTTATCAAAATGCTAACTGAGTTAGAACAGTAAGTCAAATGCCAAAAAGTAATTGTGCTACCATCAGTTTCCACTTCTCTTGACTTCCTCTTTCATTATTTCTCCCTCTGTCCATTTGATCCTATAGATTTGATTAGTTACTTGCTACTTCTCTTCCTCCTCATATGCTATTGATTAGTTTCTGCATATTTCTCCCTCTTTTCTTCTTTTTTTGTTGATCAGTTTTCTGCTATTTCTGCCTCTTTGACAACAATGTCAAAGACATATTGTTTTAGCATCTTAATCATGCAAATATAGCATTTTCTAGAACTTCCAATTTCTCCCTCTATCACCTTACTTGTAACTAATTTGGGACTTTGGTACTTTGATTACTTCAGGAAAAATCCTAGAGTAAGTATCCTCTACATCAATGCAATATTTCAACAATTTACTCATTTGATGTAGGGAAATCTTTGTTGTTACTTAAGTAGCCTTGGCTAGGGGTATCACCCCTAACTTTCCTCTAAGATATTCAAATGCATCTTTAGGTAATGCTTTTGTGAAGATGTCAGCAATTTGTTCCTTTGAGCTAACATATTCCATCCTCACTTTCTTGTCTTCCACCAGTTCTCTTACATGGTGATTCTTAATTACAATATGCTTGGTTTTAGCATGCATCATAGGATTCTTTGAAATGTTGATGGCACTTGTGTTATCACAATAGAGTATCACAGGTTCAGTTACCTCTTCCTTCATACCTTACAATAGATGTTTGATCCACACAATATTGGTGCAATTAATAGCAGCTGCAACATATTCAGCTTCTGTTGTGGACTGTGAGGTACAACTTTGTGTTGATCCAAGTAATCAATATTTTCCCTAAGAAGAGTGCTCCTCCACTGGTTCTTTTTATGTCATCAATATTACCTCCCTAGTCTGCATCAATGTAGGCTCTCAACTCAAACTTTTCACTCCTCTTATAGTATAAGCCAAAGTCATCAGTTCCTTTTAGATACCTCGATATTCTCTTTACTGCCATCAGATGATTTTCTCTTGGATTTACAAAAAATCTTGTCACTATTCCAACTGTGAATGCAATGTTTGGTCTACTATGCACAACATACTTCAACTTTCCAACCATTGATCTATACAATGTCTGATTTACTTTAGTAGATTCATCATTCTTGGATAACTTATGTCCTATTACCATTGGTGTGCTGACTAGTTTGGAGTCTTCTAATCCAAATGTCTTAAGTATCTCCTTGATATATTTTGATTGGGTCACAAATATGTCATGCTTTAATTGATGTACTTTCAAACCAACAAAGAATTTTATTTCTCCAAAAATTGACATTTCAAATTCATGTTTCATTTGATCAGCAAAATTTTTGCATAGAGTATCTTTTCCTCCAAATATTATATCATCAACAAAGATTTCAGATATCAAAATATCTTTACCTTTTTCTACCTTGATATACAAGTTTTTTTTGTCATTTTTTCTCTCAAATCCAATCTTCACAAGATATTTGTTCAGTCTCTCATACCATGCTCTAGGTGCTTGCTTCAAACCATAGAGTTCTCTGGCAATTTGCAAACCATATCCTTGATGTTTTCATCAATGAATCCCTCTAGCTATTCTATATAGACTTCCTCTTCTAGTATACCATTCAAAAAAGAAGACTTTACATCCATTTGGTAGACTTTAAAACCTTTGTAAACAGCATAAGCAAGTAGTGTTCTAACTCCTTCCAGTCTTGCAATAGGGGCAAATGTTTTTCCATAATCCAGTCCTTCTTCTTGTGCATAACCTTTGCAAACTAGTCTTGCCTTGTTTCTTTTTATCTCACCATTCTCATCAAGTTTGTTCCTAAACACCCATTTGGTAGCAATTACATTCTTATCAGCTGGTCTAGGAACTAAGGTCCAGGTTTTGTTCTTCTCAATTTGGTCTATTTCCTCTTTCATGGCTTTATATCAGTCATCATCTTGTAGGGCATCTTTCACTATTTTAGGTTCAATATTACTCATTAGACATGATTCATTTCTTAGTTTGTTCCTTGTCATTGGTCTAGCATCTTTGTCACCAATGATTTGTTCTACAGGGTGATGTCTCCTCACATACTAGGCTAATCTTGGTTTTGTCCTTCTTTTCATGTTTGGTTCTTTAGCCTCAGAGTCCCTTTCAACATCACTATCTATTATTTCATTACCTCTTCCATGTGTACTATTTTTAGAGTCAAATTGTACAATATTTTTATTCTACAACTCAGCTTCTAAATGCAGCTCGACATTCACTGGTTGTGACTCGGTTGATATTGAGATTTGTTGTTGGTTTCCAACTTGATTGGTAGCATTATCTTCAACAGTCATTCCTTCATAGAAGTATACAAAGGATCTATAATCTTCTAATTTTTTGGACTCATCAACTTGGGCTTTTACATGCTCATCAAAATTCACATTCCACAATTTTTTTAGTTTTAGTATTCAAACACTTAAATGCTTTGCTTCTAGTGGAGTATCCAAGGAATGTGCCTTCATCACTCTTTGCATCAAACTTGTCATTTCTAGTATCTTTAAGAATATAGCATTTACAATCAAATACTTTGAAATATTTTACATTAGGTAAGTGACCATACCATAATTCAAAAGGTGTTGCATTTGTTCCTTTCTTGACTTGGACTCTATTCAAGGTGTAAACAACAGTACTTATAGCATCTCTCTAGTACTTTAGAGCAACATTTTTCTCCATCATCAAGGTTCTAGCATAGTCTATTACTGATATATTCCTTCTTTTAGCAATACCATTCTGAGGTGGATATCTTGGTCCTGATGTTTGCCTTTTGATATATTTTTCATTGCAAAATATCTCAAATTCTTTTGATGTGAACTCTCCTCCTCTGTCTGATCTTAGGCACTTCAGACTCTTTGCTATTTCCTTCTCAACTCTGGCCAAATACCATTTAAAATTTTGAAATGCATCAGATTTTTGCTTTAAGAACATTGCAGTCATCACGCTGGAGTAGTCATCTACAAACAACATTATGTATTTGTCTCCTTGGTAGCTTTGGACTTCTATTGGGCCACATAAGTCTGTATGGACTAGTTCTAGTACTTCTTTGGAAGTGTATGTTTTGTTTTTGAAACTAGATTTAGTCATCTTTCCTAGTTGACATTGTTTTCACATTGTGTCTTCAGGTTTCTTCAGCTTAGTCAAACCTCTAACTTTCTTCCTTTTGTTGATGCTAATAAAATTGTCAAAGTTAACATGACACAGCCTTTTATGCCATAACCAAACATCATCAAGTCTAACAACAAGACAAGTTGCATCTTCCATATCTAGGTAAAACAAGTTACTCCTAGTTTGTTCACCTTTTCCTATCATATTTCCATTAGTGTCATAGATTTTGGCAGATTTGTTTCCAAATTCTACTTTGCAACCTACATTGCCTAGTTGTGATACACTCAACAAATTGTAGTTCAATCCTTCAACATAATATGCACTATCACATGAAATCTTCTTTGTAAGTTTAATAGAACCTTTTCTTTTGATTTGACATGGAGCATCATTTCCAAATCTAACACTATTTCCATCATATTGAGTAAAGGTAATAAACTTACTTTTGTCTCTTGTCATGTGATGTGAGCATCCACTATCTATGATCCACTTGTCATTCGTGTTAACACAAGTTACCAGTGTTGTTGCTTCATCTTCATCTAATTCATCCTTCATGGCCACATAGACTACTTCATCATCATTCTCATTAGAATCTTCTTCAACAATGTAGCATCTTTTGCCTCTATCCTTGTAATCTCTGCTATCATCTTCTCTCTTGTTTTTGTACTTGTTTCCTTCTTTGTAATTTTTCTTGTGTGTACACCTTGTAGCAATATGACCTACTTCATTGCAATTGAAACAAATGACAGGGATCTTACCTTTGAATTTACCTTTGCCTCTATGAAATATTCTAACCAATAGTGCTTCCAACTATTCCACACCTTCCTCATTTGTGTTGTTGTCACTAGATGCATGTTTTTATTTTCTACTCTTCTTCTTTGATTTCACCTCCTCAGTGTCTTTCAATGTCAACTTGGCCTTGAAAGAAAACTCAAGGTTCTTAGGTCTATAGTTATCAAAATTGGATAGTTCAAATGTAGTGAGTCTTCCCAGTATTCCTTCAAAGGTTAGTGTGTTTCCTTATACACACCTTAGCTCTTGGATGGTTGTAACTCTAATAGCATAGATAGGGAGCAGTGTTCTCAAGTATTTTCTATTGAAAGTTTCTTCTTCCAACTGACCACCCAAACTTCTTATTGCACTTACCACTTCTTTCATTCTGGAGCCATATTGAGCATCATTTTCTCCTTCCTCCATTTTCATGTCATCAAACTTTCCTCTAAGGCTTTCTCTTTTTTCTCTTTGAACATTCTGATCTCCTCCATAGATATCTGATAGGGCTTTCCACATCTTGAATTTAGTGTCACATCTTTTTATGTCATCAAATTTAGCATAGCTAAGTACAGGGGCAATCTCTAGCATTGCCTGATTGTGCTCCTTCCTTTTGTTCAAATCATCTGCAGAGAGGGGTCCAGTCGGGTCTACATTTTCTACTCCAATTGAGGTTTTTGCATAATCACCTATTGATCCAAGGTGTAGTTTCATTAGACTTTTCCATGCAATAATGTTATCTTTGTTGAGCTTGGGAACTTCTCTCTTGGACATCTTGATCTTCTTGCTTCTAGTAACTTTAAACTAAAACAGCAGATGGCTTTGATACCAATTGTTAGAAATGTTTTAGAATAACTGAGAGGGGGGGTGAATTTATTATTTAAGGTCCAAGTGTCCAATTCAAACTTTTCATCAAGTAAAGTAGCCCTATTAAACTATTCATTCGTCCAAGCTTAAACATTCCTATTCAGCGGGTCACTGTAATTCAACGTGCAAGCATAACACATGAAGAATCAACACAACACAGTGATTTACATGGAAACCCAATTTGAGAAAACCACCAGTAACAAGCTACTCAATTCTCACTCTTTTGAAGTGATGCCCTATTAAAGGCTACAACACACTGTTAAGTGTGACCTAGTTAAAGGATTTAACCACCTTGTTAGAAGTGGGCCTAGTTAGAAGACTTTAGAACATTCACTTGGAATTCCACCTTGTTAAAGGATTTACAAATGGCTATTAAACCAACCTAAGTCCATAGGATATAACCCTAACTAATGCAATTTCCAAAGAGTAACAATAAGGGGTTTTGACCTTATTACAATTCACAACTTATCTTGCAGATCTCAGATCACTCTTCAGCTTATAACATTTTTCATGGCTTTCAATCTCTATAGCTCTAACAACTTGTCCTCCTCTCAAGCTTTTTCTCCTTGAGTCTTCATGCTCAATGTACCAGTGTAATCATCTCTCTCTGACCACTTATCGAAGCAGAGTCTCTGTGCTCTATTCTTCCTTCTCTTAGATGTCTTCTCCTTGACACCCTTCAACCACTTCACAATTTGGCACACCAACAAGAAGCTATTGCTTCTTGGTCTATGACTCCTTAAATAGAAGTCTAAAAAAAAATTTCCCACTTGATTCTTTCATCCTTTAATTTCAGCTTGAATGGATTAAGTAGGATTCATTGAATCTAACCCACATCTTATTTCTTCTAGAAACATCTTGAAGAATCCTCTTGAATTTGCTCAAAAATAGTTTACATAGAATTCTATGCCACCAGCTCATCATCCTTATCTTCCAACTATTTATCAAAATTCAATGTAACAACTTTGTCAGCACAAATTTGGCAAATCTTGAACCTTTCAAATAATGCAGTAGCTCAGCACTATTGAAATTTTGGTGCTCGGCTCATACTGTGTTACTCAGCATCAACTACATTTTATTGATGCTCGACACCTACTGTGTTACTCAGCATCAACTACATTTTATTGATGCTCAGCACCTACTGTGTACTCACTCGGCACTTGAACTTCACTCAGCACTTGAAGTTCACTCTACACCTGAAGTTCACTTGGCACACACTAGATTTTGCATTTGCTCTACTCTAACTAAAAATTTGCTCGACTTGAACTAGCTTGCTCAGGACTCACTAATGAACTTAGTTTAAGCTTTGCAATTGACCTAATTCCAACTTGCTTCTCCAATGTTTCTAAGTGTGACCAACTTCTATATCTTCAAGTATGTTATCAATACATCATTTAACCATTGTCTTAACTGGTCCTTGTACTTCATTACAAAATCATAACTCAACCTTTCTCTTAGGTACTCTTGTTACATCTTGTTGATTAAATCCTCTTCATCAATCAACTAAGTGATAGTACTTGGATCTTATAAGCAATTGTCATTCCAAAAAATAGCAGGTTTGACATCAATGACAAAACAATTATTGAAAACATTACTTTACAATAATCTCCCTCTTTGATCTTCAACAATGATCTTTTCAATCAGATTTCCAAAAACATTGTCATAATTGCAATGACTATTTGTTGGAGTTGTTGTCACAAGTATGACATTTATACAACAACAATGTTGTGGGTCTAATGACTATCCATTAAAGATGTTGTCCCACATGAGACGCTTATGCAACAACAATGATGTAGGTCCAACAACTATCCATCAAAATTGTGATGGCATCATAATAGAAAAATAAATGGAATGTGTGAGATTGGAGAGAGTGCTTTCCTAACCAATCTATTTCTAAAATTCAACTTTGGTTATGAACATTATTAGGAGACTACAATGTTGTTACCTATATAACTAGTTTTCCTATTATTTTTATCTTTTAGGAGAGACCGGATGATTCTTGTGGCTATCAAATTTTTCCTATTGTGGGGAGGATCAAAGACTAATGGCAAAAAGTTGTTTGTGTCAAGCTTGAATGTACAAACAACTTTTTTCCATTAGTCTTCAATCCTCCCTGTAATGGATAGAATTTAATAGTCACAAGAATCATCTGGTCTCTCCCAAAAGATAAAAATAACAAGAAAACCAGTTAAAGGGGTATGAGCATTGAAGTTTCCTAATAATATTCATAACCAAAGTTGAATTTTAGAAATAGATTTTTTAGGAAAGCAATCTCTCCAACATTACACATTCCATATTTCTTTTCTATTACTATTGCATATACATACATAGATGTATACATACATACATACATACATACATACATATATATATATATATATATATATATATATATATATATATATATATATATATATATATATATATATATATATATATATATATATATATATATATATATACATAGAAGTTGAACTTGCTTCTTCAACTCCTTACACTCAAATCTTCACTGAAGTTATTCTTCCAGTAGTGAGAATAGCTGCTACAAACTCTTGGGAGCCAAGGGACCCTGACCCTATGCTACATTTTGTAGAGACATGGGAGGAGTTTTCATAACATTCTAGATCATATAGTGATGCCCAAATTAATAGCAGCAGTAGATACTTGGGATCCTCATAGGGAGAGCATGCTAATACATGCACGATTACATCCTTGACTTCCATTATTAGACCAATGATGGAGCCTTTATATTGAACCATTCATTATAAATTGGGAAATTTAATAGAAAATTAGGAATTTGTAATTAACCTAGCTAATCAACAACTAGACTAATGAATCATAGTGGCAAAGGCATAAAATTCGTGATTCAAGTCCCTAAGAAAAGAGATTTAGACAATGAATCATTTGAAAGGGTACCAAAAAAAAGGGAAAAAAGGAGAAGATATGATCATGACCATGATAGTGAAAATATAAACTATGGACATATTGGAATGAATTCAAAGAAATATAATAGAAATTCTATGAAATGCTTTGATAAGAGGAATGAGATTTATGGAGGTACTGAATATGATGATATTATATATGATGTAGAGGGAAAATACAAGAACAAATATATGGAAAAGAAATTTTCTGATTGTAGAATTGGTAAACATCATACCTTTGTAAAAAATCAAGATGATACAGAGCCTAGAAGGGTTGAGACAATGGGAGAAATAAGTAATTAGGGTAGAGATGGTGAGGGTGACAGGTAAAAAGCATGAGGAAGACAATAACAAGAAAGTTTTTCTAGCTAGGAACAGTTGATTTTTTTTTTTATCGTACCTAATCTGATGATAGTTCTATAGGAATTTGTAATCAACCTAGCTAATCAACAACTAGACCAATGAATCGTATTGACAAAGGTATAACGATTTGTGACTAAAGTCAAAGAAAGTTTGCACAAGCCTGCAAGCTCCTTGAGATATTATTTTGTGCAATCTAGTTCTCACTCTTGTAATAATATTTTTACTAAAGTCTTCACTACAACCAAACACATACTAAAAATAGTTAAGTGCTACCTAACTATGTCCAAAGCATCTACACATTGGAGGCATACTTCACCTACAAGGCTGCCTACATACTCATATCCATAAGATCAAGACCCTTGAACTATTCACTCTAACAAATATGTAGTTTTGGCTTCTAATTGTTTTGTTGTAGCTATATTCCTATAACCACTGGTGAGCTTTACTTGCCTAATACAACTCTTCACCATCATACACCCACTCGGGTGAATTAGGTAGTTTTCTATAATTACAATATTGTAATACCCCAGTACAACCTTTGAGTTGTAGTTGACAGTTAATATAAAGTTAACCTATATACATACTAACTCACTCCTTATATAGTTATGTTTAAAAGCTTGTGACAAAATCTTGTTTAAAAGCACATATTCCTTTTATTAAATGTAAGGTTGATTGCCTGAACATTCATACATGTATAAGCATGGTAAGTTACTTGGATTATCATGAGATCAATCTTTAAAGTACCTGGAATGTCCTCATCACCTCTTGCTACTCTCAGGGGAAGTCCATCTTCATTGCTCATGAGTAATTTATCACAGGTACATCCAAGAATGTCCTCATCACCTCCTACATAAAATGAATCCAATTTTACAAAATGTCCCTTAGAAATAATAAAATAAGTGAAATGAACACATCAAAAATAAGAGAGAAAAAGAGGAATCTACTTACCAATAGGTGTTGCCATTGCATCTATGGCCATGCTACTTGTTGAGTGAGTTTTATTGTTTCTTTGTTGTGCCAAGATCTCTTTGTTTATATACATACATGCATATATATACATACATACATACATACATACATACATTATATATGAACAAGAGCATGGAGATCACAAGGGCACAACATGACAACAAAATGCAGTGATCACAAGGGAATGGTAAAACAAATCCTAGATCTCCACTGATCTCCACCAACATTCAGAGCTCTCCACCCTCATTTGGGGCTCTCCACCCTCTTTCATGCTCAACTCTCCACAATTAATCAAAACAAATGGGAGCCACTAGATAGAATCTAGGAAAGTGTTGTGGTACGTGCTATGACATTGGAATCACAAATTGCAAGTGTCTTTGAGAATTTACAATCCAAATATCAAATAATTATAAGAGTGTTTCAAGTATTGGCACAGTCTCCCGACGATGATCCCAAGTATCAAATTATTATAAAAGTGTTTCATGGTTGGTGACCACTTCAACATCCTTTGCATGGTTTAGAGGTAATGTCATTATGGTAGAGACTTCTGCAAGGGAATGAGCCTTGTGATTATGGCATTTACATAGAAGCAGAACTTGCTTCTTCAACTCCTTACACTCAACTTTTCACTGAAGTTATTCTTCTAGCAATGAGAATAGCTACTACAAATTCCTAGGAGCCATGGGAGCTTGAATCTATGCTACATTTTATGGAGACATGGGAGAAGTTACTACCAACTTTAGTACTTCATAATATTCGGGATCATATAGTGATGCCCAAATTAATAATAGCAGTAGATACTTGGGATCCTCACAAGGATAGTCTGCTAATACATGCATGGTTAAATCCTTGGCTTCTATTATTGGACTAGCGTACGAATCCTTTATATCCAACTATTTTTTATAAATTGGGGAATGTGCTTCATGCCTAGCATTCAAGTGATGCATCTACATATGCAATTTTATCACCACAGAAAACTGTATTTGATCCTGCTAGATGGGAACAACTAATTGTTTGTTTTATTGTACCTAATCTAATGATAGTTCTACAGGAATTTTTTTTATCAACCCAACTAATCAACAACTAGACCCAATTTGTTGGGTTATGGCTAGTTTCTTTCTAAAAATATCTACTATGATATGTTTTTGTAAAATTTCTTGCGAACTCTACCCAATTTTTCTAGTCTGCATTATTTTTGTGGAGGATCTTGAGGTAAGTAACTTAGCATGGGTTGAGTGAGTTTTATTGTTTTATTGTTTCAATTTTGGAATATGTGTGTAGCTGAATCAATTTTTTTGTTATGCTAAGATGTAATAAGCACCTTTAAAAAGATCTCTAAATATACATGTTTAGAAGGAAATATAAAGAGATACTTGTTTGGTGGGGAGGAGATGTAGAAGAATGGTTGGGATAATTAGCATCCAGGTGTCATCAAATGTGTGTTTTGTTCAATGGTTAATATGTGTCAAGTCGAATGTTGCCCAATTTTGGCAAAAGTGTGGGCTTAGAAATGTACTTGTAATGGTTCCCTAGGGTAGATAGAAAAGTATGGTAGCCTACGAGGTAGACTATAAAGTTTACTATACTGCATATAGGAGATAAATTTTGGAGACTAGTGTAATGGAAAGAAGAATATGCCAAGAGAAACAATGGCAAAAGCAATGTAATTTTGAACTTCTTATACAATATTAATACAAAATATATTACTGAGCAAAAAAACCAAAGAGAAGTAGTTGTTGATTTTTGTCTTAAAAAATCTAATAACTATCAATAGCATCATTTAATAAGTTATTCTGATAGAAAATACAAAATAGATTACCACTTCTATGCTTGTTCATTTACAAATTATTTTATTCTTTTCTATTTTTTTGTTGATTTATTTATTTGAATCTACTATTAACATTCGAAGTTGTTATTTTGTGAGAGATTGTGTTATAATAACAAACAAAAATTCAAATTGATTTTTCATACCCAGACTCACAAACATAAAGGTGGCACAATCTTAAAAGCATTTTTTAATACAACTTTAAAATCTAAGTTTTCCACAGCAAGGCATTTTTTAACTACTTTTGGACAACTCAATTTTTCTCTCATATTGAATTGAATTGAGCTTGAAAAGGAACAACTACTACATAACCAAAGTTACCTGCACCCATTCTTGATAAATTAAAAATGATTAAACAGAACAAGTGAACCACAAAAATTCATAAACTACATAAAACAATATTTATAAACTATAAGGCATTATAATCTTTGAAAAAAGGTGCATTAACAATTCACTCACTCCCATTTTGGCCGGTAATAAAATTAACCCATTCGCTGAACTCTATCTACAAGCTATTGTGGCACATGAAATTCCCCACACAAATCCTCAAGATAGTAGTGACACCTCCCCTTTGGTTGTTTCTTACCAAAAATTATTCTGGTATGTCCTCCATCACAAGCCAACACACATCAAAAATGAAATGAATACAAAAATGCTCCAAATATAAGGGTTTGGGCTTAGGGTTTCAACGCATAAAATCCCAAACAACCTATTTCAAAAAATACAAGAAAGCAATTTAGAGTTTAAAGAATAAAACTAGAAATAAATGAATATGAACTGAATTCATAGACTTTTCCCTTACCTTTGGTTGTACTATCACTTTAAACTAGCTAAATTTCCACTGTTTTATTGATTTTTTTTAGCTCAGCTCGTTGTTATTATTTTTCTAAGGCATTGTGATAGTAGAGATGTCCAATATTCTAAGTCATGGAAAGAATTGGACATTGATTGTGAAGGAGACATTTACTCCAGTTTGAGTAATATCACTAATTTAAGTCATTTGTCAAAGATTATAAATTGTTAAGGGAAAGTACTCCTTACAAAATACTACAATAATATAAAATGATAATTACCTATGAAGGTTAAAATTATAAGTAATTGGATGACATTACCTTAAAAAGGAGGGAAAAAACTTCATATTACAATTATAAGTTTTTGTAAAAATTTTGCGAACTCTATCCATTTTTTCGAGTCTGCATTATTTTTGTGGAGGATCTTGAGGTAGGTCACATAGCATGGGTTGAGTGAGTTTTATTGTTTTATTATTTGGATTCTGGAATATGTATGTAGTTGGATCAATTTTTTTGTTGTGTTAAGATGTGATAAACACCTTTAAAAAGATCTCTAAATATACATGTTTAGAAGGAAATATAAAGAGATACATTTTTAGAAGGAAAAGAAATGAAAATTTACATAGCCCTTGACAAAAATGACAGAGCTAGGGCACGGAAACAAAATCATAGAGAAAGGGCACAACACGGCAATGAAATCACGGAGAAAGGGCATGGAGATCACAAGGGAACGATATGGAAACAAAATTGCAAAGCAAGGGCACAACAATGAAATCACAGAGAAGGGCATGACCATGAAATGCAGAGATCACAAGGGCATGACAACCGAACAGGAGAGCAAGGGTATGACAACAAAATGCAGAGATCACAAGGGCACAACAACCAAATTGCAGATATCACATCAACAAAATCACAAACCAACGGCACAACAGCCAAATTGCAGATATCACATCAACAAAATCACAAACCAAGGGCACATCAATGAAATGTAGAGATCACGATAACAATTTTTTGAGATCACAACAATGAAGGGCATGACAATGTTCATAGCTCTCCACCCTCGTTTGGAGCTCTCAACCCTCTTTCCCACACAATTCTCCATAATCAAAACAAATGGGGAATGATTTATGTGGTGTTTTCTTTTCTCTTTTTTTAATAATCCATAATCCACAATCCACAAGATCTCTCTGTACATATACATACATACATATACATATATACATACATACATGAAAATAACAATGCACTTTCTAAGAGTTTACAATTGTTCAACAAAATTAATGTTGCACTTTCTTTAGAAAGAGACTGCAAAACAAAAACAATAGCTAGACAATATAGAGGATATTATGGGAGCCATTGGATAGAATCTAGGAAAGTTTTGTGGTACATACTATGACATTGGAAACAACAATTAAATTGGTATAGTTGTTGATTAACTAGGTTGATTACTTCATTATTATATGATCCAATGGTAATGTTAGTTATTATTTTGACATACATGAAAATATTATTATTATTCATTATTATATATACATACATACGTGAAAACAACAATGCACTTTCTAAGAGTTTATAATTGTTCAACAAAATTAATATTTTACAAGAAAATACACCTGAAGAACTGTTAGCTCAAAAGAAAGAACATAGTGTTGAAACTATATAGAAAGTGCTTGACATGAGAGGTCTGCAAGTGAGGGTGTTGACCAATCTTGAAAACTTGAATGCTGAAATGAAAGCTATCGATGATCAAACACCTATGGCAGAGTTACAACATAATGTGAAGTTGATTTTAGATAAGGTAGAGGCAAATATTTAGAAGTTTGATAATCAAACTGTAAGGCACAAGAGTGAAGGAGAAGGAGCAGCTTTAGAAAGGGACTACACGATAGAAACAATAGCTAGACAACATAGAGGATATTATGGGAGCCACTGGATAGAATCTAGGAAAGTGTTGCAATAGGTACTATGACTTTGGAATCACTTGCAAGTGTTTTTGAGAATTTATAGTCCAAATATCAAATGCTCATATGATTTTTTCAAGTATTGGCACAGTCTCCCTGTGATGATCCCAAGTATCAAATTCTTATAAGAGTGTTTCAAGCTTGGGAACCACTTCAACATCCTTTGCATGGTTTAGAGGTAATGTCATTGTGGCAGAGGCTTCTACAAGGGAATGAGCCTTATGATTATAACATTTACACAGAAGTAGAACTTGCTTCTTCAACTCCTTACACTCTACTCTTCACTAAAGTTATTCTTTAATTCCTTAAATATGCAATTTTATCACCTTGGAAAATTGTATTTGATCCCGCTAGCTAGGAACAACTAATTTTTCATTTTATCATAGTTAATTTGATGTCAATTCTATAGGAATTTTTTATCAAGCCAGCTAATCAGCAACTAGATCCATTTAACTGGTTATGGCTATTTTCTTTATAAAAATATTTACTATGATATGTTTTTGTAAAATTTCTTGCGAACTCTACCCATTTTTCCTGGTCTACATTATTTTTGTGGAGGATCTTGAGGTAAGTCACTTAGCATGGGTTGAGTGAGTTTTTTTGGGAGCGGATTCTGGAATATGTATGCAGTTGGATCAATTTTTTTTGTTGGGTTAAGATGTAATAAGCACCTTAAAAAAGATGTTTAAATATACATGTTTAGAAGAAGATATAAAGAGATACCTATTTAGAAGGAAAATAAACCAACATTTACATACCCTTGAAGAAAATGATAGAGCTAGGGCATGGCAATGAAATCACAGAGCAAGGGCACCATGTGACAACGAAATCATAGAGAAAGGGCATGACATGGAAACAAAATTATAGAGCAAGGGAACGATAATGAAATGCAGAGATGACAAGGGCATGGCAATCAAATTGCAAAGCAAAGGCATGACAATGAAACACAAAGATCACAAGGACACGACAACTGAATCACAGAGAAAAGGCACGACAACAAAATACAAAGATCAAAATAATGAAATCATAGAGCAAGGGCATGATAACAAAATACATAGATATATCATAGGAACAAAATGCACCAAGAATAAGGGTACGATGATGTTCAAAGATCTCCACCCTCATTCAGAGCTCTCCACCTTCTTTCACGTGTAACTCTCCATAATCAAAATAAATGGGGAATGATTTATGTTTTGTTTTCTTTTTCTTTTTTTTATACTTACACGGGTGTCACAATTATGACACTTACGTCGGTATTGCAACGACATCAGGGAAATTGCAAAAAAACACATTATGTCATCGTAATTTGACCCCAAATGTTGTAGTGCTTAGACAATTTTCTAAGTCAAACTGCCAAAACTTCATCTCCATACTTTGCTCACTTAACACAAATTATATGTTTCCATAAATGACAACTCTAACTTATCTACCTAGCCAAATTTCCAACAGTCTCCCTCTTTAGCATTAATGGAAACATATGGGAAAATTGGCTAAGTCCCAAAAATTAAAATTTCAAAACATGTAAAAATCTTCACATGGCCATTACAAAATTTCAAAATGTCAAAATGTGGATCATTTCTATTTATATCATTTTACTTTCTTATATCTCCTCATTATAGTATTACTCCCCCTTATATATGCATACAATTATCCTTACTACACTCCCCCTTTCACATCAATGACAAAGGTGAGTCAAAACTCTATATACAAATCAAATTTGAAGTTCTACAATTATGTTTGCTTACTAGATATTAGTGAGATACAATCAAAAAAGTTTCTCTTCAAAATAGAGAACTATGTGTCCCATTTTTCCTTGACTACATCTGATATGCTTAGTAGTGCACATAATCCATATGATGCAATCTCTACTGCATTCAATTTTGTGTATGTAAATTTTTCATATGATACCTTGGTTGAAAGGCATTCATCCAATTATCTTTGTACATGATCAATCTTCAAGGTGAGGTGCTCTATATAATGAAAACATTTTCAATATCCTTTCTTTCTTTAGCTCTAACAGTCCAATATCATCATGGACTTTGTTAATTCTTCTCTCCAAGTCAATAATTTTTACATTGGGACTTCGTATCTCATTGACAAGAGTCTTCAATCATTCTAATTTGACCTTCAACTCATCTCAGATGTCCTTGATGAAATCATGTGATAGGGCACATTTATCATATAATTATTTTCCTTTTGTCAAGAATCTCCTTAGCACCTTAACACTTGTATCAAGACTTTTTAGGTCTTCTCTAATGTTTCCACAAACCTTTCTAAACAATTTAGCACCATGAAGATTTTGTGCATTATCAAATTCTTTGATTACTTCTTTATCCTTCACCTATGGGTCTAATTCAGTGGCTAATATTCCAACTTTTCTATCACTTCCACTAATGTTCCTTGTAGACTTTTTACTTTTTTATTCTTTTCAATAATTTTTCTCAAAGATGGTATCAAGCCAACTTTATCATCATCATCATCTTCATCTTCATATAATGTTGCTAAAACTGATTCCAATGGTGATCTTGAAGAACTTGGTGTTTTTGCATTTCTCATAGGAGTGACCAATAAAATTTCATCCTCGTGCTAGAAAACAACTTTGTCAACTTCAAGCTTAGTCTATTTCAACTGGGGTACACTCAAAGATGTTTCCTTTGTAATCACCTTCCAATTTCCTTGAAAAATATTATCAATTTTCATAAATTCATCTACTAAAGTAGACAAATCATCATTCTTTTTCTCTTCTTCCCTCTTTTCTTCTTCCTTTTTCTTCTCCTCATCTTCACCCTTCTTCTCTTCTTCTTTAGAGCTTGTACAACCTACCAAATTATCAACAAAGGGGCCAAAATCCTTAAAAGGATCTTCTATTGTATGCATTGTGATGCTTGTACTATCAATGTTCATGGTATTTGTACCAACTATAATTTGAGGAGCCTCTGATGCTGGTGCTTCTACTTATGTCATCTGTGTATCCTCTATAGCTACTATTGTTGTTGGTGAAGGAACTATTTTATCTTTTTTTCTGTAGGTACTGTAATTGTGAAAGGAGTATGAACTACTCCCCCTAGCATTATACTCTCCTCTATAGCTATTATTTTCTAGGAACTTGGTGGCTTAAGTTTTCCCATCATTTTTACTATGAATGCCTCAATTTATTTATTTACTTCCCTGTAGATTCCTCCCATAATCAAAAAAATCTCTAGTATTGTTTCTCAAATAAGGTTCAAGACTTTTCATTAAACTTTCTAGATGCTCTTCATTATTTACTTTACACAATTTCCTTATCATGTTTTCTTTGATTTTCTTGTCTTCCTCTTGCACTCTCATCTTCCTATTCACAATTATTTCATACAAATATTTAGGAATAACTCCTTGTATGTCATTGAGCTTCTTATTATTTATGATCATATGGCTAATTACTACATTTTCTACCTCTAATTTCTCAATATTGTTGTACAAATCATAATACTTGTACAATTGCATAAAATTGCCATCATTATTAATTGTGCAATTCAATTTCTCAACTTTAGGCTTCCATTGCTTTCTTCTCCCTTGCTCACACTCTTTGCTTTGCTCTTCTCTTGCTCTTCTTGTCCAATGAGCTCAGGGATATCAATGTATCCTCTCATTTTCTTTTTCCCTTCAAAGGACATTAATACTTTTTGTCTCTTACTAGGTTCATCTATCATTTCTTTCATTCTTTTATATCTAAGAGCCTATGTTGGTTCTTGTTTGACCTTTACTAACGTTGCATACTTTCTCTTCACCTCTACTACACTAACTTCTTCTTCTTCTTTCAAATGAATAGGTGAAGCAGTTGGTGTGACCTGTGGTTATACTTGTATAACTACTACATATGGGATGGTGGATGATTTATTTGCTAGTTCAGCTACTTTAATTACTTATGCTAATGATCAAGCTAATGGAGAAGGTCCTACTACTACCAATGAAGGTACATATATAATGCTTTCTCACCCAATCTATTTCATAATTGAAATAGTTTTTTTTACTATTGAAACCTCTTGTGGAGTCATATACAATGCCTCCATAACCTTCCTCAAGGTGTTGTCAACTTTTCTTTAACCAACTTCTCAAGTTTTACTTGATATGTCATGTTATCTTCATATGTTCCAAATCTGTCAAATTCTTCATTTGGATTAGACTTAAGGATTTCCTTCACATATCCTTTAATTTCATCTTTAGTAGTCTTGTATCCAAAGGGATCAACATATAAAATCATGGGTTTAACTACCTCAACATATGTGAAATTTGTGTCAACCATAAAACATCTTTATTCCTTAAAGTTGCTCACCACAAATGGTGGAATTCTGAATCTTTGCTTCATCTCACTCTAGAATGTCTTGACAATTAGGTCTGCATTGCTAGATCAATTTTATCCATGGGATGTCTTCTGTACAAATTAGTTATCTTCTCCATTGTGCATTTGTCACTATTGGTTAACTTAGAAATTGGCATGAATGGGAATCTTCTCATCAAGTGGAAACAAATATAGGTAATCAAAGACTAAAACCTAAACTATCCATTTCTGACTTTCTTTATCCTTTCCAACTTTTCTATCAACTGCACTCTCATGATTTTACACAAATAAACTTTGGATTTCTCACCACAAAGTTTGTACATTGTATGGACAAATTTGGTTGCCATATCATCCTCTCTAGAACCAGAACAAAGCTTTGTAGGCATAATTTTGCTCAAAAACCTTACATTATTATGTTTGATCTTACTTAAAAGTATTTCTCTTTCATTACACTCAAATCAAGTGTTCTCAAGTACTATTTTCTTTACATTTTTCTCATTCAATGGGATGGAACCTTCACTACTCAAACCAATGACTTCATGAATAAGGTTAATTGATATCACAACTACATTGTCACCCATCCAGAATCTTCCATCATGAATTCTGCTCAAGATCATCTTAGTCCACTCTTTCTTATTTTACTCATGTTGAAATAGGTATATAACTAGGTCATTATGCCCTAGGTGGTCATAACCTACCTTAAATGACATGTATTGATTATAAACATGGTCAAATTCATTTAAGATTTTTTCTTCTCCTATAGTCTCAAATTTACCCCTTATATAACTACCAATACCTTCAATATATAACATGCCATCTAGAATTTACAAAACATGGTTGAAGGGTTATCTTCCAAATGTGAGATAGGGTTCAAATTCATCTTAGATCTAGGGATATCTTCCACATTGTGAATCATAGACTTATCCATCTCAATTGAGTACTGAACACAATTTGCAATTTTAACCTTCATAAGATCGTAAAATACCTCATATGCTGTGGAACTAGGATTTGATGTTGTACACACTTCAAATTCACTTCAAACACTTCAATTTGCTCTTTAATTGCCTTAAGTTTCTCCTTAACTTTTCACATGATCAAATAGTAGATACAAATCTAGTTTTGATCCTTAAATCCTTTCAAATTTATTTTTGCATTAATTGCACAAGTACACAGTCACAAAAAGTTGTTCCTATCTACCACAAAACTTCTTTCTCTTCACACACTCGCATATGAACTCCAAAATTGATGCAAACATAACCATAGCTTCCTCTCATTCATATATACCTTGCATTAATTGTGCAATCCCCAATTCTATCTTTAAGGGTTTCTACAATATTCCAATGCTAATCTCCTTAATGAAATGAACTACTAAATTTGATTAGGATTGGTTGGTAACTATAATGAAATGAACTACTCAATCTGATTAGGACTGGTTGGTAACTATCACTGACTTCAATATATTCTTAGGTACTTCACTTGATTATTTTTCTAATACAACGTGCAAACTTACTAGAACCTTATCTTTAACAAATGATTCATCAAGGTTTCCTACAAAGTCTTTCACATTTTCTCTCTAATTCTTGTTGTCATTCTCATTTCTTCTAGTGTTATTCACATTCCTTCTAAAGTTTGGGTTTCTCATCTTGTTCCTCATGTTATTTGGCATTTGCATATTATTCATCCTATAAATATTGTTGTATGACCCAAGTTGTTACAAATATGACATGCAATAACATTGTTTCCATATCTAGGTCCTAACCGTTTGATCTGTAATCTGCAATCTCTAGCAATATGTCCAAAGTTGTTGCACTTATAACACATGATGTCATTCCTTATAACATTGGTTCCTCCAATAGGTATGCTAGTTGTAGGGTTAGTACCTCTAAACATTCTACAATTATCATTATTAAATTTAGGTTTCTTACATTCAATAGCTTTATGACCAAAACCATGACAATTATAAGAATACCAAGAAATAGGTTTAAAATAATTGCATGTACAGTCTTTCTTCATGTGACCAAATTCATTGCATGCATAACATCTTCCTCTAAATTGGTTCCTGTTGTGGTTCCACAACACACACCCCATTTCCTTTCAGAAATGAGGGGCCCCCTACTTTTTTATTGGCTTTTTAGGCTTCTAGCCCATGCTAGAAGTCATTTTTGAGATCTTCCCTAGCCCCTAGTTTATGTCTAAGTCCTGTTGAAAAAACCTAGAGGTCAAAAATCAAAAGATTTAGAGAACTAGCTAAGTATTAAGAACTTTGGCGCACTGGGCACACCTCCTAAAGTGCACTAGTGCTCCCAAGTTGGAGAAAAGGTTTCTTAAGTACAGTTGCATTGAAAGTGTGCAGTGCCTATTTAAGGGGGGTCCCTTACCCCTTACCTTGCATTTTTCCTTTCCTTACTTGCTACAGCGATCTCTCTGCATCTCCGCTAAAGACCCCACTCCAAGTCTTCATCACTGCACCCTACTTTTTGTAGCTCTACTCCTGGTTTGGTGTGCTACCTCTGCCATCTCCACCTATAAAATTACAAACACTAAACACATTAGCATACTTCAAATTCAAAGGTCCGCAATAGCGCACCTCACTAGGTGTGCTACTACGCACCTCCTCCATTAATGAGAACATATAAAAAAAATTAAAAAAACAAATCCTAACCTAATAGGTTGCACAGTAGTGTGCCTAATTTGGTGCACTAGTGCACACCCTCAAATGTAAAAAGGGAAAAAATGCCTAAGTTTAGAATGAGGTGTGCTAGTGCACACTTCATATATAGGGATTTTGTTGAGACCTGTATTAAGGTAGAAAACTATAGGCAGAAGGTCAAGGATAAGTATAATGCTTTAGATTTACTAGATGCAACAAAAATCACTAAGATTATTGAGAAATTCAAGGGCAAGCATCCAAGCATAGCTCTAGTATGAAGGGGGACGAGACCCAGAAGCCGAAATTTCATTTTTGACACCCAATAAAATTTTGTAGTTTTGGAACTTTGAGGTACGCTGGTGCACTTTTTGGTTACAAAGTGTTGGAAGGATTTTGAAGAAGTTAGAGGTGCATAGGTGTGCTGATGTGCTTCTTCTGAGGTGTGCTTATCCAAAGGTGCACTAATAGTTAACTGCTAGTTCCAAAATTAGAGCTTTCCATGCATTGAAAATGCATTCTGACAGTAGTTTAACTTTGACAAATGCCTAGTGAAGGAGTAGCTTCTATTTTTGACACTTCCAGACACTTCCACATCAACTGAAGACTCTCTTCTTCTTATTTTCTCATTATTTCTTTTCTTTTATGACATGTAAAGGCTCATGCATCCAATTAATGATATAAAAATGAATGGAGTCCTATTAAGCAGCAGTTAGATGGTTAGTTTGTATATAATTAGTTTGTTTTATTAAATTAGAAGCATATGATTGCATGAAGATATCTCAAACTCTCAACACAAATTGAGGAGATGATTTCTTATAAATATAGGATTGTAATATGTAATCAGGGCCACCATTATTTTGCAATAATATATGCTTTTGGTGCTCGCATTTGGAGTGTAGTAATTCTTGCCTAAATGTGTCATATTTTTGTGAATGTATGTTCACGAAATTGTGATTGAACCAAAAGTTTATTGCATTATTTATGGTTGAGCGATCTTTTAATTTTGGTGTTTGCTACGGTTTGACAAATTTTGTTGACGTATCTAGCTCGAGAAGAAATCACCAAATTGTGCCTGCATAACTTTTTGTCTCGCATGAGCGCACTTTTCATGGCCTTGTGATTTGAAGAAGAGTGAAACATCATATAGTTACTAAATTTCCCATCAAAGATGGCATCAATGGAATCAAGAAAGTGCTACTCCTACTTTCATTGGTTACCCACTGATTTCTTCGAAAGCTTAATTCGCAGATGTGTTGTTTCCGTAACTTATGTCCGTTAGGATTTTACTTTCATGTTATTTGCTTAAAGTTATTTGTTACCTTATCTTCATTATTTTCTTTATTAACCCCCTTGTTAGATTAGGAATTCATATTAGTTGCATTCATTAAATTGCATTCAATAAAAAATAGAAAATACAAAAACATAGTTCTTTTGCATGTCTTATTTTGAAGCAACGAACAGATTTTACATCATATCTGAAATCATCCGAACCAACAAAGGTCTCCTCATGAACAAAAACATTTATCTTCAGCTAAGTAGATTTCAGTAGGTCACAAGATCACCTAAAACCTTGGAGTTGATCCAGAAGATTAGCTTTTCAAGAGAGGAGTTCGAAAGGATTCCTGTCGTTAAGCATCGTGCAAAATGACAACTCAACAAAAGTGGCACTAGAAGGAGGGCTGCCATTTTGATTTTTCGAATAGAAGAAAAGTCTGCCATAATTTTGAAATTTTGCACTTTTTACAAGTTCAATTTTTTTTGAGTTTTCAAGAAATTCAGGTGTATTGGTGCACTAGTGCACTGTTGCACCAAATCTTGAGCTACGTCATATTTGTGAGAAAGTGTGCTTCTACAGAGGTGCACTTTTTCTAGAATTGATGCAAACTAGAGGATCTTGATCCAAAATCCCCATTTGGGTGATGCTTTGAAATCTTCCCCAAGTACACACGAGTTTCTCAAGCTTAGCCAATTCTGCAAGCCTCGTAGTGACAAAGGAATACCTCGAATTCAACCACTTCCATTCAACATTTCATCATCTTCTTCAATTCCACCTCCACAATAGCCACCCTTAGGTCCACCAAATCCTCCAATGGCCTTTTTTGTAAATGATGTAGACTCACCAATCAACTTGAGAGGTGCACTCCATGACCTCCCTAAGAATGCTGAGAAGTGTTGCCCAAGGTTCATTTATGGAGAAACACGAATTTCCAAAGATCACATCAAAGTATTCAAAGAAATTTGCAATCAAAAATAGATTTCCAACGAGGATGTGGTTCTTTGTTTATTCCCCTATTCTTTGGGGGAAGTTTCCTTTAATTGGTATGTTAATTTGCCACTTGGATGTATTTGGAGATTGGGATACTTTCAAAAAATTGTTCCTAGAACAACTCAAAACTTTTATCAAACCAACAGTGATACATCAACAATTCATATCAATCAAAAGGGACCCAGCTGAGATGGTTTCACGCTTCAATCATCGCTTTCACATGGCATATCACAAATTGGAAACACCATATACTATACCAGTTGAAGCAGCTATTCAGATTTACCTCAATGCTATGGACCCTCTTACTGCTATCTTTCTAAGAAGACTTCCTCCAGAAAATATCAATACATTGGAAAAAGTCTTCGTAGAAGCAATAACTTTTACTAAGCAAGCCAATCCTAATGGAGGAGGATTGATGCTCCTAGCTCAAGTTGTCACAACAATGCCAACATACCCTATTGGAGTACCCACGATGCCTAGCCAATTCATGCCTATGAATCCAGTTCCATTACAACAGGCACTCACTCTACAAAACGCCGCTCTAACATATCCAGGGTATGAACCCCCGAAAGCTGCTTTCTTTGAACAAAAGGTAGCAGTTTCGTAGAAGTAGACAATAGCTTTATTTCTGAATTTGGTCAAATGAAAAAGACTATGTCACAAATGAACAACGATTTGACTCATCTAAGGTTGTCATAGGGACAAAATAACAATTTTCAAAGGAACAATATTGGCCCCTACAACAATAATTATGGCCAAAATTATAACAGGAACAACAATAGTGGAAACAATAGTACATGAAACAATAATGGAGGGAACAACTTCAATCCTCTTGACTATAATAATGGCTTCAAAAGACAAAATCAACAATGGAACACTCATCTAAATAATGGAAGCATTCTTGTAAACAATAACAACAACAATGTTCAATATATAGATATCAATAAATATGATGATGGTAAAAATCCATCTAACAATGATGGTTCGTACTATGATGGAAATCAAGAAATGGCTCAAAATTCACAAGTAAACGACAATCCTCCTCTCGTGTAATTTAATGCCATGCTATTAGAATCCTACGATTCTACACAAAGTACATAGGTAGAATAGCCAGTCAATGAAGAATTCTCATTCCCCTTTAGCCAAGAACCTAACCTTCAGCATGAAGAGATGTTTTCTTCTTGCAATGACAATTGGAATACGTACAACTTGAGAAGTAGAAAAGAAACTCTGACAGATGGAATTCCCTCAGCATTGCAACCAACTCCCCCCAATCCAAGAGCAAGTAACAATTTGGTACCAGTTAAACCACCGTATGGAGGACAAAAAAATCAGAGACAAGGAAATACACCAATGATATTGAAAAATCCTGCTTGGTCTACTAAGAAGTATAATAATATAGAAGACCTTAAGTAAAAAAAGGCCAACATGTCCATGTTTGACATGTTGCAAAATTTTCCACAACAATGAGAAGCGCTCATGAAGACTGTGGATCATACAAAGACATGCCACAATGCGAATACTACCCCACAAAAGATAGTATCCCAACAAGTTAGTGTTGCGGAGGCATTGCCCACTATGTTTAAAGACAAGGTGGAGGTACCCCCATTTTTGCTTAGCATCAGGATATATGGGAAGAATCTTCATAATTGCCTAATAGATTCAGAAGCTTCATGTAACATCATGTCATTGTCCATAGCACAAAAGTTAGGAGTCAACCCTCAACCTACCAATTGAATAGTGATATAGTTGGACAAAACAGAAGTGAAAGTCATTGGCATATTAAAAGATGTTCGGATATAGTTAATAGTCAACCCATGGATTCAAGATGTCATTGATATACATGTGGTTGATATCCTAGAAACATATGGATTACTCCTGAGTAGAGAATGGATGAAATGCCTAAGGGGATGGTTTTCCACGGATTTTACTTAGCTTTAATTACCATGGAAAGGTTTGAACAACCAAATCAAAATAGATCCAAAGCCAAAGTTAAAAAAGATGATTACATAATACAATGCTCCTAATGAGGTAGCCTTCTTACAAATAGATTTAGGCTCCTACAAGGTAATGGTTTTTGATACAACTTCAATTAAAATATCAGAGGATCAAGATATGGACTCCACAACTTCAACCTCAAAAGATGAGGTTGTAACACAATTCATAGAACACATGATGGCTAATTACAGTGTTTAGGAGAAGAAGCTGACCCTAATATCCTCCTCCTTCCAGGATTTTGTCAATTGCATAAAGTTAGCCATTCAAAGTTTGAATGTTCATCATGCCAAGAAGTAGTTGCTAAGATATTAACACAAATGATGGGAGTAGAGAAAGTCAACGATCCACAAAATGAACCCATAGAAAACTAAAGTTCTACAAACATGTCTAACGTTGTTGAAGAGATTGAAGAGGAAACTGAAGATCTAAATGCATCATATAGCAATACTTCTTTAGATGGCAGAGGTTTTTCCTCTCCTCCACCTAGAATGATCAAAGTTCAAAGAAGAAGATAGTACATAAAAGGCCAGGGATGGACTTTGGTAGTCATCCATCCTAAACCCAAAGTGGATCAAATCAAAGAATTCATAGGTGGAATTCAAGACAAATAAGAAAAATATACACTCCCTGTTTCGAGGAACGACGATGGGAAATTAGTAAGCCCACCCCGCAAAAGACTATAATGGGTACCCAAGAGATAATCGCTCCAAGCTTAGGTAAAGGAAAAGCTAAGGAAAAATAAGCATAAGGTTAGAAAACCTAAGGACAACCCAATTTGGACACTTCACTTTGACAGTTCCAAATGCAAATCAGGAGTCAATGTAGGTATTGAGTTGATTAGTCCAAAAGGTAAGTCTTTCTATGCAACATATTGATTGTAGTTTATATGTACTAACAATGTTGTAGAATACAAACCATTGATTCAAGGACTTCTTTTTGCACTCGAGAAAGGAGTTACAGCTCTCGTAGTCGAAGGAGATTCTTAGTTGGTCATTCAACAAGTGAAATCATTATATTCCTATAATGATAAGAGGTTGCTTGCTTATAGGAAAAGGGTATGGGATTTACTAGATGATTTTGAAGCCTTGAACATAAGGTCTATTCCAAGAAAGAAAAACATAGTAGTAGATGCCCTCACTATTTTAGCAAGTGCATTACAACTAGTCGAAAGAACAAAACTAAAACGATTTTCAGTCGAATTGGTTGTTGCTCCATCTAGTCCTGACAATATCACAAACTTTCAAGTTTTTTAGGATGATCAACATATACTTGAATTTATTATGTGCAGTAGCCACTTTAAGGGACAAGAAATTGATAACACTCCAGATGATACACCTAAGGACAATGAGCTTCAAGATGAAGATGGAATCCTGAATTTGAAAACTAATACTATTCCTAAGGGGATGATCAAGTTGGAGTGCATTTTTTATTGTGACAAATCAGCATATAATAAAAGGGTCACTGAAGAGAAAGGGAGGTATAGATGAAGATCCTAAAATGTTAAGAATTGGGAAAGCATGCAATCCACAAGAAAGGGAAGACATGCTCAAATTTCTTACAGAGTATAAGGATGTCATTGCTTGGAGCTATGAAGAACTAAAGACATATGATCCTTAGATTATTACACATGATATTCCACTCAAACTCGACGCCAAAGCTTTTTGACAAAGGCAAAGACCTATCAATCCTATCCTCAAACCTTTGATAATGAAGGAAGTCAAGAAGTTACTAGATGCTAAGATTATTTTCCCCGTGTGCCACTCTACGTGGGTAGCTAATTTAGTTCTTGTATGAAAGAAGACCAGGGAGATACGACTTTGCATAGATTTTTGTAACCTAAACTTGGCATCTCAAAAGGACAACTACCCATTACCCTCACTAGATGAGGTCCTGCAAATTGCGAATGGTTCAAAGATGATGTCTTTCTTGGATGGGTATTCAATATATAATGAGGTAATGATAGAAGAAGAAGATAGGCTAAAGACAACCTTTACGACCAAATGAGGAACCTTTGCCTACAGAAGAACACCATTAGGATTGATTAATGTAGGGGCTACATTTCAACGAGCCATGGACGAAGCTTTTAAGGGATTGATAAATAAGTATATAGTTATCTACATGGATGACTTAACTATCTTTTCAAAGGATTGAAGTACTCACATTGCTAATCTAAGACTAGTATTCAATAGATGTCGCAAATATGACATATCTCTCAATCCCAAGAAATGTTCATTCAGGGTTACTAAGGGAAAAGTCCTAGGTCATGTCATTTCTGAAGCCAACATCTCCATTGATCCTGATAGAGTTGAAGCCATTTTGAAGTTATCACCTCCCCACAGTTGAAAGGAACTCAAGTATTTCTTTGGAAAGATAAATTTTGTGCAAAAATTCATAAGTGGATTTGCAGAGATAGTACATCCCCTTAATGATTTACTCAAAAAGGGGGCTAAAACATAATGGGTTCTAGAGGTAAAGAAATCATTTGAGGATATAAAAGTAGCCATTTCCATGGCTCCAATACTAGTAAGTCCTGATTACAAGCTTCCCTTTAAGATATATTCCTTCACTTCAGAACATTCATGCATTGGGATCCTAACCCAGAAGAAGGAGGATGAAAGACCTATTGCTTTTATGAGTTTCCCTCTAAGAAATGTCAAGTTGAATTATTCCAACCTTGATAAATAATCTTTTGCTTTAATTAATGCGATAAAGAAGTTCCCCCATTACATACTAAGAAGCAAGGTGTACGCTATTATTCCTGATCCAATAGTAAAGACATTATTGATGCAGAATGAACTTGGTGAAAGATGAGGTAAATGGATGGCGATATTGTAAGAATTTGATTTAGAGATCCAACCCATGAGGTTAGTTAGAGGTCAAGGATTATCAAGAATTATAATTGATAACCAAATTGGAGACAAAAAGAAATTTAAGTGTGATAGTGAAACAAATGACAATGACCAGAAGAAAATGATAGTATCTCAAGTTGCTATTGGTCAAGGTGTAGTGATAGATGTTTGGTACCTGGGATATCATTTATTATCTTCTACAGAATCAATGCCCCAACTGGATGAATAGTTCACAATGTAGAGGGCTTAAAATGAAGTGTGAATCCTATATGTTGCATGATAGCAAGTTGTACAAAAGGAACTATGAAGGAATCTACCTAAAATGCTTTGGACATGAGGAAGCAAAGGAAGTTTCGAAACAATTTCACAATAAATATGGTATAGGGCATGGTTCGGTAGAAGCAACTATTCACCTGATTTTAAGATCAAGTAATTTTTGGCCTATGATATTCAAAGATATTTTGGAGCATGTATGTTCTTGTCATATTTGTCAAACTAGTGCTAGCAGAGAAAGGCACCCAAAAATGTTGTTACAACCAATATACAAGGTATGCCCCTTCGCAAAGTGGGGGTTGGATTTTATTGGTCCAGTCAATCTACCATCGTCAATTGGACACACTTTTATTCTCATAGCCATTGATTATTGTACACGATGGGCAGAAGTAGAAACTTTCAGAAATTGCACTACTAAGGTGGTAATGGATTTCTTGGAGGAACACATTATTACTAGATTCGAAATACCATTTGCCCTTGTGTGCGATAACGAATCAGCTTTTGCATCAGTATTCTTGACTCAATGGGCATTTGAAAATTAGGTTATTATCAAGTTCTCTTTGAATTATTACCTACAAGGAAATGGGGTAGTTGAATCTACAAATAAGAGTTTGATCATAGTAATAACACGGTTATTGAAGGAGAACCCTAAAGATTGGCATGTGCAACTCAAATATGCTCTATGAATAGATCAAGTGAGAGTCAAGAACGCTTTGGGGACTTCTCCATATTTGCTTGTTTACAAACAAAAGCCAGTATTCCCACTTAATCTCAAAATTCTTGTTCTAAAGTTCATGAGCAGGTATGCTGAAGATGCTAAAAAAGTACAAATTAGATTGATGAATCTTTTGGAGATGGAAGGGAAATGGATAGCTACATTGGAGCACATGGCTAAACATCAAGCAGTCGTCGAGAGATGGTTCGACAAGAGGGCCACGATAAAATTCTTCAAAATTTTTGACCTTGTTCTACTTTGGGATAAGGCGAGAGAAAATTAGGGTAGCCACACTAAGTTTCAATGCTTGTGGATTGGTCCTTACCAGATTGTGAAGATTCTCAAAAAAAAAAACTTTTAGGCTTAGTTCCTTACAAGGGGAATCAGTTCTGTTGCCAGTTAATGGGAAATTTTTGAAACATTATTTTGAAGCCTAGAAGACCCAAAATAAATAAATAAAATAATAAAATAATATAAAATAAAATTTAGCTAGATTTCATTTCTGCAAGTGTGTTTATTTTTTGTAAGAGTGTTTGTTTCTCAGTTGTGTGTTTTCTTTCAGTCGTGTGTTTGTTTTCAAAGTTGCGTTAGTCTAGGGGGGTAAGGTGCACTCAAGATTTTATCTTGATATATCTTACTAACTACTCTTTTGCTTCAAATTTTAGGAAGACGTATTTCTTTGTCAAAACATTTTGACAATTGTGTGTCTTATACCAATTGAGGAATGGATGTTACTTGCAGTAATAGGGGGACTTTCGGTCTTGAATTCGGGATTCTAGACCAACAAGTCCTCAACACTTTGCAAATTTAAAGATCAATTGTTTTAGGCATTGTCAAATTAAGACTAAAGACAGCAAGGGATGATCCAAACCCCAATTGGTTCAAACAGAAGGGTCTTCTCAAAGGGATTACTAAGATCATTATTTGGCATGAGAGTTTCCAAAAGTTCTAAAAGAGGAACGCAAGGGATGTTCACAAAAGATTGAATTCAAGAAACAACACCTATGTCCTAGCTACACATTCTAAGCATAGTTAAGATACAGAAGAAAAAAAATTTTAAAAAAGAAAACAAGAAGAGAGAGAATGGTGTTAAGACTGAAGGATTCTAAAAGATCTAAAAGGGGTAATATGATAAATAGATACAAAATGAGCTATCTAGTACCAAAACATTGCTTCATCAAAAAAATTAAATGGAGACATTATGAGCTATATGGAGCAATTATTCAAAGGATTACCAAGAAATTTAAAAGTAAAGAGACAACCCACTAAGAGCCCTCAAATTGATTCTCTCATCTAGTCAGGGAAAGGATCGATAAACAACCTTCATGGAGATTCCCAGTGGATAAGCCAAATAGGGTGGAAGATTATTTCCATGCTGTCAGAAAATGTTGATCATACTACATCCCAAGATGTCAAAGGAAATAAATATACAGAGCACACATTGTGCTTGGAGGTTTTGGACCCTGAAGTTTTGATTGTGAAGTCATTTGAAATACGTTGGAATGGTCGAGATTGAGTCAGTGTTTGACACATGTCAAAAGAATGTTTGCTAATCAAGAAATGTCTTTGTCATTTCTTCCTTTTTTTGGGGCTATTTTTTGTGGTTCCACAATGTACGTCCCATTTCTTTTCAGAAATGAGGGGCCCCCTACCTTTTGCTTGGCTTTTTAGGCTTCTAGCCTGGGCTAGAAGTCATTTTTGAGATCTTTCCTAGCCCCTAGTTTATGTCTAAGTCCTGTTGAAAAAACCTGAAGGTCGAAAATCAAAAGATTCAGAGAACTAGCTAAGTATTAAGAACTTTGGTGCACCAGGTGCACGTCGTAAAGTGCGCTAGTGCTCCCAAGTTGGAGAAAAGGTTTTTTAAGAATAGTTGTGCATCTGCGCACCTATGCAGCTACAACGAAAGTGTGTAGAGCCTATTTGGGGGGGAAGGGGGGGTCCCTTACCCCTTACCTTGCATTTTTCCTTTCCTTACTTGCTATATTGATCTCTCTGTATCTTCGCTAAAGACCACGCTCCAAGTCTTCATCATCGCACCCTCCTTTTCGTAGTTGTGCTCTCAGTCTAGTGTGCTACCTCCACCATCTCCACCTACAAAAAAAAACACTAAACACATTAGCATACTTCAAATTCGAAGGTGTGTAGTAGCGCACCTCACTAGGTGCACTACTGTTCACCTCCTCCATTAATGAGAACATAAAAAATAAAATAAAAAAACAAGTTCTAACCTAATAGCATGTGCACTAGTGCACCTAATTTGGTGCATTGGTGTGCACCCTCAAATGTAAAAAGGGAAAAAATTCCTAATTCTAGAATGAGGTGTGCATCAGCGCACCCCAACAGGTGTGTTGGTGCACACTTCATATTAGGGATTTTCCTGAGACTCGTATTGAGGTAGACAACTACAGGCAGAAGGTCAAGGATAAGTATAATTCTTTAGATTTATTGGATGTGACAAAAATCATTGAGATTATTGAGCAATTCAAGGGAAAGCATCCAGAAATAGCTCTAGTATAAAGGGGGACAAGACCCAGAAGCTAGAATTTCATTTTTGACACTCAATAAAATTTTGCAATTTTGGATCTTTGAGGTGTGTTGGTGCACTGGTGCATTGGTGCACTTTTTGGTTACAAAATTTTGGAAGAATTTTGAAGAAGTTAGAGGTGTGCAGGCACGCTGATGTGCTTTTTCTGAGGTGCACTTTTCCAAAGGTGCATCGACAGTTAACTGCTAGTTCCAAAATTAGAGCTTTCCATGCGTCAAAAACACATTCTGACAACAGTTTAACTTCGACATATGCCCAGTGAAGGACTAGCTTCTATTTTTGACACTTCCACATCGATTGAAGACTCTCTTCTTCTTATTTTCTCATTATTTCTTTATTTTATGACATGTAAAGGCTCATGCATCCAATTAATGATATAAAAATGGATGGAGTCCTATTAAGCAGTAGTTAGATGGTTAGTTTGTATATAATTAGTTTGTTTTATTAAATTAGAAGCATATGATTGCATGAAGATATCTCTCACTCTCAACACAAATTGAGGAGATGATTTCTTATAAATACAGGATTGTAATATGTAATCAGGACTGTTGTTATTTTGCAATATTATATGCTTTTCGTGCTCACACTTGGAGTGTAGTAATTCTTGTCTAAATGTGTCATTTTTTGTGAATGTATGTTCATGGAATTGTGATTGAGGCAAAAGTTTATTGTGTTATTTCTGGTTGTGAGATCTTTTAATTCTAGTGTTTGCTACAGTTCGACAAATTTCACTGACATATCTAGCTCGAGAAGAAATCACCAAATTGTGCTTACATAACTTTTTGTCTCGCATGAGCGCACTTTATGTGGCCTTTTGATTTGATGAAGAATGAAACATCATACGGTTACTAAATTTCCCATCGAAACTTGCATCAATGGAATCAAGGAAGCGTTGCTCCTACTTTCATTGGTTACCCACCAATTTCTTCAAAAGCTTAATTTATAGATGTGTTGTTTCTATAACTTATGTTCATTAGGATTTTACTTTCGTGTTATTTGCTTAAAGTTTCTTGTTACCTTATCTTTTTTATTTTCTTTATTAACCCCCTTGTTAGATTAGGAATTCATATTAGTTGCATTGATTAGATTGCATTCATTAAAAAATAGAAAATGCAAAAACATAGTTCTTTTGTGTGTCTTATTTTGAAGAAACAAATAGATTTTACATCATATCTGAAATCATCTAAACCAACAAAGGCCTCCTTGTGAATAAAAACATTTATCTTCAACTAAGTGGATTTCAATAGGTCACAAGATCACCTGGAACCTTGGAGTTGATCCACAAGATTAGCTTTTCAAGAGAGGAGTTTGAAAGGATTATTTTCGTTAAGCATCATGCAAAATGACAACTCAACAGTTCCTTATTTCTTAAGGTGATTCAGCTCGTTCAAGTTTCTTAGCTACATCTTCATATTGACTTGTCTCAATTTTGTTTAGATCTTATTTTTCTTGCTTAGGTTGTTGGATCACAATATTTGATTCCTTTGCAACCTCATGTTTTGTAGGCGATTCTCCTTCAAAGTATCCAAAACTAGTCTTTTCATATGAAGGTCTTTGCATATAGATATGTTTATCAATTTTTTCACTACAGGAATTACAACTTCTCAAGATGTAGCTTAGACAGGGTAAGTTCGTCCTTCACAATTGTATTGTACTTCTCAAATTTTTCTTATTGAAACTTTGATTATTTAAGTTCATATGTCATCTTTACAAGTTTTGATTTCAAATATGCATTCTTTCATCTCAAACCTGATTCAATTTCCTTGTCATCATCCTTCAGACTCAACTTCATATTGTAATCTTTAGCTCATACTTCATAATATCATTTTCTTTCTTAAGCCTTCAAACTTCATTGTAGTCCTTGATTTGATCTTTAAACACTTTCTTAGATTTGATATGTTCTATCTCATCTTTCAACTTCTCAATGTAGTCCTTGGAATCTTCATATGTATCCTTTAGAGTATCTATTTCTTCTATAAGTATATCAAGTTGTTCAAGAGATTCTTTTAGGTTCTTTTGTAACTGATCCATATCCATAGAAATCTTACTCAAGATGATAGGCCTCTTTTGAGTAACTATGCTCTAATACCAATTGTTAGATAGGAAATATTGAGCGGGGGGGTGAATCAATATTCCACAATATTTTTTCCCAGTTATCGATATCATTAACAGTCTTATAACTTGCATAAATGAATAAATTGATTAAGCTAAATAGTAAACACAACCAAAAATTAATGCAACACATAACACCATTTTTTTTTAAGTAGGGAAACCTTGGCCAAGGGAAAACCTCAATGGGTATGGTACCCACAAAATGATCCATTAATGAAAAGTATGGTGTGAAAGATATTGACCCTGTTAGGAGTCTATTACATCTATATAGTGTCTTGGTCCTTGTTAGAGGAATGGGCCTTGTTAGAAGTCTCAACCCTATTAGGAGTTGTTATTACAATTACAGAATGTATGCAATCTAAGCTCACTACCCAAACATGCAATATACAATGATATACCATATACAATAGAGTAGATACAAAAAGTTTTTTTTACAATTTTTGATATCTTCAATATCTTATATGACCTTTATAGCTCGTTGTATCAACTTCACATACTCTTCATTTTACTAGTTTACCATCAAAGTTTTCATTACAAAATAATTGCATCCTTTTAATGATAAACAACACACAACTTTGCATTATAGAAACTTTCCTTTATACCATACTACTTGTCCAGTTGGCCTTCTTTCCTTTACACATTTTCCAAAATGAAAAAGTACACCCTTCCCTCTTAGTGTTATCATCTAGGATGTCGTCCCTAATTAGTTAAGTAATTATTCTTAAAAATAAAATAATTCCTTAATATAAAATATATGTTTCCTTTATTTTGTCTTATTCAGTCGGCTCATTATTGTAACTGAAAAAAATTGTAATAACTTTGTTTGTACTGTTTGTACTTCCTCACACTCCTAGTTGTAGTATCCTCATAGTCTGTACTTTCCACACCTAAGTGCACACATGCCAAAAATACCTTTGTGAATTGCACTAACCAAAACTCTAACTATGACACTAGATACACTGTATAATACTTAGATAGTTCTCTAAGTCAAACTACCAAAACTTCATCTCCATACTTTGCTCACTCAGCACTAATTCTATGTTGCCATAAATGACAAATCCAACCTATCTACCTAGCCAAATTGCCAACAATAAATTATGATACATTCATATAAATATGACTTTTTAAATATTAAATAAATGAATTCCCAAAATATTCAACAATCTAACTGTTTATACCTATTCAAACTAAATAATAAACCTAGTTTATTTATATAATTCTACATTCATTTCTTGAATTATATTAAACTATTTTTTAAAAAAATATATATAATCATTAATAAAAATCAATGAATAAACTATTTATTTGTATTATGAGCACTATCTTACTCTCCATTAAACCTTCCAAATTAAACGAGTAAATAGTTAGAGAAAATTAAATAAGAAAAATATCATTATAAATTTTAATAATTAAATTTAATATACTTCAAACAATTTCATGTCAATAATTTAAATATGCCATGTATCGTTAGGGATTTATGGTTAAGGTAGCATGCCTCTCTCTCATCTCTTTATTTATCTCCCAATATCTATCTCTTGTAATATTCTTGTTATTAAATAGGAATGGAATAATAACTTTTTCTTTGGGGTCCCGATTGATTATGTATATCTCGAGCCCATCTTCAATATTTTTTAGGTCTAGGTTTTTGTCGTGTTATGTATTGACATGTTGTTTCTCCATCATGAGTTTTCCTCTAATGAAGTATATATGTTCATAGGGTTAGTTCTTGTAGGTACATGATTTGAACTATTTTATTGTACTATGAATTCTTGTTGAAGTTCAATTTTGTTTGTCATTTCAGAAGTGGAAGATCTTCCCTGTTTGGTCATTCCAGTTTCACTGGGATTCAAACCCTCACCCTATTCCATAATTTGTATTACTTTTCTTTGGATTTCACACATCTAGAGTGTCATCTTTGTACTGAATTACAAATATTTGTGTTGGTGTCAATCTATACATTGGCAACCATCCTATTTTGGTATCTAACTCTCACAATGGTAACATTTTCTTTGACATCACAAGAGTTACATTGTGCAACATTCAATCATCTTCATATAGGAATACTTTCCTTGTACAACTTACAAATTACTCTTTCCCTACCAAATTACACCCACTTGTGTCCTCCTTCGTATGCCAAATTATCCCCACATCTACCTTTGGCAAGTTTGCCTTGCTTCAGCACACTTCTTCTATGTACACTCACACCTTGTAAATGCACATCGTACACCTCATACAACTAGATTCACCTTCCATTGTATGGTCATTAGCAACCTTCATACTTGATTCTTGGTCACCCAGATGATGTAAGGACTACTCCATGCACCACAAACTCTCTACATCATACCATACACCCCTTACCTTGTCTTTCATACAAAATCGACACTGTACGACCCATACTCTACATTCTATATAGATTATATCATTCCTTTGTCAATAATTATCTCTTCCCATGTGCACTCTAACATCGTCGAGAATATTATAGTGGTATCAAAGCCAATGATTCTATTAGCCTGTGGAAGTAAATGCAATTTTATACATGAAGGAGAAGGAGAGGTAATTTTGTTGGTAGAATGGAGGATCCACAAGATCCTATGATAGAACTCAAGAATCTTCTAAGAGAGATAAGCATAAACCAAATTCAAATCAACAAAACTCGAAGGCTTATGCAATAAATATTACAAAAATTAGTCGAGGGAAAAGCAATCAGAGAACAAAGTGGGCATAGAAAAAAACTTTTTAATGGGAAGGATAAATCCTCAACCCTCTTTCTCTAGACCTTCAATACCAATTTTCCCTCCAAGGATGGAAGTACCATGCAAAGAAATAGATCCCACTTTCCAAGAAATACAAGAACAACTTCAAGAAGGTTGGAGGAATGTGAATATGGAAGGCAATATATCCTACAAAGACTATGTTGAACTAAGAATGAGATATTTAGGCAATGGAAATTGTGGTTATTTTAATGATGATCTCGAGAGAAATATTGGAAAAGTGAACGTATCCCCACTTGATGGATTTGGAGTGATCACCACACATACATGGATTATGAAGGAAAGCACTTATTTTCAACTCAAACCGATGCCTAAAGAGGAAGCAATCAAGTTCACAACACTCCATCTGGAAGGAGTGGCACAAGAATGGTAGCACTACAGATTGTTGACTCTCGACCATGACCAATTGACCTCTTTTACTGAGTTCACTAAGAGACTCATCAACCATTTTGATGGGAAGGATCTTGAAGTAAACTTCAAAGATTTGGCATATTTGAGGCAAATAGGTATGGTAGACAATTACATTACAGAGTTCCAAAGGCTATCAACACTTGTCACGGACATCTTTGAGAGACATCAGATCATGTTCTTCATGGATGGGTTGAGGAAACCCTTGAGAGGTTGGATCAAAGGATTCAACCCATGCACACTCGAGGAAGCTATTAAGAAGGTGTGTGACATAGCCACATCTTCCTCGAAAACCTACATAGATATTCCAACACCTCCCCCACACGAAGACAAAGACAATGAGACAATTCAGAAAAAAATCTTCGCTAGATGAAGACTCTCGACAAGAGCTCTGGAGAAGAAATCTTTGTGTTACTTACAAGGAGTCATGGACATGGATTCATCACTATCTTGGAAAGGGGAAGATTCATTACATTGAGGTGTTTTTGTGATGTCCCTCTTCTAGCTGTAGGACAAATGTTAGAACTTGCAACAAGTTGTTAACTTACAATATAAAAAATTTATATATTAAAATCCAAAACATGTTAGAAATGTTAACTAATCAACTATCAATCTAATTACTAGCCCTTATTAACCCTTCTTAATCCTTCAAGAAACACTCCTCTTAAATCACCTAACCCTCTAATGAGAAATAATTCTTGACAAGGCAATCATCATATGAAGAATGTCTTTCCTAAGGCCTCATTTGGGATCTCTGATTGTGCTCTATACAATAATACTTGATAGATATCCCACCTCTGACTAAGTCTCTATCTCTAACATATGCATATGATTGACCACTACAATATATATTATCTCTAAGAGATTCTTCACTAATCTCTCATTGGTACACCAATCCCGACATTCATTTTTGAATGCCCTTTAGTCTCTAAGTTCCCACTAATGGAGCTTGACAGCCTAAAATGAATGCCCTCTATCAAGAATACACTTGATTATAGTTCTCATCTTTGACATGATTAATAAGTATTAAATGAAGATTACTCTACTAATTTCCAAATGAGATATTCCTCTTTGGGTTTTGATTCTACAACTATATTTTTATTGTCTTCATTCACTATTTCTATTTTACTATTTATTCTTCTTAGTTTATTCCTTTTGGTTTGATCATTATCATTCTTTGTATTATTGTTCCCCTTCCTATTAGGGTGGATGGGTTGGATACTTCTTTACCTCATGAAACTGCTCTTTTATAAATGTTTAGAGTTTATAACTGCTCCAATACTTATTATTACTTGTTACATCCTTGTCTCTGTCCAATCTTATGTGTTTCTCTTATACAAAAATATTTATTATATCTCCCTTATCCTCAATCTGCATTCAATCATATTATGCGTCCCCCTTCTATGTATCGTTCTTGCTTAATTATTTTTCTGCTCTACATTTATACCTTTTGTAGCATTTGGGCATTCTTCAAGTTTCTATGTGGAATCATGTTTTCTATTTATTGTCATGTGACCTTGTGTGGAGTGCTTCTCTATCACATGTATATCAATTGTGTTTTCTGGCTACTCTCTTCCATAGGAAGGTGATTCACATTTTGAGATGTTATAACTATCATGTGTTTTATTCAATCTATGTGATTGCTTATATGGTCTTGTGTTTGAAGTTATCAGATCCTTGTATTTTCTCATGTATACAATATTTGATTAACTTCCAATACTCACTGATGGCTTACCAGATTAGTAGATGAAATAATCATCCAGCTTGTTTGATTTTATTGTTTGATTTTCTTATACATTGTTCGATGACTGGGATTCATTAGGAATCTTGTTTCTTTTCCTATGTCAAAGATAGTTTGGATTGCTTTGTCATCCCATTGTTTGATTGCACATGTTTAACAGACTGGTTGCATTGGATGGGTATGAATGATGTTTTCCTTGTCTCTTCTTCCTCTTGCATTTCATTCCTGATAAATTTGTATTCTTATCGAAGATTTCTTATTTGATTATTGTTTTGATGATTGTGGATCCATGCCACTTTACCTGTTGACTAGCCAATGTTTATATGCCTCCAAAGGGACATAGGAAAGGTCATACCTCTTATACATGTCTTATAGATAGAGGTTGGTGAGTCCCCTTTCATGAGGATTTCTATTAATTAGTTTATATTTATTTTTATTTGATTGGTATTAGTTGGTATTGTTTATCAAAAATTGATTAATGTTTTTTATTTATTTATTAGATAGGGTGTCTTAAGTTTATTTTCAGTTTTATTTGTTTATTTGATCATTCATTAGTAAATGTATTTACCCCTTAATAAATTGTAGTAATTGATTAGATCAATTTAAATAACATTGTATTAAATATTCATTATGATTTAATACAATTTTTATTCCTTGATGTGGGATATCATAGTTTCTCAATGATGAGGAAAGTCAAGTATGTAGAATACTTGTTAAAGAAACTAACTAGGTCAAGAGAATAAATGCACTAGTACAAAAAGGGGGTTCCCTTGCTACCCTCACTACAACGGCTAGAAGTAGTATCTTCAGGGTTTGTGGCATACTTCATGGAAAATGAGTCATAGTCATAATTGATAGTGATGCCAAATTTAATTTCATTAATTCATCATTGGTTGTTAATAAGACCTTGCACATAATGGAGCATGGGGGATTTGAGGTTAAGGTTTCCATAGGAACTTTGTTACCCTACTCTCATGTGATTCCACAGCTCAACATTACCATGGGAAATAATACCCTAATAGATGATTTCTTTGTCATAGATATGGTGGACGTTGATATCATAATGGGTATCTAGTGGATGGAGACCCCTAATTAGTATACCCAAAGCTTAAGAGGATGGACTTTTCATTTGAGATAGATGGAAAAAGAGTGTTACTAAGAGGAATGTCGAATAAAGGACCAAGGGAAGTCACAATCAAGAAAATGGAGGCGGTTATCAAAAAAGATGTGATCCCAAAATCTAACTTCGACATGAATAGAGGCAAGTAAAAATTTGTTAGTGAATGCTAAACACCATTCCTTGAATAATTAGTGGGCTCATCTATTGGTCGAGTACTCCAAAAATACTTTTACATGTCATTTGATGGATGTATGTATAGAAGATGATAGATACAAGGTGATTGATGATACCATTTACTACGACGATGAGATCTACTATGTGCCTGATTCCAAATTGAAGAAGTTGATCACAAAAGGATTTCCAAAATCATATATGCAATTTCTTAAGGGCAAGCAATTTTTGGGACAGGAGGAATCTAATAGTCCTGTTATTAAATAAAAATGAAATAATAACTTTTCATTTAAGGTCCCAATTTATTTATGTATATCTTGGGCCCATCTTTGATTTTTTGCATGCATAGGTATTTATCGTGTCATGTGTTAGCACATTATTTCTCCCTCTGGAGTTTTCCTCCGACGAGGTATATATGTCCATCGAGTTAGTTGTCGTAGGTATGTGATTTGGATTATTTTATTGTAAGTTTGAATCCCTGTTGGAGCTAAGCTTTGTTTTCCATTTTGATAGTGGAAGATATAGATATTCCCTATTTGGTCATTCTGGTTTCATGGGATTCAAACCCTCACCCTATTCCATACTTTGTATTGCTTTGTTTCAAATCTGGCACATTTGGAGCACCATCTTTATCTGCAAATATTTGTGTTGGCATCAATTGATATGTTGGCAATCATCCTATTTTGGTATCTAACTCTCTATATAGTGGTGTTTTTTCTAACATCATAGGAGTTACATTGTGAAACACTCGATCATCTTTGCGTAGGCATACTTCCCATGTACGGCTTTCAACTCTCTCTCTCTCTCTCTCTCTCTCTCTCTCTCTCTCTCTCTCTCTCTCTCTCTCTCTCTCTCTCTCTCTCTCTCCCCCCCCCCCCCCCCTCGCCCTTCTCTCCGTATTGAAAACATATAACACTATTGTTGATAAGAGGAATTTATTGTCTTCTTAATTAGTACTTGTTGTTAGGCTAAGGCATTAACGGGTTATTAAATGAACTCTAATATACCAATTTGAACTCATTTTACTTATTTATTTTATATAAATATTAAGTTTTTTATAAACTAGAGGATAACTTTTTAACGTTATAAATTTACTATATTAATTTTCTATGTTTTAATTGGTTGATTGAATTGGACTCTTATATGTGAATTTATGAATCTTCAGATATGATTTTTATTATTATGTTATAGTATATTATGTTAATCGTTGTTATTTTATAGAACTTCTTTTGTAATCCCTAATTTCAAACATCACTCATTTATCTATTTATACAAAGAAAAAACATTTACATATAGTATATTAAAACTAAAAAAGACACATGATATAAAAAATAAGATCAACTACATTGTAGCCAAAACAATCTTTTGAAATTCTCATATTAAATAATGCCCACTCTCACCTTCTTTTCATAGTGGTAATTTAGTAAAATTTAATATTTTATCATTTTGTGATCATATTTAATATTAAATTATTAATATTCTTATTCTCGGTGGTTTGATCCAAATATTTTTTTACACTTATTTTTTTCATACACAATCCAGGACAAGTTTAGGGATAACACTTAACTTAACATGTAAAGTGGTTTCAATTATGGATGATTATGCTTAATTTTTTTCAAATGTGTAGATTTCATGCCTTTAAGTTTATGTAAATCTTTTTAAAATTTTGTGTATTTAAATTTATAGAAAACTTCTTTTTTTCCTTAATCAAAAGCTTTAGTTTGGACAAATCTTATTGTATTTGCCATAGGCTAATACTATTATTGATTAATCTTTTCTATTTCAACTAACTTATAATTTTTCTAATTCTAACTTATACTTGTATTTTTATTTCTAATTATAACTTATAATTGTATTTTTATTTCTAATTCTAACTTATAATTTTTCTAATGTTTATTTGTGAGATTTTTTTTTCCTAAAATGATGAAAAATATTTTACTCTAACTTGATTGCTTGTATATTTTGGGTCTTATAAGAACGATTTTTAGCAAGCACTACCTCTTGACAATATTTAAGAATGACTTATATATAAATTTATCTATGATACGCATAAAACTTATTTAATAATGTTCAGAAATTAAATACATGATTAATGGAACATGGTAACATCACGACTAACTTATAACACTAACATTTAAATTATTTTTAATTATGAATATTTTTATAAAGAAAAGCATTATTTTTCTAATATTTAAATATGTATGTCCTTTTTGAATCATAATTTTTCTAAACTTTCTAAATTTTTTTTAAAAAAATTAAAATTATATAAACATTTTATCTAATTATATTAAAATATTAATTAGATGACTTAATTTATTTTCTTATAACTATTAAACAATTTAACTTTCATTGTATAAATTATAATTTATGACAAATGCAAATACAAGCCACTGTGTGGCACGTGTTTTCACATATTTTCTAGAAGGACCAAAACTAGGTGCACACTTTATATAGTGCACTCTTATAAATACTATATCATGTTACTTAGAGGCAACTACTTAGTCACTACTACTTGGTCACTAGAGACAACTACATAGTCCCTTTGTGATATGTAATAGTGATTATTTGATTTTGGTGCGTGGATGCATAATTTATTTATAGCTATTACTTAAATAAGTTGTACAAATACACATTTTTTCTTAATGACTTACGAATTGACCTCATGTAGTAGACACATGTATATTAAAATAGACTAATTTTTTTCTGATATCCCACTCACAATTTTCTGATTTATTTTAATCACATAACACTTCCTAAAATTTTTAAGTAAAAAATAATAATTTGATTGATTAGACACAACTCATAAACGTTATGTATATTTTTTATTCAACGATCCACTGAATAAAGACACCCAGTACCGTAAATTCATCGGACCACTGGCTTTTGAACAACAGATAGACTGGCAAGGCAACTAAATGCCCGTATTTGAACAAATTGGACAAATCACAAAACCTTAACCAGTTGAGGGGAGTGCCCAGCTGAGCAATTTTTGAATTTGTTTTATAGTGCACGCATAAATGGACAAAGTGCCAATAGATGGTGTTTCACCAGTAGAAATGGATGTTTTCATCCTTTCAGGGCAAAGCAACATGTCAGGAAGAGGAGGAGTATTTGCGCACAAATGGGACTCTTTCGTTCCTCCTCAGTGTCAATCACATTCTTCCATTCTCAGATTCAATGCTCATCTTCACTGGGAGAAAGCTTATGTCCCCCTGCATGCAGATATAGACAAACGTAAGCGAACACACCCGCATACCAATTTCTTCAATTATTGGGTTTTTAATGAAAAGAGTTTATTTTCTTCGCACTTTTGAAAATGCGCATACTCATAAATATGTACAACCAATTCGAATCTGTGAATATTTTCCCAATTGCTCTTTGACGTTGAAAATCAGAAAATTATTCATTTTTCAAATTAAACACTTGTAGCTACTGCTTTCCATTGAAATGCAGACAAAACGTGTGGAGTAGGACCGGGAATGGCATTTGCAAACAATGTGCTGAAACATTACAGGGATTATGAAAAAGGTTCATGCTCCATTGGTCTGGTGCCCTGTGCAATTGGTGGTACTGCCATCACAGAGTGGGAGAAGGGATCTTTCCTGTATAATAGTATGATCCACAGGACAAAAGCAGCTCTTGCTAAAGGAGGTGTTCTGAGATGTATTTTGTGGTACCAGGGTGAAAGCGACGCAATTCACGAAAAGTCTGCTGATTGTTACCAGAAAAATCTAGAGAAGTTTATCCACGATGTTCGTTCTGATCTGCAACAACCCAATCTCCTTTTCCTTCAGGTATTGTTCAGATTGTGTTTATCAATTAAGTATAGTCTATTTAATTGGTATATTTGTTCTTGCTGAGCGAACATTGGCGTAGATGGCGTACAGTTCAATTTGAGGTTTTTCCAATATCCAACTCTATAAAGTGACTCTAACCACTGTTTTGACGATGAATTATACCCAATTTCAACTTTTACCACTGTCTCCATGCATAGTACGGTGGTGGTATGCGAATTATGAATAACATGTCTCGCGGGGACACCTTTTTTATTTTCCTCTTTGGCTAGTCCCGTTGAATCAGAGTCCAAGCCTGTCCTTGCAATTAAGGATTCCGTACAGTATTTTTTTTGGGTTAGCAAATGATTTTCATTGGAGTAATTTACCAGTGAAACCACCATCAAGGGGACCTCATTTCCAACATCAATACTCTAGCAATAACACCCCAGAAGGGGTCTGAACTTCAGTAACAAGGATCACAATACCACAAATAAACCATCATATTATGTCATTACTATATTCTATTTCTTTCAAATTAATAGTTGCAGAGCACATGGATGTTACAAAGGTCTTCCTTGTGAGCTTTTTTCTGAAAGCGGGAATAACCCTTTTTAATGCATAAACTCTAATTAGATAGATCACACGTTCTATTCTTTCGCATAGCTTACTGATAGCTATAATCATATAGTATCATCCCTCCCCTCCTGCTCTTTTGCCACCTGAAAAAAAGGGTCGATATCTATTCCTAATCTTATGTGACTAATTATGATTATATGTGCTGCTCTATCTTGAAAACATTGTATATATAATATAACAGCCTTGACATAAAATGTGGTGCTCGCTAATGTGGTTCAAAGGACACATCAGCTGTGAATGAATGAAAATAGTATTAAAATGAGCCAAGTGAAAGCAACAAAAACAATCACACAGTGAAAGAGCACAAGATTTACTTCGGAGAAAGTACAGCAAAAAGAGTCTGTGTCTACTTATGTCAACTGCTAAATTAGCAAGATTAGAAGTCAATTGCTTATGTAGAGCCTTTAAAAACACAGTGGACCTGAATCAACATTCCTAAAATACTCTTCCTAGCTTGATCTTCTTTGCAACTGAAACGTCACATGTTTTGGACACTCAGCTGAAAACGCATAAAACATGTCTGGATGATTTTCACAGGAGCTTGTTTTTTGTCACTTTAGTGTAAAGCAACCCAATTGGCATTCCATGTCAAAAGTTGGGGTATAGAACATCCCATCTTCAGTGTTGGGTGGTTAATCTACTTATCTGTTGTACTTGAATGATTATAGATTGGTCAATTTACTGTTCAGAGGTAACGAATTCAGCTGTTGACAAACACACACACCAAATATTGACCAGAAAATTTTAAGATGGTTTCTCATAGTCAAGTGGTTGAGAGATCTATCATGCTGTGAAGTAGAGTCTGATGGAAAAATTAAGGAAACAGTGAAAGAACTTCTACTGTCAATGGTTACAACTTTCAACTACAGTTGACTAGTACAACAAATTCAGCAGCGTATGAACTTAGTCATGGTTGGAACAGAGCAGCAGTTTTGATTGTTACAAGCTCCCAACATCATGACTGCATTCACATCTTCCACATTCATCACCGACATCTTTGCAATGAGTATCTCAGTTTTTAATTCAACCAGTGTTCCATTAGTCTTTAACTGAATACGTAGGTGAACATAGTTATCCCCTACATGATCTTAGACATGTTGAGACTCCAACTCAAGTGAATGGCAATGCTGGGTTTCTTTCCAATAATTAATTGCATGAGCTGATTTGTACCTTCCACATCCCACAAATCCACATATAACACAAACCTATAGGATGTTGAAACATGTTGATTTCTCAAGCTGCTATTGACAATATCTACAGCCTGTGCAGGACAAATCTATCCATTTTGACATACTGGCAGAGTGGAAAGAATGATTGCAGACTGTGTTTAGAATTCTCCTAATGTGTTTGTCATGTCTCTCGAGGCAAACTGGACATTGCAGGGAGTTCAATTAATCCAGTTAATGCAGTGGTTGCATGTTCAATTAGTCCAATTAACGGTTCATCAGTAGTAAATAGTGCTAAGTTTTTAACTCAAAAATATGATAAAAAGTAATAAAGAAAGAGAAAGTAGATAGAAGAGACACAAGATTATCTTGGCAAAACCCTTCCACTTGAAGGGAAAAACCCAGCCACACAACAAAAAATCACTTTTATCGATAAAGAAATGTTCAAGTGTACAATGTTTTTTGCTTGATACAAGATAACAAATAGAGACTCTTCACATCACAACCGAAGATCTCTTCAATTTCCCAAAACAGGTCTCTTCATATTCCAAATGCATAGCACGACACATGTCTCTATATTTAATATTATCTCAATTAATATCACATGTCTTCTTCAGTTGAATATGACCATAATGCTTATAATGATCATATCAAAGATAAAGATCTCTATCGCAGCTACAATATTCAACGCTTGCTCTTAGCAAGAGAGAGAGATCTTTGGCATAGCATTCACACATAGATGCAACCAAAAAATGTCAATGATAAATTTTAAACACACAAGTTCACGTAAAAACATGTTATCTCAGCATACCTTAATTCATGGAATCACTCAACATGAAAAACTTGTAAGAATCACAATCAGCTTACATCACAAACTCTCTCAATGTGATGTTGCCATGGAATCTCTTAACATGACAATCTTGCAAGACTCTTACATCGAGGACTTTCTCAATGTGATCATGTCATGGAATCTCTCAACATGACAAGCCTGCAAGGCTTACAGCCAGCTAACATCACAGACTCTCCCAATGTGATGCTATCATGGAATCTATCAATATCTCAACGTGATATTCATTATGATTTTCCTCATAAGTGAAAGAGTTTTCATAGATGTCCTTGCAACTTTGTAAATTTCACTTGAATAAGAACTCATAATCAACAAGAAGCAAAATCACAGTTGAGACTTTTTTCCAGCAAGAGTCGCAATTTCTACAATACTTGACTTGTCGCAGAGAAGAAATAAAAACTCATTAACAATAAGAACTCATAATCAACAAGAAGCAAAATCACAGTTGAGACTTTTTTCCAGCAAGAGTCGCAATTTCTACAATACCTAACTTGTCACAGAGAAGAAATAAAAACTCATTAACAACATGTATAAGAATGGCGAGGAATCCATAAAGACTCACTCTGAACATAAACAACTTTGATCATTGCAAGAAAATAGCAGATGAAACCTCCCTTTGAAGCTTAAAACATCTCCCTTTGAATCAACTCCCTCTAAATCAACATCTTGATCCCATTGCATGCTGCAACCAAGAGAGATTATCGTAGAGATTAATGAAAAACCCTACACCATAGCTAGTTCTTATAACAAAATAGAATACTTATCTCTTTCACATAGGCAAGCCGTTTGATTTGAACAATCACAACTTCAATTTACGTTGTAGAACATGTAATGATATCTGTTCTCTTAGATAACTTCATAGGCCTCTCAGTCATGAGTATAGTTGAATGTAAGTGATTCATTGCTTGCCTCCTCATGCGAGAACGATCATCCCTATGGTCTCTATAGGTGTTCCACCATGTACAAACTACAATTACTTTATTCATACTTCGCAAAGAAGGCATTACAAGTGACAACGATTACAAGACATCGTTCATATTCACCCAGGCAAGCACAACCTATCGAGACTCAACAAAAAAAGAATAAGTGTTGCCAAGACTTAAACAGTTGTTGTCCATGTCACCAAATTCTCATTGGTTGATAAGGAGTATTAAGCTTGTAACAAAAATAATATTATGAAAGTCAAAGGTGAATCAGCCCAAGACCATGAACGACAATAAAACTGACGACTATCAACACAAGTCGACGAAAGATGGTACACCATAACTGACGACTATAGCTATTACAAGGTAATTGGTAAATACTTGCTTATTAATAATAGAGACCGAAAGGTCAATTTATACAAAAGGAAGAGACGATGTTTCCTTAGGGAACGATCGTAAAGAATAGAAACATTCTATTCCAGAGAAAGCAAACTAAAGCTAAAAATATTTACAAGATAACCATTAACTAATAATAGACGTCTTATCTATTATTGTAATACCCTCCCTTAATGGTTAATCTAGCTAACACACCAAGCTGTCCTCTGAATTTGACAAACTTATCAAGACCAAGAGGCTTGGTGAGAATGTCTGCAGTCTAATCTGAGGTAGGAACATACTGCAGATCTATAGTCCCGTCTTCAACCAGTTGTCGTATGTAATGACAATGAACATCCACATGCTTGGTTCGTTCACGGAAGACTGGATTTCGTGCTAACTTGATAACGCCTTCGTTATCAACAAACAAAGTAGTCGGTCCTGCTGGTGACATCTGCATATCCCCAAGCATCCGACGAAGCCAGACAACTTCACATCCTGCCTTAACAGTCCCTCTATATTCAGCCTCTGTAGAAGAGAGAGAAACTGCCTGCTGCTTCTTGCTAGTCCATGTGACTGCACCGGATCCCAAACTGAACACATATCCAGATGTTGACTTTTTATCATCAACAGAGCTTGCCCAATCTGAATCTGTGAACCCACTGAGTTTAGGATTAGAACTCCGAGAATACAGAAGTCCATAATCAGAAGTGCCCTTCACATAACGAAGCACACGCTTTGCTGCCATCCAATGATCAGCCTTAGGAGCTGTCATAAAGCGTGAAATATAGCTGACTGCGAAACTGATATCAGGCCTAGTAGCAGATAGGTAGATGAGGCTGCCTACTAGTTGCCTATACGTAGTATCATCAACGGAAGGAGAATCAGACTTGGCTGATAACTTGAGACCTTTCTCCATAGGTGTAGATGCAGGTTTGCAATCCTGCATTCGGAATTTGTTTAACTAGGCTCTGGCATATTTGGACTGAGAGATGAATATACCAGAAGACTGTTGCCAAACTTCAACACCTAAGCAATAATGCATGAGCCCAAGGTCAGTCATATCAAAAGACTAGCATAAGTGTTGTTTGATTCCCTGAATCAAAGATGCCGAACTGCCAGTGATGATCAGATCATCCACATAGATAACCAAAAGGATGATGTCACTGTCAGTAGTCTTGATGTACAGATTTGAGTCTGAAGAACTCCTCTTGAAGCCTTGATCACTGAGGTACGTATCAATCTTGATGTACCATGCCCGAGGGGCCTGCTTCAAACCATAGAGAGCTTTTACCAATCTGAGAACTTGATGGTCTTTACCAGCAACCTTGAAACCAGGAGGCTGCGTCATGTAGACCTCTTCATGGAGATCACCATTCAGGAAAGCACTCTTTACGTCCATCTGATGGACCTTCCAGCCAAACTGTGCTGCCATGGCTAGGACTAATCTGATGGTGCTCATCTTTGCAGTAGGAGCAAAAGTCTCCTCATAATCAATGCCCTGACACTGAGAAAAGCCCTTTGCCACTAAACGAGCTTTGTACTTATCCAAAGTACCATCTGATTTGTATTTGATTTTGTAGACCCATTTGCAGCTAATGGGTTTCTTCCCTGGGGGAAGATCAGAAAGGACCCAAGTGTTGTTCTTCAGCAGGCTCTGGTGTTCAGATTGCATGGCCTGTTCCCACTCTGGAATTCCTTTGGCCTCGGAATATGTTTGAGGTTCAAATACACTGTAAATGTTGGCCATAAGAGCAAAGTTAACAGAATCTATAGTTTTGCTCTTTTTTCGAGTAGTTCTCCCATCAATGAGCTCATCATCATGAAGATCAGCAAGTGTCTTAGCCCACCACTTAGGCCGGAGAGGAGAATGACCAACAGTAGTACTAGGAGATGCTTGATCAGCAGGATCCTGATCAGAAGAATCTGGATCAAACTCAGGTGAAGCATCTTCAAAATGAGGTGATCCTGCAGGAGAAGCCGGAGGTGGCTGTACAGGTATCACTGGCAGGACTGGAGCTGTAGGAGCTACTGGAGCCCTCCCATCAGGTGGACCTAATGGAAGTCGAACTCCCAAATCATGAACCTGCATAGGCTGGACTGCTGGATCAGGAACAGGAGAAACAGGCATGAATGGTCCTCACTGCTCATCAAAGACTATATCGCGGCTGTATATGAGACGAGATGTCTCAACATCAATAAGGCGGTAGGCTTTGTGAAGACTGCTATATCCAGCAAGTATCAGTTTCTGACTCTTGGCATCCAACTTGGTGCATGAAGCATCAGGGATTCAAACAAAAGCAAGAGAGCCAAAAACCTTCAGGTGACTGATTCTGGGCTTGCGACCTGACCAGGCCTCTTCCGGAGTTTTACCTTTGACCGCCACTGTGGGTGACCGGTTCAACAGATAAACTGCAGTGTTAACTGCTTCTGCCCAAAAACGCTTCGGAACATGTCTGTGTTCGAGCATGGAACAAGCCATCTCGGTGATTGTCCTGTTCCGACGTTCAACTACACTGTTCTGTTTTGGCGTGTGGGGTGTGGTGAAATGGCGTTAGATGCCATGTGTATCCAAGAAGCTGGAGAAAACATTAGAACAAAATTCCCCCCCATTGTCTGATCTAAGAGTAATAATAGATTTCCCAGACTCTTTTTCAACTAAGGGTTTAAACTTCTGAAATACAATAAATGCATCGGATTTCTTTTTAAGGAAATAAACCCACATTTTTCTACTGAAATCATCTACAAACAACAGAAAATACCTGTACCCAAGAACAAAAGGAGTGGCCATAGGGCCGTAGATATCAGCATGAACAAGCTGAAGTACTTGAGAAGCTCGCCAAGAATCGCCACTGGGGAAAGGTGTGCGATGTTGCTTCCCAGCCTGACATGCGTCACAAACTCCAAGGTGTTGGGTTTGAATCTCTGGCAAACCAAGAACAAGCTCATCCCGAGCAAGTTGTGAGAGATAATGCACATTTAAGTGCCCATATCGCTGATGCCAAAGTGTGCTGATGGAAGATCGTTGAGCAGCCATAGCTAAGTCCTGAGAATCACCAGAATCAGTAAGTCTGAAAAGACCATGATCCTCAAGACCAACTGCAATAGTAGACTTAGTTGCCCGATTAGTGATGGTGCACTGATGTGAACTGAAGGTGACTGCCAAGTGTGGAGAATGTCGCAGCAACTGACTGACCGAGAGTAGATTTAGTTCCATCCCTGGAACATAGTACACATCAAGGAATATGAGCTTCCTCCCAACAGACTGAATTTGAATGTTGCCTTTACCAACAACCGTGTACTCTTCTCCACCACCAAAGATAACAGAATCTGAATAAGGCTGGTAGTCAGTAAACCAGTCTCTGCGGTGAGTGAAATGTCGAGAGGCACCTGAATCAATGTACCAGGCAAATGACTGTACATGATCTGCGGGTCTTTTAGCCATGAAGGCGTAAAAGGCAGATTCCACCTGCTCAGTGTGCTCTGCACTGTTCGCTTTGGGTTGCGAACCTGATTGCTTAGACTGGGCAGCTAAGCGTTTCCGACATGCAACCTTCATGTGACCATACTTGTGGCAATAGTTGCATTGAATGTTCTTCTTTTTGGTACCATCGGATGCTGGAGCAGAAGACTTCTGCTAAGATGGTTGCTGAAACTTGCCCTTATCCTTCTGAAAGGATTTCGCAGCAAAAGCTTGCTCTGTGGAGGTGGAACTGGAGCTGCTACCGAGCTGTTGTTTCCACCGATCTTGTTGAAGTAGCAGGGTGCAGAGATCAGTGAACTTTAGATCAACACCAGTAGATGTGATGTTGAGAGTCTCGATAAAATGCTCATAGGAATTTGGTAAACTCCGAAGAGTGATTACCACAATATCCTCTTCCTCCATCTTGCGATCGATGGCAAGTAACTGATCACGGATTTCCTGAATCCGATTCAGGTGTGCCTGGAGCGAGGTGCGCTCATCCATGACAATAGAAAACAGAGTGTTTTTCAGAAAGAAGGCTCTGCTCTTGTCGGAAGTCTCATGAAGACCTTTTAGATGTGTCCAGATTTCGGCCGCTGTCTTGCCGGATGGAATTTGAGAAAGCTGGTCATCAGCTACAAAGAGTTTGAGAAGCATTACTGCCTCTCGATTGTTCAGATCCCATGTATCTTGATCAGGACCCGGAGAAGTCGGACGCTGCTTAACACCCAGAACAAGTTGATCGGTGTTTCGATATTCGAAGATTGCGATGATGCGCTGCTTCCAGGTTCCATAATTGCGACCATTGAATTTGGAATTATGCTCGAGCAGAATATTTGTCAAAGATGCCATGGCACGTTTTTCAATGAAAAACTGTGAAAATCTGTGAAGGCACGTTCTTCGAGGCAAAAATACGGAAGACCCAGAAGAATCAGAGAATGACCCAAAAGAGAGCTCGAATAACCCAGAAGGAATCTGCTGTCGTTTTTTGAATCCGCTGGCTCGAAAATCAAGGCACAAAAATTGAGGCACCCAGAAAAAACGGACGACAACCCAGTTGAGCTCTCGAAAAACCCACCAAGAATCTCCAAACAAAAAAAAATTTCGACCCCAAAAATTAGGGTTTCGAAAAAAAAGGCCCTAGCTGAAAAAAGCTTGAAAAAACTTCAAATTTCTTGATGAAAAATGGTCGAATCTGCTTCCCAGAGCACGATGATAGATTGAGACGGCTAAGAGCATGAAGATTTGATATAGAAACATGCAGATTTTCACCCCAAAAACGCGAGTCTCCAAAAAATGGGCACAATTTCCATGCGATTTGCAGACCCGTAATTCGGGAATTTCTCCAAGCAGAAAAACCCTAGGTGGGTTTTGGAGAAATTAGCTGAAATAATTTTGGAAAAATTTAAACAAATAATTTCAAGAAGAAATTATAAATTTTTCCGAAAAAATTTAAGTATTTAGCTCTGATACCATATTACAAGGTAATTGGTAAATACTTGCTTATTAATAACAGAGACCGAAAGGTCAATTTATACAAAAGGAAGAGACGATGTTTCCTTAGGGAACGATCGTAAAGAATAGAAACATTCTATTCCAGAGAAAGCAAAAAACGAAAGCAAACTAAAGCTAAAGATATTTACAAGATAACCATTAACTAATAATAGACGTCTTATCTATTATTGTAATAATAGCTGCTTCAAAACCCAAGCATTTCAACATTTATCCACTCTGCCCCACTTCACACAATCATCACATCAAAATCTTGCCCTAGCACCAATCGTATGAAGGAAAAAGAGAGTAGAATCTCATTCTCATGCAAATTTTAACTCCCACGTTCGTCCCTCTTGCATTCAACTCCTTGCAAGCTCATGCCAATTGAATCCTTGGAAAATAATTACTGCACAAGGATCGATAATACACATAAGTTGTATCCTGACTATACAACTTGGCACAAAAGGTGAGAAGAGTCGAATGTTGGTGAACAACACGCCCTAGAACAAGCCATTGGATGTAGTCATTAACTTCGTTCCTCCTTTGCTCAGATTTTACAGTCAAATGCACACACAAAATAATCTCAGAAGCCCTTTCTTCCAATAAAGCCCACAATTTCCCGTCAATTGATGAGGGATGAACTTTCCCTCTTGACCATCCCATTGTCGTTTGGCTGAGGCCAAGCTTAGAGATCACCCATCCAAACACTTGCTATTTTATTGCCTAACAAAATAGGATCCCTTGTTACGAGGTAATTGGTAAATACTTGCTTATTAATAACAGAGACCGAAAGGTCAATTTATACAAAAGGAAGAGACGATGTTTCCTTAGGAAACGATCGTAAAGAATAGAAACATTCTATTCCAGAGAAAGCAAAAAACGAAAGCAAACTAAAGCTAAAGATATTTACAAGATAACCATTAATTAATAATAGACGTCTTATCTATTATTGTAATACCCTCCCTTAATGGTTAATCTATCTAACACACCAAGTTGTCCTCTAAATTTGACAAACTTATCAGGACCAAGAGGCTTGGTGAGAATGTCTGCAGTCTGATCTGAGGTAGGAACATACTGCAGATCTATAGTCCCGTCTTCAACCAGTTGTCGTATGTAATGACAATGAACATCCACATGCTTGGTTCGTTCATGGAAGACTGGATTCCGTGCTAACTTGATAACGCCTTCGTTATCAACAAACAGAGTAGTCGGTCCTGCTGGTGACATCTGCATATCCCCAAGCATCCGACGAAGCCAGACAGCTTCACATCCTGCCTTAACAGTCCCTCTATATTCAGCCTCTGTAGAAGAGAGAAAAACTGCCTGCTGCTTCTTGCTGGTCCATGTGACTGCACCGGATCCCAAACTGAACACATATCCAAATGTTGACTTTTTATCATCAACAGAGCCTGCCCAATCTGAATCTGTGAACCCACTGAGTTTAGGATTAGAACTCCGAGAATACAATAGTCCATAATCAGAAGTGCCCTTCACATAACGAAGCACACGCTTTGCTGCCATCCAATGATCAACCTTAGGAGCTGTCATAAAGCGTGAAATATAGCTGACTGCGAAGCTGATATCAGGCCTAGTAGCAGATAGGTAGATGAGGCTGCCTACTAGTTGCCTATACGTAGTATCATCAACGGAAGGAGAATCAGACTTGGCTGATAACTTGAGACCTTTCTCCATAGGTGTAGATGCAGGTTTGCAATCCTGCATTCGGAATTTGTCTAACAAGGCTCTGGCATATTTGGACTGAGAGATGAATATACCAGAAGACTGTTGCCAAACTTCAACACCTAAGCAATAATGCATGAGCCCAAGGTCAGTCATATCAAAAGATTGGCATAAGTGTTGTTTGATTCCCTGAATCAAAGATGTCGAACTGCCAGTGATGATCAGATCATCCACATAGATAACCAGAAGGATGATGTCACTGTCAGTAGTCTTGATGTACAGATTTGAGTCTGAAGAACTCCTCTTGAAGCCTTGATCACTGAGGTACGTATCAATCTTGATGTACCATGCCCGAGGGGCCTGCTTCAAACCATAGAGAGCTTTTACCAATCTGAGAACCTGATGGTCTTTACCAGCAACCTTGAAACCAGGAGGCTGCGTCATGTAGACCTCTTCATGGAGATCACCATTCAGGAAAGCACTCTTTACGTCCATCTGATGGACCTTCCAGCCAAACTGTGCTGCCATGGCTAAGACTAATCTGATGGTGCTCATCTTTGCAGTAGGAGCAAAGGTCTCCTCATAATCAATGCCCTGACGTTGAGAAAAGCCCTTTGCCACTAAACGAGCTTTGTACTTATCCAAAGTACCATCTGATTTGTATTTGATTTTGTAGACCCATTTGCAGCTAATGGGTTTCTTCCCTGGGGGAAGATCAGAAAGGACCCAAGTGTTGTTCTTCAGCAGGCTCTGGTGTTCAGATTGCATGGCCTGTTCCCACTCTGGAATTCCTTTAGCCTCGGAATATGTTTGAGGTTCAAACGCACTGTGAATGTTGGCCATAAGAGCAAAGTTAACAGAATCTATAGTTTTGCTCTTTTTCCGAGTAGTTCTCCCATCAATGAGCTCATCATCATGAAGATCAGCAAGTGTCTTAGCCCACCACTTAGGCTGGAGAGGAGAATGACCAATAGTAGTACTAGGAGATGCTTGATCAGCAGGATCCTGATCAGAAGAATCTGGATCAAACTCAAGTGAAGCATCTTCAAAACGAGGTGATCCTGCAGGAGAAGCCGGAGGTGGCTGTACAGGTATCACTGGCAGGATTGGAGCTGTAGGAGCTACTGGAGCCCTCCCATCAGGTGGACCTAATGGAAGCCGAACTCCCAAATCATGAACCTGCATAGGCTGGTTTGTTGGATCAGGAACAGGAGAAACAGGCATGAATGGTCCTCGCTGCTCATCAAAGACTACATTGCGGCTGTATATGAGACGAGATGTCTCAACATCAATAAGGCGGTAGGCTTTGTGAAGACTGCTATATCCAGCAAGCATCAGTTTCTGACTCTTGGCATCCAACTTGGTGCGTGAAGCGTCAGGGATCCAAACAAAAGCAAGAGAGCCAAAAACCTTCAGGTGACTGATTCTGGGCTTGCGACCTGACCAGGCCTCTTCCGGAGTTTTACCTTTGACCGCCACTGTGGGTGACCGGTTCAACAGATAAACTGCAGTGTTAGCTGCTTCTGCCCAAAAACGCTTCAGAACATGTCTGTGTTCGAGCATGGAACGAGCCATCTCGGTGATTGTCCTGTTCCGACGTTCAACTACACTGTTCTGTTGTGGCGTGTGGGGTGTGGTGAACTGGCGTTGGATGCCATGTGTATCCAAGAAGCTAGAGAAAACATTAGAACAAAATTCCCCCCCATTGGCTGATCTAAGAGTAATAATAGATTTTCCAGACTCTTTTTCAACTAAGGGTTTAAACTTCTGAAATACAATAAATGCATCGGATTTCTTTTTAAGGAAATACACCCACATTTTTCTACTGAAATCATCTACAAACAACAGAAAATACCTGTACCCAAGAACAGAAGGAGTGGCCATAGGGCCGCAGATATCAGCATGAACAAGCTGAAGTACTTGAGAAGCTCGCCAAGAATCGCCACTGGGGAAAGGTGTGCAATGTTGCTTCCCAGCCTGACATGCGTCACAAACTCCAAGGTGTTGGGTTTGAATCTCTGGCAAACCAAGAACAAGCTCATCCCAAGCAAGTTGTGAGAGATAATGCACATTTAAGTGCCCATATCGCTGATGCCAAAGTGTGCTGATGGAAGATCGCCGAGCAGCCATAGCTAAGTCCTGAGAATCACCAGAATCAGTAAGTCTGGAAAGACCATGATCCTCAAGACCAACTGCAATAGTAGACTTAGTCGCCCGATCAGTGATGGTGCACTGATGTGAACTGAAGGTGACTGCCAAGTGTGGAGAATGTCGCAGCAACTGACCGACCGAGAGTAGATTTAGTTCCATCCCTGGAACGTAGTACACATCAAGGAATATGAGCTTCCTCCCAACAGACTGAATTTGAATGTTGCCTTTACCAACAACCGTGTACTCTTCTCCACCACCAAAGATAACAGAATCTGAACAAGGTTGGTAGTCAGTAAACCAGTCTCTGGGGTGAGTGAAATGTCAAGAGGCACCTGAATCAATGTACCAGGCAGATGACTGTACATGATCTGTGGGTCTTTTAGCCATGAAAGTGTAAAAGGCAGATTCCGCCTGCTCAGTGTGCTCTGCACTGTTCGCTTTGGGTTGCGAACCTGATTGCTTAGACTGGGCAGCTAAGCGTTTCCGACATGCAACCTTCATGTGACCATACTTGTGGCAATAGTTGCATTGAATGTTCTTCTTTTTGGTACCATCGGATGCTGGAGCAGAAGACTTCTGCTGAGATGGTTGTTGAAACTTGCCCTTATCCTTCTGAAAGGATTTCGCAGCAAAGGCTTGCTCAGTGGAGGTGGAACTGGAGCTGCTACCGAACTATTGTTTCCACCGATCTTGCTGAAGTAGCAGGGTGCAGAGATCAGTGAACTTTAGATCAACACCAGTAGATGTGATGTTGAGAGTCTTGATAAAATGCTCATAGGAATTTGGTAAACTCCGAAGAGTGATTATCACAATATCCTCTTCCTCCATCTTGCGATCGATGGCAAGTAACTGATCACGGATTTCCTGAATCCGATTCAGTGTGCCTGGAGCGAGGTGCGCTCATCCATGACAATAGAAAACAGAGTGTTTTTCAGAAAGAAGGCTCTGCTCTTGTCGGAAGTCTCATGAAGACCTTTTAGATGTGTCCAGATTTCGGCCGCTGTCTTGCCAGATGGAATCTGAGAAAGCTGGTCATCAGCTACAGATAGTTTGAGAAGCATTACTGCCTCTCGATTATTCAGATCCCATGTATCTTGATCAGGACTCGGAGAAGTCGGACACTGCGTAACACCCAGAACAAGTTGATCAGTGTTTCGATATTCGAAGATTGCAATGATGCGTTGCTTCTAGGTTCCATAATTGTGACCATTGAATTTGGAATTATGCTCGAGCAGAATATTTGTCAGAGATGCCATGGCACGTTTTTCAATGAAAAATTGTGAAAATCTGTGAAGGCACGTTCTTCGAGGCAAAAATACGGAAGACCCAGAAGAATCAGAGAATGACCTAGAAGAGAGCTTGAAAAACTCAGAAGGAATCTGCTGTCATTTTCTGAATCCGCTGGCTCGAAAATCGAGGCACCCAGAAAAACGGACAACAACCCAGTTGAGCTCTCGAAAAACCCATCAAGAATATGCAAACAAAATTTTATTTCGACCCCAAAAATTAGGGTTTCGAAAAAAACGGCCCTAGCTTAAAAAAAACTTGAAAAAACTTCAGATTTCTTGATGAAAAATGGTCGAATCTGCTTCCTAGAGCACGATGACAGACTGAGACGGCTAAGAGCATGAAGATTTGATACAAAAATATGCAGATTTTCACCCCAAAAACGGGAGTCTTCAAAAAATGGCCACGATTTCCACGCGATTTGCAGACCCGTAATTCGGGAATTTCTCCAAGCAGAAAAACCCTAGGTGGGTTTTGGAGAAATTAGCTGAAATAATTTTGGAAAAATTTAAACAAATAATTTCAAGAAGAAATTATAAATTTTTCTGAAAAAATTTAAGTATTTAGCTCTGATACCATATTACGAGGTAATTGGTAAATACTTGCTTATTAATAACAGAGACCGAAAGGTCAATTTATACAAAAGGAAGAGACGATGTTTCCTTAGGAAACGATCGTAAAGAATAGAAACATTCTATTCCAGAGAAAGCATAAAACGAAAGCAAACTAAAGCTAAAGATATTTACAAGATAACCATTAACTAATAATAGACGTCTTATCTATTATTGTAATATCCCTCTCTATGCAATCAAACTCTCCAATAGCTCCTAATTTCCATAGAGGAATGCAATGCAAAAGCTTGCTTGAGCAGGTGCTTGTCTCTCTTCCATGGAAACATCAAATCTATCATTTCTCCCATGCTTAGGCCTGCCATGAGCAACTTTGTGCATGAGATATTGACTGGTACCCATGATCGATAGCATGCTTGCCACGATGCCTAGTGCCAGCACTGCCTCTGCCCATAGAAAAGTCATCTTCGTTGCCTCCTTCATGCCCTCGAATTCTGCTAAAAACAAGATCTAATGTTCCTCAAATTTATTGGCATTAAGGGTTGAATGTAGAGTAAAGCTAATCTCAGCCAAATTCAAAGACTAAAATAGAAGTAAATAAAACATTGTAGAATGGGATCCTAAATCCATCAAAATTCACAATAAAGCTGGTACCAATCAAAAGAAAAATGGCAAACAAATTGTATGGTAAGAACAAAGAAATACCATTGAGTAATGCCTTTGTTTTCACAGATTTACAGTATTTATTTGACTGATTTACCGTGTACAACGCTTATAACCTTTGTGACAAAAACATGCAACAGCAACAAAGAGAAATACAGATAAGTACAGAACATGTCCAAGAAAAACAGAGAGCCTCAAAGAGTGAGAATCTGTTATGGTAAATCGATATTGTTGTAGTTGTATTAAACAAAGGAGATGAAAGCTCATTATATAGATTTACAAAGACGATGTTTCTAAAAAAAAACAATTGTGAACTAATCATGGAAATAGAAACTACCTAATAAACTAAAGACTAACTAAGATGACCATTAAAGAAACATTAAAATATTCTAATACCCTCCCTTAATGGTCATTGTCTAACCATTGTCTTTTAGTCACAAATTCTAAAGAACATTTTGTTGTTGTTAAGACCCTCCTTGGATCTGCAAAATGTTAATAACCAAGAAACCAAAATTTGTCCATAAAAGATCAAAGAAGGGCACCCCCTTCTTGAATGCTCTGCAAAACGAGACAAAAAGCCTGCCATTGACTCTACCATTGAGATAAGTCTACCACAAACCCTCCCAAAATCAGCAAAACATCTAACCAGAAATCATCATAAAATATCCAACCTGATGTTGGATAACAAAGTTGCTCTTCCCTAGAGACAAAGACAAATACTGAGAATAGCTAACACGATGTTCAAGAAAAATCGGCAAACCCTCCTAACTTTGCAGATGAGCACGATGCCCCAAAACAAACCGCAAAAAGCAATGCTTTTTTTAGAGAAAAATCAAAAAACCCAACACAATTTTTGAAGTGAAAAATCAGTCAAAACCAGAGAATACAAAGCTTTGTTTTTTAGGAAAAATGGTAAACCGTAAAACCCAACAGATAATTTTGAGGAAAAAATTATAAACCCATCAAGGTATCCCACACAACTTTGCGAATTGCATCAAAAAATTTTAAGCAAAAAGCTATGGAAACCCACCAAAAAAGTTTTAAGGGAAAAAAAAATGAAAACCCATTAGAAATTCTTAAGGGCTGCAAAACATGAAACTTTGCATGGTAAACTAGCACATGCAACAAACATGCAAGTACATGCGAGTACATGCAACCCTTAAAAAATTAGATACTTTTGTTGCAACCAAGAATCGCAGGATTAAAATGCTTAACCAGGCATGCAATTTCCAGCAAAAATCCTCGAAGACGAACCACAAAAGCTTCATGAAATACATGTAACAATATTTATTTCTAAAAATCAAAAAACAAATTTTTGGAAAAAATTCCAGATCAAAAGAGGCTCCATTTTTTTCTTAAAAAATCCGCCAAATTTTATGAAATTCCATCAACCTGCTCTGAGACCATGTTATGGTAAACTGATGTTGTTTTAATTGTATTAAACAAAAGAGATGAAAGCTCCTTATATAGATTTACAAAGACGATGTTTCTAAAAGAAATAATCGTGAACTAATGACGGAAATGCAGACTACCTGATAAACTAAAGACTAACTAAGATGACAATCAAAGAAACATTAGAATATTCTAATAGAATCTATCTCACGGCTTCTCAAAACATTGATACTCCTATATTGTTGTTATGACCTAGCTCTAAATACCATGTTAAGTTTTTAATATGATAAACAACGAGGGAGGAGAAAATAGATACAAGAGACACACTGGATTATTCTGGGAAAATCCTTCTACTTGAAGGGAAAAACCCAGCCACACAACAAAAAATCATTTTTATTTATAAAGAAATGTTCAAGTGTACAATGTTTTTTGCTTGATACAATTTATAGCAAATAGAGAGACTCTTCACATCACAATCGAAGATCTCTTCAATTTCACAAAACAAGTCTCTTCATGTTCCAAATGCATGCCTTTACGCATGGCACATGACTCGTCTCTATTTATAATATTATCTCAATTAATATCACAAATGTCTTCTTCAGCTGAAGATGACCATAACGGTTATAATGATCGTATCAAAGATAGAAATCTCTATCACAACTACAATCTTCAATAAATATAACATGACATACTTCTTCCTCCAAAGTGAAAAAGGTTTTCGTTGTAATGGGGATAGAAATTTTCTTTTGAATTCTAATTCTCAAATCTGATAAGGATGCCATAGCAATCAGTGAGTAAATTCATTCTTGAGAACATGCATTTCTAATATATTTGGAATTAATGAACCTGAATAAAACATAATCTAGAACCATAATGCTTTTTTGATGGTGTAACACATAGTTAGAAAACTAAATTCGGGGAAAGCTTGGCCAGTTTTCATCATAAACTCCACAACTTAAAAAATTGCTTAAATTTAATTAGGAATGCATTTTTTTGCAAAATTCAATGAGAAGATACATCCAATGAGTCAATAAATGAGAGCACAAAACAAACAAGCTTAGTCTAGATATATTTAAACACAAAGTGGGTACAAAATCGCATTCTCCTAAGGAAGACTCATGGCTGGAAGCAAAATTGTAAATAATTTATGTAAAACTAAAAGGAAATACATCATTTCAATTACATCTTCCTCTTCTCAGCCTTAATAAAAACTAACGGAAAAGGTAGAATTAGAGGGTCTAATCTTAGAAGTCTGCACTAGCCATCATTGCCTTCTTGCTCGGTATGTCTAACTCAGTTTGTGGCTTGTCCTCAATCCTTGATATAGCTCTACCTCTAGCTTCTCTTGGCACCAGCAGTGACTACTCATTCAATACAATGTCATCCAACGTGAAACTAAATCCACCCCCTCCATGTAAATGTTAGGATCTTTGATAGAGATAAACTATTATAGCAGACTTGCACAAATACAGATTATCTTACTTGTATCTCAAACTGATGGTGATGTTCAAATGATGCAGATCTTCTTTGAATAATACTCTGTGTGATGTTGTCTTCAAACTTGAACGCCAATGGAGGATCGGTGATCTTGATTATATTAACCTGCAGGGAGAACAATCACTAGGACTGTTTATGCTGTGTATTGATATTGATCCCAATGACTGCTCAGCATATATATATTAATGTGGAGAGTCGTGTCCCTATAGAGACATGACTCTACGTGACCAAAGGCCACGTAGGGTCATACCTCTACGTGGGCATGACTAATCATTAGTTTGCCATATTAACAAAAGTAATCGGTTTCCATGTAATATGTTTTCTTTGCAAGCGACAGCAGAACATATGAATACAAAGCCCTGATAATAATAGTCTTCTCAAGACATGAGCCCAATACTTATGAAGTTATCTTGTGAACAATTATGTGTGTGTGTGTGTGTGTGTATTTCACCTGTAAAACAGAGTTCATATAAAACATGAATTCAAGTACTTAATATTACTTCAACTGATGCTATACATCAGCACTCCCTCTTAGCAAGGGAGAAGTAATAAACTCTTTAATAGATATCAAAATATAGAATATCTGAACACATTATTTGACTTTAACACTTTGAAATAGTGACTTGTCAAATAATTTTAATCACTATGTTATGAACACTATCATAACATATATTATGATCTCTAATTGTCCAATACAATATCTAGAGTAATCATAATGCATTCGTTATCAATGACTTCAAGCATATCTGGAACAAAAAACTGTCATGCTAACAGGCCTATCATTTTCAAGATCGTCACCTTACAAAGATTACCTTCTGAATATATATGTCCATGAAAGATTGTCACCTTTCATTACATATCTGATGCAACTAAACAACCATAGAAGCATAAACACGTATAAATTTAAATTTAAATTCAATATTCAATGTTACAATTTAATCATGCCAAGTTTTCCTCTGAAGTATTCCAACTTCACTTTAGCAAGAGACTTGGTAAAAACATATGTTGTTTGTTGATTAGTACTGATGTACTCTAGTTTGATAACACCTCAATCTATCATATCTCTAATGTAATGATAAGGAATTTCAATATGCTTAGACCGATTATGAAAAATTGGATTAGCTGAAAGCTTGATACAACTCTAATTATCGCAATGAATGACCATGGGCTTCAAAGACTTCTTAAACAAATCAACTAGTAACCTTTGTAACCATACAACTTCTCTGGCTCCCAAGGAAGAGGCTATATAGTCTGCTTCAATAGAGCTTAATGCAACTAAGGATTGTTTTCCGTTGAACCAAGAAATCATCCCAGATCCAAGGCTGAAGCAACATCCAGAAGTACTTCTATGATTAGTAGAGTTGCCTGCCCAATAAGAATCTGAATATGGATGAAGATTGATTTCAACTTGATCATATTTGATTCCCATGCCAATAGTACCTCTTAGATATCTTAAGATATATTTAGCTGTCATTAGATGTATCTTCTTAGGTGCACACATGAATTGACTTAAGGTATTGGTGGCATAACATATGTTAGGACACGTATTCACCAAATACATGAAAGATCCAATAATCTGCCTATACTGAGTAGGATCCATAGATTCAGATTTAATCATATCATCCTTCAACTTATGTAGGTTGACTTCCATAGGAATAGTAGCTGGTTTACAATCCATCATTCCAAATTTTGTCAAAATATCAATAGTATATTTTTCCTGATTTAGAAAAATGTAGTTCCCCTTTTGCCAGACTTCTAGTTCTAGGAAGTAGTGGAGAAGACCTAGATCTTTCATATCAAACTCTATTGTTAGTTCTAGTTTGCACTTATTTATAAGATGTTCTTCACCTGTTAGCAACAAATCATCAACATATAACACAAGAATAATCATGTCATCACCATCTATTTTGAAGTATAAGTTAGGATCAACTTAATTCTTAGAATACCCTAACTTTGTTAGATAGCTGTCTATTCTTTCATGCCATACTCTGGGAGCCTGTTTAAAACCATATAGTGCTTTCTTTAACTTACAAACTTGAGATTTCTTGTCATGAGTGAAGAACCCTTCTGGTTGCTCAATATAAACTTCTTCAATTTCACCGTTTCAGAATGTTGTTTTAACATCCATTTGATGAACTTTCCATCCTTTGGATGGTGCCATTGCCAAGATAGTCTTGACAGATGTGTATCTAGCAGTTGGGGCAAATGTTTCTTCATAATTGATACCTTCTTTCTATGAAAAACCACGTGCTACAAATCTGGCTTTGTATTTTTCAATGCTACCGTTAGGTGCATGCTTGATTTTGTAAAGCCACTTAGAAGAAACTATTGATTTGTTTTTAGGTCTAGGTACAACATTTCATACATCATTTTTTGGTATAGAATTATATTCTTCAATTATTGCTTCTTTCCAAGGTTTTCTTGATAAGGCTTCTTCAACATTTGAAGGTTTTGTTTTGATAAGTTCAATTAGTAATGCCACATAACATGACTGATTTCTTGTTCTCTTACTTTCTCTGATTACTTCGTCAAGTTCAATATGGTTCTCTTCTATCATTTTCCTAGCCCAAAGTGGCCTCTTCTTATTGTTGACATTTTCAATATCCTCAGGATTTGAAATAGTCAGTGAAGCAGGTTCAGTATTATTCTCCCTCTCATTTTCTACTAGGTGATCTTCATCTATTTCAATGACTGCTTCTGTATATGATTCATCATTGTTCTTAGAAAGATTGAAGGCAATATCTTCTTCAAATTTAACATCTCTACTGATCTCAATTCTTCTTTGACCCGAAACATAGATCATGTAGCCTTTGGTTGTTTCACTGTATCCAATAAGTATTCCCTTCTTTCTAGATGGTTCTAGTTTTGTTCTTTTCTCTTTAGGAATATGAATATAAACAGGACACCCAAATATTCTTAGGTGACTTAGATCTGGTTTGATACCCATAATTACTTCTTTAGGAGTGGTGTTTTCTAATACTGAATGGGGACACCTATTTTGAATGTAAACTACAATGTTAGATGCTTCGGCCCAAAAATAAGTATGAAGATTTTGGTCATGCATCATTGCTCTGGCTGATTCAATAATTGATCTATTTTTACGCTCTGCAACTCCATTTTGTTGAGGATTATATGGTACAAAAAACTCCCTCTTAATCCCAACAGTAATGCAAAAATCTTTGAAAATTTCAGAGATATATTTACCTCCATTGTCTGATCTTAGAATTTTTATATTTTCTCCTAACTGATTTTCAACTAGAGCTTTGAATTCTTTGAATTTTAATAATACTTCAATTGATTCCTTTTGTTTGAGGAAGTAGATCCAAGTTCTTCTAGAATAGTCATCAATAAAAATTACATAATAGAGGAACCCATTTAGGGAAGGTATAGACATAGGACCACATAGGTCAGTGTGAATAAGTTCAAGTATAGATTTTGATTTGTGAATGCTTTTAGGAAAGGACTCTTGGAGTTTTTACCTAGGGCACATCCTTTGCAAATGTCTAAGTGATTAGTTTTAAGACTAGGTAATCCTTTTACAATTTTCCCTATTGATGGCAATGCATGAAAATGAAGGTGGCCTAGTCTCCTATGCTAGATTTCGGTAGAATTTGAAGTTTCATGATTAGAGCTAAATTTTGTTGATTACAAAGTTTATATAAACTTTCTTCTCTAAATCCAATAGATATAGCTTTTTTGATGTTAGAGTTCTTTGGCCAAGATAGAGCTCTATCCTCTTGAAAGGTCATACTAAATCCTTGATCAACAAGACCAGAAATAGAGACCAAATTTCTTTGTATACCAAGTACTTATAAAACATTTTTAAGTTGGAGAGTAATACCTGAATTTAGATGAATTGAGCAAGACCCAATACCTTTAATTGGATGAGTAGAATTATCTCCAATAGTTACTTCTTCTAAGGAGTGTTCTGAAAAGCTTTCAAATTTGTCTCTAAAACCTGTTATATGCCAAGATGCTCCACTGTCTATTATCCAAGTGTTTTTGTTTGAGTTTAATTCACTTGAGAGGGCTAGATAAAATGCAAGGTTTTCTTCTTTTTCCTCTTTCTCTTCCTTGACTTCTGCTAGTGCTACTTGAATTCTTTTTCGTTCAGGTTAGAAGTTGTGAGAGTGAATCTTTGACTTATACTAGTGCTGCTTGAATTATTTTTCGTTCAGGGCAGAAGTTGTGAGTGACCAATTTTGTCACATTTGAAGCATTTTAATTTTGACCAATCTCGTTTCTTATAAGGTTTGTTAAATTCCTTTTTGTTACATTTGAATTTTCCTTTCTTGTTTGAATTTGCATGAAGAACTTGAATGTCTCCCTCTTGATTTATACTTAATCCTCTTGAAACTAATCTTTATTCTTCTTGGGTGTATTCATTTTTGAGTAATTCAAATTTAGGAAGCTTGGGTCGAGAGCTTAGACCTCGAATGAAGGTTTCCCAAGATAGTGGAAATCCTCTTAAGGCTATCATGCTAAGTTGTTTGTCATCAACTTGACTTCCAATTGTTGCAATTTGATCTTTTAACTCGAAGATTCTTAGAAATAGGACGTAATTACCTCCCCATTATTCATTTTTATGTATAGAAGATCTTGCTTTAAAGTTAGCAGTCTACTAGTATTATTGATTTCAAAAGTATTCTTAATAGTGGAAAACATATCAAATGCAGTTTTAAGATTGGATATAGAAGGGAGAATATGATCCTTCACGGAGTCTATAATAATTTTCATGGCCTTGTTGTGTCTTTTCCACGTTTTATTTGGATCCTTTTCAGGAATAGATTTGTATGTTTCTATGTACTCTTCCAATTCCAGTTCTCTTAATACTATCGTTACTCGAATTTACCATGATGAGAAATTTGATGCTCCCTCAAGTCTATCCTCTAGTCTTATGCGATTAACCATTTTGATTTTGAGGATAAAATTCTAATATTGAAATTTGAGATTTTAGTTTTAATTCTGAATAATAGAATTTCTTATTAGGATGGCTCTGATACCATGTAAATGTTAGGATCTCTAATAGAGATAAACTATTATAGCAGACTTGCACAAATACAAATTATCTTACTTGTATCTCAGACTGATGGTGATGTTCAAATGATGCAGATCTTCTTCTTTGAATAGCAGTCTGTGTGATGTTGTCTTCAAACTTGAACGCCAATGGAGGATTGGTGATCTTGATTATATTAACCTGCAGGGAGAGCAATCACTAGGACTGTTAATGTCGTGTATTGATATTGATCCCAATGACTACTCAGCATATTAAGGTGGAGGGTCATGTCCCCATAGAGACATGACTCTAGGTGGCCAAAGGCCACGTAGAGTCGTGCCTCTACGTGGGCATGCCTAATCATTAGTTTGCCATATTAACAAAAGTAATTGGTTTCCATGTAATATGTTTTCTTTGCGATCGGCGGCAGAACATATGAATACAAAGCCCCGATAATAATAGTCTTCACAAGACATGAGCCCGATAATTATGAAGTTATCTTGTGAACAATTATATATATATATAAAATCATATATGTGTGTGTGTGTGTGTGTATATATATATAGGTATATATATAAATATATATTTCACCAGTGAAGCAGAGTTAATATAAAACATGAATTCAAGTACTTAATATTACTTCAATTGATGCTATTCATCAACACTCCATAGCCTGCCACTTTAAATCATTGATGTCATCCTCTTCAAAAACTCAGCTCCAAACCTGCTACAAATGTGCAAAAAACCCACCTCCAGTCCGCTTCAAATTGATTGAAATCAGTTTCCAAGTTTTTGGAAGACTTTTCCCCTCTCAGCAAAATACAAGTGAAGAAACAAGAAATGAAACTGATTTGGGTCGTTTTTTGCCTTTAATTGCTGTTATAAAACTACGGCCGAGTTTTTAACTAAAACTCCATAAGTACTCAACAAGTTCTTGCCAAAAATTCTGCAAGTTTTTGGCGCCAGTAGAAGTCATAAAAATCGGCCAAGCTAGAAAACTCGGCCAGTTTTTGCAAGTGGGAGAGTTCTCTGCCAGTAGTCTATCTATGGTGTAACATACTCGTTTGTAATGTTTGTATCAAGGGCAATTGTACTATTTTGTGCATTTTGGAATTTCACAATTGTTGATAAAATGGTTTCAAATATTCTTGCACCATATCTGAGAACCTTCACCTTTCCAATACTGTTTATTTCCATCAATTTCTTTTTTGTTCCTAGGTACCTTTTACTGATATGCTGCATTGGACTTTGGTAAAAGCCATTTGTTTCCCCCAATAGTTTTTTTTCCCATGAGGTAAAACAAACACCTGCATATCACTGGACAGAGTAGTTGATTTCCTGAACCCAGGTAATTGCAAGTTCAAGAACACAATTAAAGAATGTTGCCCTTGCTACATAAAATGGTGATTCTGATTTAGGGAGAGCGTTAGCAGGTAGAAGATTGGTCAATATGTTGTTGTCAACAGGACTGTATTTATCCACAATCAAGCCTATACTTTTTCTTGACCAAGACCCATGGATTTGTGCTACATATGAACCTGTTGTAGGCATATGACTTCTTGGTAAAGCACATGCTGACATGGAATATAAGTCCCTTCCAGCTTATATATGCCCAGCTAATTGTGAGGAGGCAACAAGTATTGATGAAGTTGATGCAAGTTTCGCACAGCTACACCAGGTGATTTTTCATCCATATTGAGATTAGATACATCCGCTTTTGGTTATTCCTTCTTTGAGGCTGCCAATCTCACAACTACTTTCTTACACCCGAAGAAGAAATTCCTTGCTTTGCTTTCATTGACTTTAAGAATCGAAGTTAATGATCTGTAAACATCGTTCTTCATGATATCTTCTTTAAGGAGTCTCGAAGAACTGAGCGGTGCAATATATGTGATGCATCTAACTTACTGATATTTTTACCATTATGAATAGTAATAATCACTTTGTCTATCAGTTCTGAAGCTTCATAAGTGCCTCTTGCCAAGCTATTATCTTCTGATTTTCATGTTGCACACTGTAACAAAGTCGTCCTGTCCATCAAAATTTCTTCTAGAACTGCCTACACATTATTATCCTTTTCAGAAAAAGTACACAGTAATTTAACTAATCTTTCTGTTGAAGCACAATTTTTAATGCATTTCCAATCAATGTTCACTACACTTATGCAGCTCCAGTTTTATTTGATTCAATCAAGAGGAGGAGGTGCATTTCAGAACAAAACCGCAGATCTTTCATTTTAATGATCTTTAAGGCATTTTCCTTTGCACTCTTTGATCCTTGCGAACCTTTAACCTGGTACATAAGCTTACCAGCTACACCATTGCACAGAATTTCCTAGAAAGCCTCGGCATCCCTCAGTGACCTTCATCCAATTTCACCTCTCTGCTTTGTATTAATATTGATTTGAAAACTCTACCTGCAGTTTAGATGCAGTTCTGTCTCTACATTTGCAATGCTGTCATTTAGAATCGCTTCAATCAGAAGTGCAAAGTTGGCACATGTTTTCGCATTCTTAAAGTCTGATGAATACATGAGCTTGTAGACTTGCAAAGTTACGAGAATCGCTTCAATCAGAAGTGCAAAGTTGGCACATGTTTTCTCATTCTTAAAGTCTGATGAATACATGAGCTTGTAGACTTGCAAATTTACCACATTCGACTCTTTCCCCCAGCTACCAAGCAATGCATATGCTTAGTTGGTAAAATGCAACTCGTTTCTTTTTGTTGCACCTGCATTTGTAGCGATATTTTGGCATGAATTGATCATTTCTTCTTCTTGAAGTGCCACAAATGTAATTGGCTGAAGATAATCATTTACAGCTTCAGCTATATGTAAAATTTTGCATGCCTCCAAGCATAAAAATTGCTTTACATGAAGAAGTTTTGCACTAGCATATGATTCAGGGATATTTGTCTGATCTTGTATGAGTGGGATAAGAAGAGAAACTACAAGAGTTACACCAGAACAAACAATAGCAGGTAGTTCAAAGCTGCAAGGTAAATCCAGGATTGTGTAATTTTTACTCTTCAGTAACCCAGTAACACAACCGTGAGGCTCTACCTTTAATCTGAAATCTTCACCTGGATCCCACATCTTGTGATTATTCAACCTTGATATGATTTGCATTCCATACTCAACTGTCTCCATTAATTGACTTTTCCAATCTTCCTCATGAATGTTAAGCCTCTTGCCAAGCTAATGTATTGTAATTAGTAGACAAATTAAAATCAGGATTTTTTTCATACCTTCCAACTCTGTCTTCATAAGAGCCATTGGTTTCATAGACTTAGCTAGATTGATCTGAATTTGTACCCAAGGTTGATGTTATGAAATTCCCATCATTCGCACTTACAGATCCTTTAATAAAATCATTTTGTAACTTGGCTCTGTATTCCTTTTGAATAAGGCATTTTCTTGTACCTTAGGCTCTTTTTCAATTTCATGTAATTCTATTTTTTATTAATAGTCTTATCATAATTGCTTTTTGTTGAAGTTCTAAACCTTGTTGCCTAAAAGATTTCTTTTCACGGTCCTCGTTAGCAACCTTTGTTTAACATGAGTTACATCAACTTAGCTTCCTTGGCCTTTCTTAGCCTTTATCACATACTCCACTTACACACCCATTAGGAAGAGAAAAGGGTATACTTGGAAATCCCACACTAAAGCCCTTCCATGCTTAATGTATGTCCCTCCAAGGTATTTATTGAGCACACAAAACTCATCAATTATGCACAAACAACTTGTAGGTATATGTATTCAAGTAGGGCACTTGGATTGGGGTATCATAAATGCATAAAAGATTAAGAAATCAACATTCTCAAACTATAAGAAGTACTCGATAAAGTGAAAATCCAAGTTTACACATTTAGGAATAAATAAGACATAAAATTATTCTATATGGTAAAATATGAATATTTAGAAAATAACATGACTCGCCATTGGGATCTTAATTGCTCATGGTCAAGCCATCTAGCTATAGTAGTTCAACACATTGGCATTTGTTATGTTACTGTGTAAATTGAAATGGGTAAGGTTTCTTGATATATCTTTTGCATCCTACTAGAAACCTATGTATACTTACACACATGATATGTACATCAAATCTCATTGAGAAATATATAGTAGAAGCATATTCAAGGCATTTACACTATTCATTCCCAAAAACAACATCAACTCATGTGCACGAAGATTACACCTCAACACCATATGTAATACAAGATATGATACATTGTGATTAAACCACATCAACTACACTAATATATTTCACAATATCAATTTAAACATTTTTTGTAAAAATGCCTTTTTGTGTTCAAAAATGATTTTAACATTCAAAATGAACCACTTCAAAATATAAACAATCATTCAAGTCTATGTTTTCTTAACACTAGCTATCCATTTAACATCACATTAGGTCCAAAATATCATTTAAATTCTCATTTTAGTGACAATACAAAATGAGGATTATTAGTAGTAGAGAATTGCAATAATTCAAATTAAATCGACAAGGATCAATTCACATCAATGACACTGTTTTTTATCTGTTCAATTACCAATAATCCACACCTAATAAGGTTAGCACTATCATTACTTTAGTCATTTTGAACTTATTGAATCATTGCATATGTACTTATGACAAAATTAACAAGATCAAGCAAAACCAAAAATATGATAGAGCATTCATAAGCCTTATATCTATGGTCAAAACATCACTAACCTAATCATTTAGAAGTTACCTTGAAAATCAATGTCAAATACAAACATGTTTATTTATGAAATTCATTCTCAAATAATGTAATATCATTGGCATCATCCTCATATCAATTAGAAGAACAATTTGAACATTTAACTCTATTAAGGTTGTAGCTTCAGTCGGATTGATTTTACCATGAGATGCATTGTTGATGGTAAATTATTATTTATAAAAATATCTTTTATATATAATATATATGGTTATTTATATTACTATTATACTAATATGTTAAGTAGTGATGATTAACCTGTAGACACATGTCTCTTCATGAGACATGTCTCCTCCTTTCATATTTATAAGCCTTCATTTGCATTTGGAACACAATCAATACAATGGCAATTGCTAGTACATTTGCAGCGATCCTAGAAATTAACATGGTATTAGAGCCAATGCAAATGTAAGAAATCTTGTCTAATATATGAGTTTCCTAACTATCAAATGGAGAATGAAGGGAGTTTATCAATAATAAAAATAATTTTCTGCATGTCTACCTATATATCTCATAATAGTTTATTGATGGTTCAAACACGTGTCGTAGCTTCAAGTTCCTCTATTACATATAATTGAAAAATCGCAGAACTGTTATACTTCCATGTTGAAGCTATTCTAAGACCTCACGTCGAAGGAGGAAAAGGGTACAAGCCTTTGAGTTGCTGATAAAGGCCTGACACCATCAGAAATACTATCAGGGGTCTTATGTTATCAGGCTTGAGTCTTGGCATACCTATTTATTTTGGAAAGGCCAACCAAGTATTAATGGCAATTGCACTATTCATGTGAAAGTTCGTGGGTCACCATGAAAGAGTTTGCATAAAGCCAAAGCAATCAGGATCCATCATTGTAACGACAACATATCATTGCACAAAAGCGCATAAGTCTCACTATCATGACACCAGAAAGACAGAGACATGATGAATATACTAAATTAGTAAAGGAATGCAGACAAAGAGTTAAAGAATTTAGTGCGGGCAATCCAAACAAGCACCTGTACAATGGCACACAAACCATAGACATTCTATAAGTTGCTTAGGATGTGGAACATCACGTTAGAAGGAGATGAGAAAAAGAACTTGGAGAATTAATAGGAAAGGTATTGCCTAAACTTGGAAGAGCATTACGAATCAGCAAAGAAAAGTATTATTATAACATGAAATATAATAGACTTGGATACATGTAAAAATAATGGTAATTGAGAAAAATCAGTATATGAATTTAGAAGGGATCTGGTTCGAATTCTCTATAGCAATAAGATGATAAATGAGATGAGCCATCAACAACAGCGGAATATTCATATACCACGTCAGCAATATGGGATTCCAAAGAAAGTGGCATTAATATGGATGTGCCACCTGATAAGTACTATTGTTACTACTAAACAAAATGGATCTTTGACCTATTAATGCATAGTGCAGAATACATTTGTTTAGCAGTTTCATATTCCACACAAGGACCCACCACTAGTGCCAGCAACATATTAGATAGGAGAATGGAAATATTGTGGAGTATTGCAGACCATGGAAGGACATGGAGTGTGATGACAAAGGTGGGATTGAATTGCAGGACAACAACAAATCAATAGGAATCAGTAAGTTCATACACTAGAAATGAGATGGGTCACCGAACTATAACAACTTTTTGTCATGTGATTTTGCACACTCTAAAGATGGGAACAATAAATATTAAGCATTACCTCAATATGTTATATCTCAATCTCTAAGTTAAATTAACACAATTTATAAGTTGGTCGAGACATTGATGATTTATATCAACTAGCACGAAGAAAGACTAAATATGATAAATTAAGGGAGCAGTATATAAGGAAGAAGTGTGCAACGAATAAGATATTCAAAAAAATCAAGTCGTGCATATATATATCTTGAGTTTAAATTCTGAAGTATATCTATGTATGGTGATTAAAAAGAAAATGAGAATGAGTAGTGAGCAAATGTTAGGAGAAATAAGACCATGACATACATATAGAAAGGTCTTACATCGTGAAGGATGTAATCAATTTATTTGTTCCAAAATGTTGGGATAAGTATTTTTTATTATTATATCTTGAGAATTACCTTTATTTACTTCTTGTAGTCTTTCTCTTATCTCTATACATACTATAAAAGCTACGTGCCTTGATCTTTCCTTAGAGGATATTATTATAGGAAGAGAAAGATTGGAATTCAGAGGGAGATTGACATTTGAGGCAACCTTAAAAGAGAGGGAACATATAGAGGATATGATTCAGTCAACCTTTAGTGATCTTGATCATATTAATTCAGAGGGAGTAAACCACGTTGTGATAGATTCACTAATAATATAAATTTGGAATACACAGATTGCAAGATGTGTGTAATATAGGTTTAATCAAAAGATCAAACAATACCTTTGTATGAACAAATGAAATTTGAGTTGTGAGACGTTGATGAAGCTTTTAAGAATTCGTTTGAACCATCTGCAAGTCTCTCTTTGATGAATGAAACTCGACGTATGAGTTGTAAATTCATACATGTGGCACAATCATACTCAATCAAGATATTGGCATATTGTGAACAAGTTTCAGAAAATGGAAGAACATATTCACTTCTATTGTTAAGCTAAATGAATGTTTGGACCTTCAATGGACAAAGAGAGCAAGTTGGAACCTAGAAAGGAGTTGTCATATTTGATACAAAATTGTTCATCAATATAAGAATGAGTGAAAATTTTACATTCTAGGGGGAATAACAGTCAATGTTCCATTCCCACTTGAACCTTATTTAGAGAGGAGATGTTCTATTCTCAAATACTCTAAAAAGACAAATTATGAATCTTCATGTGCAGATAAGTATTCTTATCATTTACATTTATCTACTCTTTGTAGTCTCTCTCTTATTTGTAATTCTATACATACTATAAGGGTTATTTGCCTTGATCTTTTCCTTTATGTTTGAGAATATTCTTACAAGAAAAGAAGGTTGGTACTTCACATATGCTACCTAATATTGTGCAAACTCAATCTAATGTTAGTAGCTCCAAAGACCCTAATGATCAAGATGGATAAAATGAGGCTCTTGAAGCAAACATCTTTGATGATTGAGATTATGAGATTCTTCTACATTAAGAGGGATATGACACTTCTTCCAAAGCAATGCAGGAGCTTAGAAGATTGATACTCAAAGGGAGTCTAGAAATACATGTGTGACTACATGATTTTGATGGGCCTACTCCTATGTATATCACGAGAAAGTGATGACTTATCACCAGAAAATTAGATATTAGATTCAGAGTTAGTCTAACAAGAATCCTTGGGGAAGAGAGCCTCTAAGGGAGTAACTATTGGACCTAACTTCCCAGGATCATTGTTCAAAGGGAGAATTTTTTGAGGTGCAATTCTTTGTGAATGATATCTTCTCCATGAGTAGAAGTTCTAAGTGAAACTCCTTGTAATGCATTCTTTTCTATGAGAGAAAATTAAAGTGAAAGCCTTTGTACCACCCTCTAATTGGGTTCATGGTGGTTACTATTTCACATATGATATGTAATGAAAGGTGACGATGTTTCATTGACATATATAAACAGAAGTTAACCATTATAAGGTGACGATCTTATGAATGGTAGACCTGTTATCATGATAGACTTCATTAAGTTGTCCCAGAGTGCTGGAAGTCATGAACAAACGTATCAACCAGAAGGTAAGGTAATCATTGTAAGGTGATGACCTTATCAATAGTTTGACCTAACTCCTAGATACACTACATTAACTTGTAGCACCTAAATGTGTTGGATGTCTAGGAGCAAGTATGGTTCTTTGGGCCAAATTTTGCCGGACACCATGATAACCAACTCATCATGGTTTTTTGGGTCGGATTTCGCCAGACACCATGATAACCAACTTGTTATGGTTCTTAGGTCCAGATCTTGCCAAACACCATGACATAGTTACTATTATAGACCGCACTTAAGGTGGTGTTTAAGCTATATTAAAGTTATGGAAATTGTTTCAATTAGGTGTTATGAGAGGTGTGAAATTTAACCTCATAATGAATTGAATATCATACTGAGATGATATTTCTTCATATACTTGAGAGCATAATGTGTTCTACAAATCCTTCCTAGCTAAGAGGGAGTGTTAAGGTTGTAGCTTCAGTCGAATTGATTTTACCATGAGATACATTGTCGATGGTAAATCATCATTTAGATAAATATCTTATATATAATATATATGTAATATAATATATATAATATATATGTAATATAATATATACTATATATATTACTATTATATTAATATGTTAACTAGTGATGATTAACCCGTAGAGACACGTCTCCTCCTCAAATAATTATAAGCCTTCATTTGCATTTGGAACACAATCAATACAATGGCAATTGTTAGTACATTTGCACCAATCCTAGAAATTAACAAATTCAATCTACTAGTAGTAGATGGAACCTTTGTATCTATATTTAACTCAATCATTAGTCAACATCTAATAAAATGCTACAAGGTAATTTAAGTAATTGCATACTTACACCTAGAGTTATAACTTACTTGATTCACACATTGAATCACATAAAGCTCTAATTATGATCATACCTTCATGAATACAACCAAGAGTTAGATTATCATTAACAAAATTGCATATTAGGGTTAAGCGCAATTTACTTCTAGTTAATACCACTTATGAACCCACCCCTACTATAAGTTGCAAGTCAAAGGGGTTATCAAGCATGATATCATTGATGAATGGAAGGGTAACACTTTAAGCATTGGAAGATTCACTTACCAAGATTAGAACTATTTAACATGAGAATAATGATGCAAGGAGAGTGAGGCAAAGGGTTCAACATGTTTGGGCCTTACTAAGGATAAGGACAAGAAAAAACAAGGTGATGATTGGTGCCATTACCATTGCTTTTGTTACCAAAGTGATGTTGAATATCACCTGTAATGGTCTTTGGTTGTTTAGAACTTTAGACTACATCAGGTTCCATGCAAATCAAAGACTAATTAAGACGTGTAGTGTCTTAGCACACACAACATGACAATTGACATTTTGAATGAACACAAGCATCTCTTCCATACAAAGTGTTGGGCTAACAAACAACCAATGCATGTCATCTTGTTGTTCATAGTGAAAAGAACATCCTTGTGTAAGATTTAATCAAGTGCTTAGTTCTTTCCACTTAAGTACATGCAAGAGTCAAGATCATGCTTTTTTGGGATGGTTGTAACAAGGGAAAGATATTTAGTTTAAACACCAATTTTCTGTTGAAGATGGTAGCTGTGATAGAGATCTTTATCTCTGGAAATATGAACGTTATTACTGTTATTGTTATGTTCAGCTGAAAAAGACACTTAAGTTTTAATTTGTAATATTAAATGTAAATGATATGTGTCATTCTCATGCATTGAGGCATGAATATTTGAAGAGTCATAATTAATTATAGGAGTTGTAGGAATCTCAAGAGACTTTCGGTTATAATATGAAGAGTCTTTTCTATTGTTATATATTCACATCAAGCAAAGGACATTGTACACTTGAACTTTTTTTTATCAATAAAGATATATTTTGTTGTGTGGTTGGGTTTTTCCCTTCATTCTCGAAGGGTTTTCCCAGGATATTTCTGGTGTTCTTTGTTTCAGTTTTCCTCTTTTTATTTTCTGGTTATTATCTTTGATTTCTGGGCTATAGTTTCAATATGGTATCAGAGCTTGATTAGATAACCACAATTATAAGAGCTTCTCTTATTCTTTCTATTCATTTGGCTCTGATTATTTGTGTCCATATCTCTTTATTATTAGATGCATGTCTTGCATTATCTGCCCTCGCATCACTTGTCATCATGTTATATATTTTTAGGGTCTGCATTTGCATGGGTAGATAGTAGCTTTCTTGTTTAAATTCTTTTGGATTTTTTTTTAAAGCAAAAGCATCATTTATTTAGTTTTACTTGCTTTATGATCATTTGGATTATCACAATATGTTTGGTTTATGCTTCAGGGTTTTTGTGATTAGTGGTGTTGAGCTGGCACGATTTGCCCACATTGAAACTCTTCACCACTCTCTTCTCTTCATGAGTAATTTCAGTCTCTGTTACCACCTGTAGAGGGATCTTTGTCTTCTTTGTCTATGTCTCCATCACCTTTGAGAGAAGTGGATTTTTTGAATGATCTTATGCTAACCTTTGCCGTAATTCCTATAGAGTCTTTTTATGTTTCTATGAGCAATTTTGCACCGTAGTTGCTTGTTTTTCGGTTTTGTTATTTGGTGTCTTTTCTCCTATTTTTTTCTTTGTCGAGGAATTCAAATCTTCGATATTAAAGTAATGCTCTTGAATCTTACAAGGTGAGCGCTCTGAAGTATTTACGACATCATCAATTAAATATTTAGTGAGATGTTGCATCATGTGTATATCTTTTCTTGCCAGTGATATTAAATTTGGAGTCTAATCATTTTTTTTGCATCTTGTTTTTAAATAACCGCTATTTCTGGAGGTGTCATAATAATCTTGCCATGTTGTCACCGTCCATTATGATCCACGGTGGTTCTCTCATTTACTTCTCTATTTTTTATGTTAAGTCATTTTGGTTGGTCAGAGCTCTTTCTAATTTCTGGGCAAATTTTTATTGACGGAGAGGAAGCTCGGAATTTTATGTTGAGCGTTGAGCTCAAGGCAAGCATTCGATCTGATTTTCTCACCATGAATAGAGAGTAATGAGAAACTTATCATTATCGCCATTATTATTGTTTGAATGGCTTCAGAAGCAGAATTGTGCAAGAGTGAAAATGGGGGCCAACATCTGTTATTGGCCAAAGAGAGCGGCGAAAATAAACCCGTCTGTGATCACCTCATAATAATGGTGAATGGCATTGGTGGAAGACAGTTGGAAGTTCACCGTAGATCAATTCATTAAGAAGCTTCCTGACAAAGTAGTGAACGAAATGCATCAAGATTGACCTTGGACGGGATTGATGTGATGGGGGAGCAGTTAGCTGATGAGTAGCAAGATATTCCATTGGGCGACTATATGAGCCACCCTCAAGGAATAAGATTACAGTGGAGCACAAGGAGTTAACAAATGGGAACATGTTCCAATATGATAAGGAACAATCAAGGGGTATGATTGCTGGGTTGGAACCAGTCAGCTTTATAACTGTTGCCACACCTCACTTGGGCTCTAAAAGAAAAAAAAAACAGATAAACAAGTCACAGGTAAATATCCAGCAAGTTGCTATGGAGAAAAATTCGAAAGAGATAAGTGTTCATTTTACTAGGAATAGTGCATAACATTTTAGAGTTGATATTGTAAGTCATTAATATTTATTAATCTCTTGTGCGTGGTTGCATGGCACATTCTAATTTATAAGAGAGTTTTTGGCTGAAAAACGTTTTTTTTCAGAATGGTGTCTATCATTCTTCTTTTGCTGGAGTTATACAGGTTGTCTAATGTATTCTTTGGCTAGAGAATTATGATATTCACGCTGGTTGATCAAATTCCTGTAGTCTTCATCCTTATATATTGGATGTGTTCATTTGATATACCTTCAGGCAGACAGATATATTTCATGGGCAGAGCTGTTTGAGAATTTATAGTACTGAGCTGTATTGTAGTCTGCACATGGGATAATTACATGAGCATTCAAAATTGGAATATTGAGCAATAGCATAGTATCTTGCCATTTTATGTTGTCATAATGTATATATTTTTTTTATGATAAATTGATTTTATTATTCTCTCTTGGTTACTTGCAGGATGTAACAAGATAAGGAATATAGCTCCAAAGGGAGATGTTGAGCTTGAGAGAGAGATTTTAGCTTCAAAAGGAGGCTTCATAATTAAGAGGGAGCACTTATGGAATCCCCATCACTCTCATAGATGCTTGTGATGCTTGTGTTATTTATGAAATTTGAGACTTAAATGGAATCAAGTCTTAGTTTGTTATTTTTATGTGTGTGAATAAATGAGATTGTAAGTTCAGCTATGATAACTCTTTCACTATGCGATAGTGAACATCATGTTGAGAAAGTCCATAATGTCATCACGTTGAGAGATTCTGTGATGGGAGTTGGATGTCATGTTGAGAGATTCCATGATAGTTCACGTTGAGAGAGTCTGTGAATAAAAGGCTTAGCTATGAGTCTAAGAAATCTTTTCATGTTGAGTGATTCCATGAATGTGATTAATTGTTACAAGTTTTCATGTTGAGAGATTCCATGAATGTGATTAATTGTTACAAGGTTTCATGTTGAGCGATTCAATGAATATGATTGATTGTTATAGTTTTTCATGAATCTAATAGGATATATGGGATAAAATTTCATCATTAACATTTTGGTTGTAGTCTTGTGTGATTGTTCAGCTAAAGATCTCTTTTTGGCTAAGAGGGAATGTTGAAGATGGTAGTTGTGATAGAGATCTTTATCTCTAAAAATATGAACGTTATTACTGTTATTGTTATGTTCAGCTGAAAAAGACACTTAAGTTTTAATTTGTAATATTAAATGTAAATGACATGTGTCATTCTCATGCATTGAGGCATGAATATTCGAAGAGTCATAATTAATTATAGGAGTTATAGGAATCTCAAGAGACCTCCGGTTATAATGTGAAGAGTCTTTTCTATTGTTATATATTCACATCAAGTAAAGGACATTGTACACTTGAACTTTTATTATCAATAAAGATATATTTTGTTGTGTGGCTGGGTTTTTCCCTTCATTCTCGAAGGGTTTTCCTAGGATATTTCTAGTGTTCTTTGTTTCAGTTTTCCTCTTTTTATTTGCTGATTATTATCTTTGATTTCTGGGCTATAGTTTCAACATTTTCTTCATGTTGTCAAACCCATGTAGGACCCAATCACCTATAGCATTGCATTGCTAGAAGTTTGCCACATTCTACTTGGAAGGCCATATGTGTGCACGACAGAAATGGATTGCACAGGCGAATGATTTCTACTTCAATCTTCACAAGTAGTCTTCTTATTTTCCAAACAATGCTTCAAGTTCATTTCATACGTGCAAAAGTTTGTGTTTCTTATGGGTAGTCTACAAGCATCTGTCCAAGAAATCAGAATTGCTGATATCTTTGCAAAGGTCTTCCTACATGCTATGCAGTACAACATCAAATTGATTTGATCAATGGATGCCTTTGTAGGAAATGATAATATTGAGCAAGGAACGAGAAACAATCCAAGTAAGTTAAGTGTGAAACAATGTTACCATAAGATAAGCAAAATCCAAGAGCATACACCAAGATGGTTCGACAATGGAGACAAGGATTTATAAGGGGAAAGCAAAGAAAACCCCTTGTGAGTATTATGAATGAAGGCGAATGCCTAAAGAAGAGAGAGAGAGAGAGTGTGTGTTGGAGCAAAATAGCTCAATACAATAACATCAAAGTGATAAGAGTGAAGTAGCAAGAAGGAGGAGCATCTCTTATATAAAGATGAGAAAGGAGTTGCATTTGTAACTTCCATTTCTATGAATGCCACATTCATAATAGGTGTGTGCAAAGTGTCACAATCCTCTTAAGGAGGATAAACTAAATAAAGGAATAAAAAAGAGTTGTCCTTACATGTGGAATAAAGGACAAACAATGACATGTCCTCCACATGTGTACAATAGGACAAACTACATTTAGGGATCCTTGGAATATCCCAATTAATACATCCAAGGAAAGATTGACCTTTCTAACAGCCTTCTTCCAAACATCTCTTTGCACTAGAAATCTATTTGGGAGAATGAAGAAGTTTGGTGCTAAATTTAGGAGCTAATTAATCAAGGCAAGATTAGACATAGCTCTCATCCATGTGACAACATGATAGTTCTTGTGCCAATGAGGGATGGAACATGACACCTTTATATTGATTATTGTGTAATTGATAAGATTGTGATGAAGAATGAATAACCTTTGTTGCACATTGATGACCTTTTTGACTAGCTCGATGGTGCACGATGAGTATTGACCTCTAGTCAATATAGCATTAGATGCTAGTTCATTTTGAAGACATCTGGGAAACAACATTCAAAACCAAGGAGGAACTGTATAATCGGATATTTATGCCTATTAACTTGACCAATGTGCAAATGATATTTATGTGGTTGACAAATGACATCTTCTGAACTTTCACAAGTTACTATCATTCCTATCATTGTCTACTTGGATGTCATTTTCGTCTTCAACAAGACATTAATGGGATATATGTTGTGCTTCTTTGCATGTGCTAGACAATATATGCTAATACAATTTAAAAGCCAACTTTAGCAAGTATTACCATTGAAATTGAGCAAATTAATTAGCCAGACTATATTATTGGTCAACAAGCATTGTGCAGTTTTATGGAAAATCTAGGTGATTCAAGATTGGTCTACCTCACATTTGATCAGCAAAATACACAACTTTCTTGGACTGATTAACTTCCACCATAATTTTGTCCTTGACATCTTACACATTGCTTGGTCACGTGGCCAAATTATGAAAGCCAAGGCAACATCTTTTTGGATACCTACACAACAATGCACCTTTGAGGAACTCGAGCAACATCTTTGCAAAACACTTGTTTTGATAATGCTTGGCATTGTGCACCCCTTTGACATCCAAACTACTACATTTTACGATGGATTCAATGCTATACTCAACAACGTGGGCATCTATCTACATATCATTCAAAGACATTTAATGATGGTTTTGCATTATATAACATATGAAAAGGAATTGCATGCAATTTTACAAGATATTAAGTAGTGGCCTCACTACTTTCTTGGCAAGGAGATAGTCATTCAATTGATCATGAGCTACTTTAATTTCTGCACATAGAGTATGCTTGGGAGTGCACATCACATGAAATGGCATACTTGTTGTTCCATTTGGTGATCATGTACAAGAAGGGGGAAAACAATTAACACATTGCCTCGACTGATTTCATGAAATGGCATGCTTGTTGTTCCATTTGGTGATCATGTGCAAGAAGGGGGAAAACAATTAGGTAACACATTGCCTCGACTGATTTCCAGTTCACAATATCATCACATTTTTGGACTTGCATAGCTGCAATTTTGCCAATTGATAGGACTTGTACTTAGTAAAGTTACACTTTGGATAGGACTATGTTGTGAATGTATGAGGTAAATAGGTTGGTGATTTTTGTTTAAGAGGCTTCCTTTTCAAACTCAAACATCTCCATGTTCTAGAAAGCACACCCTGTCAACGAATCTGGAGGCATAGTATGACAAGACAGCTAAACACTAGCATTACCATGACTTTGGTAGCACTACAAAAGAATTATTGGCCTCACATGGATGTAGACATTGAGTGTCGTATCAAGTCTTGTACTCCTTGTTGCATTAGCCAAGCCCACAAACATGAAACTTAGGCTTTACACACCTCCAGCAATTCCATAAAGGCCTTGGGAATCTATAAGTATAGATTTCATGAGTGAACTGCCTATAACAAAGCCCTAAATTGATTGTTTGTTCTAGTGGATAGATTTTTTTTACTTGGCAATCATGGTTGCTTACAAGAAGAGCATCATTGGACAAAGACTTTGTATCTCTTATTTAATCATGGTTGGGTGTATTTAGGGTTATTTATATCAATTGTGCCTAATTGTAACCCAGGATCTATCAACACTTTTTGGATATCCTTGTGAGAGACGGATACACAACCAGATCAGTCTGCAAACTGTCAAGTTTCATATGTAGATAAATGACCAGATGAAGGTGTTCAGTTGCACACATTTAAAATTACATGCAATTATTCATTTGGGATGACAGCCTACCATACATTCAATATGCCTTCAGCAGAGCTTTTCACAATTCTATGGGGCATATCCCTTGACAAACATGTCTTACATTCCACCCTATAGAACCCTTAGACATATGGTTTTGCACACCACCTCATGCAAAGTTGTGCACACAAGAACAATTGGATAAAGTGGAAAAGTTTTTGCAACACATAACAAGTGTTTGTCAAAATGTCCAGTTAATTCTCTTGTGCCAACAATAGAAGTACAAAGAGCACCATGACATGTCTATCCCTTGCAAGGTTGATGACAAAGTTTCATTGCATCTTTAGAAGGAATAGTTCAAGGGTCCACACCAAAAGATCAAGATGTTCATTACACTATTGATGGGAATATTTATGTTCTCTATCTCTTAAAATTGTAAAGTTTCTGCAAATTCTGCTTGTAAATCAAACTGATGTATAACCTATATAGTGCTGGAGATGGTCTTGATCAATTGCAAATGAATATTAGTCCTTCTTGCTGATATAATAATTCTGCAATAAAATATATTCTGCTACTAACTCGAATGAGGCAGAGAATGCTAATTAACAAACTTCTTTGTACTTGTGTGTTCATTATCCACATTTCTATCTCATATATATAAGGTAACCAAAAGGCATGTCCCTTGAAGGGACATGACCGACCCTATCTAGGTCGGCCCTATAATATAACACCCATAATTGGCGCTCAATGAAGAATATGATTTATAAAGACATTAACTAACTTTAGTTAAGGTTATCCTTAAAAACCAGTATCCCTAAAGAGACGCCAATAATGCCTACAAAGGAAGATATATATATATATATTTAATGCTAAATCAGATTTGTGTAATCTATACAATCAGATCCGCGTGATAATTGAAGTTACAGTTTTAACACTTCCTATTAACTTGATAATCATACTAAGAGATAACATATCTAGCATCATCAATTACGATGAATAAGCATAAATGATACTCTATATCTATTTGAATCTTCTTAGCATGTGGTATCATTGAACACATGATACTATGTCATATTACTATCCTGTCATATGACATATACTAGTGATATAACAATATTGCAAAGAATTAAATTTACAAGACAAAATTCAGAGAATAAACATGATCCTCAGTTAAGATCTACTAGAACACAGAATAAACTCCGGAGAATAATAAAATTCTTCGTTTATCCAAATTTTGACTCATAGGCATAACAATGTCTACATCACAATGTGATCTTGAATTCATCTAGATTTGACAGTAGATCTCTACTGTTTAGCACATTATCTAAGAGATTGTCATCTCTCATAATGTCTTTTATCCAAGTATTCATTATCTCAGAGATCGTCACCTCTTAGATAATGAATACAAATTGTGGAGCACATAACAACCAATAGCCTAACAATAATAAAAAAATTTAATAATAATTTAAAGAATACAAATGAATTACAATTCAACCATACCAAGTGTTTTCCTGAAGTGATCTATCTTCACTCAAGAGAGGTTTGGTAAGAATATCTGTTGTCTGATCTGCAATGCAAATGTGTTCTAATTTTACAGTATTCCTATCTACCATATCTCTTACATAATGGTAAGGAATTTCAATATGCTTGGACCTATCACGAAAAACTAGATTCACAAAAAGCTTGATGGAACTTTGATTATCATAATGAATAATAGTAGGATTCGTGGGTTGATCATATAATCCCACAAGTAACTTTCTAAGCCAAAATGCCCCCCGAAAGGCCATTGCTATGGCAATGTATTCAGCTTCTGTGGAACTCTATGCTACTAATACCTACTTTTTGCATATCCAAGATATCATTGCTGAGCCTAACTTAAAATAACATCTTGAAGTGCTTTTCCTATCAGTAACACTTCCAACCCAATCTGAGTCTGTGTACCCATGTAAGTCTAAGTCAACTCTCTAATACTAGAGCCCAAGGTTAAGAGTGTCTTGTAAGTATCTCATAATGTGTTTGACTGCAACTAGGTGGATCTCCTTTGGCTCACACATAAACTGACTTAAGGCATTAACAACATAGAAAATATCAGGTCTTGTATTTACCAGGTACATAAGAGGCCCAATAATTTCTCTGTAAAGAGTAGAATTTATGGTGGGTGATTCTGCAACTGCTTCCTTAAGTTTGTGTAGATTAGTCTCCATTAGAGAAGATATAGGTCTCTTTTGTAATCTTTCTATTCAGAAATGTTGTGTTCATATTTATCTGATGTACTTTCCATCCCTTCGATGCTGCAATAGCTTGGACTACTCTTGCAAAGGTGTATCTAGTAACTGGAGCAAAGGTTTCTTCATAATCAATTCCCTCCTTCTGAGAGAATCCTCTGGCTATGAATTTGACTTAATGCTACCATCAGCAGCATGCTTGATTTTAAATATCCATTTAGAAGAAACAACAGATTTTTCTTTCGAGCCTTGGAACAATTTTCCAAACATCATTCTCAATAAAGGATTGGTATTCTTCCGTCATAGCATCCTTCCAAATAGCATTTGAAATATGGATGGTTCTGATTTAGATAAATCACTCATTTTGGTTCTAGTTTGAGAGTACTAAATTTGACATAAAATCCATGATGTCACCCGTACTGGTATCCGGACATTAAGTCCACCAAGTACTAAATCAAACATCAAATCAATGATGTCACCCATGCTGGTATTCGGACATTATGTCCACCAAGTACTAAATGGGATGTCAAATCCATGATGTCACCCGTGCTAGTATCCGGACATTATGTCCACCAAGTACTAAATCGGATATCAAATCCATGATGTCACCTGCACTGGTATCCGAATATCAAATACATGATATTCACCAAGTACTCCGAGTACTAGTATCCGGACATTAAGTCCACCAAGTACTCCATTCTTGAGTTGAGAAGATTCAAACTGTGGATTGCCACTATCCACAAATCATAAAAATATAATCACATAGATGAATTTAGCCACATATGTATACAAACAATATAGTCTATGCTATATTCACATATCAAATAAATGATAATGCAAAATATCCAAATATCTCAATTATAGACTTAACTATATAAAAGACGTTAGACTTTGCTATAACATAGTCAATGTTCATAACAACCACAACCAATAATGTAGCCTAGGCTAAATATAGTCTTGACTAAATACATAGCCCATTTAAAATATATGTAAAAGAAATGCTTATACATATGAATCCCCAAAGGAGGAGTTTATAATGCAAAACTAGGTGAAAGTAGACCCATATATAAACTCCCTCTTAAGTTCGAGCATCTCTAAGGTGGATTCAATCCACGTATGCAAGTTTTCAATTTATCCAAGACTGTTATAAGTCAAACCAAATTGAAGTAACTGGGGTCTATGACACTTAATGTGATCTATTCCCTTAGTGAAGAGTTTACTAAGTTTAGGTTAACTACTTTTGGAAGGACTGCCTCTCAATGTGAACACTGTAAGGTCCCCTCCCGTTATCCAGGGATTTTTTTAGTGGCGATTAGTCGCCAATTGGCGAATATGTCCTGATCGGGCTATAGAAATTGGCGAAAAAAAACACCGTATACTAGTTGACCGGTTCGCCCAGATTTTATAAAATACTCATATAGTGGTCGGAACGTTCGCCACTATTATTACGTAATTTCAATTTGGTAGTCGGGTTCTTCGCCCATATTTCTCTTTAATGTTTACTCTTATTCGCCACGGAATTAATTGAGTGTCTCTTTCGATGATCATCATTCGCCAAATTCCCATTTTCCTATGTGAAATTTTTATTTGTCCTAGGACCCAATTTGCCATGCATCACACACAATGGAGTCCCAAATTCCTGCCCTATTCGCCCACTCGATTACTTGAAATTACACGGGCTTCACCAAATATTAGTTCTTATCATATGTAACGGTCGGCCCATTCGCCAAAATGAAAACAATTTATTTGTAGTTGTCTATTTAAGATATGAGTTTTATTATTGAAACATGCCGAAAGAAGGAGCCTTCTTCATAGTATTGCAATCAGTAGAGAACCGGAATGACTACGACTACGAATCCATAGTATTTTATTGCAGCCTTAATTTGATGGAGATGTCATAGTCAAATTTAAATAGGAAGAGGAGTAGGACTAATGAAGGTGGAGATGTCCAAGAGAGGCCAACGAAATGCAAAAATATATCTTCATACTTTGGCGGGGGTAGACGCAACAGTGTTGGTCAAAGTAAGGAAGGTACATCATCAGAGGAGCCTGTACAATCTCAACTGACACAAGAGTCCATTCAACAAATTGGGGAGCCTAATAAATCTGGTGACGGAGTTGCAAAACCTGATATCTCTAATGAAGATGACCTTGAAGAAGAATATCTAGTAAATAACCAGTACCAGGACGAATCAATCGACTTCAGTGATGATGATGGTGCAATTAACAGTAACAGTGACACTAAAGGGAGAGAAAAATCGAAAGAAAAAATTGATCGTCATTGGGAGATGGCCAAGAGATCTAAATTTGATTGGGCAGCAAAGTATCCATTCATTGAGCCCGTGGACAATCCAATTGTAGGTGAGCCACCAGTAGAATGCAGATGTGCAATTTGTAGTTGGAAGTATAAAAAGGAAAAGCGGTTGCAGCTTAAACTAGACACCATAGAGAAACATGTTGGTAAGATTTACGAAACCTCAACTGTAGATGGTAAGAAAACAAAAGTGGTAAGATATAAAACAAAGGAGCAATGTCAACATAAAAGGAATGCTGAAGAATATTATATGTTTCAAAAATTTCAGACGAAGCCTAGTGAAGTTAAAGGTTCTATTGATGCTATTTTTGCAAAAGCAAGTGAAGTAGAAGAACATGGAAAAGCTGTTCAATTAAGTAATGTTTTCTATATTTTGAGCAGAGGGCGTCCAATGACAGACTATCTAGAAATGAGTGGTTTTTTACACTTTCTGAAAGTTCCTAACTATCCTGTCAGTCATTGGTCGATAAACAGTGGATGAGAATGGGCAAGTTGTATTGCGCAGGTTGAAAGAGAGGATGTACAAAGAAAAATAAGAGTCAACCTTTATTGCATTGTCCTTAGACGAAGTTACGGCAATAGATAATACGTCATGGGTATGCATGCATGTTTATACTATACAGAATAATGTCCGCCAACCACATCTACTATCTATTGCTAAATTGAGAGACAATGCGACAGCAGAAACTGTATTTCAATTAGTAAAGAGCAATTTAATTGAATATGGAGCTATGGATGAATTGACAATAGCGAAGAAGTTGGTCTGTGTTGGAGCGGATGGAGCTTCAGTAATGCAAGGTCAAAGGAATGGTCTTTGCACAAAGATGCAGGCTTCTTGTTCACCATATGTTGTTGCCATTCACTGTATGGCCCATAGGATGAATCTTGCTTTTAGAGTTGTGAAGAAGTTTCCTTCAGTAAACAAGGTTGAAGATTTAGTAAGAGAGTTGTATGCATATTTTTTTCGAAGTCCCAAGCATTTTAGGGAATTTCAGCACTTTGCTGATGGAATTACCGATGGAAACAAGCTTCTAAAAGATGTTGATACCAGATGGATCTCTTTGGATGGACCAGCGCATCGAGTATTTTCCGAATATCAATCTTTGATTGGACTGATGTACGAAAATCGGGACAATGCAGAAAATCAAAGATGTGGCGACTTGCTTCGGAGGTTAAGCAATATAGAGACACTTTTGACTTTGGCATCTCTTCTTCCCATGCTAGAAGAAATGAGGTTAATTATGAAAAAAGCCCAGCAAAGAGCCATGTATATTGTAGAATATGCTCAGTTGCGTAAAATGTCATGCCGAGCCCTCGATGGTCTCTATCGTACTGACCTAAATTTATCCGATGAAAGATTTAATCACTGGCGGAAACTAATAGATTTGGACGATCCTGATAATTATTTAAAGATCATTGAAAATGGAGATTTATGTGTTTTTGTAAGGGGATTTCAGATATCAATGTACTACAGTGCCCCAAAGAAGCGAGCTACAAGAATTACAAGGGAAGAGTTTACCAAGATCGTCGAGTCTATAGCATCTACTGCAAGGGACATAGCGAAGAAGCGAGCTACAAGAGTTACAAGGGAAGAGTTTACCAAGATCGTTGAGTCTATAGCATCTACTGCAAGGGACATAGCCTATAGAGTTTTCTCTGAAATAATATCACGATTCCCGTATGATCAACTGCTTGAGGCCATGGCAATTGTGTTTCCTCAATATTGGTCCTTCAACAATAAGGAAGATTATCGTAGAAGGCTGTTGATTTTGATAAAGGAACTTTGCAAATCTATAGAATTCAATGGAGTGACTATCAACAGAATATTAGATATCAACAGAATATTAGATGAGGGTCTTCTTAGACAGCAATTAGGCACCTTTGCAAGGACCATGAAGCATCAATATCAATTAATGTGTAACCCACATGAAGAGGGCTCGGCAACAAAGCTTTGGACAGAACTAAAACAAAGCACATTGTTGCGTGAAGAAATTTCAGAGTACTTCAAGCTTGTTGATCTATGTCAAACCATGATATTGGGTTCAGTGGAGGATGAGAGAGTTTTCAGTGCTTTGGGCTTCCTAAAATCAAAGCTAAGAAACAAACTAGACAAGAATTTGGAATCATGCTTGAGGGTATACACATCTAGGTATAATGTCAATACTTTTCCTTTTCAAAAAGCATTGGAAATCTGGAAGAAAAGATGCAAAAGAAGAAGGGTGGGACTGGGCAACACCATTAACCAATCTCCTACAGCGACTCCAAGTGGGACAAGTACAGTTGGCAGTGGCACTGGCCATGGGATTGGGAGTGAACTTGAAGTTGAAGAAGACACAAACGAAAATGAAGAGAACAATGAAGCAACTGGATTACCAGAATTGGATGATGATGATGACATACAGATGAATTGGAAAAATTAGGAAATTTCTGCTAAATTAGCAGTGGCAACCAATAGGTATTTTTTGAACTTATTAACTACTATATGATATCCTATCATTCAATGTTCATTTTAGAAAAGCAAGAAATTAGAATGTATTATGTTTCATCATTAAAATTTGAGAACAAAGAGTATTATTACTGTAGAGTGTAGTGTATATCATGTTATCAATGATCATTCATATTTGAATTTGAAATTCCTGAATGAAATTTTGTTTTCTATTTTATTCATTTATTCAACATACATTGAATTGGAAAACATGAAAATTAGATAGAATCATAGATTCAATTCCACAATTAATAATTATTAATGGTTTTCATTTGCAATATTCAGCTAATATGGTACAATTCTTGTAAGCCAATGACCCTGAATTCCCTTTTATAGAAACAAGGGAGCAACAACAACTTCAGGTCGATTTGCCTAATGTGAAGTCTCAAAATCTAAATCAGTAAGACATCTACAAGTCTACAACATCTCTACAACTTTAGTTGTACATTTCTGCATTTGACAGGCCGGTTTAGTAAATTAGCAATTTTAGCATAGGCAACAACATCTGCAAGACTGCAACATTGATCCTGTTCAAAAAACAAAGTTCAAACTTGTTACTTTAAACTCAATTCTAGAGTCTAGACTGTAGTATGTAGGATAATATGAAAGATATTCATATATAGTAAAGATATAGAGATGATTGAAACTGAAAGTACTTTCACATACAGACTATAAGTTTCTATAGTATGCTCCATTCTTCTTCGGTTGGAAGGGCAAAATTTTTGATGTTATGGTAAATGACCTGCATTCTCATCAGCATTCCTTACTTGGAAGAGCGAGTTTCAAGCAATGTTCGTTCCACTAGTGCATGCAAATTTGCGAATGTTTTGATGCACTTTGCAATGCCTTCATGAGTTCTGTCCTGAGGAAGGTTGCCTAAATCAAAGGTTATTTGGTCCTCCAACTTTTGTTTGTAAACTTCTCTTCCAACGAAACCCATTGTTGAGAAATCAGGGCCAGGACTCGGTAAACCAAGAGATATCAATTTTGTTGTTTTATTGTTCATCTTGGCGAGCTTTGGCCCAAATAAAGCAAGAACTTCTTCTGGTTTTGTTAGTTTTTGACATTTATGAAATACAAAGATCGCCTTTATTATTGAACCAATGCGGTCTTGAATTCCCTTGCTTGCCAAATGCCTGTCAACAGTGCTGTTGATTTCTTCCATAATCCGCTTTGCAGTTTTCTGTCTCTGACCAAAACTTTTGTTTTCCTCAAGTTGCTCTTTCAGCTTCCCAAAAACATCTGTAAGAGCTTCGTAGAGTTCGAACCAATCACACAACCTATCAGTAGAAGTCTTTATTTTCCCCTAGAAGTAATTTTTTATTTGTTTTACTGTATTATTTACATGGTCATTCAAGCCGTTTTCATATTTTTTAATAGTATCATTTGCCTTCTTTAGGTCTTCTTTCATTTCTGAGTACTGGTGTTCACTATGTTTTCTTATTTGCTCTGCTTTATTTTCCCACCCTTTTGCTTTCTCTTCCCACTGTTTTGTTTTTACCCTCTCATTTTCCAATTCTTTATTTAACTTATTGTTTACATTTGCAGCATTCTCCAAGTTTTTGTATAACTTTGTTGAAGAGTCTTTTTCATCCTGGAGTTTTTTTCCCATTTTTTCCAAATTTTCCCTCAGAGTTTTCAGTTCTGCGTCCATTTGTTCTTACTGTTCAGTTGCTTCTTTAGAGCCAGAGGATGAATTTTTTATCCTTTTCTCTAATTCTTTGCACCTGTTTACTGCTGCTTTCTCACTTGCCTTTACATTTGCCAGGTCTGCCTTTAACTTATCTATTGTGCCCTGAAGCTTTCTTTTCTCTCTCTCCAACTTCATCACTGAACTGTAGACCACTTGGTTGGTCATTTTGGACACATTTATCTTGTCCACATTTTTAATTTTGGATAAATCCATTTGGAGGGTGCTAACTTGAAATTCAGATGGATCTAATTGACTCTCTGGTGGATTGTTATCTCTAGCTGGGGGCATAACAACCATGAATTCCATCATATCTTTATCTGGGTCATATGTGGGAAATAACCTGTTGGTTGCAGGTTCTGCATCACGAGCTGCAACAATTGCTTCCATCTTCATTGTCTTACTATTTTGTCTATTCTTGTTTTTTGATTTTTCATAGTTAGTTACAAATTCATTGTAACGAAACTCAGGATTTTGTGAGACAATTGAATGTTTGAATGGTGAAATAGCAGTAGCACTTGCTCTGATGTACGAGCTTCCACCAATACCATGAGGATAATCAACACCTAGACCCATTAGTGGGGTTTGTGGACTGTTCTGAGGGTTTTGTCCTAAAGGATGGGCAATTGTTGGACTCACAGTCACCATTGGCGTTGTTGTACTAGTAGCAGTACTACTACTAATATTTGTCATAACCTTCTGCTTCTTTACACTTTCTTGATCTCCGGGACCAAATTTTTTTGCATCTATATAAAATGTCCTTTTCGGACCACTAGTTGTAGTTGTACCCATGATATCTACAGCTGTGGGAGTGACAGTTGATTCGGATTGAATTTGAGTGCTTGGAAGTGGAACTGTAAATGAAGCAGGATCAAATTTAATTAACTGAGATGAATCCAATGTGGATGGAATTGACTGAGTTGATGATTGATCTCCATGCCCAAGGCCTGGTTTCTGACCATGTTTTGGTGCTACAACTGGTGGTTGAGGTGGTAACCAAACCCCTTCTCCACTGGGACCTAGACCACCATAACCTTGGTAGCCCATTTTTTCTACAATTTCTGCCCCTTTGCTATATAGAAGTTTGGTGGATGCATCAACTCCTCTCTGAATTTGTGTACTGGATGAGGGATTCAAAGAATCTTGGTCATCGTAATCATCATCAATATCACTGTGATGTGCTTCAGGTGGATGCTCCTTATTCCACAATTTGTCAAATATTGTATCCTCTTCAACCTCTTCAAGATCTAAAGAGGTCTTTGGCTCATCGAGATTCTTCCTCATTTCCCAAAATTGAGAAATTTTGCTTCGACTCCATCCAGCATCTATACAATCATTCATTAGCTCTTTTGGAATAGGTTTTGTAGATGGTTTATCAGCTTTCTTGTAGAAATTGGACGATGTCATGCCCTGCACTTTTCCTTTCTGTTTGTGCAATGCCATTATTTGTGATGACAATTCTTGTATTGACATATTATTTTCAGCAGCATTTTTCTCCATCTGTTTTTTGACCTCCTCCCAGGAGTCCATGTTTTTAAATTTTTCAATCAAAGGCATACTTTCATGTTGATATTTGCTTGCAGAAGTCCCAATGCCCTTAAGCCTTGCTCCAATTATGTTCAATGGATCATACTGCCAGTGACTGTCAACATCAAATTGAAAAATTGAAAAAAAGGCTTCTGCCACTTTGAATCCTCTTCTCTCAAATGCGAACCCTCCAAAGGAGAATGGCAAGGAGGGAAATATCATTTTCTTTTGGTGACCATGAAAGAGTACATCTGTGCTCTCCATTTTTTGTACATATTCCAATGCAAATACCCTCTCTGTTACATGTACTGGAAGTCTGTAGGGTTCTACCCATGAACCGTAAAACCTTAACACAGTGTACTCTTCCATTAAGTACCAGTCAGCCAATTGTAGTTCACTTCCGAACTGAATGCAATTTCTACAAGTAACAGGCAATCTATGCATTGGAGTGCTTGTAATTTTATGGTACATTGGTGCCAAAAAGAGGTCTACAAAATTGTTGTAGTTCCTTCTGTTATCAATCATCCTTATCTGAGGTGCCCACTCATATATTGGATTTTGGCCTTGAGTCTGACTGCAAAGCTTGTTTGCCTCAAATAATGCATGATGCTTTGCTAGGAGAAGATAGCACAAGTAGGTTGTGAATCTAAATGTCTTCTTTGAACCTCTTTGAATCATTAGTAATTGATCTTGCATGCAATGAACAATGTGCTCAATATAACGATATCTTACTGGTTCTTTTTTAAAATGAATATGATAAAGCATTTCAAGAATGTTGGCATCCACTTGTTTGTTATTATCCAATCCCAAACAAAATGCTAGCAAGGAAATATTGTCCTGTGCCCATGGCACAAAAAATTCAAAATCATAAGGAGGCATGTGATTTGGACTCAGCCTACAACCGCTTGTTATTCCTCTGATATAAGAATCTCTCTATTCTGCATCTAATTTTTCATAATCATCTGCCAGCTTTCCCAGGTCAATATGTACGTTTGACTGTTGTTGTTGAAACCCTAGGTTCAACAGACTAGCAAATTCATTCTCAGTAATGGACAAAATTTCCTCCTGAGTAATTTTATTCACAATTGCTTTTCTATTTTCATCATAATTTTCAGCGCAGAGCATAACAATTTTTGGGCAAGGGAATACTTGAGGTAACGCCATGTGTGCCAACCCAGCTACCCACGGTGCAATTTTACTTGCAGTTGCATTTACACTAGGGTTAAATGAACAAAATTTTGAAGCCTTATTTGGATTGTGCAAATCTTATCTCCATTATACCCTTATTTCCATGAATAACAGGATCATGTATATCATGGAATAAATCACTGAAACTTGGTGTTTTAAGCATATTGTGGAATTCTGTTATTTTGCCCATGTCCCATGTTATTCTTGGTTTTTGTTTTTCCCATCGTGGTAAATATTTAAACACAGCTACAAGCCTACAGGGGTGATTCAAAATTAAAACCTTATAGACTAAATTTTTTTATATAATATAAACAGTAAAGTTGTAAAATTTAAAATGCGGGATGTAAATTTTCAGGATTTTAGTAGTTACACTTACCCGTTCACGGTCACGTTGCCCTTAGTTTTGATTTTTGCAGAGAGCTGAGAGACTGTAGTTTGTTGCTTTCCTCGAACCACAATCCTCAACCTTGAAATTAAGAATCCGTAACTTTGTTGCGCTGTAACTTTGTAAATTGTAATTTGTAACCCCTTTCTAATTTCTAAACCTACAGACAACGTATAACTGCAAAATTAATGAAACTTAACGTGCCAAAATTGTACAATCTATACTCTATAGTCTATAGTCGTCACACTTGTCACACAGTACACTTTCAGTTTAAGTGTGAGTGGAATCGTGGACCACTAGTGTTACCTAACCCGTCATAATGTATTAATGTCATTCATAACGTCACTGTTAACTGCAAGTGGAATGTGATTATGTCAATGTGTTAACTGAGCAGTGACACGTGTCATGATTCCAAAACGCATTTGAAATGATAGGGTTTCTTTTTCCTTTCATCCCGAAACTCAACTTCGGTCATTGATCTATAAACATCCAACGACATCGGTGAATGGTGTGGTGGCCCCGTGGATCGTGGGTCCCACTCCCATTAAATTACGAGTATAGTTAGTATATTATTAAATTATATAACTGCAATGATGTATATTAATTAAAATAGTAAAAGAATATATAAATAAACATTATAGTATCATGCTAAATTAAAATTAGATGACATCCTAAAGAACATTTATCATACCAAAGATATTTATCAACTAATTATACATGAGATATAGATAAAATTGTATAATTTTTTTTAAAAAGAGTTAAATTGATTAATTTCAATTATTAAATTATTTTATATATCTTGTTCAAGTGATAATTTTATTCAATTGCAGAAGCTGGACAATATTCTTAAGGTTAAATATAATGCATAAAAAAAAACATAAATTAATTTTAAAATAACATTTATGCTTTAAAAAAATCAAACACACTTGAAATAAATAAAGTTGATAATATACCAAGCTAAATAATTTGAACTTTATTAAAATTGATACAAAATTAATATTATGTATTTTAAAGTATAAATTAAAAATATCAATATAGTAAAAATTATATATGTTAAATAAATGTATAATCTAATAAAATTATTATTTATATATATAAATAAAAAATATAAATAATTAAATTCTAATTTAAACTTATATACAAATTAAAATTAAAATAAATATGAAATTAAACTATATAAAAAATAATTTTTGAAAATTGACAATTTAAAAGAGTTAAAATGTCTATATTTGATTGAAATATCTATATTTGAATAACATTTTACAAATAGAGGTGTTGAAAAAAAATTTGTATTTTTCTTGAAGAAAATTGAATTTTTTCATTGCCTTTTTCATCATGAACCAATCAAGTTTACATAATTTTTTAATAATAACATATTTTGCTATTAGGTAAAGTCTGAGGGAGGAACTACGTTGCTCTACAACCTTGTTTCTAGGGGAAATGTATTAGTGATTATCATTATAAATAATATTTATATTCACATAGGCTTTTATAAACAATTCAATAGGAAATTCAAAAATGTAAAATATTGCAATGTTGCATAAGTAAGCATAAGAAGTTAAAACAATGAAATACAATTTTATATGAAACTGAAACTCCAGAAATTTCATTGATATTTCTTGAAATTTACAAATTTACAAAATTAGGGGAAAACCCTAGACTCTAGTACTACTGTACTATTCGTCATAGAATTTAGAAACCACCAGAATCGACCATGGTTGCGAATTCTTGTAGCCAGTGGTTGCCATCTTCCACTTCATCTAGGAAAAACCATTTTCGAAGAAAATTCAACCCAATTCTTGCACATTTCCTATGGTGCTGCAACTACCCAACAATCAAGCCCAGTAAAAATGGTTGCAAGACCACATTCTGGCCAGGTTCCAGAAGCTTGTGGACTTCACCTGCCCAAGGGATCCCCACTCCTAAAACTACATGAGCGACAATTTCAATGTCATCGCCCAAATATACTACTTAAAAAATCTTCCTCAGGAGCACCACAATTTCAACCCTTGCTTCTCCGAGGTCAAGCAGGGAGGCTAGAAATTGTGACATAATGTCACTGTTGACATGATACTGATTCTCATTCTTCAAAAACTCACGCTCCAGAACCATTTTGACAGCAGCAATAACAAACTTCACACCAGAGCATGGAACAACCTCATTGCAAATTGACAAGAGGTTTTCCTCAGGAACGCGACCTAGAAAGGCTTTTTGCTCCTCTTCCAAAGTGCATCTCAGGCGAATAGGGTTGTCCATCTTTACTGCAAAGTTCAAACTGCTAAGCAGACTAACACCAAACAAACCAAACCTATCGACTACCAAAAATGAGATGAGCAATGATGATAGAAGTAGCTCAATCGTCTATAAATAAGCTCGGTGGGCAGGGTGCCAGGGTTTTTTTTTTTTCCGTCCGAGTGCCAATTCAATTACATTAAATTAGCAAATATTCTCAAATCTTGAACATAATTGCAAGTACGTGCCGAAAAGGCCAATTGTAATTAAACACTAACACCATCTATTGTCCTGTAATGCGTGTGAAGCCGCTTAACTGATGGAAAAGGCCAATCGTAATTAAGACTAATAGTACTACTGCTTGTGGACTATGGCATGTCCTGTAATGCGTGCGAAGCTGCTTAGCCGATGGAAAAGGCCAATTGTAAATTGTAATTAATTAATAGTGACAAGACATCAATATACTAAAGTACTAAATTTTCTAGATTCGATTGTGTGTGTTTATTTATCATCGATATTTCGGATCACACTACATGATCCATCATCAATATACTATCTCCTGCAACTTAAGTGATACATGCTGGACAGAAACGTGTCACCATTTCGGACACTTGAACAAGGTCGAGGCTTCATTTCAGACGTTTGGTCCCGAAATAAACCTTCAACCGTCAATATATTATCATCGAACAGTAGTCTGAATCTTATAATTAATAGTTTATATGTAATTAATGTTTATCATTTAAATAACCCGAGCTTTGTTCACTTTAAATTTTTAATTTTTGTCTATAATCTACATGTAATTAATGTTTATCATTTCAATCATCCGAGCTTTGTTCATTTTGTATTGGTAATAATAACAAGTGCATGTATTTGTCGTTATTGTTTTAATTTAATTAGTAATTAGAAATATAAGTTCAATTTATAAATTGTCAATTTAAAGTAAAAAATATAATGCTCTCAAGTTACACTAGCGAATTATAAAATTTGTAAAAAATTGTAAACGATTTTTTTTATCATATAACACCTTTGAATCCTAGTTAGATTAACAAATAATCATTTTAATTATTTTTAGGAAGTAAAAGTCATTTGACTAAATTTTAATGATAGTATTTTATATCTTTACTGTAAATTTTTGTTTTTGTTTTTTACCTAATTGAATATTTCTAATTTTAAATTAGTTAGAGAACAAATAAATATGCAATACTTGCTAAAATGTTTCCTTTATTATCAAAAATATATTTTTACTTTTCCTTTCATGCAGTTATACACTATAAACCCATATCAAAATGTGTATACTATTAAAAATATATTAAAGGCATTTAACTAATTAAACTTAATACAAAATTTATCTCACAATTAGGGGTGATTGTGAAATTTCAAGCCTCACACTAAGTAATTCAGTGTTGGGAGGTTATAAATAGAACATGTTTTTAATTTAAGAGATCAATAAATTTTATTTTATAATATCCTTTTAAAACTGATATGTTCTATCAATATAAAATATTTAAATATGTAAAAATAATAGTTTATTTGTTGATAACAATTTAAAAGTACTTCATCAATGTTTTGATGGGAGTACTTGTACTTCATTAATTTTATGAGTTTTTCAAACTCTATATTAAAAATTGGTTCAATTAAAAATTTAAATTTTATTTTTTTAATAAACTAAACTGCAATGGTATTGGTAACTGTCGATAAAAAACTTTCAGAAATCGGCTGTACAATTTGGGAAGTGGTGTGTGGTTAGTGGTAGCATTTAATTCTTTCCGGGTACATTGTACTCCGCAGACAATGTCGCTAGTCTAGCACATCACAATTTGTGTGGTTAGTGGCTATACTAGCGAGAGAATGTCGCTATCACTGACATGGAATTTAATTCTTTCTGGATACATTGTACTCCGCAGACAACTTACCTTGATACGTGTCAACATTCCGGTGACTACCTCGACTATTCTTCTTCCTTCAAGAAATGTTGGCCGAAATTAAACCTTGGCCATTGATCTTGGATCATCAGACGGTCTGAGTTCTCAAATAATACATTTAACATAACTTTCTGAAAACCATTCGCCATAACAAATAAATTAATTCAATTATTTGGAAAATAATTTCGCCATTTTTTTATAAAAAAGGTATCGGTTATTAAAATATTCACCAAATATCCATATTTCAAAACATAATTCGCCATCAGTATTAATAATTTTATTAAAAACAAAAATTATAATCGCCATTATTTTATAAAAATTGTCTAAACTTTTAAAAAATTCGCTACCAAATATCCATCGATTGACGCATAATTCGCCAACACTATTAATTTTTTTTCACCCAAATGACATGTGATTCGCCACAATTTTATAAATTTTGGGAGGGGGGGGGTTCCTTAAAGTTATCCCTGTCGTTATCTAGCCAAAGATTATGGATAACTTCTCAAGGGGTTACAAGTCATTATCAAACCATGAGAATTTTCTGTTTATGTCACTTAGTCCAAATTTATCTCAGAATTATTGGTTTAACCAGTTTTAATTCTTTAACTCATACTCAAAAATGAATATAATATATTATCCCTATTGACATTCAACCTTAAACAGAAAAATATCCTGTTATGTTTAGAATGCACTTGGAAAGGTTCGAATGCTCTTGGAAATGATTCCCTCTGACATTGGTGGCTTCCTCTGTACACTTTGATATCAATCCTCCTTTTCCTGCAAGAACATCCTCAGAGGAAAAGATCAAGGGACATAGCTCAATTTAGCAATCATCGCCACATTCATTTTGAAGAGTAATTGCAATTTCATCCAAAGTAGGAGCAAGTTTCTTGCAGTGCCCACATCAAGGAACATAGAACTCCAGAAGCACATTCTTCCTAGAATATACGATCATTTTTTGAAGAGAATCTGCCACAACAATTTTCACAGGATCATCATTCTTTTCAGGTATGGGCTCAAACTTTTGTACTCCTTCAGTGTTCTGTCAAAGTACTCCTTCAACTAGGATTCCATTTCTTCTACCTTAATTCACTCCTTAAGAAACTTTCGATCTTTTGTATTATGAATAAAAAAGGATGACACATCCTCAGGTTTGAGACCGAAGTACTTCTAGAATTTTCTTTGTAAAGCACCATGACTAGCCTCAAGATCAGCCAGGAGAAATTTTGCACATTTTCCTTGGTGAGACTTTGTTAGCTCTTGATATGTAGATATATATGTTTCTGCATTATCTACACTAAAATTGAGAAAGAACACAACCTTGGAAGTTGAAGAATTTCAACACATGAGGATGATTTGCAAGGTCCTTGGTCAAAGCCACTACAAGAGGCATACTAGCTCCTTCAACGAACTTTTTTTTTTAATATATTTTAATGCCTCAATATTGAAATCCTGAAAATCAGCATATCGTCATCAACAGTCTTAAATAGCCGAACTGTCAGTGGTTCAATGGGAAAATCCTTCAAAGGAAGGACTGTAGAATCAATTTGTGTGACCAAATTCATAATTTGAACGCAACTCCTCTACAACAGTAATAAAATTTCTGAATTTGTCACCCTCCAGTTTAGTGAAGACTCCTACAATGAACACTTGTCACCACTAAGACTGCCAGCTTCTTCTGCAGACTTGATTTATACAGATGCTGGACCAGCTTGCTTTTTCAAATATTCAACAATACAATCTGCTTCATGAGGGCAATTGTAGTCTTGAATGTTTGCTCCGCCTTTCCGAATGATTTTCAAAGTTGGAAGACCTCTCACTCCATAATCAGCCAAGGCTTTACATGATTTTTTTTGTTAGCATCAACCTTAGCCAAGACAATGGGTGGATCATTATTTTTTTAGGCTAACTGCAGCTTTCTCATACTCAGGTGCAAGACGCTTGCACTGCCCACACCAGGGGGCATAAAATTCAACAACAACGAAAGGATGCTTTGACACATCATCGGAGAAATTGGTGGCATCTAAGGTCAAGAAAGAGGACTCTCCTCCTACTTTTGCTTCTGCATCTGGAGTGCACGATATCAGGATCATTGCAAGACAGAGGATGAACATCCACCAGATCGCCATTTCACACTTTATTCAATGATCATACCCATCCTCTTAATTTTTTTATGCATGCCATTAAAGATAGAAGAATGATGCTAGATATACTAAGTCTGATTGTTTAATTTGCAAAGCCTAGGTTTGACTACCAGATCTCTGATACCATGTAAATTTTTTGCAAATTCTACCTGTAAATCAAACTGATGTATAACCTATATAGTGCTGGAGATGGTCTTGATCAATTACAGATGAATGTTATTCCTTCTTGCTAATATAATAATTCTGCAATAAAATATATTCTACTACTAATTCAAATGAGGCAGAGAATGCTAATGAACAGACTTCTTTGTACTTGTGTGTTCATTATCCACATTTCTATCTCATATATATAAGGTAACCAAAGGGCATGTCCCTTGAAGGGACATGACCCTATCTAGGTCGGCCCTATAATATAACTCCCATAATCGGCGCTCAATGAAGAATATGATTTATAAAGACATTAACTAACTTTAGTTAAGGTTATCCTTAAAAACCAGTATCCCTAAAGAGACGCCAATAATGCCTATAAAGGAACATATATATATATATATGTGTGTGTGTGTGTGTGTGTGTGTGTGTGTATAATGCTAGATCACATCTGTGTGATTGTACAATCAGATCAGCATGATAGTCGAAGTTACAGTTTTTACAAAAATATTTGGTATCTCATCCAGTATTGAACATGGAACTCCTAAAGCCACATTTTCCTTCTATTCTTGAGCCAACATCAAGTCAAAATCCTTTGGACTTGGATCCTAAGCACTAGCACATAGTCATGCAAGATGAAATCATCAGAACTGCCATAGTTTGTATCCACCAAGGTTCACATCATTGTTTGAAGTAGCTAAGGACAATATGTAGATAAGGTAAATTTGTTCAATGTTTACTAGCTCCATGTCTACCTTCCAAAGTCGTTGAAGATGCATTAGAGACTATTCTTCTGAAGAAAGCATTAATGGGTAGAGCATAGCCAAACAAGCCTTAAAGAACATGGTGCACACCCTTACCTTTGTTAGCTCTACCATGCACTCCTTTGCAACATGCATGCATTGCGCACAGGCCATTGTGTCATTACTCTCCCTTATGTGAGTCACTAATCCATTTCACACATCACTTGACACCACCAACAATCCATTGCACATGGTGTCTACAGATAAGTCCTTAGCCATAGGGATGAAATGTCAACCATCAATTGTCAAATACTCGTAAGGTCAACAGCTTACGGACACAAACTGTTTTACCATCTCTTGTATTGAAACCATATGATAATATATGCATTTCCTCACCTCATCACATTGAAAGATGTTGAATGAATATCTGGAAGTGTAGGCAAATTAGTTTGATGTGTTTACTCCTTTCTAGTTGAATCTTCATTCCGCACCTTGCTATTCGTGACATCCGTTGTACCCTATTCCTTCTATGTCGTGATTAGAAGTAGTATATATATTTGGTAAGACATGAAACCTTCCACTTGCATGATTTGATTTGTGTGTCGGTTTCCTAATCTCTTTTATAAACTCGATTTTATCAAGGTTGACTTTTTACACAGGCCACCAGGAATCTAGACTTTGGGATTAGACCTTATCAAGAGGAATAATCCCAGCCTGCTAATACTAAGTCTTGGTAATCTCACCACACTGCCAAGCAAGAATTTTTGCTCTGCTCAATTGGGAGTCGCTTCTGTAGTATGCCTGTAGTACTTCTTGTTTTCTAGCAATTCATATCAATATGTGAGGTGATACAAGGTTCACATTCTCAGGATTTACTGCATTCATGTTTAATAGAGAAGAGAAGCAATAATAAAGGGCAGCAATCATTGATTTTCCATCATTTATTCTTCTGTACTAATATTGTTGCTGGTCCAATTTGAAAATATTATCATTTATCCGGTGTTGACACTTCACAATAATATGTGTCTTCAAATTATGAGACTATAGGTGACTCCATGTACTCGTTCATTTCATGGCTGTCCTCTTTGTGGTGTGTTATAGGTTGCAATATCCATGGGTGATCCTCCATACAGTGAAAATGTGCTGAAAGTCAGGGAAGTACAGTTGAAAACAAAGATCCCAAATGTTTACTGTGTTGATGCCAAAGGTCTACCTCTTCATGAGGACAAACTTCACTTGACAACAGAGGCACAGGTGCAACTTGGAAAAATGTTAGCAGATGCCTATTTACAATATGGCCTTTCTCAGGATTCACCTACGATTCGTAGTGACTGTTGTCAGGCACCGAGTGACTGCTCTGTAATATAAATTCAATCTGTTTAAGGTTCTAGCACCAACTTTATTTAAATAGACGACACCCTATAAATGATTTTCTTATGTTAGGGTTTCTAGAAGAGAAATCAAGAAGTTCATTAACATATCAAATTCCACTTTGTTAAGGCTTTGGGGTAAACCTACTTTGTTATCCATTCTGCAAGACATCTGTTGAAGGTATCACTTAAAGCTACTAATGTTGATCAATAAAACAGAACAAAGCGGACCAATTGTTTTCTTCAAAGACTAACAATAAAACTTACAATTGTAACCAAGTTTACTTCTACAATTTTTGGAAAAGTAATTAGATGTTGATAGAAAACATAAGATCAGAAAATCAACTGAATGTACAAGAAGTGAGTGGATGAGGAGCCAACAAAATGTTTTTATTGGAATAAGTTTTTGAAAAATAGATATTATGGAGAAACAGGTTGTCCTATTCTAGAAAACAAGATAACTTGATACATTGAATTCCTGCTGTTATCAATTTGATTCAAGCAGTAGTCATTGGAATGGTAAAATTTAAGAAACAAATTGAATTGAGATCAGTTAGCGCTGACTAACTATTTGAAAAAATAATAAAATACTGCAAGCACAGGAAACACAATCAATACCAGAAAAAGAATTTGAACCATGAAAGTACAAGAATTTTTCACACAAGAAATGCTATACAAAACCACACATCTACAAATTCATTTTAAAATACATGGACAGATCTTTCTATGGAAGAACCTGAGATGCTTGGTGTCCGGTGTGGGATGCAACACTACAGTTTTCATTTGCAATAATGCAGTTAAAGAGAAAATGCTAGGGGCTTGCCATAACAGAATGACAAAATTATGCAGTCAGGGTTTTTTCTTGGAAACCTGGGGATGGGGATAAAACATCCCTTCCATCATCCAAAGAAAACAGAAGAATGGGATTCCCCTGGAAATACAAAATCTCAAGGTGGTTTATTGTTGTACTGATGATGTCCCCTGCAGCTGTCATTTGTTGACAGATTACATTATATTTCAATAATCCATGAAATGAACTTGTAAATGCTTCAGAATTGCTTACATTTAATGACAGATGCAAAATAATAACGATAATACATTTTATTAAAGAAAAACCTACACGCTGACCCAAAAGTTGTCAAACTCATAAGCTGACAACTTTTAGGTCAGCATGTAGAGAAGAAAAACCTACATGCTAACCCAATTTTAATTTTGTAGGTTTTTAGTCTCTGTACTTTGTATTCATTAATTAATGAAAGAAATATTATATAATCATCTTGATGGTTGAATCAGTAGACTGTCACAGTGAGTACAGCGCTTTGTATTTACCTTCTGAATTTTATACTTTCTTATCTATTTTGGTTCATTTTTAATAATTGCATTTCAACATAAAACACAGACACGCACACAATTGCAGTACTGAAAATCCTGATCAGATTGCAGGATCCAAAGTTCAGAAATTTATAACTATTCTCCATTCTCAATCCAGAACTTTTTTGGCCAGAGAGTCACCGAAAAATGTCTCAAATTATATCTGCATAAAGATGTTTTTAAGTTTATATGTTCCCTATATATATTCTTTCAAGGATGCAATTATACATTTTAGCTGAAATTCTTGCTTGTGGTTGCTGGAGTATTAATACATAGTCAAAATACCCTCTGAAATTTTCAAAACTATTGAAATATGTTGAGTTATAAAGATGTTAGGAGAAAAGTTGATGTTTTTATCTTCCTGAAGGTATTAAGTCTGCCTTAACAAAATTGTCTTCGTGTTATAATTGTGTGGTGTTTTGGTTCCTCTGGTGGGAATGTGTGCAAATATTTGGCTTTGAGGGGTTTGATTGGAATTGATCATTCAATGGTTAGAATCCAATCTCTCTATAAATCTGAATATCAGAACTTGATGATGTAGTTGCTTGAGACCTGTAATGTGATTTGCATATGGCACCTAGGTTTGTCCATGGTGTCCAATTTACTAGTTAAACTATTCAAATGCTAAGATCGCAATAAATCTTCATGCACATTAAATACAGTGTTAAAGTGTGATAGCTGTGGTCAGATATGTGTGTGTGTGTGTTTGTGTGTATGTGTGTTGTTCATCATTCATATACCATATCATAATTGTAAATTCAACTATATTGGCAAATCTTTTCATTTTGATTAACTATAAATATTTCATGTTCTATTTATTGATTGCAGATGATATTGAATCAGATTAAGTCTGATTAATCTCTCCATGTTTGGTGATCTCATACTTATATATATTATTTTAGTTAGGAATGCAGTCTTGACTAATGCCAATTATGATCGAGTCTCTTCTTTGTAATGAATCTTTGCATATTGGAGGGCATGTCATGAACGGAAGTGCCTCCACCATGTGGAAACATGTCCATTCAAGGACATGCCCATTGAAATAACATATATAACCTTGAATTGATCTGCCTAGATACATCAAAATTGATAAATGTTAGCTAGAGCAGATCGAGCAATGTCAAAATCAATATATTTGGTATTTGTAAATACTAAACTTGCATCACTTCTACATTTGGTATAACATCGAGATCCACATTTCTGATTTAAATCTGCATGTAACCAATCAAGGACTTGTAACCATTCAATTCTGAAATATCATCACACTAAATGTGATTGAAATTTAATCTACATTTACATGGTATCAGACCCTTGCTAAGGAAGATCAGATTAAATTTGAGATATCAGATTACACTCTCTTGATATTTGCAGTCACATCTCATTCTTCATAATGTCAAATGTGATCAGATTCAAATGTGATAAGTTAGATTCATTTATGAAAAATAAGAAGATGGAACCGAAGAATGAACTAGAGAAATCTCAATGGATTGGGAATAACAAAAAGTCATGAAACTAATAGTCGATGCAATTAGGGATCTTATAGTACCTATATTGGCAAAAAAGGAGATTGCATACCTTATGTTCAAATCCCGTGAAAGCACATTTGAAATAAATAACAGTGACAAAACCCTTATACTAAAGAGGAAAATTAATCACATAAACATGAACAAAGGAGAATCCATCAATGCATATTTCATGAGAATCGCTGAGCTAAGGGATCAATTGTCAACAGTTAGATATGAAATTGATAACAAAGAGTTAACACTAATAGCTATAGGTGGCCCACCAAATTCATGGGAGTTATGTGTTCATGGAATAAGTGCATGATTAAAACTCCCAAAATTTGATTGGTTAAGATCTAACTATGTACAAGAAGAAACTAGACATATGACCATAAAAAACAAACAAAAACTTATAGATGAGGATATTCATGTTTTAAACACTAATTCTCATAAGAAATGTAATACTTGAAGAATTTCAAAAGGAAGAGAAATTTTCATGGAAAGGGTTCATCCAAGTAGAGGAAAGATGTTTTCCAAGTTCAATGTTTTAGATGTGATCAATATGGACACTATGCAACCAAGTGTCTTGACAGAATAAAGAAACTAGCATCATTTACTAAGGTTGGAAAAACAAACATAGAAGATGATTCCAAGAAATTTGTTTTCTACTTGGCATTATCAAATCAGGTATCAAACAAACTTAATACCTGGGTGATTGATAGTGGCTCATCAAGACATCATAGGATTTAGAGAACACTTAGATACAACGATAGAAGAAATTGGTGAAGAAGTAACAATTGAGGATGATTCTACACATCCAGTAAAATGGGTTGGAACTTGCACCATCAAATTGAAAATGGCTTCTCTATTCAACTCACTAGGGTGTTATATGTACCAAGGATTAAGAGGAACTTAGTATCCATAACTGCCCTTGAAGATAGCAGGTATAGGGTTACCTTGATGGATGGGAAAGTTCAGGCATGACCAAAGAACTCTACCATAAAAATTTAAAAAACTCAAACTATAGGCATGAGACAAGGATACCTATACAAACTTTGTACTTAGAGAAATCAAGCCCTTATTCATGACAATATTGACTCATGAAATTTTACATTGAAGACTAGGACACATTCATCTTCGTTCCTTAATCTCAATGTAAAAATTAATAATAGGACTACCCAAACTAAATCAAATTCATCATAGGGCATGCAAAGGGTGTGCTTTAGGGAAAAACACTAAGGGAACATTTCAAAATAGTTTCAATAGAACGAAAAACATATTAGAATTAGTCCACTCTAACTTATTTGGACCCATGTATGTACCTTCCATGGGAGGATTTCCATAATATGTATTCTATGTGGATGACTTCTTCAGAAAGACTTGGATATATTTCCTTGAGTGTAAAGAGTCAGAAGAAATCCTTAAAAGGTTCAAGGAGTTCAAATCCCTAATAGAAAACTCTTTTGAAAAGAAAACTAGAACACTGAGAATAGATAATGGGAGGGAATACACCTTAGAACCCTTCAAAGAATATTGTGTTAATGTCGTGATTAAGAGAGAATTTATTGTATGCTACAATTCACAACAAAAGGGGGTTGCTAAGAGGAAAAATAGAACTATTGTAGAGGTTGCCAAAGCAATGTTGTATGATCAAAACATAGAAACCTCATTTTGGACAAAAGCATCTAGAACTGTTGTTTACATTCAAAAAAGGTGTCCCCATTCACACCTTGATAACAAAACTCTTAAAGAGGCCTTTATTGGTTTAAAACCTAAGTCACTGAAGAATATTTGGTTGCCATGTTTACATCGATGTGCCTAAAGAAAAGAGGTCAAAACTAGAGCCTTCTAGAAAAAAAGGAATTTTTGTGGGCTACAGTGAAACCTCAAAAGCCTACATAATATACATACTTGGATAGAGAAAAGTAGAACTAAGTAGAGATGTCATCTTTGAGGAGGACATTACCTTCAAGAGGGAAAAGAGCTCTAATGAACCAAAAATTCAGAATTCATTCAAAGATATGGAGGAGGATTATGCTTCTAAGTTTTAGAGGTTGTAACCAGCAGCAACCACAAATGAGAACCAAACTACTCTTGAGATTCAGAGGGAGCATCAAGAGGAAAATCAAAATAATAACAACAAAAGAGACCACTTTGGGCCAGAAAATTGATTAAGGAAGCTGAAAATTATGCAACACCCAAAGGAACTTTCAGAGAAAGTAAGAGGCACAACAACTTTACCTAAAGGTTTTGTGATTCATAGTACATTCTCACATGTATGCAAATTGAAGAAGGCCCTATACGAACCTAAACAAGCTCCTTGGGCCTAGTATGAAAGGATCAACAACTATCTTATGGGACTACGGTTTACAAAGAATGATGCATACCCAAATCTCTATTTTAAAGTTATATGTTAAAACTAATGCTATATGTTGATGGCATGCTAATTATAGGGGAAGATCGCCTTATTGTCTAATGTAAGAAGGACCTAGCCTCAAAATTTGACATGAAGCACTTGGGTATTTTACACCACTTTCTTGGATTGGAAGTTTGGCAGAATTTTGATGGTATTCTTTTAAGTCAAGGAAACTATACTATTAATCTTCTAAAGATATTTAGAATGTTAAATTGTTGGTTGGTGTCTACACCCATGGAAAACAACTTATATAAGTTGAAAGAAGCGACAATAGAATCTAGATTTGCAGATCCTACTCTTTATAGGCTAATAATTGGATCTCTAATGTAATTGGTTAACACTAGACCAGATATTTGTTATGTAGTGAATGCCTAAAGCCAGTTTATGTGGTTGAAGCTTGGTATGGTTGAAATGTAAGTTATTGAGATTAAATCTCAAAATTGTTTATTTGTACTAATATATAAAAGATGGTTAATGTGTAAACTCTTGTTTCATATGTGTGACTCTATGACTTTATGGATCCCACGTGTACATTATTGAAAGGTGACAATCTTTCAAATAATATATACTTGTATCTAACATTGTAAGTTGATAACTTTACAATGATTAGTTCTCTATCATGATGAATATCATATGACTTGATATTCGTGGACATGTCACGATAGTTAGTATCTCTTGAATATTTTGATAGATATCATGAGGCTTGATATCAGTTGTAGATCGTTATATTATCTGTGTGATACCATGATTTGATGTGGTAGACATCATGAGACGTGATGTTAGTGCACGTACCATAACATGGATATTTATAAGAACAATGTCATGTGACTTGATATTCTTGAGCATATTATATCATCAAATATCATGAGTTAGGTGATATCTCTTTTCACAATAGATGAATCTATTGTGATATATATACCTGGTTAAATCTTTATGTTCTCTAGCTAAGAGGGAGTGTTAAAGTATAATAGGTAAGGTCAGATATATGAATGATACACACACACACACACACACACACACACATATGTATACATGTATATACATGTATATGTATATATATACATGTATATGTGTTTATACATGTATATACTTGTATATATATGTGTATATGTATGTGTGTATGTGTGCATGTATATACATAGATTGGAAAACTATTCATCATATATATACTATATCATAATTGTAAATCCAAGTATATTGGCAAATCTTTTCGTACAAATTAACTATGAATATTTCATGTTTTATCTTTACTGATTGTAGATGATATTGAATCAGATTCAGTCTAATTAATGTCTCCATGTTCAGCGATCTCATACATATCATATATATTATTTTAGTTAAGAATGAAGTCTTGACTGATCACAATTATGATTAGGCCTCTTCCTTGTAATGAGCCATTGAATATTGGAGGACATGTCTCCATTGTGTGGAGATGTGTCCATTTAAGGACATTACCATTCAAATAATATATATAACCTTGAATTTATTTGCCTAGATACATTGAGATTGATAAATGTTATCTAGAGCAAATCGAACAATAACAAAATTGTAGCAGATTTGATATATTTAGTATTTGTAAATACTAGACTTACATTACTTCTACATTTGGTATTAGATCAAGATACAAATTTCTTATTTAAATCTGCATATGAAAAATTAGACATTAATAACCATTCAATTATGAAATATAAAGAAATTCATTACACTAAATCTGATATAAATTTAATCTACATTTACACACAAAAAACTATCATAATTGTTTAGGAAGCTTTTCAAAATTAACATCTCTGCATGTGGGTGACTTTCTTTGAGTGGGTAACTTATACCAGCCCAAATTATGGTTTTTAATAATGTTTTCTATTTTCTATTAAAGATTGGCCTAGCTTAGTTGCAAAAATTCTCATACTACAAAAATTTCAAAATTCAAATGCCTTGGAAAAAAAGAGTTATTTTTCATTGATTTGGAATGGACACAGTTGCATTATTGATCATGTTTGGTAGAATACTTGATACATATGTGTGCCTCTATAAAAGTTGAATTGAGAGTTGGATGCAATTCGAGTTGCTAGATTAAGGGTATTCTAAACTTCCAAAGTCATCAAATTTTAACAATTTATGGATTAAATTGTGCTTAGTATTGATGTGAAAATACTAAATACAATTTAATCAAAAAATTGTTACATTTCGAAATTACAAATTGTGAAAATATGTTATATTTGTTCCAAAGTTTTCTCATATGAACAACTAGATAATGAACATTGAATATGCATTATACACAATGGGAAGAAAAAGAAGACAAAAAGACATTGTTTGGATTCTTGAGACACATGAACGAGATTTTACCAACTCGTAGAGAGATTACAACTCATCGATTACCCATTGGGTGGAGATGGAAAACATTCAAAGCCTCTCTGCATAATGAATCAGAACTATGAACTTTGAACATAGCCTTTTGTTGATTTCTTGTTACCTGAATCTCTCATCCAATTGGAGTCAAAGGAATCCTATATGTTCAACCCACATCATTAGTACCATGATAACCCAAATAGTAATTTGTAGTTCCTTTCAAATGTTTAAAACCCTTTCTTAATGTGTGTCTTGTTATTTCAACCTAAACCTACTTAGAACTTTCATTATCAATGCAATGTTTGGCCTTTTATGGACATGTTTATATACAAGGTTACCTATCACATGCACAAGTGGAATTGTTTCTTTTAACCTTCAAAAATTGGGATGGTTTTTCAAAATCAATTTACTACCTACGAATAAAGGTATATTATGTCATCATGCATGTTGAGCTACTATCAAATTGTCTTTAAAAACAACTTATTTTTAACCTTGTCCCTATGACTTTCCATACCAAGCATGTGTTGGAACTTTGATGTGATATTCAACTATAGTGGATTCTTAAATAGATTTTATCTTTAGATTAGTGTGTAGCTTCATAATGTGATGTGATAGAATTATGTAAGCTTCAACTATTGTGATTTATCATTGAGATATGTCTATACATGATGATGTCATTAATTGATTTGGAGGAGAAATAAGGTTTCCCAATTATTAGTATATCGTTGGGGTGTGCATGATAGTACAAGTGTTCTTGCAACACTATTATGGTACATGTATTGATATCTTAAGAACATGGTTTTATTTTGGATGGTATTCTAAGGTACCACAAATAGATCAGAGTAGCTAGAAATTTTTCATTTCTATTTTAAGCTTACATTGGCTATCCTGCCACGAAAAAGGTTTACTCTTGTATTGGTTTTTACAACTTTTTAAAAGAATTCTAAGCATCCCTCCTTCGTATGGAAGACGTTTTTTGCAGCTGCATAACCACAACCTAGTGATAACTATTGTGACTATATAATAAGATAAATTCATACTAGATTATTTAGTCTATAGCTAGTTTAATTTTGTTGTTTGAAAATTGGTTATCATCTATGGTGATGATTCATATGAATATCATGCTTGGTAGGATGTGTGATAGATTGATACATTAACATCACAATATGGTCAATGTATAGTTTGGTAATGGTTGGCATTGTATGACATGGTAATGGTTGGCACTATAGATTAGACTTCAAGAAACTATATATATTTATTTATTTATTCAATATTTAAATGGACATCATGCTTAGTGGGGCATGTGATAGATTGATACACTAACATCACAATATGGTCATTATATAGTTTGGTAATGGCTGGCATTATAGATTTAGACTTTGACAAAAGATATATATTAAGAATTTAAATTTTCTTTAATATAATTGCGTGTATATTTTAGCAATGGTTTAAATTTTATTTTTTTTGTAAAAGAGGTTCCATATAAAATTGGTGTCTCATTTGCTTATATGATGCATACAATCGCATAATCCCCTATCATTGATTTTATAACTATAACAACTATATTGTATTATACAATCTTAAGTTATTCCTCTATCCTAATATTTTACTCAAATATAACATGGATATTAATCCTAGCAATACCTAGATCTTTCATTCCAAAAAAATTAGACAACTAAAACTCAAGTTATGTAATCATTTACTTATTCTACCTAGTGATAAACATATTATTAATATCCAAAATAGTGATCAACTTAACTCCAATAGTTTATAATATACACAATGATCAACTTAACTCCTTGCAAAATTAAATTCTAATGCACATGTCCCAAATATATAATACAAAATATATGCGGATTACTTTAACTTAAACTGTTAACTTCATCAACTTCAATAGTTTATAATATACACAATGATCAACTTAACTCCTTGCAAAATTAAATTATAATGCACATGTTCCAAATATATAATACAAAATATATGCAGATTACTTTAACTTAAAATGTTAACTTTATTTACCCCCTCCCTTAAATTCTTTAATTTGACTCATATAGATTTTCTCCTAAAAATATTTACAATAGAAAATTATTCTGAATTGTTTTCCATTAGAAACATGCAAAGGGAATCAAAACTAATTACTCTTAAATGTGGTGGTGCATTTTAGTTAACCACGTCTCATATTACTCTTGAATGTGTTAGAGTCTTTTAGTTATCCACATCTCACATTTTTCCTCACCTCGAGAAAAAAAGTTGGACACCTAATATTTTAAATAAAAGCAGTCTTAACTACCTTGACCCAAAACTCATGCCCTAGATTGATAATTCTCAACGAACTTCTAGATTGATCCTATAAGATCATATTCAACCTTATAACTAGTGTAAGAGAACCTAGGAATATGACATGTTGAAGCAAATTTTGGCTTGTAGGTGGTTTTAGCCAACCACCAGACAATAGGGACTAGAATAAAGTCTCAAGAGTGGTTTAGAGCCATTGTTTTTACGTTGATAGGGGTGTGTGTGTGTGTGTGTGTGTGTGTGGAGTCAATAAGTTATCCATTTAGTGACAAATTGCACAATGTTGCTAAGTTGGTCAAACATGGTCAAAGTTGACCAAGAGTGTCAAAATAGTGGAAAAGGTATAAAATGAGGTTGGTTAATGTTTTTTAACTTATCTACACCATATTTGATCAAGTTGAGGATATGGAGCAAGAAAATGAAAAATCTTGCAAAGTTGCTCATGACAACTTTGCAAAGTTGTCATGGCAACTTGATAACAAGTTGCAAAACCCAACAAGATTAGTTAGGGGAGTGGCATAGTTAGTTTCCGCACATGCACAAGGCCTATATAACACATTTTCAAACCCAAGACAAGGGCTGGCATTCATTTTGTACGAACATTGTGCTTGAAGAGAAGAGCAAACTTGCAACAAGTAGTCACAGTCTTGTTTTCAAGCCCTTGATCCACACTTTAATGGATTGAATAGGGTATTGTGTTTACATGGTTGAATAGTTTGTTGAATCTAGTTTCTTAATGTTCCTTTGAGTTTACAAGTTCAATTGGTTTGATAGGTGTTTGTAAATACTTTCATACTGCTTTGTTCACTATTTTGTAAGTAGTTAGAAGCATAGAAATGGCTCTTTCTTGATTTCCAATGGTTGAACCTTTATGGCCACTTGGAATCAAGAAGAGGACTGTATATATGTTGTACACATGAATTTTGGAGGCTCTAGGAGGTGTTTTTTAATTTTTCAAGCATGCCCTAGGCAGATTTGTTGCACTTGACTAGGTGTTCAATATTTTTGTAGAGCTTGGAAGTTAGAATGGATGGATTGGTCAATGCCAATCAAGAGCATGGTTGTGTAGGATATTAAGTGGAGATCCTTTGGTCAAATTTTAGTGGTCAAATGAATCCAAATGGTTTCCCATTGTATCCAATTTATCATTGGTTGTTATCAGACCCTTGAAACCCTTGAAAATAGGATGTTTTGCTACAGTACTGTACAAACAAGTTAGGGGTTTGAAACCTAATAAATCTTGAAGGTTGTCCAAAAGGTCGTTAAAATCCAAAATTGGTTTGGCATATTTTTAACAAGTTTTGGAAGTTATTGCTCAAAATCCCTATTAGAAGACCTAATTGGGGGCTCTAGGGGTACAAGGCCTAATTAGAAGATTTGGAGAGATCTACAATAAATCTAAGGACTTAACCACCAAAATGATTCTAAAATCCATGGAATGGACCTAGAAAGAAGTCTCAACACAACATCTTGATGGCATGACAAGCCAAGAGGGTTAGATGGGAGTTTGGACACAAAGGAAATAGTTGGAAGGGGTCAAGAGTAGTGTGTTGATTCAATTTGATTGGTAAGGATCACAAGGAGAAGGAAAATAGAGAAAGGTTTCCCTTAGGATAGGGTGAGGAAGAAAACCCTAAGAGGCTTGTAGAGAAGCCTAGGAGTGTTCTAGTTGGTGATCTAGGACTCAATAGTGATCATACCACATTAATAACCACTTCATTTTGTTGCACTATGTAGAGTATTGTAATTTTTCTAACAATGCATGTGAGTATGCAATATGGACTTAGAGAAAAGTCTCTCACCATTATTAATCTGTACCACTTTGGTTTTCTTAGTAGTCTAATTCTCAACATGACCTTTAAGCTTGTTGAACTTGATAAACCACCATATAAATTTTTCCTAGAGAATAATACCCAAATACATGTAGAAAAATCACTAGTGAAAGATATAATATTGAGACTTACCAATTTAGTGAACATCCATAAGATCACAACATCACTATCAATCATCTTCAATAATTCCTCTTCACTAATACTCCTTGGATCAACCATAAATTATATTTGTTTCCATCAAATACAATGTTGATAAAGAAAAAATGTAACAAATTGACATACATTCCACCATATTCTATTATATCAAAAAAATTAAGCCTTTCTCTCCAATATAAACCTATAATAAATAGATTTTACTGCTTAGAAAATATATGGCTATAAACAATCAATTTTAAAATTACAAACCAAACTAAAATTCCTCATGCAAGACTAGAAAGAACATATTATAAAGTAAAGCATAAATAATTTTTGTTTTGTAATGATATAATTGTTAAATATTTAGATTTCGTCAAGAAACAAAACTACAATATCTTTAATTATAGAGAAAACAAAAATCCAACTATTACTAGAAATGGAGTTTAAAGAATGGGGAACACAACAATAGGAAAATGAGCTCTTTGCCTTAGATGATAGCAAATAGCATGGACTATAATGTCTTGTGACATCATCCTTGCATAAAATATCCTAAAGGTTCATAGATTGCCCATTTTTTACGGTACAATTTGTTGAACTTACATACAATAAAGAAGAATCCAAATGTTGGAAAATAAAAGATGAGCTATGGCTCTTAAATCCCACTAATCTAACCAATTTAAAAGAGAACACATAAAAACCTATATAGAAATGTGATTTTAACCATTACAATAAGATATCACATAACAATGTTGTATAACGTGTTGTCTCTGGACGTCGCTAGAGTTTCCCACCCAAGGGGAAATTTGAACTCGAAACCCAAGGCTTTGACTCCCTCATTTGTGTTGTAGTCATCTATTGGGTTGCCTTTGGGGGTGTTGAGGTAGTAGAACTTGTTGTCCTTGGCTCTTCTTCCCTCTAGTTAGCTATGGATGGTCCTCTTCATGTTGGTGTCATTGGGGTTCACCCCCTATTCTTGCTGCTGGTGAAAAGAGCTATGATTGGGTTGCTCAATTTGTTCCTCCAAAAGTGAAAGCTTGTCCCATTTCCTATGCCAATACCTCCCTCGTGGCGATTTTTTATCTGATAGTGGTTGAAAATATGGATTTCTACCATTAGTGTGGATTTATTTGTTTCTAGCGCTCCCTTATGAATCTACACTGCTAAGTTATGTTATCTTGGAGATCATTGCTCTTTAGTAACATCAAGCACTTTCCTTGTGCAAAAGATTTTATTATTGTTGTTTTACTTTGGAGGATGAACTTGATTTTATATTGATCAAATCATGGATGTGGGCTAATCTTCTCTCTCAACCAAATCATGGACTATCTCCTTTAACTCTCTTATTGAATTTCTCAATGTGTGCCTAGTGCAAGTTCATCTCCCAATTATTATCCTTCATTTTTTAGGAGAATTCTCGCCTTGCCATCATAGGAAACTCTATTGGTAATATTTTGAAGGTGAATAAGCTTATGCCTAAAGTGAGACAATCTACTTTTTCTCACATTTTGGTTGACCTTGACCTTGACATCTCTACATACCTTATGTGGATGTGGTTCACATGGTTGGGGATGCCTTAGTCGATCCAATTGCTAGATTTTTAGAGCCTCCTATTCAAATGTAAGTGATGTTTATCTACTGGTCATTTGACCATGTATTATTCTCCGTCACATCATAAGGGTGTTACCACATGGTTTGAAGGTTGCAAAGGATGATCATTCGATAATCTTGGTCATTGAATCTTCCTCTGATGGCACTCCTTAGGTTAATGAATGTCTCCCCCTTGGTTAATTTTCCTTCTGCTTCAGCCTCCTCTCTCTCAATGGATTTGTCTCCATCTTATTGTTGATTTCGTCCCCTCTTGTAGTGTTCACTCTTCTCCACCTACTAGTGCTCTTCATATGCTCCAGCATGTGGTTGTTGAGGGACAAAATTGTTAGCACTACATCATTGGGCAATGGATTCATGGAAGTACTTGGTTGCTAATAGCATTGAGATCTTCCCTTATACTAAAGTTTTTTTATTGCTTCTTATGATTATCATGACTAGGTGTTGAACATGTTGTAGGGAGTTAACTCTATCTTGGTCAAACCTTCTCATCCTTACAAACTACTCAATGTGCATCCAATGCGGGTTCATATTTTCAATCTTTGTCTTCATTTTTTGGAGAATTCTTGTTATGAGACCATTGGCAACTCTTTTGTTCGCTTCGTGAAGATTGATGATAGCTCCTCTTCCTAGTTTATTATACTTTTTCTCACATTTTGATTGTTATGGACATCCCTACACCTCTCCCAAGGGACAAGGTTCTTGATCATCATAATCATTCTTATTTATATTTCAAATCACTTTTAACATAGTTCCTTTGACCAAGACCTTTCTTTTTGTAGTTTGTGTCCAAGTTGTGGTGCAAAATGTGAATTTGTACCAACATTATAGGTCAATGTGTAGATTTGTTGGCCTTTGGCCTTTTCTTCAAGACCTACATCATTGGGTGATGGATTCATGGAAGCACTTGGTTGCTAGTACCATTGAGATCTTCCCCTATACTAAAGGTTTTTTATTGCTTCTTATGATTATCGTGACTAGGTGTTGAACATGTTGTAGGGAGTTAACTCTATCTTGGTCAAAATTTCTCATCCTTCCAAACTAATAAATGTGCATCCAATGTGGGTTCATATTCTCAATCTTCCTCTTCATTTTTTGAAGAATTCTTGTTATGAGACCATTGGTGATTCTTTTGTTCACTTCGTGAAGATTGATGATAGCTCTTCCTTTGTAGTTTGTTATAATTTTTCTCACATTTTGATTGTTATTGACATCACTGCACCTCACCCAAGGGACATGGTTCTTACAATTAGACATGATTCTTACAATTAGAAATACATTATGAACATCATGTTCTAAGTGTTTCTCAACTAGTCACTTAGCTACGAACTGTTCTTTCCCATGTTGTAATGGTGTCTCGACTCTCTCTCTCATACAAAGATGGTAATACTAACCAATTTTAACCATTGCTTAATTGAAGTGATATATAAAATTACATTTAGTACCCTTGTGAAACTGGGTTTCCAAGAAATATCTTAATTTACACAATTAGTGGAACTTATTGAGAACATTGATCCTTATAAATCTTCTTAAAAGTGACATACAAATATTATCTAGATTACTAACCAATATTATCTAGCCTATATTTAGCATTCTTGTAGAACTTCCTTAGTAATATTTTTTTTATTTAACAAATGGATCTTGCTATAAAAATTAACTATAAATCCATCGATCCCTATATATCTTCTAAAATAAGACTTCCTTGCTTTCCAATATTAGTTTAAGTGGTACACTAAATTGTAACTGTATATTTTTTTATGAAACAGGTTGATCTTGCTCACATAATCTTCTCTGAAACGATTGTTCCTATAAAATCTTTTTATGAGGCATGCCCAAGGTAAATGAGTTATCTCTCATGACACTTCACTTGAATGTGGTCTCATCATATGTGATCATTATGGGGCACACACTAGACTTGGTGATAGATGTTTTGAGATTAAAAATCTTAACCACTTCCCTCTCGAATCATCCCCAAATGAATGGAACACAACACATTGATGCAATCAATGAAAATCCAAAGCCATTTCTCACCCAAATATATAATTACTAGTGTAGTGTCTGTAGATTGTAGATTGTGCAAACATTAAATGAGGCGCACAAATTTTTTGTACAAACCACTTCAATAACATCAGCTTTCATAGTGCTGACCCAATAAAGCCATGTTTATCACCCCATGTATTGTTCAAATAGAGATTGAAATTCTTGTACAGTAAAATTATAGAACATAGATGAGTCTAAAGTCTATATGGACTATCTTTTGTCGAATAGCCTCACAGCTTTTTTCAAGAACATTAAAAAGTGAACACAAATCTCTTATAAAACACCATCCGCATGTGAGAAATGTTTTGTATTTCACAAGGGTGAAAAAGAGAGTGGCCAACAACCGATTTAGTTAATATATAAGACCCAAGTTGGAACATGTCTTGTTTTCTCCTAGCACAAGGCGTTTCCTCAAGCCTATCAATTTAATTCACTTAACTGCACCCTGCCCAATCTCACTGCACCACTCTTGGTAACACTAACTCTCCATAAGTTTTTCAATAACTTTCGAAACATTTAATCACCACTAAAGCTTGTTGCCCGCATGCACCTCGAGCCAAAATTCATTTTTCCTAATATGATTAGAACACCATCTAAAAAATTCAATAAAGTTTTTAAGTCCTACTTATAGATGCAAAACTTGTCGATGTTGTAAAAACTCATTAGTTTTTTTCTCGACGAGTTCATACTTTTACTTGAAGGATTATTTTTGAAAATTTTGAATTTTTATTAAAAGTTGTCATCTTTTTGTCTTGAACTTGGCAAGTTCAAGTTATAACCTGACGATTGGCAATATACAACACCCAACAATGTCAAGAAAAAACGAAAAATGTATTTATACTTTTTGATTAGTTTTGGTGGTCTAATGGAAGACAATATCTTAAATAGATTTGAATACAAAAACATTAAAAATGTCGCATTTTCAACAGTTAAAAAATGTCAATTTTGTGAGAAAAATGTTTGACAGCACTCCTAAAGCACTACCCCAAAACCTTGCAAGGAGTGTTACCCCTTGACTGCGCTAAGGGTTGCCACCCTCAATCAAGGTGATTGTTGATGATTTTATAGTTTATTGAGCTCCAATGATGAGGAGTTTGCCTCGATATGATTACAGACCTCCTTTTGCTACATTTTGACATTTTGTACTTTTGGTATCATGTTATTCGAAATCATATTTTTTATATTTTTGATATAATAAATGACCTTGCACTTATTGATATGTTCATATATTTGGTATTTGCAACTTTTCTATTTTACTTCTTATACATATTTTCAAAACAAACATTTCAACTTTTAGAGCATATACAACACATAAGGGCCCAACTCAAAGAAAACTTCCAAAACACACTCAAACACCAGACGTTACATGTACACATTACAAACTAGATAAATAATGAATCAGAATACTGAAATGCAAAGAATTACATACTCTTCTCATGAAACTAGAGTCAACTAGAATGCTTTGAAACAATTAATGTGTTCCAAGTCTTCCATAAAAATGGCATTCAAACCAAACAAAATAATAGTTATTTGCAAAAACTTATCTCCAAGCTTAGGTCACCTCAAGGCCTTTATGCATGTCAATAAATATTGTTAAACAAATATCTTAAAATAGTTCTTAGGTTTAAACTTCTTTATGACGGCGAAATCATTCTGTATGTAAACTTGCCCTAGGCTGGCAATCTATTCAACATTTTATTCTCATTAATTAGTCGTCAGCTTTTAAGTCAACGGTATATCATCAGTCTTGTTATTTGTTCGAGTGCTCCGCATGCATTAATCAGTCCGAACTATGAAACAATGTTCCATGTCCGTTATTTATAGAAAGGGTAGAATCATTGTGTTTCAGTATTTGCACACAATGAACATATTGAAACGTCACAGAACAGAGGAAATAAGTTATAAAATTGGCTTCGACATCTCTAAATTGGAGAGGTCAAACACATATATAGTCAAAGACATGAAGGGCACTCCAGCCATTTAAAAATTGAACCATTCTGTGCTGATGAGGCGATGATATACAATTTTCTAGCACTCGACCGGATAGACAAATAGTGTTGCAACGAAAAATCAAGAGGAAATATTTATTGGGTTTTATTTTTCTTGCAACATTCACTTCATCAAGACCTATTAACATATACTTCATTAAACAGAAAAAAACAAGTGGAAATATTTATTTGAATTTATATCACTTGCAACAATTATCATATATATGTCTATTGGCATCACCTAATCATAAGAAAGACTTGACTTGCAATTCTTCCTAAAATAATTATGAAGAGTGAAATTTAATCCTGAACATAAATTTCAATTAGAACAAAAACAAAATTATAATATTCCAAATCCCTCAAACTATGCTATGCCTCAAGGCACATCTGCATTTAAACAGTATGCAGTCATCAAGCATATGTAGAAAGGGAAATCTGCCTTATAAATGAACACACAGCAAAAACTATTATCCGTGTCTTCGCTATAGCTTTTAAAGTGATGAAAAGAGGGTGTGTTTCCCTGTCTACATTGCTAATCTTTACAGTGCTTGCACCCTTTGTGATAAAAAATTATAACATCTAATTCTAAAAATACAGACCAAAAAATAAAATCCCGCAAATGGAGTTCACTTATAAAATATGGCTTGTACGGATTGTATGAGCACCATCAACAAATTGTTGCAAAGTGAGGCACTTCTGGCTTTGGTTTGAAATACTTTACTCAAAACTAATTCATGTCAGTCATGGCCATGAAAGTCAAGCACAAGAATGAGTAAAAAATTATAATTTGTTAGTAACTCTGAAAGTCTATGAATGACCTTCTTTCCTACCTAATATCCGCTCCCGGTATTTTCCCCTTTCCAAAATGTTGCTCTTGACTCGATTAAAAGATTCAAATCTTCCACCACGTAATCTCTGGTCTGTTTTGACTTCTTGCAATTGTTGGACATATTGATGATTTCCAAGTGTCTGGGTCGAATCTATACGAGTCGTGATTTTTAATGGATGGGCTTCAGTGTTAAAAACCCATTGATCAAGAGGAATAACAGATGATGGTGAGAAAAGAAGGTAGAAGTACTTCAAGGTTTCAGCGAGAAAAAAGCTTTGCATCATGTCATCCTTTTCACCACTGTTCACCTGTATAGTAAAACCATTAGAGCATCAATACTGAAGATAAATATTTAACTGCAAGATAAGAGAAGAATATGAGACATAATGAGTTCAAAATTGCATTGTATGCATTACACAAGTATGTTCAATAAAGATATGCATGTTCATGTTCTATATGCTTATACTCCCATTTTTAACCTTACGAACAAATATTTAGTATCCGAATGGAAAATTTGAATTTTCTGTTCTAAATTGAACCAAAAAAATTCAAGCCATGAATTTATATATCACATTAAGGAAGACTTGGCTCCAACTCAAACGCACAAAGCCAACTCAAACTCGGCAAGAGATTAAATTCATCCATTTGAATCTTATTGATTGTAAGGACCTACAATACTTGAAGCTCCAGAAAGTTGATGCATTCAGACTTGTTTTAAATCTTTACATTGAAAATATAATGTTTCAAAAAAGGCAACAAATATTGCTCGGTCAGAATGACAAGGGCAGGGACAGATCATAGAACTCTCTTCAATGCATGCACTCAAAGATATACAGATTGACTAACTGGTACTTGAATCTTTATGTACTATGTATTGGCATCGAGTTTCTTAGTTTCTAGGTTGACAGTGTTGTCTAACATCATTAGAAGCTGCAACAAGAGCATAGGAGGTACATCAGCTATTGTGTTAAGTAGACCGGAAAGGCATTAACAGCTCGTTCTGGTAGCAATGAAGTTCAAATAATCTTAATTTTTGGTCTATTGTTGTGTTGATCCAATTAGTGGTGTGTTCACACTTCGCAACTTTTCTGGTGTTAATCTCAATCAACATAGATTGGAATGATTCTGACATATGACCAAGGTCATATGATCAAAGTAACATTGCTTTCTATTTGGATTACATCATACATCCAGAGTTGTGGACAAGGATATTTTTGCTATTATGTGATGTGTTTGGCATTGTGATTGTTTTGCATTTTGTCGTGTAGGTGATTTCAAGAAACATTCCCATTCAAAGAAGGATGTTTTATTGAATTGGTTTCTTAATCCATGGAAAATACCCAATTGAACAAGGCTTCAATTTCATGGATTGGAAGGTTAGCAGGAATGGGAGCAAGGAGTTATAAAAGCAGGTCTGTGAGGGACACTATTAGACCAGACCAAAGATTGAAGATGTTCAAACTAGAATAGCCAAATTTCTGAAACTGTCTAAACCAACAGCAAGCATAATTTTCTACTGGACCCAAACTAATCAATAGAAATTCTGCAACTGGAAATCAAAACTTGAAAGCTGCTTATCATTTAATTAAATATGAGTGCTAGAAATGGAAAAAACACATTTTCCATGAACCATAGAGACTGTGAAGCTTCTCAAAACAAAAATTATGCTTATTATAAATGAAGTGCTCCCATTGCTACTATTACGAAGTAATTGGTAAAATAATTGCTTGTTATTAACAAAGACGGAGAGATCTATATATACAAAAGAATAAAGCAATGTTTCCTTAGGAAACAATCGTAAAGAATAGAAATATTCTATTCTAGCTAAAAGAAAACTAAAGAAAGCTAACAGATAACTACAGCTAACTAATATTAGAAACATTAACTAATAATAGAAGCTTATCTATTATCGTAATAGCTACATCATATATAGACGGAAATATAGCCTGGAAAAATTAAAATCTACTCATATCACTAAAACCACCATAGTATTGTATTAATTGTAAACAAATTTAGAAAAAAAAAGATTCATAATTGCGCACTTTAACAAAATTGAAGGAACTGAAGGACAAATTTGCTGCGACTAGAGATGAGTAAAGCTAATTCATAGCACCAATAATGTTTGTACAGTGACTCCTAGTGTTGGATCAAAAGAATTAACTCAAGTTTTTTGAATATTTGGAACGTATGCACTAGTGAGTGCATGTAAATAAATATATTTGAAGTATAAATAAGATACAAAATGTTCTTCGAGTAGATCACAAAAAGTTCATGCTAACAGGAAGGAGCACTTGTGGACAGAGCAACTGAATAAAATTATGAGGCAGAAAGATGTGTGGATAATATTTTTCCAGCACACAAAAAGAGACCATGCTTAGTTATAAAGAATCTTAAGATAGAGAGCACACCAACAACAAAGCAAAAAGAGACCATGCTTAGTTATAAAAAATCTTAAGATAGAGAGCACACCAACAACAAAGCAAAGGACAAAAATGACTTGGAAAGCATAATAGGAATCAGAGAAGCAATATTCTGCAAAAAATCACAATTATACCCATTAATCATAAATCCTGGAGCCAGCTGATTTTTCCCTGAAAAATCCCGATTTGTTAAAAATTTGTTGACTCAATTTTTAATGAATTTTGCATTCAAGATGCATTAAAATAGTGTTAAAATCCCTAAAAATTAAAAACATGACCAAAAAAAGTGAAAAATTGTTGCAAAACCCTGTGAAACTCTAAATGGCAAAATATATTTTCTATAATCCATTGGTTAAACTCTATTTTATTTGCTCTTTATATCTCTATGTTACGGATATGCCCTTAACATTTCTTTAAAAAATAGTTTTTGTCTTATTTCCTACAATTTTTTATGTTTTTTTATAATCCAATTTTGCCCCTTATTTAAAGACATAAGATTTTCAGTCCATAATAATGTGATTTAAGCTTCTGAATTTAACTGTGTTCTTTATACCATCAACATTTAGAACCATACTCTACAATTCATCAGCAGGATGAAGAGATAGAAGAAACTAATCATAGAATATGATTTGAAATGTTGATGTGTAAAAGAACACAGTTAAAAGCAGAACCTTAAATCACATGTTTTCTTAGCTTTTCCCAATTTGTTCCAAGAGAACTTTTAATTTTGGTCTGCTAATTTTTTCCCCAAATAATTTTCTTGCTATGACAAGAATAACAGAAAGATGCATAATCCATAAGATTTCAAAAAATGACAATCCAAAATTTCAGAGTCAGGTAATTTTACTGGGAAAATGGGATATGTAGCCACATCTATAAAGATTGTATGGATAAAAGGAGTACAATGTTGACAACAGTGAAAACTATTCAGAAAGACTGAAACTACATCAATATCAACAAGGAACCAATGCAGGTCTCTGGGAGTCAAAAATGCATCAAATTAAAATAGAACAGTACATGGGTAGTAAACTAAGTGATAGAAGCATTTAAGCTGCAAAGATAACATGGAAAAGTAAACCAGTTAAAAGCACAAGACAAGCTGAGTCCAAGGAAGGTAAACACTACCAATTGAGTACAACTACAAATATAAATAGCCAGGTTGGGGACCCAACCCAAAAAGGCAAAAATAATTGAGCATTCACAGTTACATTGCATAACAAAGAATTTTAGAAGATGCATGGCACAATAATTTTAGAGGATGCCTGGCTTAATAGAGAATTATTGAGATTTGACCGAAAGTTTGGGGTGAACAAAGGCACAGAAATTGTCATACTTGGTGACACCAGGATGCAGGTTTTGCAGATGGTACTGATGTAAAGAAAAGTAAAAGACAATAAAATTGAAAAGATCAAATTTGTTTTCTTTCTGAAATAAGCCCTTTGAACTCCGTCTATAAAGAAAGAAACTCAGTCTATAAAGAAAAATTATCATTCAATATCATCGGGATTCAGGTTAAAAAAATCACATCCAACTTCTATGCCAAATTAAAAATAGAAGAGCTACTGTTTGTTGACTGGAAATGTTGATGATTTGGTAGCAACAGGAACCAACTCAGAAGAAAAGTAAATCTCAACAGAAAATTCAAATCACCAATATAGAATTGCTACACTTTTTCTGATGAAATGGAAATTCAAATCCAACAGAGCTTAAAAAAATTTAAAATGGAAATACACAGTCCTTGCTGTACACACCTATGGAGATTGGTAAAAGATTGACAAAAGATTAGACAAAACTTGCTGATGAAAAGCAGTGCAAACAGCTTATTCAGTAATTTGATGTGCTAAATAATTACAATGCCAGATATCAGTGATGGCCAGAATCTTGTTATCCTAAATTTGAAAAACATCTTTGTGCAAATGGCTTGCATTACTTGTGTACAAGATTAACATTCTACAAGTATCGTTAAATTTAACATGTTTAGAGAATATATTTTACAGAAAATGGGATCAAGAAATGGTCTTCCTGCATATATAATAATTATCCTAATAAAAGGATGATTTTGAATACTTAAATTTGGCATCGAACCTGCTATTCCCTGCTTAGATAAGGCATGTGTGGGGGCTTGAAGGCACAAGTGAACCACTGATTTCTCCATTAAGTCACAATCTAAGGGGGAAGCCATAAGCCACTGTTATATTTGGGATGGCCACAAGCATAAATGACAACGAAGAGTATGTCTAGTCAAACATAATCATTCCTCTTTCTGTTTCAGAATACAGCAGGACAGTCATTTGTTATCTGGATCTCAATGTATGACAGGTACCTAGTAGTGACACGATATTTATAAAAAGTAGGATAGCCACTTTATAGGCATGCTCTTCCAGTTCAAGTGTCACCAGGCTCGTATGTTTCAACAAGATTTATCACTTAAATTTGTCTCAAAACTATCCATATAAGTGCAATCCTACATATAGGAAGCCATTCTAACATCTCCTAACTAAGTCGGATTCAGGTTCAGATTCGGTTTGAGATTCAGATTTGAAATTTGTTCAATTTTTTTTGGGGGTAGTTCAAATTCATTTTGGGTTCGTCCATATGAAAACATGTGTTTTTTAATATGTATATATGTATTATATATATATACAGAGCAGCAGCAAATAAGTACATACACCACTATGCTAATAGTAAAACAACATAGCAAAATACACAGCCATATATTAACTTTTTAGCCCAAATGACATATATAACATCCTTTTTGGCCTTTTTAATGGTCTATATTAGGATTTGAGGGTCGAATAGACTAAATCAGACAAAAAAAGCTATTAAAAAGTCCAAAAAAAAGGTCAATTTTTTGCCCAGAGATGGCCCCAGTTCTGCTGCTGGGTTTCAAATTTGCTTGAAATTCTGCTTGGATCCTGCTGACAGACTTTGCAATGAATTTGGTCACATGTGGGAGAATTTGCACTGAATTTGAGACTGTGTATTTGCTGCGAATCGAACCCAACTTTGGGCTTCCCAGAGGCGAATCTGGTACATTAACTCCTAAGTCGTATGCCCACACAGATCAGAAAGAGTGGGGGAAAATGGCAATTTTTTAAATATGTGAGAAAAAGAAGGTTATCAAATAACATGTATTTTTTCAACAAAAAAATTGGCCTGACTGCATCGAAAGCATTCCAGTTTGACCATGCACAGCCCATTCAACCGGTGCTCCTTAAATGTGTTTAATCATAATGATATTTTATTTCAGTTTATATTTCTGTGGTTTTTAGAGAAACTACCTTGGTCAAGTTTTTTATAACATAATATATGATGCAAACTGCTTATAAAAGAAAATTGGATTCCAGCCTATTCTAATCACCCAATCACTATCTATTTCCAACAATATACAAAAATATAACAATAAACAAATTGTTGAAAGATTGATAGCATACATCTCTAAGTCCCACATAGCCGGAGTCAATCCGTGATTGCTTTTGAAATGCTTGAAATATATCCCAACCCCACTCTCTATATGTTTCATCTCCAGTAATTCGCCAAAGGTACATCAGTGACTCCACAGTTTCTGGCCTCAAGATGTTCCACGATGTACCAACCACCATATCCTATGGGAAAAAACATTGTGAAATTTCAGATATTAATAATCTGTCTGTAGACAATTACATAAATTACAATTTCAATTTTGTCCATCAAAAAAATGTTTTTCCTGGAACAAGCTTAAGGAAACAGATGAAGCCAAATCTGGCATTGCAGAAATAAGCATGTGTGAAGCTTTTACATGTGCCTCAATTAGATATGTGAAGACAAATTCTAACCTCGCCTTCATTGAAGATGTAGTTTTCTCCAGCCAGTTTTGTTTGAGTTGAATTATAAAAGTTGTAGCAAGTCCTGGCAAGCTGTAGATAAACAAGATGAGTGAGTGAGAACAAAATTGATCACATCATTCAAAAAAAACAAAATGCAGATCATAACAAATAAATCACACATCACTAAGGGCAGTATTTTCAAAGTCTAAATTCAGAAGAATATACCTGGAATATAACTTTCTATACACTACACTATTCATGAACTTCTTTGAAACTTACAATGCAATTGATCTAATCATTCAAAAAAAATAATGAAGATCATAACAAATAAACCATACATCACTGAGGACAGTATTTTAAAAGTCTAAATTCAGAAGAATATACCTGGAATATAAGTTTCTATACACTACACTATTCATGAACTTCTTTGAAAATTACAATGCAATATTCATATTTATTCTTTTTTTTCAACCGATAAAGTAGTTGACAACCATATATATTCATATTAGTATTCAGCTGGAAATTACTGCAATCATACATCGTTTTGGAAACTTAGCAAAAGGCCATCAGAAGGTATTAATTAAAAAAGAGGGAGGTTTCAAAAAATCTTCTTGTATGAAAATTTCCTGCAACCAAGGTCACAATACAAAATTTGGCATTCATTCAATTTATTACCCACTTGTCCTGAAATGCATCCATTCAGTTTATTACCAATTTGACCTGGAATACATTTATTAGTAGCTAAAACCTTAAAAAGATGCAAAATTGAAATTTGGCCATTATGATGTAGAGTTTCTTGAATCATGAGAGGACATCAACTTTGGGCTTCCATTCTAGAAAATGAAAAATAATATCCAGGTCATGCTGGAAGACCCACATATATTTTGTCAATGCCTGCGGCAGCAAACCTGGATTCACTCTCACATAACTGACATCAAATGAACTATGGTGTGACCTAAATTCTGATAACAATTTCAAACACTAGAATCTAGTAAAATTAAACATATTCTTCAACTATAAACTTTGTTTTAAGAACAAATCATAAATTACATTTTTTTAAGTTAGAAGTAGTTTAGTAGATTTTTGCATGTTCCAATATCGTATACTACAATTCTTAAATTGAATATACAATCATTATGGCATAAAACTCATATTGCCAGGTACAGATTAGGATAGATCAAAGTGATATCATGGAAATCTATTAAATTCTGTGTGACTGTGAACACCCTCTGAAATCGTAGGCAAGATTCATGGGCTTGAGGATGCAGAGTTAAATAGCAACTAAGTAGAAAACATACTGATATTGAGGTATGGCTGTGGTGTATGTGTGTATATTAAGTATCTGAGAATATCATAAAACATATATAGAAACATTTTCATGTAGATGAACATATATAGAAACATTTTCATGTAGACGAACTTATATACATCCATAGTAAGAAAGAATCCAGATTTATAGTGCAGATAGGCATGTCGGCCTGTATGTATGTAGATGTATTTTTGCAAGCTGGCATCCAAATATACATAACAATATAGTTTTTATTTCCATTTAACCTGTAAATTAATATGTAGCCTTGTAGGATACAATAAGAGTGTAAAAACTCCCAGCTTTTTACACCCGTATATTGACATACTTGCAGTTGTTTGTTAACATTCTCTATTATTAGACTAAGCATTGGGAACTAAACTGTAGCTCATTTATCCCAAAAAATTGCTGTTATAGGCTATCTTCAACAGTGGTCTTCTTGTACCCTCACCAGTGTTTGATACCCAGATTATAGACTCAGATAATATCATGGTTGATAAGTTAAAGGGAAGTGTGATAAATTCTTTTGGGAAAACAGCTTCCAAATTTTGTTTCCAAGTTGTCTTTACTCTTGTTCTTTTTGAGGTAGATGATTTGCTAAGTCATAGACCTTTGAGGTGGGTATCCTGACGTGTTTAAATCTGCCATCCTATTAAACAGCTCGGATGTGTATAGAACAAATTACATCATAATTTGGCATTAGACTAACAAGGAGTGATGAAAAGAATAACAAAAACAATTCCTTTACAGAGCATATACCTCCTTTGCAAGGGAAAGATATATTAATCCTTTCTCTGATTCATCATGAAAAGCTCCAAGAGCAAGCATACCAGGAGCAAAGCATGCCAATTCGTCCATCTGCAAATACCTTAAGTTAGTAGAATGCCAATTATAACGTGGTTTATGTATTCATTTGAATACTCCCAAGAATGAAAGAGTGGTCACTGCAATCTCACCTTATCTATTAGTGCACTACCAGAACGCTCTGCAATATAAGTAAAAGAAGATGGCTTTGACTTCCTAATCAAGTTCTTTAACCCTTCCATAGACTTTTCCCACATCTCTCTGCAAAATTTTCAAGAGCAATAACACTTAAAGTCTAGATTTGGATCTGGTAAAGTTTGATAGACTTCACACAACCAGCACAGGAAAAAAAAATGACGTTTCCAATGTATCAATTGTCGTTTCTCACGTAAAATAATACTTGTGGAATTTGAAAGTATTGGATAGAGAGACATAAACCTGTAAAGCTTCACTTCATCAGTTTTGTTGCCTTGAATCCACACTTTGAGCAAGTATTCATAAAAGCTGTATGGCAGCAAGGGATGCACTAGGTTAAAATATCTTTGATATCTACCATTCAGCTCTTATTTGAATCAAATACTAAGCTACAATCCCATTAAAATATGTTAACTTATGAGACCTCAATGAAAAAAATATGATCTCCAGAAACAGAAAGTCAAAACTACCTATGTTCTTGTGAATACAAATTACTAATACAGTAGAGCCACTTAGCTAGTATGATATGTGAAGTTTCCCTTCAGTTGGTCACATATACATTTCACTAGCGGTTTTCAAATCTCAAAAAAAGTGGGGCCATATATTTCTATAAAACACCAGCCAGGAAAATTAACTAAAAACTAGGCTCTAAAAATCTTTGTGCTTGTAGTTTTTGAGCTCAAATGGGAACCTAATGTGTTTAACGAAAATCACATTACGTCTGCAGGACAAGAGAATCTAGCCTATGTTAAAAAAAAATCCTAAAATGTTTTTCATGCTCCTTTGAACATATGTAATAGCATGCTTGTTTTATATCAAATCCCAAGTAATGATGTCGATCCCAGATGCTTGACAGGCATATAAGCTAAGGACAATCTAGCAACTCGATATGTAAACACCGTGTGCGAGATTTTAAGCTTGTGTTTTGTCAACATCTATTGATGCAAAATGTTTTATTCTGTAAGTACTAGATATTGCATGCACGTGACTAGCATTTAGATTTTATAGCAGACCTGGAGAGCATTTGTATGTACCATCAGTTCAAGCGTAAACAAATTGATGTGAACTGGTGAAAAAACAATTTGACTCTAAAACCTGGAGAAGTTTAGTACTACTGTCAAATCTTATGATCAGGCTCATGGTTTTAACTTCATTACAATTCCTTGTGTCACAAAATGACACATACCATCTTTCAAATTGCAATGCAGACAGCTTTCACGTTGTCCCAAACAATTATGCCAATTTCACCAAAAATCTAATATCTCATGCAAACAATCATTAGCTCAGAACAACTAGCACTTGGACAAGCTTTTTGAGTTGTCTCCACTTCTTTTTGAGATCTCTCTATATCAGGGAATCTTCGGCATTTCTTCATCTCCACCTCACTCTTAAACTTGCTTTACTTCCATGTGTAACTAATTTCCATGAAATAAAAGAAATCAAGTGCACACAGCTATCTGAATAACACCAAGATTGTGTTATTTGACCTCTCACTCAAATGGTTTTTGAAACTATGCACACTAGAGTCTCAAAATGTATAGGCCAGATTTTGCAGAAGCCTATCAAACCTTAAAATTCTATCTTTAAAGATGCTCTAAGCCTTGCATGCTAAAAATCAATTACAAAAATATCAACTGTCTCGCTGACTCTAGTGATTCTTCACTGAACAAGCCACTAGGATTTTCCCATCTGCTTCTGGCACTTACCATTTCTGATAAAACAATTTCTTACCTTTTCCATCAAGCCTACCCATTTTGCCTATTTTGACAGACTATATGATGAGGGCACAAACCAAGACAAAATGAACACAACATGAAAGAAGACTTTTATTATTAGAAATGATATGCTAGTACAATCATTACAGCAAAAACAGACTCAATTGTATGTCCTGTGGGCTTACAACATAATCAGATTCTGGAGAAAAACCCTTCTCACAGTACCTTCTCCCAAACTCCACAAAAACTGCCTTTACAATGCAAGAAATGACCTTAGGTGACCCAAATTAGGTTTACGGTTAGGAATACATTTTAGAATATGCCATTTGGCATCCACCACCAAAGCAAAGGTTCTAAAAGACACATCAAAAGCCGGTGCAAAATTAGAAGAATCCAGAAATGGTTGTCCAACTTTTGGAAGGCATAACTTTTGATCCAAGGCAATAACTTTCAAACCATAAAGCCTTTTGACCTGATACTTTTTCTGGAGTGCTTGAAATTACAAGTACAATCATCCCTCCAACTTACACCCTCTGAATCATCATAATTATGGCTCAATTACAAAATAACCCATTTTCTACACTGGCACATATCCCAAGGTGTTAAAAAAACACTAACCCAAAAAACTAATAGTGGAACTATGAGAGTTGGAATCTCTATTTGGACCAAATGGACCTCCAGAAATACAAACACATTAAACAGAAACTAACACTAAGCATATTTTTGGGTGATACAGGATTGCCCTTACACCACTGGATGCTCCTGCATCATTATATTAGCAAATCAATCAGCCCACATAAGAGGCACTCATACACCCATGTATTAGTCACCCCTATATGCTGACATGATTTCTACCCTTTTCTTGATAAGCAAGATGCAGAGTTAGGGTCTGCGCCCACTATTTTAACTCTAGAGAAAATTTTACGTTCATGCCCCTAGCATCCTTATATATGTCTATACAGAATGATTTATTCTACTGCATTTGATCTTAATCATTGAAGCTAGCAGAGTCGCATCCTCCACAAATTGGGTAGTTGTTCAATCAACCAATGGAAAGCCCGAACAACCTGTTTCATATTTTCACATTTTGTTTTAGGGAGGAAGCATTTGCATTGTTCAAGGTGTCAATGTTCTAATCAGATCTGTGTAGTGTTTCAGTCTTAATTTCAAATTGTGTAGGTATATATATAATCAATGTAGATATAATTGAACTCTACACGGTTCAATAATGTGAAATATTTCTGTTATATCTCACAAGAATGTCACTGTAATATTTATGTCAATATTGATCTACAAAAATTTATATTCGCTATTGAATCTCCCTTAATCAATATTGATAAATATCAATATGACTTGCTGCTGTTCTTAATCTCAAGCTCGATCTGTATTGAAGACTGAATGAATGCTGATCAATATATTTCCAAAACTGATTTTGATGTCATATAAATATCATCCTAATCTCAAGCTCAATCTGTATTGAAGACTGAATGAATGCTGATCACTATATTTCCAGAACTGATTTTGATGTCATATAAATATCATCCAAGGTCTCACAAGGAGGCGCATCTCTACATGAGATCGTATGTCTCACGAAGAGATGTCTCTTCATGAGACTAACCTTAATATCGTATAACACAGAGTAATCAGCTTTGAGTTTGTATAATATCGATCTGCATTATGAGGTGGTCAATACCAATATCGACTTGAGCTAATATTAACATCAGCTTGCAATATATAATAGTCGATATTGTTATCAACTTTGTGATTGTATTGTTATCGATATGTATGATAGTTGTTATTGTTAACAATAACTATCATAGTTATCAATGGTAACTATCATAGTTATCAGTAATGATAACTACTATCATTTCAGTCATAAACAATTACAAGTTTGATAACAATTTTCAGTGAATTCTGAGAACACCAATAACATATAAAATAATAATAACATATAATATTATATTGTGATGTTTACATAATCATAATATTATATTGTGCGTACTATGTATAATCAGATATTATCTAGTGGAGGATAGATATCAAATGCCGCTGAAGGCCAATTTGATTTTGTAATGCCTCCCATGTTTGCATTTTGTACCTTGTTACTTTGGTTTCGAGAGATACTTGATACTCATGTTCGAGGACATTCGAGATGACCTGATGGTCAAATACTTTATTTTGATTTACAAGCATCATAGATGTTAGATGCTATGTTGTTCAATGTGATCATATCTGCATGATGATGCTTATTTATGTGACCTAATGCTTTATGATGATATCTGGTTATTTTGTATTCGGACATATACTCTATTTATGATTATATGATGGACTTGTTGGATTTCGGATACTTTGATTTGTTGCTACAGCTATTTGCTTCATTCTTGCTTTGAGACGTTTTATGATGCAGTGAGTGATTTAAATGGATGATTTTAATGTGATTAAATAAATGGTTATTTAATGTGATTTAATGTATTTATCGCTTCGGCTATATTACTATATGCAATTGCACTTGATCGTGTTGTTCAATGTGCAGGATTTATATCCGCGACAATGGCACATGGAGTTAGTGATTCGGTTGCTCTTACCTAGCCAATGTCATCCCAATATGGTCGACGTATCTTGTTTAATTGATTAATTAAACCCTTCGGTGATTTAATAAATCCGGACTCATTTGCATTATCTGATTAAACTAGTGAGCATGTTTGTGCATTTAGAGGTTCGCAATTGTCACGAAAGTTATTTTGGAATACTGTGATTTATTGGTTAAAGGGAATTTTGGGCTTTATCTTATTTTATTTTATTCCCAGCAGCTTTGTCGTAGTTGAATTCCAATTACTTGGAATAGCTTGTTTTTGTTTGGGTTAAGGGTTTAACTAGGTGATCTTGTTAATTACCCTAATCCTTTTTTTCACTTGAAAAGTGAATATATATCCAAAAAGGAATTTTATTCCTCACTTCTGACTTTTTCAAATAGAAATTTGAGAGCAAATTCCAAATCCTCCTCAAGAGAAAATATTGTTTTGTTTGCTGTAGGAGCTACGAGCATGGGATCATCAAGTTGATCTTGTTGGATCTAACTCGAGGAGACCTTGGATTGCCGTGACTTTCGGCAATTTCTGCAAGGTTTTTATTTTACTGCTAAAGTCGTATTTGCCCTTTTGGCTGTCAGGCAGGGCTCTCCTGTTTTACTGTTTCAAGCTTCAGTTCCGTTTCTGCTTCTATTTTTTATAGTTGTTTGTTAGGAGGTTGAGAACGAGTGTTCCCCTCCGTTTCTAGTTGCTAGCTCTACCCGATTGGGTGGGTATGAGCATTTCTCTATTTTTCGGGATGGGGGTTTGGGATTTTGCACCATTATGCTGGCTGTTTTTGCATACGGACTCTGAACCCATATTTTATTTGATATTCGTGGCTTTTGTACCCAAAAACAAAAGAGGGTTTAATTTCGAAGTTCTTGACATTTTGGGTTTTTGCCTCGATTTGTGTGTCGCCCTGATTTCTTAGGTTTTCTTGGACTATAGTTGGTCGTGGATCCAGATTATCTGTAGGGATATCTTTCTGACCCCTGATGTATTTTCTTATTGCATTGGGATTTGTATCAAATCCGTACTCCTAAATATAGGTCGGTTGAGTGATTTGATTACTTATGTCTTTTGTTTCTCATTCAGCCCTTGTTATTTATGATCATCGTGTAGTTGGTGTGCCTACACACGAGCACATGAGTGTGCACTTGTCGCGTTCTTGCGAGACCCCAGCTCCCGATTGTTTGTTAGATGAGTTATGTTCATTAGGGTTGGGTTGGGAAACTGCATTGCCTATGGGCTATCATCGTGTGATGTACATGGGAATGTAGGGTAAGGTCAATGGAGGGGCTTCTCTCATATACCCTGGCTATCCCAACAAGGTATACGTGAGGAAGTTTCTAATAAGTGATAACTAAATAAATTCATGGGTAATTAACTAAGATAAAAAAAAACACATTGTACGCACAGCTCGGTCAGGGACACAGCACATTGGCCTCCCGAGGGAGTACCGACGGGAACGATCTGTAACAATGTTGAGCTTGGGAGTACCAAGCAACTTACTCTCCACCAGAGTCCCTACATAGTGACCCATAGAGAGTCTAACCAGGACCTTTTGTATTGCATTGTCTCATGATCTTGGTTTCAATCCTCTGTACTGTTTGGCATGAGTGTTAGCCATGGATAATTCTCTTATGTGTGTTTGAGGTCAGATCACTATCTCCATCGGCACGGTGAGAGTGGGCCTACAAGTTCCACGTGGTTGGGAGGCGTAGCTACCTTTACCACTACTAGGGACCAACATACAAAATTGGCCTTTCCCACGCTCAGTTCCAAAGCTGGATGCTCACATGGTTCTCTGTTTCTTCCGGAGTATGTTTCCATGTGATTTATGTTATTTTAGTTTTAGAGATGATTTGTGTTAGCCATGGATAATTCTCTTGTGTGTTTGAGGTCAGATCACTATCTCCATCGGCACAGCGGGAGTGGGCCTACAGGTTCCACGTGGTTGGGAGGCATAGCTACCTTTACCACTGCTAGGGACCAACATACAAAGTTGGCCTTTCCCACGCTCAATTCTAGAGCTAGATGCTCACATGGTTCTCTGTTTCTTTCGGAGTATGTTTCCATGTGATTTATGTTATTTTAGTTTTAGAGATGATTTGTGTTAGCCATGGATAATTCTCTTATGTGTGTTTGAGGTCAGATCACTATCTCCATCAGCACGACGGGAGTGGGCCTACAGGTTCCACATGGTTGGGAGGCGTAGCTACCTTTACCACTACTAGGGACCAACATACAAAGTTGGCCTTTCCCACGCTCAGTTCCAAAGCTAGATGCTCACATGGTTCTCTGTTTCTTCCGAAGTATATTTCCATGTGATTTATGTTATTTTAGTTTTAGAGATATTTGATTTATGCTCATGTATGTCATTGCAATGTTACTTTTCCGCATTGATACTAGATGTTATGGATTAGGTGATTAGATGTTAGATTCATCTCTTCTAGCATGCTTAGTTGTGTTTCATTCATTCGAGTGTTCGAGCCTCGATTTCCATGGATCCGGTACTCCCCAATGTGGAGGAAATTATCCTCTCTTTTTTTACCATGCATATTGTTTCTCCTTGTTGTGTTGTCTAACCTCGCGCCAGAGAGGAGATTCCTCACGCGAGAAATGTATTGTCTCGCATGGGAAAACCTTCTTTGCGTTCTCTCGCGCGAGAGGGCGTTCAACAGCGTTCATTCATTCGAGCGTTCGAGCCTCGATTTCCGTCGATCCAGTTCTCCCCAATGTGGAGGAAATTATCCTATTTTTTTACTCTGCATATTGTTTCTCCTAGTTCTGTTGTCTAACCTCATGCCAGAGAGGAGATTCCTCACGCAAGATATGTATTCTCTCGCGTGGGAAAACCTTCTTTGCCTTCTCTCGCACGAGAGGGCGTTCAACAATGTACTTCCTCGTGCGAGGAGGTATTTCCTCGCACAACACTGCAGTCTGGTGTTTCCTCACGCAAGGAGACAAGAGGTATTTTTGCCTGTTTCTGAAAAGCGAGATTGGGTGTTTTGAGTACCCTTTAAAATTGCATGCCTTCCTAGAATTTGACAGATCGAAAATTCTAGGTTTCGTGACTGTCTAACTTTCATAATCGATTGATCACGTTGGTAAGTCGTGACGCTTGGAGATCGTTGGATGTTTGGATCGTTGGTTAAGTCTTCTATTGCAATTTGTTGATCGGTTACATGTTGATGTGTTTGATTGCATGCTTATTCAAACAAAATAATGTATTGGCTTTTATTTATCCTTGTCCCAAGGATCTCTGAGCGGGGCATTACAAATTTCATCAATTAGAATAAGTTGACTAAAGCTACAAAACATTAACACAAACAACTGCCAGAAATGCTCCAACTGGCCCTCATTGACCACTTGTAGAAGCTCAACCACACCTGTCAATCATGCCAGGAGCATAATGAACAAGTCCTCAATATTTGCTTTTTTTTGTAAATAATGTTTTTGAATAGCTGCAATTGCACATGATAGCAATCTGTCAAAACATATCAATGCCTATATCCTATATTAAAAAGTATGTCACTGTCAAAAAGGCTTTTAGAAATGCTCCAGAAAAGTAGTACCAATAACAACTGGAAAAGCCTTCGCCCAAAAGGAACCCATGTAAAAGGTTGAGAACATTCTGTTATGGTTGTATTTCCTAGGAGAAATTGCTTCTATATAAATGTCTAGACTCTTATTCTGTTGTTCATCTTCTTGTAGGCAATCTATAGAGGTAATGGTACAAATATCGGTGGAACCTTAGACAAGTACATGCAATCCAAGAAGGTATGTTGTGGCCAATGCCAAATGTGTGAGCACTTCAACCTGTTGGTGTTTGAAAACGCTGGAGGGTTTTCAATTATCCCAATGAGAATATGACATGTCTAGGGGCAGCTAACTCCCATTTTCAACATGCCATTTTAGACACCGGGCCAACTATAAGGCTAGACCTTTCTTCTACTTCAGGCTCTGCAAGACCTAGGCGCGTAGACCTCAGATTCAATTGATACCGTACCAGTGCAAAAACATATCCCTAAATCTATTAAGCAAATGAAAACCCCTTATATCTCCTAAAGCCTTATGCAGTAACAAAGAAGTGCAGTAGCTAATTACAACTCTACAAAATGCACAATCTGAGTGAGGGTTAAACTTTGATAGCTCTTCAACATAAAAGGGTAAAACACGTTTGATTAATAATGTTGATTTCAGCAGACCCCTCATATGCAGCAATAAGACCTAATGATCTTGTAACTGATCAGTGCCTTAACCATTGGGCAAATCCATGAATCACAAACATACATATGAATATCTGAGACATATGTGTATCTTCAGATATCTGATCTATCTATTCAACTTGTAAATAGACATCAATGTTCAATTTAAACCTCATTCTTACATGATATCCCCATCAATAACCTCACAACCCTGTTGATTTCCCTGAAGCATTTACGTAACCCTTTGAGTCATAGGCAACAATGAAATAACATACAGCCTTAAGGGACTGCAACTACAACCTAAGCTCTATGTCAAAAATTATAAAACATTGAAGATCATTGATGAAGGAGACAAGATTCAAGATGAAACTCAACCATTTGTTGTTCTTTGTATTAACTTCCTTGAAATTATACATTCATCTGCATGAAATGAAAACACAGAAAACACCTAACAGATCTGAACTATCTGTATTATCCTTCATGTATTAACTAAATGTTGTTCATACAAGAGAGAAAATGCTCAAAGAAATGGTGTCTCAGTATTGGGAATGCATCAAGAACTGGATCCAAAACCCTGGTATCACAGCAATGAGCAAAATTTTCTCCAACAAACTGGAACCATGAATGGTCTAACAGTGAAAAAATGGAACCCTGCTGGTATTACCCAAAGAAAACTGCCAACAACTACAATGAAAGAAAGAAAGAAAGATATAGAAGAAGATGAATTCCCGGATCTGATTTATGCCTGACATGTGTCCACTTGGAATTCAATCTTCTGCAACTGAATAACCTCTCTCTTCCTTCTTCCATTTTGATTTGATTTAGTTTCATCATTACTCTGTAACTGATTTGAAAATATCTTCTGATCAATGATGAAAACCCTTTTGCTTGCCAAAATCTGATCTGCCTCGTGAAATGCTGGTAAAATCTCAGTTTTTACTGAATATGGGTGATCAACTTCGACTCAAACTGCATTTTCACTATCTTTTAACCATATTCAGGTCATTACCATGTTATAATATAGTTCTGAACTTCCTCACCTGAATACAGTTACAAAAAGGAAACTAGAAGAAAACCTCCTGTAGCTTGAACCAGTGGCATTCTGTGCAAAAACTGACCTCAGAATCAGAAAGTTCAGTTTCCCCCAATTCCGGCAATATATAATATTGCTATATTTGCATACCGGGAACCCTCTAAATCTTAGTTTGAAAAATACTCCTCTGATAGAACACTTGACTAAGTCTGCAACTCTGATTTTAAATTTTCAAAAAAATTTAAAAGTCCTAAAGTTCAAACTTTAGGAAAATACCTCATTTGAATTTAAAAACTCACGTAGCAATTTAAACTTGGGAAAATATTAAAATATTTGATATTTTAATTATTTTCATTTTTCCCCTTATCTCCATCCGGGTCAAACAAACTTTGACCTCTATGACACATGGCGGCTTTTGATTCGTTGATTTTTGCACGCTGTCACCGGACTGCCACATGGTGCTTAGTTATTGGTCGACCTCAACTTGCCACTTCATTGCCTCGTGGAGCTCACCCACTTACCCACATTTTCTATCTTTTCAGCAACTCCAAAAAGCGGGCTTGCGCCAACCGTCGGATCGTGACAATCTGAGCACTTCTTGCCACATCATCACGCCCGGGACCCGTTGCCACGTGTCAAAATCCCACATTCCCGCACTTTTTAACAGTCGAGCATCTTAGTTTTGTGGGATAGCGTCGTCCATAAGATGTGGACACGTGTCACAATCTCCTTTCATCTCCATTCTGCGTGCCACATCATCATCTCTATAGCTTTCGTCAAAATTTAGCTTATGTCATCATCCAGTTGGCGCATCCAGGTCGGGTCCCACAGCAACACATGCACGCTTGCCTTTCAAAAAGACCTTTACTTAAGACATTAAACATGTTGAGTGCTTTCATATTTAAAAATATATAAAGTCTCTCCCACGGGAAATGTGGGATAATTAGTTTTGCATATTCTTCTCTTTGACTGCGTTTTTTCTTGTATGACTAGCAGCTTATATCTTTGCCATGGGGTCTCCTTTGAATTTTTCTTTGATGGAAAAACTTTTTCATGCGTAGACTGTTCTTGATAATGTCTTGGCTTCTTCATGGAGTTGTTGTGAATCTCTGCCCATTGGTGTGGATTATTTTTAATACGCCTGTATCTACTTGCTATTGTGTGATCTGCTTTGGATTTTCGTTTGATTGATCTTGACCTACGGCTTAGTGCTCTCATCATTGCCGCCTCCTTGTAGTTTTTTCTTTGCATGCCGACTTCCACTATCTTTGACTGCGTATGCTTGACATTGTGTGGAGAGTTATTTGATTTGCCTGCTTTTATCTGTTCTTTGATGCCATGACTCCTTTGTTTATGGCGTTGACTATTAGAAGACGCCCCTGTTCCTTTATGCCAGTGGTTTGTGCCATGAGACTGTGTTTTTTGATGCGTGGGTTTACTTCATGTCTGCTGGTATATGTGCTCCCCTGCTTTAATACGTGAGTCTCTTTTATAGACACTGCCTTTTTCATTTAATCTGCTGTTTGGCAAGAAAATATGTTGGACAACTCACCCTGCACATGGGTGACCCTCCCTTTAACAAGGTGTGGTCTTTGATTTTTATTGTCTCAACGTGAGCTTTTCTTAACCATGGCGTGACTGCTTGTTTTGACTACCACTAACTTTGTGGCTGCTCCTCTGTTTCTTCATGTGTATTCTGCCTTTAAAATCGACTACATCTTCAAACTTGGTGGCTTTGATGCATGGACTCCCTTCTTCAATGCGGATGGAGCTTGCTCTCTTACATTGACTGGCACCCTGTCTTAAGACTGCGGCTTCCATGCTCTACTGGACGTTTGTTGCTTGGTGGTTTTCTTTTCTAAGCCATGGGAACTTCTTGTATGGACGGCTTTGGTTGCATGATCCTCTCCTTTAAATGTGGAAGCCGGTTGCTCTTTTAAACGACGTCCCTTGATCATGGCGTGGACTTGTTTCTATGCATTATACTTTACAAAGCCAAAACTTTGTATTTCAATGTGTGGAGCTCATTGACTTCAACTGGCAGCTTGCTTTGACATAATTAGTATCTGCTAGAGCATTTGCCATGTCTTTGTCTTTCAATGTTTCTTCTGCCTCTTTAAGAAGAGCTTCCTCCTCATCTGCAACAGTACAATAATGTCACAGATTTACAAGAGAATCACTGCCACCATTTGCAAGCATTTTGTCTTCTTGCCGACAGCCAAGGCCCAAATCTTGTCCTCATGCTGGTCAAAAGTTACAATACATTCATTTGACTTAACTATCCATAACTTCAACAAGCCATCAGCACCAGAAGAAATAAACTATGTCCCACAAGTTAGGAATGAAGCTCACAATACACTAGCAGTATGTCCTTCAAAAAGTCTTCAAGCATGAAACTGTGTGTTAAAAGTTGATTCAAAATTTCATGATGCTCCCACTATAAACAATATCCATTAATCAACTGATAGCCTTTATAGTCAATGTTGATGGAATCAGTCGGGCCACAAATTGGGTCCGACTAAAAAAATTTCATTTCTGAACAACTGAACCATCAAATTGATCCACTGGCCACCTCGTACTGATTCAAAACACATTCGACCTTCTGAATAATCATTCAAAATTGATTTTACCATTATTTTGCAAATTGTGAATTTCATGTCAAGAGGTCCGTTAACTGGCCTTAAAAACTGACCCAAACACCTAACCGGGCTCTGAAATCTAGCACACTGAAACCTTGTTCCACATACTTTCACCCTGTCGAATCTCGTCTCATGACGAATTCGGGGTCAAAAGATATTCGCTATCAAAGTTGACCTCTCAGAACTGCCTGCAAGAGAACATGTCAAAAAACATTAAATTGGGTTCAGATTTGGCTTCGAAAACTGGGCAAATGGATACATGGGAAGACGAAAATTGGGACGCTAGTTCACTGTCACGAGGTGAGTATAGATCTGCGATTTGAGCTCATGACAAATAACAAGACGCAAATGGCGAGCGATCAAAGTAGGCTACTTGGATTCTGCAGACTGGAAACAATGTCAGAAAAGTGATTTTTTGCAAATGGAATTGACCTAGAAAAATGTGCAAATGGATTCATCAAGACTTGCAAACTGACACACTTAAAGTATTTTCAGGGGACAACATAGTGGTACAATCCATTTGACCTCACCTATCACAAATTTCAAGATATAACATCCCAAACAGGGGTACCAAACAATTTGCTAATGCTGACATCAGTAAAACTTTTGAAATTGCATTTGGAATCGCGTTTGAAAACTAATCAAACGGATTCGTCATGAGCTGAAACTTGAAACATAACAAGTCTCTGACATCTACAATGCAACGCAACAGGAATTTCAACATATGGGTCAACTGGGTCAAAATTATAGCACGTCAAACAGGGCCTCCCAGAATTATGTGCAACTACGCAAATGCACAAAACAGTAAATGACCAACTTTGAGGGATTCAAAACCTAGTCAAATGGATTCAAAATGACTTGAAATCTGAAACATAAGGTCTCAGGTATGGACGCTAGATACTCCCAAGGCAGCAAATCACAAAACATTTCTGGGTTAAAGATATGCAGATGCAAACATAGCCTCCTGTCACTGTTTGACACAAGTGAAAATTCAGATTTGACACTAGCTCAAAATAAGAATTCACGAGAAGACTCGGAATGACAATTTAACTTCATGGAACGTGTGGACAGGTTGAAAGGAAGGTGTTAGAAACATTAAACACCTCATGGGGCTCAAAAGTACAGCCGGGTACAATCTCATCAAAAGCATTCATGGGGCTCAATTTCTCAATGGTACTCAAAATTGACCATGCAATTTTTGGTCCCAACACAACCCATAGAAGCAATTCGTTTCTCTATGTTCATTAATATGGTATGGATGCTCAGGTGAGACATTTTCGCATTTTTCCTTCAGCAATGTTAGCCTTCTCATGCTTAGAGTGAATCACCAATCCCATGCTTCAAGCAAACCACCAATTATTAGCTCTTGAGAGTGATTGATAAGGCAGTTAGCTAAATACATTCACTGTTTTATTTCCAGCCCATTCTAACAAACCATGGCCAAATCAAAACTATAACCTGATTGAGCTTCCAACTCACTATTTTTCTGTTTTTGACAGCATTGAAAATTGTCATTGTGTTGCTTTCTATTTGTTTCCTATAATCTCTTTGTATGCACAGAATTGGAGATAAAGTACAAAGGCATGTACTTCCAGTTCATTATTTGTAACTAAAAGCAATTTGTTAAAGGCAGCAGATACAAACTTGTTATTCCAATTTCTGATTATACGACTAGCCCCAGACCCTCTAGGGTTGCCACATGTCACTATGTTAAAAAAGAATTTTAGGGTTCCAATTGGAAGGAAATGCCATTTTTAACTCTCCTGATGTTGCATTCAATCTATTTTTAGCCTCCTATCCGCCATGTCATTTTCCCACCTCGGCAAAGAAGAATATCATCCTTTAGTGTTCTTGCTGAATTCCTTGTGCAGTTCTATGTATAACTATAAATAGAGATATTCTTCTCCCATTGAAAAAAAACAGCATAGCAGCCTCTGCTCTTGAAATTTACGAATGGCAAATCACAGCCTTCTCTTGTCTTTTATACTATTTGTGGACAAAGCAAAAGTTGGAGTAGAATATTCTAGTTATCATTCTCACTTGGAGTCTACATTCTTACAAACTGCATTCCAATAAAAAGATAGAGGTGGGTTTGCTTGAGGCTTTCTCAATCTTGGTCTTCATATTTACCAATTGATGTCCTGGAGCACTGGGTTCCATAAGATCTGTTGGAGAGAACAAAGCCATTGCCAACCCCACATCCTCGAATTGCAAAGGAATTGCAAAATATGCTGGTATCTAGTCCCAATTGTTGTGTATCTTCTTCTGCGCATTCTATCGAGGCATTACGGGACTCAGTATTGTTTTGCCTAGACTAGATTTTAATTAGTTATATGTTAACAGTTTGATTGAGTGCTTTTATATGCTGAACAGCCTCTAATTTAATTCATCATATTCACATCCCATTGTTTTCTTTAAAAGAAAAATATGTTTTTGCCTTCTAATGGAGGTGCTTGTGCTTATGCTTGCTACTATACAGCCATTAGCATTATTGAAATGCTTGGAAATATTAAGACCAGTCCCTACTTAAGCTCTTTGGTTCTAAAAGTAGTACAAATTGAAATACTAATAACAATGGCGCTCTTTAACTTACCCAGTGACTTCATATAAATTTAAAAACAAAATACAAAGTAATAGGCTCAGTGCTCAATCTTTACCCAATAATGATCTGCTCATTGAGCCGAAAACAGATAATCAAATATCTTTGGTACTTAATATTATTCAATGACCTACATTTTAAGTGGCAAGCAAAGCAAGAAGAATTAGGTTCAGCCCTATACCTAAGCCAAAGGAATCCTTTCAGACCCAGGAGCAAATAAATAATGGCATTCGTCTTGTGTCTTACCAAAAGTGGCTTATCTTGGCTGTAAGAAATCCCCAACACTTTGACTTGGCTATAAGATAGTTTATCACTGTGCACCAATTTAATTGAGCTCTGATATCCCTTTAAATCTAAAGGGTTCACCTTCTGGCACACTGCTTCTTGAAAAAATACCTTAGAAATCCTTAAAATCGTCCTACAACTAATCTGTGCACACCAAAAGAATTTTCCACTACACAATTGATGAGAAAATGCAAATAACTGGCTTAGAAAGAAATCTCTACAGATGAATGTTGTGTGCCATACTTTATCCCTCTCTAGGTTAATTAATCAATTTAATTGCTTACCCAATCCTCTCAATTTTCTTTGAGGCTCAGGTTCTTTCTAGCCTCTTTTCCTAGACTGTCATTCACGATTATGAACATTCAATTAATAGTTTCAGTGTTTATTGTATGTCTTTCTCTGGCTCTTCAGATTGAGCTCAATGCAAATGAACATTAACAATTTATGCCAATATATTCACATAAAGTACAAGAGAAGAAAGCAAAATAAATACAGAAACTAGTAATTCAGGATATTATGCTGCATAAGAAACCCATGAACAATTTTGTCCTTTCCTTTCTCAACCCCTAAGAGCCAGGTGTTTCTTGGATGCAAAAAAAGCATCCATAACAAAAGATTTGGTTCAGACAAGCATACAAAATCAACTGCCAAGTGCTGGAATCAAAACCTTAAAAAATGAAAAACAATAATATTTGTCTTGAAACATCAAATTCTTCTCAACTAAATCATTAAGTGCTATAAATGCACCCAAACAATGAAGTACATACCTGTCCCCCATAGCACCAAAAGTAATTTTTGAGTATGTTTCGGCATTGCCAGAATTTGGATTAATATATATAGGAAGTAAACCATCATCTGGGAAAACTGCATGCAGTTTCTTGATTACATTTTCAACCTGCATCACCATATATTAATTTGAGTCATCCTTTCTTACCAGTAGAACTAATTTGTATCCATCCCATCAAGAATGGACACCTACTGAACATCAATTTACTTTCTCAGAAAATGAGACAGCCTTATTATATTACATGATATTAACGTAGAACTATAACATGTAAATAAAATGCATTTGAAGGAAACATTAGACAAAAGAATAGAACCTTTTCTTGGTACTTAGGATCCCCAGTTCTTTGGGAAAGGGCAATGAATTCCACTTGCTCCGTACCAGAATCAGCCAGTATACTTGCCCCCTGAAACAACAAAATATCATATCAGGACCTATTTTGGACTGACCTAGACATACAAATAACATTCTGAAATGCAATCTTTCTACAAAAAAGATTTATAATAACATCATTTGACTTATTCAACATATGAAGATTCCGTTTATGCAATAATTCAGTACAGACATAATAGACAACAAAATGACATAACATGGATTCTTGTTCCTCTGTTTCTAGATTGTACATACATGTGATAACCAAAAAAGGTTCCTCCTATCCTGTACGTCTATGCTACAGAACACCAATGCCCCAAGGTTAAATGCAGCTTAAAATACATGTAGCAATCCTATGAGCCACAATAACGAATCCAGCTAAACTCTAGAAACTCAAAAATCATTATTACACACCAGAAAATTAAATTCATATAAATTAAGAACACTGCCAGATCAATATCCAAAATTATCTTTAATCTTTAAACTAAGTTACAGGTCTTGGAGCTAGTTCAGGTTCGAATTCAAGGGTTCAGTCAAACAAAATTTTGGGGTTGGGTTTGTTTTGGGTGTGTTTATGCAAAAATTAAAACATTGAAAAATCAGATATATATACATATTTGAAGCACTAATTAAGTTCAAAATACATCACACAGCATATTTCAGTGTAACACCGGCACAGGGGGGCGTTGGGACAATTTTCCGTGATGAGGAAAAAAGGGCCTCAATTTGGCGACGTTTGGGGAACAACAGCGGCGGGGGGAGGGGGGAACTGGAGGGTACATGGGGGGTCAAATTGAAATACTTGTACATAGCGAAATTGCAACAGGAACCAGAACCATTGAACATTCAACATAGTAACATACTACATACTACATACCCAATAGTAACATTCATATATCAGATTCAAACAGAAATCCAAATTATCAGCAAGTAGGATTTATATTAGTTCCATCTAATATTATTTATATCATAATGATAAAGATGATTACAATGAGTAGCATCATGCATGACTTGAATCATGATCGATATCAAAATGAGTACAAAATCATGTCAAAATGACAAAATGTAGTGATGGGAAGCCTCTAATCATCCCCCAAGACAAACTACTCATCACTGGAACTACTGGACTCCTCAAGCTCAAGTTCTGCAAAAAAAACATCAATCAACCCTACATCTCTTTCTGATGCAATCTCAGCCTCATCAATATGAGACAGATCCTCTGGCTCTACATCCCAGCATGCTGCTAGGCTCTCTTTATACGTGTGTGTCTTGCGATCTACAATATGCAAGACACTGTGGACAAGCAGCTTCTCCACTCTCTTAAAGGAAAGTGTGTTCCTCTTAACAGAGTGGATGTGGCACCCAAGCACATGGGCACCCAATTAGAGGTAAGTTTGTTCCACTTAACAAAGTGGATGAAGCACCCAGAAACAGTGTGGCAACAGGTGCAGCAGCGAGTGTTGTAGCAGTGCAGCGACGGGTGCAGCCGTGGTGCGGCAACGCTTGGGCAGCAGTGGAGGTGCTTGGGTGCACCAAGTACCTGTCCTGGGGGTGTCCCTGCACCCGGTTCGGGGAGGTATGGGGTCAGGTGCACATCCCAGTATTACACTAATTATTCGTCAAACTCTGTGAAATATATTGAAGCTAAAAAATAAAAATGTCAAGTGTCAGCAATCAGGCATCATTGATCAAAAGTCATATGGCTCTTCACAAATATCCTCACCATCCATATTAGAGGATACAGGTAGTGGTACATTAGAAGAGCCACAAATGGTGCCACTGGCACTGGCAATCTCTGCTCACTAGTTGACTTAAATGTGCTCGATGACTTAGGATGGCTTACATGTGCAAGATGACTTAGGATAACTTGCATGTGCAAGATCACTTACTTAGTGAGAGAGTGACAGTTTGAAGGAGAAACCTACTGCTGTTTGTGGTGACTGAGTAAATATATTACTTGCTGAACTGTTGACCAAATAACAGATTAAGACTTGTCCCTCAAAACTTGGTCATATTGCACACATAAGTCATCCTTTATAGGCAGGTACTCGGGACTTGCACATTTTAGGGTAGAAAAGTATAAATTTAAAATCAAAAAATGAAGAATTAGTGTGGGTACCCACTAAATTCATCTCAGGTCCAAAAGCACTGACAGGTCCCCTCCAGCTCCATGCAGACCCTCCTATGACATAGAGTGCCATCCACATTACAGCACACTGCCCTTTTAGCAGATCTATGGGAGAGTCCAATCAGGTTAATCATAGCGACAACCACATCTTCCTTGGCTCACTGTCAATCACAGTTTAGGCATCCTCAGTCCCGATCTACAGGTCTTTGTGATAGCTGCTCATCGAAGGCATGCAAGCTCTCTTCTCCTCTCTGGTCGGATTCACAAAACGTCGCCATGCTGTGAGATCCAAATCCCTCACAGTTCCAATCTACAGGGGCTTATCTCTTTCCATGACCCAGGAAATAGCACACTCCCGCTGCACACGACGCTAATCTCTTTGGTGATCATCCCTCTCTGTAACCTAAACCATGGCTTTGGCATGTAGCATCCATTCGTTGCACATCAATGGGGACTCACAGCTCTGAGGTAAATCGAGTGATTTGAGTTTGCATTTGGAGGCCTGCCACATCAGCTGCTATGCATAAACACTCATCCCCGTGGCTTTTTCCAAGCCTTATGTGGGTGTGTGTTCGTGCCACATCAAACATCCAGTTGCACAGTCAACAACACTCTGTCAGTACAGTTTGAATGAACTATGATTGACACCTGTCTAGTCGCCATCCTGGGCTCATTGGCCTTTGTACTGCGATAGCCGTACTGTCATCAATTTCAATCAGAAGATCTTTTAACATCATCAAACTGGCTTGTTGGCTAACTTCAAAACCCCATAAAATGCTCATATCTGCTCCTTTTTTCAAATAATATTTTTTTGTTTGGGGCAGGATGTCCTGAAGTTTCTAGTGGTGGTATTAGTTTTGAATTTTGGTGCCCAATTTGAACACAATTTGCAGATTTTCAAAACTGTTGCTGTCCAATCCTGCAATTGACAACTTCAAGAGCTTTGCTTGGGCACATATGGTAACATTTTCAGGTGCAATTTTTTTGAAAGTGCATGAATTTTTATCTAATTTTCAGATCTATAATCAATTTTCAGTGATTTGAAGTGGACATATCACTTTCAGATATAAGTCATTTTTGGGCTACATTTGAACTTGGTTAATCCATAGTTACACTGCCCTAGGGGAAGGGGGAACGGCGGGGACAAGTATCTGGGACGGGGGGCAAAGGGGCCTTAATTTGGGGATGGTGGGGAGACGGTGGCGGGGGACGGGAGGGGTTATATATACTATACATATGGTAGTTAAAATGCTAGTAATGAAAACATGTATTATAATATAAGATATAAAGATGTAAAAGAGTAAATACTTGAACATTGCATTGAATTAAACATCGAACATTGAACATAAATAGTTGAATCAGCAAATAATCAACACCGGGATCTCCCCCCATCCTCGACAGAGATGATGGAATCTGGTGACAACGCTGGGGACGGGGGGAACGAAGTCCCCAGTGTGTCCCCAACTCCGGGACGTGGGGCAAGAGGAGTTATCATCATTGGATTTCAAATTTCTGATTTGCATCAATAATTTGAAGGAGTTATCATTTGTTTTCAGTCATAATTTGGTTTCCTAAAGGATTGTTCAAAGGTTCCAATGCTCACTCCATATCAAAGAACCAAAACTTAGAATTGGCTTAGAATCGGCAAGGCCGACTCGAATCATGAATCGGCAAGGCCTTGCCTATGAATTAGCAAAGTGAAAAAACCCTTAAAAATTTAGAGATTTTAACAATATAAATATAATTTCATGCACCCTTTATTGAATATAACTTAAACATTACAACATCAACAAATAAAAGCTATAATACATAAACAAAGAACATAAATGATAAATCCATCACATACGTAAAATGTAAATTGTAATTTGTAGCTGAGTTAAATAGAAAACATAGAACATAGATATATAGAATTAAAAATGTTGTCAAATCATAAATGTATGTAAGATAAAGATCCATTAAACCAAATGACATCAAACACTCAATGTATGTAAGCTGAAGATCCATGAAACATATGTATATCTGTAAACAAAATGAAAAAAACAAGTCTATATGCTCTAGCTCTAGTTCAAGTCTATTTCTCACTTTTCCTCGCCTTTTGTCATACTCAACAAATTGATTGCCTTTAAGGGTTAAACAAGAGAAAAATGTTAAACAAATCATCAAAAAGTTGTATTTTTTATGTTTTTAAGTTGCCTAATTGTTTTGCCCAATTTTTCAAGCCAATTCATGGTGATTCATGCCGATTCATGCGATTCATGGCGATTCATGGGCAAAAATCGGTGATCCAATTCACCAGCTCAGGAAAAATCATCCAGGCTAAATTGAATCGTTCAATCACATGAATCACCGCAATTTTTGGTTCTCTGCTCCATATAACTATCATGAATGGAAACAATTGGTTTCTAATCAACTTTTGAGTATTGGATTGCTTAGAATGATTCTTGGATAGGATCTAGAACCAACTACAAGTGTTGCAAAATAGAGGAAATGGTTTGATCAAAAGGATAAAGCACTTGCCTCTCTTAGATCAACTATCTCTCATGATTCGCTATATCACATTGCATCTTGCACACATCCTCATAATGCTTGGACAATATTGGATAGAATCTTTGGTCAAAACTCATAGAATGAGAAAATTTAGATTGGAGAATGAACTCATAGGTCTAAATTCATGCACTTTTGACAATGTTCAAGAGTTTTTCTCAAAATTCAATTCTATTAGATTGGAGCTTTCTAATTGTGCTATTACTAAATATGATCATCAATTGATATTATCCATTCTTTCCAAGCTAGGTCCTGAATATTCAATTTTTGTCTTCACATTCTATGCTACAATGGATGCTCTTGGTAGTGCATACAAAATGCTTTCTCTTGATGAATTCGTAGCTCAACTCACAAGGGAACAAGCAAAGTTGGCACACATGGGTCAGTTGAAGCCTTCAAAGCATCAAGCCTTGTTTGCAAATGACTCCTCTCCAAAGGCTTCCAAAGGCAATGTTACGAAGCAACACACGGGATCCTAAGCAATATGACAACAGTGATGACTCTCCTTCACAACATAGTCTAAATCAAGTCCTCTTCAAGAGAAGAATCATCTAGAAGAAACTGAAAGAAAAATGCGTATTGTAAAACGCTAGGACATGACGAGCATAAATGTTTCCACAAGAAGATTGATGAGCTCACTAACACTCTTCAAAAGAACAATATCAAGTTGCCCTCATCAGTGTCTACTCCTACACACAAGGCAACTTCTACATCTACATCTACATCATCATCCAAAGGTAAAGGACAAGCACTCATTGCTTCCATACAACTTGAGCAAGGTAAACGGCTTCTTGATTTAGGTGCATCACGTCATATGGCATCTTCTATGGATATGTTTTCTTTTATTGAGCCTTGTACTTCTCTAGATATATTAATGGGTAACAACACATATATGAAGGTTTGTGGGAAATCGAGAGGACATTGAATGATGTTCTTTATGTACCATCCTTAATCAGTAATCTCCTTTCCATTTACCAAATTACTCATGAGGCACAAGGTAAAATTGTTGAGTTCACTCCTAATTATGTCTACATTAGGGACATGGAGACTAGTCATAGTTATGGGAGTTGGTGATCATGCATCACACTTGTATTCCTTTTCATATTTTCTTGATGATAATGATGATATTCATGATGTACCCACCCATGTACCAAGAGTGAATTTTGTAAGTGGGGAGAACTTTGGACACTTCCATCATTGACTTCTTGAGACAAGTGTTGATATTCCTACTCCTCCACCTCCAACTTCTTCGAATATGGGTTCTACTATTCAGTAGGATAATCATAGTGCTTCAGATCTTGTAGTGTGGGATGACTACTTGGATTGCCTCTCAACATTGTTTGTCGAGTTCCATATTGCAGATTTGGGAGACATATTTGAGGGGGTTTCTCTACTCTTTGACGATAGCATCATATTTGAAGATACTTCTTCACTTTGTTTGGACATTGGATTTCCCAACTCTTCAACTTCACTCGATTTGTCACATCTCATAGGTCAGCTGAATGGTTTGATGAAACCTTTGAGCTTGAAGACACCTATTCAGTCTTCAAAGATGCATACATGGAGACCTTCCTCATTTTTCCATTTGCACATGGATTGGCTCCTTCATCATTTGATGTATCTATTTCTTCCTAAGGGGAGACATGTTTCTTGTAGGCATAGGATTCTCTTTTGTTTGCAGGTACACTTCATCAACGTTTGAGCTTCTTCATTCTGGTGCGGGGGGGATATCAGGTCTCTTATCATCCTTCCTATGGGGGATAATTCTTTGTATATGCATGATGTATGTAGTTCTTGCGAGGTCTTGAGTGCTCCATCCATCCATGCATTGTGTTTTAATCTCTCTTTTTGGAGGAGGGTTTTTCCCTTGAAGTTTTCTCTATTTCTCCACTTTATGAGAGATTGTGGTTCATCTATATTGATTTGCATAATTGTCAACCATAGGAAACCTGAGTTGCCAGTTAAGATTAAAAGGATTGCCAATCCTTTTATCTTCCTAGGTTTGATATAGCTAGGATACACACTCACACACCAAGTCAATGATAGGTCATCAGACACATCCACAAATGAGACTATTATGGACAAGACTATCTGGAGATTAAATCTCAGAAAAACTAAAAAAATAAATAATCATAAAAATGCTACTGTAGTGCTTACCTGCTAGAGAACAGGTACTGCTAAATTTTTTTTTTTAAATGAGGATACATGTGAAGAATCCAATTGAATAAGCCATGAAGATAAAAATATATTAAGTGCCAATTGATGATCATTAAAAAATGCAGCCATTTAATCCCCAGAGTTTATCCTATGAATTGTGTTCTGCACACATAGGCTTCCTATGCTTGAGTTTCAAGCAAGCACAAATTTGTAGTAGAAGAGCAAAGTTACATCAACACAACGCTAGTAAGATTTTATGTGTACCCTTACCGAAGCATAGCTGTATAACATGATAGTCAAACGCGAAAATTAACATCAATATTACATGTTTGAGATGTGACTACACCTAGAGGCCATTTACCACACCAAAACTTGTACAAACTATTTGATTGCATAGTTGGTATCATTACATCTATATTAGTTAGTTAAATTGTTAAATATTTAATAAATGTTATAATTAGTCATATAGAACTTTTCACATTAGCTAGTTAGGGAGGCATAAATGGCCTTGTAAGCCAACACAAGCAAATATCATCTATTCCTGAATAAATGAAAAGTATCAAATGTTTCTAATGATGTAACTTGTACTTTGACTCACAGTATTTCAATATAGTATTAGAATATGTTATGATTGGAAGAAGATGTTGGCTGCCATGCCTGAGGAGGTTGAAGTTATGTTTCAGTTTGGATAGAACTTTTGAACACATTTAAGAAACAAAAAATGAAATCTTTCCCCTGAATATTTTGTAACAACAGAAGCGTCCATAAACAATGAACTGGATGTGCAAAAAAATAGAAGAATTAAAAGGGGGTTTTTATATTTTTTCATTTAAACTCAAACAAAAGTCATATTGTACAAAGCTCCATTTTTAGTTGAACTCAATATCTTTAAATTTAACAATGCTTAGTTTTACCATGCCACCAAATATTTGTAGACCAAAGCCTTTTCATTCATGCATTGCACTAATCAGACCTTTTCAGATTCACATGGTGTATTTAAAAAATAAAATCCAAAATGATCTTAAAGAAACCTGAAGGGCCAAGAAGATAAGGCTTGTTTCTATCTCAAGGTTACTTCTCACCTACAAATGGTGCATACTTGTGAAGCACTACATCCTCTCCATATTACATACCCCTTTCGATCAAGGTGTGTGTGCGTGGGTGGGGGGGTGTTGGCGGCTTGGTATTTTTTCGGACAAAGAGGGATTTTACTCTCAAATGTTAGGCCATATTGTGCAATGGAAGGGATTGTTTTCATAGAGAAAAGATTTGTCCTCTCGAGTTGGGATTTGTTCCCTACTATATCCTATTTAGTTGTGGATAATTGTGTAAGTTGTGATTATGTCCTGATTCATCAAATGATGCTTAATTACCAGTGATCCTACCTTATGTATTAAGGGAAAAATGTTGAAGTGTACATATATTAATATATTAGGTTAGTAATTACTGAAATAAGTTTTTTGAGTTAGTAAATAGGTTATTAACTAAAAATAAACTTCTTGTAAGCTTTCTCATAAAGAAGCTTGCACGATAGATTTGTTTGATTGATTTGTAACTTGTATTTCTGGCTCTCACCATTTCAATTTGTTTTCTCGGAAGAAAAAGCCCACTGTGATATCTATTAAAAACAAATCAACCCAGCCGAAAAAATAGAATTGAAAAAAGTAGAGAAAACAAATGTTCATACTAAATAAAAGAGCTGCATACTAATAATATCTTGAAAATCTCGTTTATCTTCGAGACAAAAAATTCACAAATAATGTTCACAGATCCAAGACTCTTGTATTGAATTAAAATTAAAAATCTCAAAGAACAAATTAAATAATACATACAAAAAAGAAAAGCCATTGAAATGTACAGTAACAACTAGCAACATTCACCTAAAGTCAGGTCCTCGTCACCTCAAATTCAGCTATAAGACAGCCATTTCGATGTAATTTTCAAGTATCTAGTAAAGTAGAGAAATAAGTAGAAATAAAAAAAAATTACAGTATGCATGTTTCAAGGATGGGTTTGAAATTTAAAAAAAGAAAAGTTTAAGTGTTTCTGAATAACTACCCCTGTCCAGCCAGGATTGTGGGCATTCCCGTGCTCTAAATTGATGGTGTTGTATGGTATTCCAGATGGTGTATCCCATGCTGGCAGCAACCTATCTCCGATCTGCTTCGCTCTTTGAAGAAAGATGTTGTCTCCTGATAGATCATATGCACTAAGCAGTCCTCCAACCACTCTGCACCAAAAACAGAATAAATATAATGTGAGAAGTAGAACACACACAAGATACAACCAGATAATTGAACCACGGACTCTTAATGTTTCACGTCATAAATATGCAATGTCAGTATTTCACATCAAGAACTGTGCCTTGACATTACCCATATCTTGTAAATCTACTCTAGACAATTCCAAAATCACCTAACATTTTGCAATGGAGTCATCACTATCTAAATCAACTAACAAATTGTTATGCAAGGGTTTTAACCGACTAAAATATATTCAATGTTATATAAATTCTGACACTAGAAAAAAAATGAACAACATTTCAGGTGAATTGTAGAACCTTATTGTAGTTTCAAAAACACTTGCGTCAACATCTTTGTTAAAGTCTAGCGAGTTGGTCACCCATCTGCATAAAGCAATATAAACGTCATATTTTTCAGGATGCCTTTACATCAAAACAGTGAACCCCTCAGAAAGACTTCCACCAATCAAATCAAAAAAAAAGAACAAAAACCAATCCCATGAATGTCATATAGAGGATGCTAAAAGCTTGGTCTCTGTCACACAACAATACAAAATCAAAAACTTACTCTTTTGCTTTTTGAAACTGCTCATCTAATCCCATTATGTACAATGTATCAAGAGAGTCTATAATGGATGCCCCAAGGCCTCCAAAGTTATTCACCCCACTTTTTGATTGTGGCTGGAAAGCCAACATTAAGATAAGTTAGATAAATCATAATACCCTATCAATTAATATACAGATATAAGCAAATTTGACTTTCCAAACTATAATAACAAAGTCAATCTTACCATCTCCTTAGCCCCTTAAAACATGGAAACATACAGGCATTGCAATAATTCATTGACTTTCCTTATGGATTGTTTTACTTTTTTTTAAAGCTGTTTGGTATTGAATAAACCGCCATTAAACACATCTTTTAATAGGACAATTCAGTATATAGAACACGAAACAAACCGTGGATCCTTGGCAAAGACGTCCTACAAACATGGAAGTAACAAACTCAAGACAATATCATGTTTAAATGGGCGCAGAAAAAAAATTACAAACATAAGCTCTAGTGAAATTATTTATGGTTACCTTATATTATTTTACTATATAGATAACTTTTAGAGAAAAGTGTGTATCTAATTGCCAGCTATAACTAAAAAACGTAACATTTTCTGCCACCTTCCCTACAAACAAAATTCAGATATATCAGCATTATTAGGTGAATTGCCATGGCGGAGATGAAATTGAAGGAAAAAATGCTCCTTGTATGTATGTGGATGCTTCGGAATCAAGCCAGTCCCCATTTATCAGCTGGCTTGCAATAAGAAGAGAGTTAAATTCTGGGGAAAATATACCATGATCTTAGCATGACGGTTACCAACATTCTGCTTGAATCTGTAAAATCAGCTTTGATGGTATTCATAGGGAATGTAATCTGGCAAAAAGGAAGAAATAATGATTTTTAGTGCCCTCACTCCTTATGATGCTGCAAGCTTCCCAAATAAAATTATTGTACAAGTCACAGATTGTTATGTAGTTATGGATGATTGGGTGATGGTTTGAACTTTAACTAGGGTTTTTCTGTAACAGGATAATTACTGAACCAGAGTTTTTCTGTCTAGTTTAGCAGGTCCGGTTTCCATATATTTCTTTTTGTTAAGAGAAGATTTATTTCAAGAAGAATTTACTTAGTTTTTTTCTGCCACTTCCTTCAAAAACTTTAGAGTGAGTTCCCTATTCAATTATGAGAGAAAAGGACAAAAGGTGTTGAAACAAGGCAGAAGTAGGCTCAAGTAGCACCTTAGAAGAGTTCCATTTCCTTAGAGTGCCCCCGCCTATATACTATAACCCAAATTAAACACAGCAACAATGTTCTCCATGGATTTTATAAACATCATTTAAAGAAGATTGATTCTTCTGATGTTGTGAGACATCAAGCAGTTGAAATATCTCCACTGAGGCATGTTAACTAGACAATATATCTTCTAAGTTCTAACTACAGATGCAGATGACCATTTTCGGAAAAATCAAGACAATTACCAAATATCTGAGAAATAGAATAGCAAATACTCCAAAGAGGGATCTTCATGCAGCTATGGATTAAAATAAGGAAACCATAGAATCTCAAATTGTGGGGTTAAGAGGATTAAAGCTGCAATCAATAATAAAAGAACATAATGATACACTAACAGATGTGCAACCAATCATGTCTGTATTAATTGATATTGAAAAAATTGAGCTATTGAAGTTCACAAACCAAGGGGCAATCAGGAAGTCATGACTGTTGGAGGAAGAATCTATTGAACAAAGACCATGCGAGAAGCAGAGACATCATTAAGAATACATGTTATTCCTCATTATCACTCCAGCTGGAGCATGGACTGTGGTTCAAAGTTCAAACAAGCTGAGTATGAAAACTGTTAGGAAGTGGAGAACAAACAAACTTTATTGAGGCTGATTTTGAAGACAATTTGAAGGCATTTCAATGAATATAGAATGCTGCAGATCTGAGGCAAACTATCAGCAGCATACAAACGATAAGTTCAATCTTTTTTAAATATATTCTAAGTATTTATCTAAATCTGACAATAAACTGTTAAATAAACAATTTCTGGGTTGATTTCAGATTTGTAATTATTTGTCAACTATCATTGTCAGAAAAGATTTATTAGATTTAGGAAAAAAAATTAAACAAATTAAGCAGGATATGACAAATGATATCACAGCTGGGATCTTGCCAGCCTGAGAGATTTCCTTCCTATGCAATTTAGTTACATAGCTATCAGATATTATCGAGAGCAATTTTACAAGGACAAGTGACAAATACTCCTTTGGAGTTTGTTGCACAAGAAATATCCATAGCGGATAGAGAGAATGACAACTGAGATTATGCAAATAAGATTCATAAACAATTGGCATTCTGTTACATACGATTGAGCATATGTTACATATGAGCATAACAGCCAGAAAATACAGAATAATTCCAACAAGAAAAATAAAGAGGTAAGTTCTTCTGGAACCAATAACAATAAGAATTATCATAATAAGCAGAAAAGTTACACGCAAGGAAACAAGACTCGGTTGGTTGATAGACTTCATCATACTTTCATTCAATGGGAAGAAAAATAAAGAAGCACAAAATTTAGTAGAAGACAATATCACCATTATGAAGATTATAGAAAACTCCCTCATGAGTTTCAAGATGCAATGTCCCTCACAAATTATATGAATATGAAGAAAGGCAAAGACAGGTCACGAATAGAACCTTACCTTCACTCCAACCAAGAGAATGAATATCAACAAGTTTTTATAAGTTATCATTACCAACATTTGATCAAACAAATCCTACACAGTCAAATCCAGAAACAAAACACTACGCAAAATCTATTTAGGGGACCTGACAGTTAACAAGAAAAATAAAACCGTTGACCAACGAATACTTAACCAGAATCTGGTAAACAATTCAATATTCATAACTAGTCAGATAAAACTTATTATAAAAAACAATAGGCATTTAACCTACTCAACAATGTTCTAAATAAATGTACTTTATACATAGTAGCTTGCATTTGCAATGCATGTAATCCGTGCAATTCTTGCAGCCAAAACACTCTACGGTAAAAAAATATACGCCGCTTATAATGAATCGATAGGAAAGGTACCACCCAGAAAAGTTGTGATTTTCCATTGAAAGACTATTATTACTACTACTGTAATGATGTAAATGTTTTTGTCAAGATAGATAAATAAAAGGCTCGTTTTGGTGGATTTATAATATGCTTTCTGAAGTTGACGTATTCTTTATTCAAAAACAAAATGCATCACAGAAAGATAAAATTCAAATAAAAACAATTAAAATACAACTACCCTCTCACAAACATACAAACAAAACTATCCTAAAAACTTTGATGAAATAACGAACAACATTTCCTCCTGAAGCCATTATCTTATTAAAGAAAAGAGGCTAAGGAAAACCTGCAATTCATCAAAACCCCACGCATACTTCTCATATGAGGTCCACGCATGCAGCATAGCTTCCTTCACTTTAATTTGTCTTTCCATATTAACAGCATCATTATAAGGCACCTTCCGTTGCATGTTTTCCTCCTGTTTCTTTGGAAAACTAATTTTCTTGCCGGAATCCTCAGCATATTTTATTAAATCTCTTAACTGCAGGAGTTACATTGTTCTTTCTATCAATGTGACATTTCAAAAAATTAAAAGGTATATTGCAAGCAAATTAAAAACTGATTTATATTGCATAATATTGAATGTTCCATGGATTGACTTACACTGGGAAATTCAAAATCTTTTACAAATATTTGAATGTTAACTGTGGTCAACTTACCTGATTCTGTAGTTGAGCATTTTCTTCAATCAATTTGGATATATCAGCCTGGAAAAATAAGATGAAATGTTGGTCATTTCCACCTAGAAAAAAGAAATTCAGTTGTCAAAGCAAGTCCAAGTAAATTAATGAACCCATGCTGTTTTAAAGTTTTGTTTCAATTTTGAAAGTTGAGCTTGTTGAATTCAAGAACATGATTGATCCAATTGCAGCATTACTCGATACCCAGACAAATAAGATTTCATCAGAATAATAATCAAATCAAGCAAACCAGTACTGTATAAATAAATGGTTTCAATAAACTTATAGATATACTAATAGATGATAAAATTCAATGAAATGCACAATATAAGATTGTTGCCAGAGATATAAAACATGAGTCCTAATAATGGATTCCAAAACACAAGAGTCTTCAATAAAAGAAAAAGTCTACATGAAAACCACGCAAAACATACTCTTTCCAATTTAAAATTATGACAGAAACAATTGTAAGAATAACAATGCTTCTAATATTAGATGATTCTCGCCTTGACATTCTATTAAATGTCTGCCTCTTGATGGGGTAATGGATAAAATAAATATTTGCATAAAGACTACGCAATTGCACCCAACATCAGGTTTCTTCAAACAAAACTTAAATGGTACTGCTAGAGATCATCCTGGACCTGCACATGCTGGCGCAGCGTAAAGTTTGGATAGCAGCAGCTTTGCTAAAGGTGGCCATATCTTTTCATGTCAAATCCAATAATGAAGCTGAAGCAACTGTACTTTTGAAAGCCATAAACAAAAGCAAATGAATCCAATGTGCACAGCAGAAGATTGGGGCAGTTCTATTATCATCATTAACAGATGCTTGGATGGTAAGAACTGTAAGATTAATCATTGAAACCCTAAAAGTATTATCAAATAAATAAAAAGAATTACTAACAAATTATAGGATGTGGTTTTTAAGCATTGCTACCAGGAAAAGAACAAGCTGGCAGAACGATTAGAAAATTTTAGTATTGATCAGTTTCTGTTTATGAACAAGCCCACCTATGATTGCGGCAAATGGTATTCAGTTAGTATCATCTCAAATGACTATTTCCTTGTTCAACCATAGCCACATTCTTATTTCCATTCACCTTCAAATGAAATATAATATATTCAAGTCTCAGCACATGTGTATTTAATTTGGCAGACAGCAGAGCAGCACATGTTTTTTTATAACTGCAACTGAACTAGCAAGCACACTCATGTCGGTCACTTATCTGCTCTGTAAAAGCACAATTGGTGACTTTAATTCTATCCTGTACTTTGTAAGTTGCCATTCTCATACGGTTTCTTTGTTTAAGTCATGGTAAGCTGTGTAATTACAGTGGAAAAGCCGCAGAGATATGGCATCACTACAAGCAGTGTCTAATGCTTATTTTTATGAAGGAATGGATCAAGTAGTTCTGGTAGTAGATTTTCTGGTCCCTCTCTGGATCTGGATGATCAATAGCATTATGTTATTGTCATTGAGGATGGGCATGATTATGCTGATCACCAAACGGCAACTGTGGAAACAGTTTGTATGGATTAGTGCCATGTTCCCTTTCTACTCTGACTAGCAGAGTCATGAGAGTTCGTCTATTATTGGAGTCTCGTAGGCTAGCAATGGTGGATAAAGACTCATACTAGATATTCAGTGACCAGAGTTGGTTCTACAGTCAGTTTGGGACCCAGTTGGAGCAGTTCATTAATTTTAGGGATTTTCCTAAATTTTAGGAAGTTGTGACTGTGATCAGATTTGAGGCTCCTCGGGACCAGTATACAGTTTTAGTTTTAGGGTGACAGGGTATAGTCCCTAGTTTCTAGAAGCATCCCTAGCTTTTAGGGATGGGACTGCCAGTTGGCCCACATTGCCTGACATCAGTCACAGGCAAGTGACAAGACCCTTTCACTGATTATTTGGTTGGTGTGGCTTTCCAGTTGGATTTAGCTCTCTAATTGAATAAAAGGAAATATTTTAAATATTTTCTAAGTTTGCATTTAAATGAATTAAAATAAAGCTATTTATATAGCTAATTGGAGTAATAAGGGCATTTCGGCTTCATCTGGTCAGGGCTATGTGTTATAGCTCGTTGGAAAGGTTTTGAATTATTATAACTTATTTTCATCATCCGAAGACCTTCAGCACCTAGAGTTATGTTATTTGAGGAAAGGGGTGTTTTTCCTATACATAAAGGCCTTTTACTTGAGAAGATGCCATTTTATAATAAAGGGAAAGGCATATTCTCCCTTTAGGGTTCGACTGGCTTTGAGAGGGAGATAAAAGGATATGCTGGCTCATTCTTTCATTATCTTTTACATCTTCATTCTTGATATTTGTGATTTTTCTCTGAAAGCAAAAAGAGGTGGATATTATGAATTATTGAGTTCACAGAGATAGACAGAGCTCCTATCCATTTGCAGCCACATCCTTCTGTGACTAATTTCTTTTTGCCAAGAAAAGACTCCTTGTCATTGTCTTGGCCTCTCTTTGCACCTCTCTCTCTCTCTCTCTTCTTTTTTTTGTTATGGTTGTACGCTTTTTTTCGAACACCATTTGGTGCCCCTGTTGTTATCAGCTGTCTCATTGTAATCTTTCAGTCCCATAGACCTTTTGGTGGTCTTTTGTTGGACATTAATATTTTTATCTTATCTTATCTGAGGAGCGATTCTAGAGGACTGGGACGCAAACCCTAGAGCTGGCTATTGGGACGCAACCCTCTATAGATGGTTTCAGCAGCATTCTACAGTATTGTTTCAGCAGTTGACAAAGATTGATAAGTTCAATGTTTGGGGGTGCTTGTGCATTGCACGTTGAGGGTTTTGTTTGGCACGTTTGGATCTTCCTGCTGCCTTGGCGTGACTATAGCAGCCGTACGGCTACCTTTCAGCTGGCACGTGATTTGTTGGTTGCCTTGCATCAGCCGTATCTGCCCTTTTGGTGTGTGGCTGGTCCATTCTTGCAACTAGCATCATCGTTCTTTGTTTGTAAACACCTTTGCTGGCACACTGATTACATATCTTGCCTGGTACGATTTGTAGCTATCCCGGTTGACTGAATATTATATTATTTACTGCTATTGTTAATTATTGTTTTACTTATATCTGGAAAAAATACAAAAAAGAAGAAACAATCTTTCTGCAACTTCTGTCTAATTCTCTAAGACCACAAGGAAAGCACGGGAAAATCTATTATTTTAATTAAAATTTACATCTTCTGTCTAATTCTCTAAGACCACAAAGAAAGCACAGGAAAATCTATTATTTTAATTAAAATTTACAAAGGTTCAATGAAAGGATCCTTTTGGGATCTTTCAACTAGGCCATAGTAATGGATGATCTGACAGTGATACTGCATGATAACAATCTGCATATTTCCAGTTTGTTTACTCTTCCAACCCTTTCTCAATCCCTTATACTTCTCCATGTGAGTTTATAGAACCAGATGTGGCTCCAGCTCCTTTTATTTTCAGTTACTCCTGTTTTCTTCTTGTTTTGTTTGTAATATTCAGGTATCTTTTATCTTTATCTCTCTCTATAATTTCTTTGTCTTCCAGCTATATTGTAGTCACATTTTCTTTCAGAGTGGCCCTATTAAACCCACATCTATATCATCATAAAAAAGGAATATTGGATTACATATGTGCTTTGGTAAGGCCAAGAGCAAGAAATTCTGACCAGCTATGATTGAGGAATTCAGCCCATTGATTGAAAGTAGTTGAGAGTTAACACAGATGAGATTGTTTTGTCCAGGTGTCTATTTTAACATTAACTTTACTTAAAGAGTGAGCTATGAAGCTAACTAGGATTGACTTGTAGTTCTACTAAATGAGGTGGATATTATGAATTATCCACATTAACAAATTAATTATTTGCACACCGGAAATAATCTAATCTTAGCTACCTAACATAAGGTAAACTTAGCATACTAAAATGCATTAATGTTCTGCACAAACAAATAACCTTGCTCCCACTCACTGTTTGTTGTAACTCGTACCAATTGAAAGTGGTTGAGAGTTGACACAGATGAGATTGCTTTGTTCCGGTGTCTATTTTGACATTAACTTTAATTAAAGAGTGAGCTATGAAGCTAACTAGGATTGACTTGTAGTTCTACTAAATGATATGGATATTATGAATTATCCACATTTACGAATTTATTTGCACACTGGAAATAATCTAATCTAAGCTACCTAGCATAAGATAAACTTAGCATGCTAAAATGCGTTAATGTTACGCACAAACAAATATCCTTGCTCCCACTCGCTGTTTGTTGTAACTTGTACCCATATGAAATTTGTGTATTGACTTATTTTGGCCCTTGGCTAAATCTTTTGTCATTTGTTTCCATATTCTCAAGCATAAATCAGGTTTCACAACACTGTTGTTTGCATGTGTCCTTTTGTTTGGATCTTTGGAAACAGGATTGTCAAGTGCATTCACCATGAATGAAGAAGAATGAAATTTCCAAGCAAGAAAACTACAAACAGCATGGCTGTATTGAGAGGCGAAGCATTTGTGAAGTTGAGAAAGTGTCCATGAGAGCAAACAAGTGCACAACAGTCAGTGAGAGGTCAGGTAAATTTGCTTAATATTGCAATTATACCATTGATTGTGTGAGATGAAAGATAAATCCTGTGATGACAAAAAAACGTTTTTGCATTAACTGGCACATGTCCTGCTCTTTGAGACACATTTTCACATTCAAAAATCACATGGTAGAAAAAAGGTGTGCCCAAGATAGATGAGGAAGAAAATTTTGAGAGTTTATGCTGTGGGTGCACAAAAAACAAGGACAAAAGCGATTGATTTAGATTTTAATTCTTAAAAAATAAAAGTATACAGACTAGCACACACCTACAAGCCTAAGAACATATCTTCCAAAATAGATGATTTGATTGAAACAAACATGCATTAGTACTCCTTGTCATGCACCACAAAGTATGCAAGCAGTTTTACACTGGGATACCAGGTTCGGACCTTAGAGCCTGGATCCGGGTCTGGATTTTAGCACAGGTCCGCTGCGGGTCTGGTCAGGGTCTGGATTTCAGACTGTCCCGGGCAGACCCACAATCCAAAATCCAGACCCTGCCCTGACACCTGCCACAGGGGAATCCAGGTGGACCCGCGGCAGTGGGGTCCATAAAGTAACAAAACACACTAATAACAATGAATTCTTTAATATTTTTTCTTGCATCCCTAAAAGGAGCTTAATAAAAACCATTTAACTAATCCAATCTCTCATTTTGGTGTGCCCATTTCGCAAATTTGAAGAGGAGGTTGTAGAGATTGTTTGTGGAGTCTCAAATCCTTCCAATAATCAATGTTGAGTGTTCTAGGTATGCATTTGATCCTTCCTTTTGCTTCTTTGATAGTTTGTTTTAAGCTTTTTTATTGTTCTAAAATTTATCAAGTTTTGTATAGGTTTTGAAATATACTTTTTCTGTTATAAATTGCAAGAATCAATAGTCAGAGTTCAGTAGGTGGGGACGGATCCCAAAGATTTTAAATTGATAAAAGTTCTCCTTTGTGGAAGTATACAACAAGAATTGAACAATGTGGGGGGGGTGGGGGGGTATATATGGAAATGCAATTTTTGCAAAACCCAATATAAAAGCTCATATTACTGAGTTAAACATCATTTAGTAGGCCTTCGGGGTGAAGGGATCAGCATGTTTGAGGGCTCAAAAGGAGATAAGAAGGGGTTGTTGGCTGCTCAAATAGCAGCCATGTTAAAAGAACAAGATGCTGATAGGTAAGTGTCAAGGGGGAAACAAGAAAGTTCAAAGCACATACTACCAACACCACCCTCTCAAACAACCACTAGACAACATCACTTCCTACCTACCCCTTCTATGGATGACGAAGAAGTAAAGATGCCCCAAGCCACCGCCCACAAGAGAGGTCCATTAGATAGGGCATTTCAAAATGAATTGAGAGATATTGTTGATGTAAAGGTTGGGCATTGCCTCTTTGTGAATGGTCTTCCGTTCAATCGAGTGAGATCACCGTTCTTGAAGAGAGATGGTGGAAGCAATAAATGAAGCACCTCATGGTTACCAAGGCCCCAGATATGAAAAGGTGAGAAACACCTTATCGCGTAGTGAGAGAAAGAATGTAGAAACCCTCCTCAAACCAATAAGAGATTCTTGGGTCCAAAGAGGGGTGAGTATTCTCTTTGTTGGATGGAAAGATTACGAAAACCGTCCATTAATAAATGCAATTACGATCTCCCCCAAGGGGGCAATATTTTTTAAGGTAGTTGATTGTGAAGGTAGATAAAGGATGCAGATTTTATTGCCTGAAATCTCATTGAATCCATAGAGTCCGTGGGAGATGACAATGTTGTCCAAGTAATAACGGACAATGCTAAAGTTTGTATGGTTGAATATGATTTGGTAGAAGCACGATATGATCATATCTTTTGGACACCATGCATCGTTCACTCCTTGAACTTGGTGATGAAAGCAATTGGCACCCCAATTGAATGGGTGAGAAAAGCATATGGGGAGCGTGAGGAGACCCAAATCTTTGCGACAAACCACCATATGTCACAAGAAATTTAATGAACTTTCTCCCACGTGGAATTATTGAAGGTAAATTTTAGTCATTATTTAGTTTCACTTATCATTTTGTGTCATATTTTACATAATTGAATTTTTTGTGTTATTTAATATTTGAAATGTGTTATTAACTTACAATTAACATAGTAATAGGTTGTTAAAAATGGTTTCACACACAAACATCCTTAGACAACTTGTGAGCGTGAACGATGCATTGTCCCAAATGGTTATTAGCAACCAATGGGGTGTATGGAAGCAAACCAATACAAAAAAAGGCTTAAAAGGTAAAGGCAATGCTCTTGGATGATGATTGGTGAAGTCGGGTGGATTATGTATTAGAATGAACCAAGCCCATCATGTTAATGCTTTGGTTTGCCGACACTAATGAACCTTGTTTGAGGGACATCTATGATGCCATGGACTCCATGCTAGAGAGAGTGAAAACGATAAGTTTAATTTTTTATACAATACTTTATCCTTGTTTATCAAGAAATTTTGATTTTTTGTTTTAATTAACACTACATGAAGATAACTAACATGAACATCATTTGACATCCCAGGTCATTCATAGGAGAGCGAGATCCTAAGGACACCTTGTACAAAAAGGTGAAGTCAATTGTTCTACATCGTTGGAACAAGATGACTACACCTTTACACCTCCTGACATGTGCACTTTCTCCCAGGTATTATAGCAGTGAGATAATTGCTATTCCTAGTATAATGCCACTATACAGAGATCTTGAGGTGGTTGCTAGTGGGTGTAAGAAGGCACTGAGCAGGCTCTTTAGCGATCCTGAGGTGAAATCGAATGTTAGGAGAGAGTTTGCCGAGTTTGTCTTAGGAAAAAATGTAGACTTTGATGCAATCAATGACCAAAGTAGATTGGATGCCATTGGATGGTGGTACATACATGGGCAAGATTATATGTACCTCAAACCTCTTGCCATTAAGATCCTGTCACAACTAAGTATTTAAGTTTTCTTTTTTTCTTTTTTTAAGGCCACTTAGCTTGTAGAATTAGCACTCTTAAATTACTACTGTGTTACAATTTACAATTTCTAATTTTTTAAAATTTTGTTGGTGGTCTCTCTAGGTTGCAAGCTCTTCTGCTACTAAGCGGAATTAGAGTACAAACTCATTTACCCACTCTAGTGAAGCATAACCAATTGGGTTCCAAGAAAGAAGAGAACTTGGAATATTTTCACAGCGCCTCATGTCACACAAGGATCCAAAATACAAGAAGGGGCTAGAGAAGTTGTGGAATGTATTACTCAAGTCTATTGACTTGGATATGACCGTCCAGGATCTAGCTAGAGTTACATTGCTAAATGTTGAAGACTAGGAGGAGGATATAGCAGCATTGGGTCTAGTGGAACCCGTTTAGGTTCCAGTGATGAGGATTTAGATATAGTTGCAGCCGGGGATGAAGCCGTTGATCCCTCATTTTCTGATGACCCATTTGACCCTTGAAGAGCATTTGATACTATGATCATTCATAAACTATTAAACATTTGTCATTGATTCATTCATCATTATGTTTCAAACTTTATTATTTCATGAACTAGTCTATGTTTTGAAATTTTATTTTGCAACTTCGTAATTCAATGTATGATTTGCTTTACAATAATTAACATAGATTAATGAGTGAGTATTTAATGTTTATCTTTGACATTTGGCATTCATCAATGATCAAGCAACGCATATTCATACTATGAAATGACTTAGTTTTGCAATTATGCATGTTTCACTTTTTTTACATATATATACACACATACACACACACTCATGAGCCCACCTACAAACCCAAATGGGAAAAAAAATTGCCCAAACCCACGAACTCGAACTCAAACCTGAATCGGCAACTTAGGACTTTTACAGCATTAGAATTGCAAATCCATGCCCTAAGCATGTGCCTTCTCGAAGAGCCACCAGAGTTCTATCATTCAATGGTTTGCAAGAGAAAAACTGTGAATTTATCCACTGCAATCTGAGCTTACGCATGCTTCAGAGCTAGCAAATCCATCCTAGTAGATCATAACTTATCATGAACTCATTATAAATTCTACACACTGCACAGCCTATTCCAAAAGACTAACAGAAAATTGCATCCTCTGGACAATCAAACACAATAAAATGATGCAGAAAAGCAAAAACTAGCCAAGTGGAATAGGTATCGCCTACTCTATGCAAGAAACACCAACATCATGCAAATCAACACAAATCTAAGCAAAGTTGTGTTTATAAAGTTACATCAAAATTAAAATCAAAGTGGCCAGAAATGATTGACTGATTGTCTATTTGTCCCCTTCCTTTTGTCTAATCCTACTATTACCCTGTGTTGTTTCCGTCACCTGGTAAGTTATCTCATGCCCAGCTTCAAATTCACAACCAGTCACATATAATTGCATGATCATTTGTTCTCTTACATAAAGGCCTAGCTGATAACAAGAAAACATTCATCATTCTCATATTTTATCCTATCCTATGATACAGCGGCAGCGAGGAATGATAACCAAAGATGATGGAAATAATACAATAGGATAAAAACTATTTTTTTCTCCAAATTGATTGAATATTTGGTGCAAAGGCATCCAAATCTGGAAGGGTAAGTAAACTGGTTGTTTGAAAACTGATCTTAGAAGCTGATACATGACTGTGCATTATTCTGCTATAAAAGGACCGTATAAATGTCTAATTTTTTATATTTGGCTGCAACAAGATATATATTAACTATTAAGAGCTGTTTTTGTTATAAATGTGAATTACTTTATGCCGATTGGACAAATTAAGTACATTTTAAACTATTTTCCATCAGCTATTAAAGATGCATTTATTTTATAACTTGGTGGCATGGATCAATCTGACAAATTGATTGTAGTTGCCTTCAGCAGTGCACTTGCCATGGACAGATTTACACAATGCTATATAGCACATGTCCTCTGATTTTATGTGGCTTGTTATTCCTCACATTCCTTTTTGGTGGTGGCCGTCGGAATGACACTTGACTTCCATGGGCAGACTTTTTCCTATATTGCTCAATTGTTGATCTTCTCTCATTGTTGCTCACTCTACATAAGCATGGAGATCTTTTTCCTGTCAGCTGGCCATTGAAATCTTCTGTCGAGAATTCTTCCTCATTTAAGATCATTTGTCTAGCCACAAATCTCCATGCTGTTGATCAATATTGACACATGGTGTAATGATCCTTGGCTATGAGGCTGTTTTGGCACTGTTCTTGGCTGTTGCAAATCATTTCGGAAAGTATGACACAGTGTAAAAGCTTTTCTGGCATATAACCCACTAACATAAGGAATTGAATTAGGACCATTTACCTTGTATTTGAAACTCAAGCCGAATGACCAAATTGTGCCCTTTGTGGATGCACCTCATTTCATTTGAAATATTCAAAGGATGAGATTTAAGCTTGCCTGATATTCTATAACAACATCACTTAGTGAAGGGAATTGAATCCTAGCCACTGCACGTGTGAAAAATAAAACAAAAGATCAAATTTGGGGTCTTCCGTGCAGCACTGACCTTCATTTAACTTTATCATGACATCAAACAGTGAAAATCTGGCTGACCTACAAAGCTGTAGGAAATTAATTTTACAATTTTTTACTTATACATGCATATCTGTACCAAAAGACCAAACCATAATCAACTCCAAAGGCACCGACTTACAGTAGCTTATCCGAACAGAGGTTTACATTTGTCATAGAACGGGGCAATATTAAGGAAAAGTCCACAATAATATGCAAGGAACTGGTTTTTAGTAAGGCATCCTCATCTGATGTGGTTTTAAAGAGCTTAACCAGGAATGTTTTACATGTAAATCCGAATCTATAGCAATAGATGAGAAATGTGAAGAGCTATCATTTGATTTGAAATATTACACATTTTTTCCAGCACCATTTTCCTCCAAAGCCTAAACTTTTCCTACAGTAAAAGATCCTTTGGATCATTTTACTTACTCACAAATCCACCACAAGCATAAAAAGCAAACCACAGGAGACGGGAACTCACAATTTTAGTATTTTAGATATGTCATTAAAAATGCCTGAAACTAAAAGTCACTGGATTTGTGGTTCAGGGACCACCCTCCCCTATGAAGATCCCTTGGAGGCCGAAAACGCCTCAAAGTTATATCTAAATTAATTGTAACAGATTTCCACAATCCATAAAATTCTGTATTCGCTTCTGGGTGTGATTGTGTATGTTTTTTAACATCAATGTTTCGGATCATACTCTATGATCCATCGGATCATAGAGTATGATCCGAAACATTGATGTTAAAAAACATACACAATCACACCCAGAAGCGAATACAGAAGTATATCTAAATTATTATTAAGGTCATTCACAAACCTTTAAAACATAGGATTGCGACGATAAGCTTTATTTTAAACAGTGAGAACCACGTAATAATCAAAATTTACAATTCGTGATTAAATCTTCATGTTTATTGAGTCATTATTCTAGCATTTTTAGGATTCAGTATTATACTTTCCTTATTCACGATTGGCTACTTCCCTCACTGGAGTTCAACTAGAAAGAATCTGAAGATTGCGAGGCCATCCGTCAACGCAAATATAGAATAAAGATTATTTTACTTACACTACGATGCTTCGATTACATCTCAAAAATAATATAAAAGCTAGCATTTCTCATGCTGTAGTAATTGATGTATACCTCATGTTCTCTGGCGAGGGTTTGGCGATCCCAAACCAGGAAGGTTGCGCAGACGAAGGCAATGGCGAGGAGAGCCAATCTGCGCGGTCTTTTCAAATAATACGAGGGATGTAATATCCGCCATCTGCTCGAAGATGACGATCGATGGCGCACCATTGCTAAAATAAAATTCAAAAAGTAAAAACCCTTCCCCCGATTTGAAGGGATTTTAATTTTCCCAGATCCGATATGTTCTGACGTAACCTGGTTTATTTTAAATAAGAGAAAAAACGGTTATGAGGAATTTGGCAACTCAGGCAAAGGGTTTTCATTTCCCGGCCGACCCGCCATTACTCTATTTGCGTGCCTGTTGCGCACCTGAATAGAGTTAATGGAAAGCGACCTTTTCACACCAGATGAACCTCCCTTTGTATGGAAATGTATCGACTGAATCTTTGCCGTGTTATTTACTTGGGATATTTTGGCTTGACTGGGATTTGACTGTTATTCTTTTTTCTTTGCTTGTGATGAAATGGTTTGACTGAGTAAGTTTTATCTGTTATTTATTTATATTTATAATACTTTTTAGCATATTCTTATGCATAATAATGGGGAGCACCAAAAAATTGAGAGAAAAGTAATCTGGTAATTTCATTCTAATGGAAGTTCATTTAATTATGGAATGAGGACATATTTTTTCCTTTGATGGAACTTCTACTATATACATAGTATAGTCAAGCTAGTTATCAAAATACAATGTTCAACTAAAATAAGTAAATTAAAGCATCATATACTTATCCTAGTTCAAGGGTAGCTTTAGTTGCAAGTAAACAGTATGGTTGTGTGTGACAAGATTAATTGAGATTCACTAATTAACAAAAGGATTACTATGAGAACCTTAACTACTTGCACCTACATTAACCATAAAATAGATTAACTTGCAACTTACATTAATCATGTATTACACTAAAGGAGTTAAAGGAGAGAAGAACTACTCTAATTAACAAGTATGATTGAAAATGTACTAATTAAAATGCAAATTTGTAACCTTGAATTCATACTATGCTATTCTCAAACAAAAATCATCATCCACCTTTTATTACCTATGACAAAGGTACAACAATGACCTACTCGCAATGCTAGCTAGAATAGAATCTAATACTGTGATTTATCAACTATCATCCATTTTTTCTCAATAGAGTTCTCTTCTTTTTATACGAGAGAGTCTCGAAGTAGCTAGCAACAATGGCTCTAAAAGCTTTCATTGCACTTGTCAATCTTTAAAGATCTTGACTTATTTGTTAACATAAAATGCACCAAAGCAAAACTAAAATGTGGAATGTTAAATGTGGCACAACCATGCAACATGGGACATGTGGCTAAATTAGCATATAACTATTTTCTTTAGCTAAACATTCACTACCAGTTGCATGATTCAACATGTTTCATTCATAGAAATGATGAGTTCAAAAATACCATAACTCACAAAGGCTCCTTAATTATAGGTTTAACCATGTCTTCCTTGTAGTAGTAATCAGTCCACTATCCCCTATTATGTTTTTGTGGTTGTAGATTAGCTCAGATAATAGAGGGTATGAACAATCACATTGAAATACCTCAAAACAACATGTTTAGTGAAGATTGATTGCCATTTTGCTTAGAATTGGAGCTATATTATATACCCTTATATTATGACTATTCCATCATAATTTACTTAAGTATAACCAAGTCTTACATAAGTTTACTACAATTTCATGAAACTAAACCTAAAACATTGCAAAAAGACACCAAACATAGACTAGCTTCAGCCTTGTTGAAATCCCCGCCCCCCTTCCCCTCATAAATCCACGATTGTGCTCAAGCGGATCAACTATTATAATAAAGAATGTCAAGCCTATAATCTACAACATGTGTGACTCTTTTGCCTTGGATTCCATATAGAAACCCTTATTGCATCTGATATTCTCCCATCTTTCTTTGTCCTTAAAAAATTCCACCACATACTCTCCCAACCAATATAGCACTTGGTAAAGGAGTAATAGTAAATAAAACTCTAAGGAAATCCATCTATTCTTGGTATTTGTTTATGTTTGAATGTACTTGATTGTCTTGGAATCCAAAGTAATGCAATTCTAAAATGGAATGGGGTTCTTTCTTCTTTAATGCTTGGGTGAGATAAGGCCATTGCTCTTAACACGCACTCTTGATTTCCTTCCCATGTGCAAAATCAAGCCCTTAATTTCACTGTAATCCTGAAGTTTGCATTGGCCAACTATATCTTTGTGCATCATTTCAACTCACTCATCAATTATTTGTTTTTTATTTTCTACTTTTTCTCCCTCTATAAGTTTTTGCTAACTCTCCTCTTTCCTTATCATTTCCTATATAAGATATTAAAGCTCTTTGTATATATTCATCATAAAATAAAGGATTCTTTGTTGATTTGTATAGTACTACTAAGTTATGTATGTAGAACTCGAATAATTGATCTTGCATGTCTTAAAGAACTTTATCAAAATAAATCATAAATGACCTTGGTTCAACCAAGGAGAGTGGACTTTAATAACTAACTAATTTGGAAACAAAGAATTTTTTCTTGTAGATAAAGGGTGTAAGCCCTTTTTCACATTCTACAACTATGCAACTAATTTTCCAACTTTTTCATGTGTTATGAGGAGACCTTTAGTTTCTTGATATCTTCTTCTTTCTCCTCAAGTTGTGTCTCAAAATCAAATTGCATTTTCTCTTTTTTCTTTGGCTTGTTGATTTTTGTGCCAAATAAATTTCAAATATAGTCTCACATTGTAATGTCAATCTTAACTATGACCTTGCTCACATAATTGATCTTGCGTGTATTTGGGAACTTTAGCAAAACAAATAAGAAATGACCTTGGTCCAACCAAGAAAAGTGGAAATTACTCTATGACTAACTGATTTGGAAACAAAGAAATTTTCTTGCAGATAAAGGGTTTAATCCCCTATTGGGGTTCTACAACTACAACTAATTTTCCAAAAATTTCAAGTGTTTTAAGGAGACCTTTAGTTTCTTTATATCTTCCTCTTTCTCCTCGAGTTGTGCATCAAAAATTAATCTACATTTTCTCTTTTTCTTTGGCTTGCTAATTTTCGTGCTAAATGATTTTCAAATACAATCTCACATTGTGATGCCAATTGTAAATGCGGTAAGAATAGGTGACTGTCAACTTCTTCTTGAACACTTTCCTTTTGAACTTCCTTCATTTTCTTGTGTTTGGTGTTAATCTTTGTTTCCAAAATCTTCAAAGCTCTACTTCTTTAGCTTTTGCCAATTTTTTCTCATCCTTCAAAAGTTTAATATTCTACAATACACCCTGTAATTCATCATCTTCACCACCATCTATGAGGATGTACTCTAGTTTCCTTCTAGATGTTGGATCCAATTTTACTAGGTAAAATAAATGTGTAACAGAACCAAGGACTGGATTTGTCTATTGTCCTGTAGGCTCAACCCCTCATTCCTTTGCATAAGGCAATTCCTCTTCATAAGGTAACTCTTGTTCCAATCCAAAGTTAATATTTCCTATATCACCTTGATTTTTTGGCTCCTCCAAATTCTCTTGCTAAATTCCTTCTTGTTGTAGTTTATCCCTTTCTTTTTCTCCTTTAGACAAATACTCCCTTCTAAAGTTTGTATCTTCACTAATAAAAATGTTTCTTGGGGCTTAGATGGCTCATTCTTCTCACTAAAATGAGAAGAACCCCTTTTAGGGGTTTTAATATCCTTTACAGAGTTTTTTTTACCTTAGATGTTGCCTCAATTGGTTGATCGCTGACAATTTTTGTTGCAGGTTCCACCTTTCCAATTTCCTTTTCTTATTGTTCTTCTTTGATTCCTTCTATTGATGGACCCTCTTGAGTATATTTAGGAGGAGCTCCTCATCTCATTGTTCTACAAGTAATTTGTTCTTTCTCAACCATTCTTCTTCTCTAACCCTCTCTTTTTCCACAACCCTCTCTTCTTCCTCAACCTCCCTATTTTTCTTATCCTTATCTCTCTCTACTTGGATCTACATGGTTTCTTCTTAGAGGGTTATTGATCATAGTCGATCAACACTGAGAGAAAAATAAGATCACAATGGCTCATTGAAAAATATAAATAAAAAGGACCCTATATGTATATTATATTTAATTTTTGCAATTGATAAATAAAAATCAACGTGTGTACCCATTAACCTAATTTCCATATTCAAAAAAATCATGGTACATAATTCATCAACGAGTCAATCATAAGGTCCATAATCCACAAAATATTCATCTTACAAATTATTCTATACAAAATTGAATGCACCCATATATACATGCATGATTCCCATTATGCCAACCATTATTCCCATATGTACATGCATGATTCCTCTCACCTCAACCATGTTCTCATCTTCTATCCTATTCACTTCACTCATTCATACTCAATTTTTTGTCAATATATCAGTACATAAAACCATAATCATAATTGAAATCACTTTCAACAAATATTTCATAACCATTTAGATATCTATTCCATCCATTTTCTGAAATAACATCTAACTATTATTCCCACAAATACATTTATCAATGAATTGATGAATCAATAACATGAGACAGTTTTTGAATAGTTTGTCTAGTTTTTTTTATTACTAATGTTAGATTTATGCAAGTGCAAATTGAGATGTGACACTATATGAAATATATTGTATTTTCTGTTCTTGCCATATTTTTTGTAAATTTGAGCTTTGTTCATATTGCAATATCAAATAAAATAATATGATATACATCAAGATAAAAATTTATTTTTATCTTCAAGGTAATAGAATACTAGATAAAGTTCTAGATTAACATTTAACAAAACTTATTAGAAGTATTAAAAGTATAATTATTGTTCTCTTGTAAAAAAAAGTCGCATGACCTAGCTATTTTCATGATTACACATTTTAATCATCTCAATATCTTTCTCCTTTAAACAAGTTAATTTTTTTGTCAAAACAAAATTGTACTTATTTTGTGATGAGTTTGCAAATTGGTTATATTTTTCACATGCATATTTGTCCCAATTCGAATTGTAATACACTAAAAAAATAATTTAAATAATGTTTTATATTATTAGTATTGATTGTAGGTTATATACTATTGTAATCAATTTGTATTAACTAGTTATTAATAATACTTTATTTCAATTAATAATCATTAATTTTTTTTTGCTCGGTAAAAGGCGTAAGCCCTTGTATTATATTAGAAAATGAAATAAAAGTTACAATGTCTCTGTCCAAATAAACACTGGTAGGAAAGAACGGATCAAGAAAACTTCTAGTCTTGCCTGAGACCACGATCCTATCAAATGATTACATTTTAAAAGGGACAATCCCTAATTTACATATTTCTTGCTCCAAATTTATTTTTAACAATTAGTAAAGTATTTTTATTTTCTTTAAGGGAATTTCTTGTTGAATCATTCATCCCTTTTTCGAAGAGAGTCTTCATTACTTCTCAATCACAATTTTATGATGTTGTGCTTATCTAAATTATGTCGAAACAAACCTATCTCATGCATAGCTCAATTGAAATTATTAGTCATTAGAAATCAATAAAAGTGAAAATTAGAATCTTCTATTTGTCAATCTATCCATATCTAGGATAGATTAATTCACTCATGAGAATCTTATAAGTTTGTTGATGATAATTTGAAATCTTGCAAGACAACCATCTAGAAGTTTTGGAAAGTATTTCATAGTTTGGGTTTAAACCAAATTAATTTATATTTTAGACTCTTTAGTTTCACATTTAGCTTAGAGATTAGCAATTTCCTTGATTTTATTGTTTCTTTTACTCTCTCCAAATTATTTTTTATACTTAGTTTCGTTGATAGTTCAAAGTTTGAAGTTTATCTAATCTTTTCTCTCTGCCTTTATTAGGTTCATCTCATAGCTAGGCACCATATGTATTTGTTTACCATTTTCGTTATTTTGACCTTTATTACTCCATGATTTCTTATCTTGTATTACTCTTATATACTAATAATTGTATATTTAATCTATTAAATTCATGTTTAGCATTTGTTCTATACATTTCTACTTTGTTCTATGGTTTATATTTGTAAAGTATTTATTTTAAACAAAGCTTCTTCGAGCTTTTAAATTGATGGGATTTGCTTGATTCCCTAGCAGTGATACTTTCTTTCATGATTCTTTCAATTCCAGACTAGTTATCTTATCTAAATTCTTTTTGCCATTTATAGCAACTAGTAGGTGCCTTTATTTCCTATTTTTGTGTTTTCTTTTAAGCCATTTACAATGATTAGAAGATATCTTAATAACCCTACTTTGAAAGATGCAACAGAACAAGGGAAATTCAAACACAAAACATCTTTTAATAAATGTTGGATATATTCATTAATTTTTGAGATATTTACATTGATAAGGACCAAATGCAAGATCTTATCCTGATTTTTAAGTTTTTCTTGAGATCCAACTTTACCCTAGACATAAATATGAAGATGCACAGACAAACTTAATAATATTCCCAGAATAGACTCCATGCATTACATAGTATCATTATACTCAT